>CM031863.1:10669519-10985991 GCA_018697195.1 Certhia americana
AAAAAAAAAAAAAAAAAAAAAAAAAAAAAAAAAAGAGAGAGAGAGAGAGAGTGAAACCAAGCCTTGGCAGGGACTCCAGGATCCTGACTTGTCCTGAGAGTCCCCAGACCAGTTTGACTCCCTGCGTTGCCCCTCCAGAACTGTCTCAGAGCAATCCCCTTTTGGGACAGCCAATTTGAAGCCCTGGTTCAAGCACTCCAAGCTGATGTGGTAGACCTGGTTCAGCTCCCTGGGTGAAAAATCCCTTTTGGTGCAAAGGGAGCAGGGAGTGGGGGCTGTCAGTATTTTTGGTCTTTGCAAGTCTCCAATCTGCTGGCTACCCCCAATCCTGCATCCCCTGCCCTATCTCCTCCATCTCTCCAACAAGAACAACTCCATCCCTGCTGAGCAACAGGCTGTAAATCCTTGTGAGGGCTTGCTGGAAGAAGGGGCTGGGGGTTTGCAGAGAAGGTCTGTGAAGAAAAGCTGGCTTCCCACTGGGGTGGGGAAGACATGGGCAGGTAGGAGGGAGGCCAGAGATTAGTGAGGGAGTGATGACTCCCAGCAAGCTTGACCTCGATTGGACAACAGGCAAGAGAAGGAGCTCAGGGAGCCATGAGAGCAGCCCTCAAATATGCAAGAGGCAAATGTACAGGGAGGTTAATCTCTTCTCTGGGTAGGGCAAGAGGTTTTGGGCTTAGCAAGAAAAATTTAAATGAGGAAGCGTAACAGAGTAATAAAATTAACTTGTTTCCAGGCATAATTTTGCAAAGGGATGATGTGATTAAGCAGGTGAATGAACAGAATCCTTCTGTTGTTTTGACCTGTTGCATGTCAGTCCACCTAAACCTGAAAACTCAGCTTGGACTAGCTTCTCTGTTGATGGAACAGACTGGAGGAGAATTGGCCAGGAAGTGGGGCAGTTCATTGCATGTCTCCTCCTGAGCAGTGTCCATGCCAGGGCAGGGGGCCCAGGGGCCTTTCCCTGTGTGCCCACCTTGATCTTCATTGCTGCCGACAGATGGACACCTTCCAAGGCTGCTGACTCACTGAAGTGGGAATCTTCTCCCAAAAAACGCTGAGTTTGATAAAATTCCTAAGGGATCCTGCTGGCTTTCCCTGACAGCTTTGCTCCATGCCCTGCATTTGGAGTAGCTGCTGGGAGGGAAGTTAGTCTTGGCAGCCAAAGAAATATGATGCTCAGGGCTCCCAGGGTGATGGCTCTGCTGAGGCTCTGGACAGGATGTGCCAAGTCAGGGCACCCTGGTGGCATCTTCATGTCCCCCAGCACCCTGCCTTGCAGCTGCCCCTGGTGCTTCTTGGCCATGGGGTGTCCTCCATGTTCCTCCATGGCACATGTCTGCTTTCAGACACTAAACTAATCCTTTTTCCCTCACACATTTTACACCCTACTTGCACCCCAGCACCTCTTGCCCTGGGAGGCTGGAGAACACCCGTCCAGAGTGACAGTGGTAGTAATTTAGTTTCTGTCTTGCAAAAGACCAACTCTTTTGGCCAACAGTAAGGATAAATGGAGGTGGGTATTTGCCTTGTAGAGGCAATCCAGGTAAGCAGAAAGCTCCAATTGCTTTTGCATTCTGTTGATGATGGAGAAGCACCTCCAGTCTGACCCAGTTTGACTCCAGCAGCATCAGCCTGAACTGTGCTCATCTGAGCCCTCACAGGCTCCCCAGATGTGGGGCCCTCACTCTCTTCCTCACTCAGCTGTGCCCTCTTAGCACTGTCATGGGTGTTCCCCATGCAGCCCATAAAGGGCTGTTCTCCACTTCTTGTTGCAGCTCCCTGGTTTGTACCTGGCTGCAGATGGTTCCTGCTAAAGGATCATGGTGGGATCTATCTCTGAAAGATTAATGCAGCTTTTAATAAGTTCCTGGAGGTCTTCCTTTCCAATGAGCTTCTTCATCATGCTGGTAAGCCAAAACTGTCAGCTGGCTGAGAGCTGAGGAGGTGATATCCTTAACCTCTGCTGCTGAGAGGAACCTGTGCCCTACCCTCAGCTGCTCCTGAGTGGTCAGCAATAGGTGACAGATCCAGGGTTTCCTCTGGGACAAGCCATTCTTGCTAGTGGGAGGTGGAGACAGGACAGCCTTTTTCACTCTGAGCTAGAAGCTGAAATCCAGCCTGCTCCAAAAAAATGCCTGGAGCGACTGGGATTGCTGCAAAAGGAACCTTGAAAGGGATTTCAGCTTAATCTGTGATACCTCTGCAACCAGGGTAGATAGAGGGCCTTGGCTCCCCAGGAAGTCCCCTGAGAGCTGTTGGGGTCACTGTGGGGAAGGGATGCAAGCTTCACTGCAACAGGCTTCAAAAGCCAAATCCCTGTGAGATGCCCAGCTCCTTCTATGCCAGATGCCCCTGGCATCCCTCTGGGACATGTCTGCAGCTTGGAGCACTCCCTGGAGGGCAGTGCTCCTGGGATGTGGGAATGTCCTCTCAGTTGCATTTTTCCCTGCAGTCATCACCAGCATGTGTATTCTCACTCTGTTTTGGCTTTTGGCAATCACTGTGTTTTGGGCCAGCACTAAACATTAACTTAGATTTGTACTTAATAACTTGGTGGTGTGTTTAGAACTCAGTGCAGAGGGAGGGGACACCCTCAATCCCCTTCTCCTGGCCTTGCCAAAGGTTTAGGGATGCCAAAGCAAGAGAGTCACTGAATGCACACCATCATTCACTGAGCACACCTATGCTTGGCTGACAGCATAGGCAGGTATCCACCAAGGCTTGTTTTCATCCACCAAAAATCTTTGATTTCCAGGATTATCATAACTAGGAGGACTAACTGACTTGAAAGCAGAGTGAATAACCTTTTCAGCAGAAATCAAAGCCCCGGAGGGGACCGGTATGTACAGGAATGGCATTAACAACTAATCCCCTCTAATCCAAGATGACATCCTTATCACATGAGGGCATAAAATGTAATTAGACTTATATAGTGCTATCTCCAGAGCACTAAGCAAATATTAACTAATCCATCTTCCCAGTGCTCCTGTGGCGACAGCCCAGTTGCCCTGGATGTGCAGGAGGGGAAACAGAGGCATGGGATGGTGCACTAATAGGATCCCTTTCAGGAGAAGGCCTTGCAAACTGCATCCAGATAAAATTAGCAAAGCAATTTACAGTCACTGAGAGATCTTTTGGGGACATGGGGCACATCTTCCTTCAAAGCTCCTGTTATCAAGGGGACAGTGAGTTTCTGCTTTTCTGCTGTTTCTCAGCACTTCCAGGATCCCTCCACAGCTATTACATATCTGCAGGGATTTAAAACACATGTTCAATCATGGGCTTCCTTTGTTGTTGAAACACATTAAATTTTATCCAACCATCCCTTCATCTCTGTTTGTGTTAAGCTTAGGAAACAAACCCTATGTCCCAGGTTCACCCCATCTCATGGATGCTGCAGAAGGTACCTTTGCCAGGGGGAGCCCCCCCTCCCCTTGGTTCTCCAAGGTTAACTGGCTCTGAGATGGGAAATGCAACTGATGGTCCCTGCCTGAGTGGGGTGATGCCACTTCCCTTGGGATTAAAGCCAGGATGCAGGCTTTACTCTTTTGCAACCTGAACTGAGCACTGCCATGCCTTGGTGCCAAGGGTACCTGGCAGTGGGCAGGGAGCTTTGCCTCAGCCCTGCCTGCACAAGGCCTTTCAATGGGCTGGTTTTTCCTATAGAGCCTGATTCCCCTGGAGCAGCAGGACCATTTGCAGCAGTGGGGGATGTGATCCTCTTATCTGTGTTGGTTAGCCTTGGGTGCCCTTGACAAAGGGCTGCTTGTGATGGAAGAAGACACTTAAAAACAGCCATCAAGTTTCTCAAGGCCTTGGGATAAGATTGTATTTCTTGGGCTGGCAATGCTCTCTGCTTTAAAAGCAGTTGGATGCAACTGAGTGTGAAATACAAGTTCCTTGACCAGTCTCTAAAGTCAAAGACACCCACAAAAAGGCCACTGGCATTTGGAGGACAGAAAATTGAGTAGGGCCCTCTTTGCTGCTGATGCTCCCTTGACTTTAGGATACCACCCTTGAAGCTCTGTCTCAACACACGCTTAGCAGAGGGCCTGGGAAGAGCTGTGTAGTGCAGGGGGAGGAGAGACAGACTGTGTCCTTCAGGTACTCCCCAGCTCTGGGTCACCTCTCCCTACTGAGCTGCTCCCACACCCTTCAGGAACCACTCAGTGAATGTTGTGTTTTACTTTCCCTTGGGTTATTGGGACTGAATGAAACCAAACAGTGAAGGGTAGGGCTCATAGGTTTGTTTGACTTATTAATAGGGTTCCAGATTTTCTGGAATAGAAAAGAAGATGCTGTATGCAGAAAATGTTGCAAACTTTATCAGGAGGGAAGGAATGCCATCAAGGCAGGAAGATTTGGAAGTGGTTTGCGGAAAAATGTTTAGACACTGGTCTCTTTGGAGTTGAGACTATGCTATACCCTCAGTGGTATTCACACCTCACTAGACTGAGAGCAGAATCCATCCCCAGCCTTCCCTTGGCTTCTTCCCTCCCTGCTCCCCACACTGTGCTGGCACCACAGCGTCAAACTGGGACTCAGATCCAAGGACTGATCCATCTGAGAAGTAAACTGAAGACCAAAAAAGGAATTTTTTTCCTCCCTTGAAGGAAGAACAATTCCCAGAGGGAGCTGCTTGCTTCCTGGCACTGCTGGTACAGGTGAGAGGAGAGGTATAGTATGTCTTGCAGGTGGGTGTAAGTGCATGGGGAGGCAATGCAGCTCTCAGGGCAGGGCTATGTCACCCAGAACCTGCTAAGGACACCTCAGTTGCTGAGAAGTGGGTGTCACAGCAGGTTTCTGCCTGTTGAGGAGCTGCTGCTAGCTCTGTTTAGGGTGGCCAAAAATCCCTGTGCTAAGAGGTTGCCTTCCAACACAGTTAAACCCCTCAAATGTCCAAATGTTAGCACGCTCCAGAGCAGGGAGCAATCTTTGCCCGTTTAGAAAGCTCACCTGACACTTCTTTTCTAGCTTTATAGTGCTGTCAGTGAACTGCTGGAACATGCATGACTTGGCCAATGTGTCCTCTAAAAGCCATTGAAAATGTTCCCTTTCCTTGCCCGAGGGCCCCTGGCTCCAGAGTCGAAGGGTTTCCTCCCTCTGCTTCTGGAGCTCAGGCTGCCCAGATTAAATCATGTATTGAAAAATTCCATAGCAGCTTCCGACCTCAATGAATAGCATATTCAAGGCCACTGGAAGGCTCTTGCATTTGTGTAGTTCAATGGGTTTCAGCCATTATTATTATTTCCAGTAGAGATGGGAATCCCCCAAAAGTCACATCTATGGACAGCTGGCTGTGAAAGGTGATCACTTTCCACTGGAGAGGAAATGACACCAGGAGCAACCTGGGCCCTTGCACGGTCTCTGGGTCACTGGCTGAAGCCTGCTGCAGCATGACCCCCTCATCCAGGAGGAGCCATGGGATTGCATCTGCAGTTGCTGTGGCATCTAGATCCCTACAGGTGAGGGGCTGCAGAGGAAAACTCCTCTGGTCACATTTATCCATGCCCAGCTGTGTTGGACCTGGCCATCAGGCTGGATCCAGCAAACAAGGGATGGTCTACAGCAAAGGACAGCCCACAGGCTGAAATACAGCCTCAGATCATCACAGGGGTGACAGCAGCAGAAGTTACCTTTAGGAAAAGCACATTTCTTTTCACTGAAAGGTCGTAGTCTGATAGTTCCCAACTCCCTGCTGCTGACCTGGTGTGCCACCCACAGCTCCCACCAAGAAACATATCCCCCTATCATCCTGTTACTTACTGTTTGATTCCTAGATCTGGGCAGTTAGCAAGCTGCTCCCATCCCTCCCCTTTTGTATTATCACAATGTGGCTTTTTTTCCTGGAATTCCCCATGGATTCCAAGTAATGCTGTACGCTGGCAGCTGTGGTTCGGACAGTTCTTCAATGGAGTTTATGCTTGGATTGCTGGATTAAAACCTTGTAAGTTTACTCACTGCTAAGGTTAGAACAGGAAGAAGAAATCCAGAATAATTTTTTTATGCTTTTAAATCAAAAATGCACAGGAGGCAGGTATAATGATAAAATCAAAATGCTAGCCACTTCAAATAAATGGAAACTGTTGAAAAGCAGCCATGATGATTAGATATAAATCTGACTGCTTGACACTACTAAGTAGATGATGTCACTTCGAGTTTATTCTATTTATTTATCATAAAAGTAACAATGCTGTCTCACCATTAATAATCTCCATGACTGCTACTGCTCACACTGGGTGTGATGAGCTGGAAATTGCTGGATGCACTCAGCTTCCCCTTCAGTGTTACCACCTCACTTCTGTTTGTGTCAAGAAAAGCCTCTTCCCAAGAGATGTTTATAAATTGTGACCAGGTTTCTTAACCTTGTTTTGATAAATGAAAGCAGACGTTTGGCAGGATTCATCTCTTTCATCTTCAGTGTTTATAGCAATGGGATCTCACTGGCACAATCCAGGGAATTCAGGATACTGTGTACCCAATACTAAACAAATATGTATAGTAAGTCAAATAAGGAAGGCAGAGCTGAAACTACCACAGCCTTAGCCTATTTCACACTAATATTTATATTTTTCACATCTTTAGTCTATCTACAATAACCTGTCTTCAAAAGCACAAATTTCTTTTACAATGGGCAACATGTATCCATAGGACAAGGCTCTTGATTGAATTATTCTGTGGTAACACAGTTGTTTAGCTGATGCCTTATAAACAGACATGTCAGGAATGGTTATTCCATTCTCTGCTCAGGGTCAACTAAGAGCAAATCCATGTTGAATTTCAGTGTCAGAGGAACCCGTGTCCTGAGATGAACCAGCAAAACTGTTCTATGGACAGAGTACAGTTGCATTTATATGAACATATGCTAAGGTTGGGTAGTAACTTTATGTCATCCTGGTTTTAGAGAGGGGAATGAAGGTGGTTGGTGTGCTAGAGCTTTTAATCTCAGTTAATTGATTGCCAATTCATCTGAGGCAGTTAATGATTTGGAGAAGCTGATGGGATGTCTGTCTCAGGACATAATTATTTCTGCCATTTCTTCCTCAAGCTGAAACTAAATGTTGGTTAATTGGCACTGATTGATTAAAGTAGAACAACAGAAAAAACTTCCTCTGAAAGTCTGCACTTGTCTTTGCTATGAAATACAGGAGTGCTTCTAGCCTGAGACAAAATCCTACTGAAGACATCAGTTTCTGCTCGGTACAGTGAGCTTTAATTATATGCTTGGTATCTGTTGTCTCTTTAGTCCAACTGCTGTTCGACAGTCAGACCTAGAAGAGGCAAGAAACAGATAATTTTTGCCATGCTGTAGCCAGCAGTTCTGAGTACTGTGCATCTGAACTGCTGCTGACCTCCCACAGCTACATCATGGGAAAAGCTAAAGTAATGGCCCCCAGGAGGGCTGTACAATGAGGTTAGTTACTGCACTATGAAAACAAACCCACAAGCCTTCTTTTGCAAGTGAAGATGTAGCAGTTTTGTACTTTGGTCACTGATTGTCTTATTTAAGGGTATTCATTACTGTTCATGCTCACAGATGCTATCCCATTCCTTTCTGGGAAGTTTTAATCCACAGCACAAGAGTACCTCAGTGGGGAGATGATTTGTGTATTAAAGAGACTTGTAATTGGTGATTTGTCTTAAAGCATTTGGAAACTACAGTATCTTAAACCACTGCCCTGTGTTGTGTGGGAAGGTGCTGAGATTGTCACATTTCTATTGGAATCACTCAGGTTACTGTAAAGTCATATCAAAAAACTTTATTTTCCACTGCTGTGTGGAAATTAAAGCATCTAGGTTAGATACTAGGATATCAGGAAAAGGTTCTTTCCCCAAAAGGGTGTCTGGACACTGGAACAGGCTTCCCAGGGAAGTGGTACAACACTGGGCCTGACAGAGCTCAAGAAGTATTTGGACAATGTCCTCATGGTTTGATCCTTGGGGTGTCCTCTGCAGGAACAGGAGCTGGACTCGATAATCCTTATACATCCCTTCAAACTCAGGATATGTTGTGTTTATGTGATTCTTCTTCCACTTGTGCATTTTTGACATTCCTGTAACTCCACAACGCTTTGGAAAACAATTCTTAAGTTTATCCCTGGATGTGTAAGAAGAAAGTGAAGTCACAGACTTCAGTACTGCATGTCCCACCTTGAAAGGGACGGCTTCTCCCTGGTCCTACTGTATGGCTGCTAAGGAGAGCTAGACTGGGACTCATCACCCTGGAATTCACACATCCATCACTGTCTTGGTGATGTCAGTTTGCTTTTAAGTTTCCTGCAATGTGAGATGACTTTCTCATTACCTAATGGTGATGGGATATTTGCATGTGTAAGGTGCATCCGCACTCTGTGGCATCATATGAAGTTAATACAAATGTATTAACTCATTAATACAAATGTGTTAAGTTGCCCCATAGGACTTGCAGATACAAGAGATGACACCTTGTATAAGCAGGAAATCTGGGATATTCTGGGGGAGAAAGGAATATTGAGGAAATAAATGCATTTGTTACTAGCAGTAGAGGTCGCTTTCCACTCACCTCACCTCACCTCTCCTTGCAGGGAACTTGGGAGGCTTCATTATTTGACTTGGGAATTGCAGTGCAAACACAATAAAAAAGAGTCTTAGAATTTGTTTATAAAAAAAAATTGGGGAATAACATGTTATTAGAATAATTGTACAAATTACTGTCATTGCAAAATTGCTTTTATGTACAAATATTCCAGTTGGGAATAATTACAGTCAGACTACATGTAGCTAATAAAAGAAAACCACACTCCCTTTTCCAGTCTATCTTCTTCTTAGTTACGAATTTGTTGTGTGAATTATCTAACTAGAGCATTTGTATAAGATAAACCTTATTTGATGGAAGCAAAGAACAAATTTATTATAATAATAATGATGATAATAATAATAACTGTTTTCTTGTATTTTGAGTCTTTAAAAATAGTGTTTGTGAAGGACTATGATCCTGTAGCTGTAAGTTGTGATTCTGCTGAGGCACTAAGCATTCTCTGAGGGACTATTGAAAGGTGTTTTGAGTACATGAAGGATCTTGAATTGTTTTCCTCTCAAGGAATTTTTAATGTTTCTAAAATGTTTCAGGGGAAATGAAAGCCTGTAATGTATTTCATGCTTTGTGCTGTCCTACAACAGATAAATGCCCTGGGGTGGAGCATTTCAGTTCTTTCTACATGCTCAACTGTGTCTAATAATTATCCTGGAATTATTTCATGTCTGAAGAGTTTACATTGGAAAGGATGTGGCTACTTGACACCGTTTCTTTGCCAGCTCCAGATTATAATAAAGTCTTTCCTCTGGAGTTAAAAATAACCACTTTTCAGCTGGCTTTTGCATAGAAGTCTCACTTGGGCAGGACAGCACATGCAGTAGAGCAGCATGCAGACCTTTTACCATGGGTCTCTTCAGGAAGTGGGAAGCTGTGGACATCCCACATGTGCTAGGACATTACATGCATGGTAAAGACGTGGACATTGCCTTGAGCAGGAAGGGGATTGTGGAGCATGGACATTGGGTCAGGACCATAGTACCCCTTGCAGGATTTCATAGACTTGTTGAAGTGTTGGTGGGAAGTAACCTCTGAAAGCCTCTAATCTAAACTCCACCTCAAAACAGGGCTGAAGCCTACACTGGATTGCATAAACCATGGCTCTGCTGTAGTCTTGAACACCTCCAAGGATGGAGATGCCACAGCCTGTCTGGTAGACTGTTCCAATCCTCTGGTGATGAAGTTTTTGCTAATGCTCAGTCTAATGTCCAAGTGACAGCTTGTGGACATTGCCTTGATCACCATTGCTAATGAGAAGCACTTGACTTCATCACCTTTTTTAATGCCTTTGCATAGTGGGCTGCTATTAGGACCTGTCTTGAGCTGAGACCCAGCCAGCCTAATGCCTTCAAGCTCTCCTCACAGGAGAATTGCTTTGTGCCCTGAGTGTTTCAGCAGTTCACATGCTGGATCCTGTCCAAATTCTCCACTTTGAAAAGGAGGCTCAAACAGGTGCAGTTCCACCAGCACCAAGGAGAAGAGGCGATACCTTTCCTCGATCTCATGCATTACAAGGAATGGTTTGCCTCATTTGTGGCAAGGGGGAACTGTTGTTTTGTACTTAATCTTTCAAGAAAACATTTGGGTCTTCCTCAATAGGGCTGTTCTGCAGTCAGTTGGTTCCCAGCCTGAACTGATGCATGGGGTCATTCCAGCTTGGTGCAGTGCTTTGCATGGCTCTGCAAAACTCAGTGAGGTTTCTCATGGCCTCAAGTTTCCTAAGGTCCTGCTGATCAAAGCACTGGTGCTCAATATGCCAACCACCCCACCCAGTTTGATGGTGCCTGCAAATCTCCAGAGAGAGTCTTCTGCATCTTGTTCAGGCTTTTAGAGCTCCCTTTCCTTGAGTAGAGAGTCCCACAGTTTGTGGGATCTATATGTTAGACATCTTCTGGCACCTCTTCTGCTTTCCCACAGTCACCCTTGGCAAAGCTGGCTGAAGCAGTCAGTTCCTGCTGCAGCCTGGCTCCTGGCCTCCCCTTTTCCTGCTCTTCTCTCCCTGCAAGTGCTGACACCAGTGTTTGGGGCAGGGTGGCAGACCAGGCTGGTGGGCGGATGTGGAATACACTCAGCCATCACAGATAGTTTTTGGCCCAGCTTCAATTTTTCAGCTATGAAGCAAAGCCTTCTCAGGCAGCAGAGCTGTGAGCAGAGCTGGGCTGTTGTCAGCTCTGAGTGACAATGCTTCACCTCCTGCCACTGCTCCCCACAAAGCACCAGGTAGTGATGGTCCCCCCTGCTCTGCCACCCTGGTGTGTGAGGGTGTGACGTATTCACGCTGCTCTGGCCAGGACAGGAGTGCAGCACAGATGGTGACCTCGGGCAGAGGGACTGTAACTAACCCCCATCATGTTCTGGGCACAGATGTTTGCAGAGTCAGTGCCTGCTGCTGGCCAAAAAGTACATGAATTTTTTTTTCCTGTTGTTTTTTCTTTTTTTTCCTTTTTTATTTTCTTTTTCTTTTTCTTTCTTCCTTTTCCTTTTTCTTTCTTCCTTTTCCTTTTTCTTTTTCCTAAGTCATGTGCTGCTTTCCTGCTTGTGCTGCTGGCTCTGGAGGACTCTCTTGCAGCAATGTAAACACAGCTACTGTGTGTCCCGACGACTGCAGCCTGTAGCTCACAATGAGACAGCCAATGCCAATAGATGTATAATGAGCATTTAAAAAGCACTTATTTTGTCATCCAATCATCCATCTTCTTCATTGTGTAAATATTTTTTTTTGTTTCCACAACAAAATGACTTTAAAAGAAATGTTCACCAGGAAGAAAGAAAATTTTGATTCTGGTGATAAAATCAGGACAGTCAAAATGATTAATATGACATTGGGGAAAGCTCGCAAATGAGGCTTAATTTCTGTGGCAAAAAAACCTCGTGGATGCATCAGTGCTATGTTGTGCCTGGAAATTTAGTGGCAGCTGGAAATTTGATGGTGACCTCTGATAAGTAAGCAATTGGTGAGGGTTTTAATGAATGACTTGAATAAGAAAATAAGCTAGTCTGTGTGGTATTCTTCCTGATATTTGTTTTGCTATTAAGTTCAGTTAATGTGGTTCTCATTGTGTCAGGGTGATTGTGTTGACAGCACATCACGACATATGAGCATCGAGGCAGTTCGACTGTCAAGGGAGGGGACACATTGCTTCACACTCACGAGGTAGAGCAGGGAGGTGACTTTAATAAGATGGCATTTGGAAGCCTTTGGCAGGAGACGTCAGAGATTGTAAAGATAGAAAGAGTTCTGGTGAGCTTCTTTGCTCTCCTCTGTCAAACTGGTCACAGGACCTAAATGAATTCCTTTCTGTTCAATTTTTTTGTTTGTTTTTCTTTTCTTTTTTTTTTTTTTTTGTGAAAAAAATTAGTCTGTAATTATATCTAGAAAATGGGAATGGCAAGAGGTAGCTTTAACCACAAAGTTTGGGAAAGTTACACTCATTGATTACATTCACTGTAGTCTGTTCTTAGCCTCGCTTTATTAACTTGCAGTGTTTATTCTGTGGCTCTTGTATCTTTGTTGTGAGGTTCAGGAGCACTCTTTTATGAAATGTTGATTTGCCAAGTGGGTATTTATAGAGTATGTTTGAGTCACCTGTTAATCTTCTTCTTGTAAAACCAAAATAAGCTTCGTGTTTCTGTTAGGATAATGCACACATTCAAGACCTTGTTCACTCTCAGTTTTTCCAGTTCAGTGTCCTCTTCCCTGGCTGTAACACCACGACTACATTCATACTCCTGGTGGTAGCCACTGCCTAGAGCTTCTATTCAGTAGAGGGCAATGGGAACTCATCTAGGTTGGTTTCCATCTGAGAAGTGAACCAGCATGGAATAGACAAGGAGACAATGGGCGACCTGTGAAAGCCTCTACTTGCCATTGGAAGCAGTTCCAAACCCTGTCAAAGGCAAAGCAATGTTTTTTTTTTTTTTTAATTTAGAGCAATAAGGGCTGTGTAAAAGCTGTTTCTTTCTTCATTCATAATATTGCAGTTGACGGAAAACTCAGGTTTCCAGTCCTTTCTAGTTTCTGGTGCCTTCAGTGTTTTCCAGGGAAAGTTGAACAAATTTAGCCAGTCACAGCTCAGTCACATTTCTTGGTTATCTTGCAGAGCCTCTTTTAATATAACTCCCCCATGGATCCCCAAGTCAAAGGCTGGGAACCTGTGAGCTAAAGTACACAGAAAGGCAACTCAAAAGGCACATGCTGACTATTTTTCCTAAGAGCATATTCAGTGCTTGGGTAACCACACCAGTAAGTCTCTGCAGCTCATTTCAGATCCCTGCAGTTCATCCAGATTCTATGGTCTGTGTATCAGGAGGGAGGTGGAGTAATCCCTGAATAACTTTGGCTAATGCCATAATGAACTAATGGCAGCTTTTGGAAGCTCTTTGATACAGTATAATGTTCACCCTTGATCCTTTAAGTTTATCTGAGGCTTTGTGAACACAAAATTGCTAAACTTACACCGAACATCCTGTTAGACTTCCCAGAAATAACTCAGATGTTTGTGATGGAAGTCATAAAGGCATAGAAATGTTCTCTTTCTTTTCAGTTTCATGCAAATGAAGTGTTTCACTTTTACAGATCTGTAGATATCTCTATAGTGTTATAATGCTCACATCCCTTTAGCCCCTTGGCTAATGGGAACACTGTTTTTCCAGAGCAGAAAGAGAACTGAATATGTGGCTGCATCTCAGTCACTTCACTGCAAATTCAACTAGTTTGGTTCCAAGTGCTGAAAAGCTGATCAAAACCTCTCGACTCTCCAGTGAAGCAGATGAAAGATGTTTCCCACTTAGTGCTTAGCTAAAGGGATTGCAACGAACAGTGGAGCAGCAGAATGAACTTTTGGACTGAACTCACTGGCATACTACTTGGGTTTCCAGGTACAAACATCCACAGGAAAAGACACTTGTTTTTAAATACATTTTTTCAACATAAAAAGCATCCCATTGTCCCTTCATAGCATTACCCAAGCAGAAAAATCCATTAAACAAAATATTCAATCAATCCCTTTTAATCATACGATCAAAGTATTTTATCATAGTAAATTGAACAAGCATTTAAATGAGAGATGAAAAGCAATCACCACAGCAAAGAAATTACTTTAATCAGGGAGGAAGTAGGAGAGTAAAGGGAGGTTTAGGTGAGAACGCTGTGGTGGTGAAGTCTTCTTCATTGAGGAGTGGTGTTAAGGTAAGAGGAAGAGCAGATGCTGGGAGCCTCAGAGGGAAGCAGAGGATGATTTGGCCTGTGTGATGTGGTGGGTTCTGAAGGCCAGGAGAAGGTATTTGATGCTGTGGTACAAACTTCTGCACTGGGGGAAGAGCAGAAGTTAGACCAGAAAATAGCTGAAATTTCTTTCAGGAGAGGTAGACAAGGAACAGAGAAGTCTTTTTCTTCATCAGATTTGGCTTAGAAAGGAATGGGAAGGACATGAACGTTGAAGGACAGAGCTGCTGCCAGTCTCTGTAAAATTAATTAGTAGATTTCACCTTATTTTCTACATTCATCAACAGGTTAGAGAGGACATGAGTGGGATCATTTTAAAGTAATTTTCACTCCAACATATGTACTTTTTAGAAGGATAGTAAAGAAAATATATCATGCAGACTTGATGGGATCCTTTGTTTCATACAGTGTGGCAATTTACTTTTACATTTGGCTTCACATTTCCCCAGTAGGTGCAGCAAACTACTTAAATTGTGGAAGGATATTTACTGTTTAGAGAAGTCCTTGGACAGCTCAGCAAACTTTGCCTTGTTTCTCTGCCCAAGAGCTAAATATAGTCTTTGCTTAATCAAGGTCTCAGATGTTGTGTGAACAGAGCTAAATATTTTCAAGAGTATAAAAAAGATAACTCCAGCCATTTTGCTTTGCTAGAACCAGTGTTTGTCTAACTGTGTAGTAATGGAGGATACTCTAAAGGTGCATTGATTTGTGTTATTTCTTACTCTGAAACTAACAGAGACAAGCAGATATAAACAATGCATCCTAAAAACTTTTAGACTCATAACACCCCTGTAAAGCTGCTTAGTTACCTTTCAGGTAACTTGTTCTTTACTTCAAAGAACTTTTACTTTTTTCCTTACACAAAGAACTTTCAAAGAGTTTTTTACTACAAAAAACCCCAATGGCTATAGTTATAGTGCATCTGACTCTATTTGGCTTGACCTAACTATGATCTATAAATGCTATGACAATAGCAATATTCTATAACCACAGCAGGAGAATAGAAAATTCATCTGTCTGAAAAAAACTCATCTGATAGTGAAATCTGACAGTGAATGCTGACAAAAGTAAAGTTCCCGAGTAAAGTGCTTTTTTCTCAGCTGAAATTTTACCAGGAACCTCAGGGATAGGAAGCCTTCCCCTAAAAAACTGACTGAAAAAGTCGAAGTAGTTAAGGGTCTGTCTCCATTTCTGCTGGTGGACAGACAATGTGAAATGACCAAATGGGGAGACCCTCTACCCTTTTGTTCCCCTGCTCCAAACTATCAGATCAGAGAAGGACTGGTGGGACACAAAAGTGCCCTGAGAGCAAGGGGGTAGGAAAATAAAAAAAAAATAAAAAAAATATGGGCAGCTTTGTGGGTGAGGATCAGGATCTTCAATTTGAAATGAAAAAGAAACAGCTTTCTCCGTACTGTGTAGGGGAGCTGAGATTGAAAAGACAGGAGGGTTTCAACTGGGCTAGGGATGAGATTTGTCTCTAACACTGTTCTCTTCTTCATCCACCTCCTCTGGCAAACTTTGCCTCTTGCCCTCTCAGTTGGAAAATACCCCCTGACACAAAGGTCGCATTAACATGAGGCACAGGGCAGTGTAGAGCCCTGAGCTCTACAAGGTCTAGCTTTAGCTCAAGAGCACTGAGCTAAAGCCGTCAGCTGCCGTTCATTTAAAGCAAACAGGGACCTCAGAGGAATCTGAGCAGGGCTTTCACACTGGTGTCGGATGGAGCGTCTCGGTTAGAAACACAGATTCCAGGGGATCTCCCTGGGCCGCCGTGCCCTCAGTGCCGCCCGGCCCCTCACACACCGCCCCGCACCAGGCCCGTCCCTCCGCCCCGGGGCTGTGCGGCCCGTGCCCGCCGGGGGCCGGGGCTGGCTCTGAGGGCGGGCCGGGGGAGGGCTCGCCCTTCTGTGGCGCCCCGGCCCGGCCAACCCGCGCCCGCCGCGGCTGAGCCATAAAAGCGCCGGGAGCCGCCGGGACCGCGGCTCCAGTTGGCGGCAGGCGTGCCGGGCACCCGTGGGGTGGGCAGCGCGGCCGCCGCTCCGCAGCGCAGGGACCGCCGCCGGCCGCCCCCAAGATGCTGTTTTGGCACACGCAGCCGGAGCATTACAACCAGCACTCGACCGGCAGCTACCTGCGGTGAGTCCCGGGCGGCGGCAGCCCTGGCACGGGCTGGATGTTCGGTGCCCCGTCCAGCGCCCGCCCGCCCGCCCGCCGGGTTCTCCGGCGGCACTCCCGGTGCTCCGCCCGGGGATAGCGCCGCTCCCTCTGGCTGAGAGACCGTTTTCCTTTTTTGCTTTCTCTTTTTCCTTCTTTATTTTTTTAGCGCCTGGTTAGACAGCTCTCTGCAGCGTTGCTTTATTGCTTGTGCCGGGTTCCCTCCTCTCCGGCTGGGGTAACGCAGCTCCAGGGGAGGAGGTGCGGCAGCGGCGGAGCGCTGTCAAAGGTGTGCGGAGAACGCCTGGTGGCAAATTGAGAAGGCACACGGTTTTCTGGGGATGGGATTTCTTTCTCTGCTTTTTGGGACGATGTGTGAAAAGCGCAGAATTTCGCTTTCTGAACTTGCCTAAACCAGCTTTTTCCTGCCTCTGCACAGTTGCGTTTAATTAAATGTGCTTAATTTAAGTACAAGGGCTGCTAAACAATAGTCTGTGACATGTGTAGCACAAACCCGTGTTTCCTCCCTCCAAACGATGTCAAAGCAGGCAACTTTGGGAGTTCCCTTTTTTTGCTGGGTGCTTGTGAATTATTTGCTTTCTGAAGATGTAAAGCTCTGCCGTCAACTGGTGTCGATTGCTGGAGTGGGATTTTGCTGAATTGTGGCAGTGGAGAACCTGGCTATGGCCCAAGAACCCTGATTTTCAAATGTACCCCCAAATAACCACTCTTGAGAAAACATTGAGTTTGTCTGGGGAAGCACTTCGAACACAGATAATGCTTCCCTTTCAAGGAGACACGCTATCTTGGCTATTCCTGCTGCCTATCAGTGTACTTGCAAAGGAATTTTATTTTGGACTAAATAATAATTTCCCATTATCAAATGATACAATATTGGGAGATTCTTGCCTTCTGGCAGCTTTTCTGTTTCTTCGTACAAGATTTTTCATCTCCTCCCTCTATGTCAATAGCTCAGTTTCACAACATGTATGTGGCAAAAGTCTTGTTCTCTCTTGCTTTGCACTTGCAGGTCTGGTTAGTTTATAGTTAGTGAAAGTGGTACTAGCAGAGGAGCATCAGCATTGGTGCTTGTGCATATTCTCCATTAGAGAGTGTTTATGGTGGTCAGGCTGTTTCATTAACTCCACAGATTTGTAGCAGGAGTGCTACGAGATCATCAGGTCTGGGTCACGCTTCACTCCACATTACATAAAATTCAGTTTAATGGGCCAGAAAACACATTAGCTTATTTTTGCTGGCTTGATGCTAGCTGGGGGATAAAGGATACCTGTTCTATCAGGAAGGCTGCTGGTATGGAGGTGACCTGTCCATGTTTCAGGAACAAACTTCAGCTTTAGTGAGTATCTGCCTCTATGAATGTGGTGGGTTTGATCTGGGATTAGAATCCCTACAACCACTTTTATGGCTACAATGCCCTCAGATGTTTCAGTGAAGGCAGGTTAAACAAAACCCTAGTTTTTTTATTTAGAGATGGCTAATTCTGGCCAACTCACTTTTCATTGTGTCAAGACATGCATTTCTAACAAGGGGCATTTTTCTGCTGAGAATGCCTTTCTGAAGGCTTTCCATACCCCCTTATAGTGGCTGCCCAAGAAATTAAATAGTACAATATTTGAAGTTGCTGTAAGAAAAGTTTGTATAAGTTATATTTTGCAGAGATCAAGAGCTTTCTATGTATTTGAGAAATCCATATAAGTTCTGCCCTACCTCAGTGGTATTTGTAGCTGGAGCAAGATACTACGAAAAATTCTTGTAAATTTTCATTCATTTTTTTTATTAAAACCCAGTACGTGTTTTACTCTCTGTTCTGTCAGCTGTCTGAACTCTAAATAACTTTCTCTCCTCCCAGGTATGCAAACTAACTGTTATTTAATTCCAGAACTGTAAATCTTTAGCATAAGGGTGAAAATTGGGAGAGTTTTAATGCGTTAAACTTTTTTTTTTTTTTAAATTAAGGATAGGAACTGTTGTAAAAGCCTGTTTTTCCCTAAACTTGATTTGCAATTCTTGACTGAAGAGTTGAATAAGTGTTGTGATGGCTTATATAATTATAACTTAAAAATTCTTTTGACCTCATTCAAAGTTCCAAACACTTAGAAGGTCGAATGTTTAAGAAGGTCTTGACCCAAAGCAATTATACCACAGGCCACTACTTCAAATGCTCTAGGAATAAAAATGTGATTTACTTGTGTGGCTTCAGTGAAGCTTTCCAGAAACCAAGTCATTCCTCCATGCTTGCAGAATTCAGCGATCAGACAGCTGTGCTTGGAGGTGTAGGGGTGCAAAGAACCTGATGTGAAATATGGTATTTAAATTTTGACTTCCCCTTGCCTAAATTTGTCAACTGTTTCAGATGAGTATATGTACAAATTTCTCATCCCTAACTGTTAAACCCAGGCCAGATTTTGTTCATTGTTTCTGCCAAACTGCAGAAGTTTTCAGGCGCTGGAGTTTTTGACCTGTTCTCATCTGCAAAGCCACAGGCATTCAGAGAGCATTGTGCAGATGAGCAGGTTAGGAGCAAATGTTGGCATCCTTAGGAGCAAATGTTGGCATCCGGGCTGAGTGAGATGACTCCGGAGCAGTATCAGATCCTGCATGTGTTTGGAGCAATGCTATCTATTTCAGAAATCTACTGCAGGCATTTCTGTCACTTCATTACTGTAGTAAATCATCTCTAAGGGAAAAAAAAAACCAAACCCAAAAAACAACTCTGTGGCAGCAGTTAGGCAAGAGCTGTGATTATGTCAGTAATGCCAGGAAGCAAATGGGGCTGGATGCCTTCGAGTGGCTGATAATATTGAGGGCGTGGGGTTGGAAGAGAAAATGGAAACAGAGATGGGTGTTTCTTTTTGCCCGTCTGCATCTGAAATGGCACAATTTGCTCTCTTCTGGCATTGTTTTCCTGTAAACAGGAGTACCTGTGTTTGAATCAGGCACTTGAGCTGTTTAAAACTGCTTCACTGTTTCACTGATGACCTGGGTAGCCTTCAAGGTGAGTGCTATGAGTGGATCATTAACTGAACAGGCAAAGAAAGAATTCCTAATGCCCTTTCAGGGTGCATGCCTGTACATGCTGGATGGTTCTTCTTAAAATGTTTTGTGTATGGAGTTGTCAAAAGGAGCAGAACTGCAGCCTGTGTAAAGAGAATCTGAGTCTTCACACATCTGGCAGAAATAGAGGAGAAAAAGAATCACTCATTCTGATTTGTCACCATGTTCAGTATAATCCTCCTGATTAGGAAAGGTATTAATATTTTAAGTAGGTGGACACAATGATCAGCTACCTAGTGGCATAGGAAAGGCTAATATGGTTCTTCAGTATCAGACAGGCTGAGATAAGGATGCTTATTCCTGACATCTCATTTTGTACTAATCAGCTGATCATTTGTTGAGCTCTCAGCCTTGCTAATGCCAGTTCTGCTTGGGGATTAGTGTGGGTTGGGATCAACCTGGGACTAAATCAGCAGACAGGTCACTATCAACATCTTGTAAAGAAGTGTGAACTGGGACTGTGTGCAGGTCCCAGTGAAGCAGCTCCCACACACCTTCTGTGTGTGCATTTATGAAGGTAGCCCAGTGCTGGCCTTAAGAGCTGTGTGATTCCTTGGGACCAGGTTTATTAGAATGCAGAGAGATATTATGAATCATTTGATCCAGCCATTCATGCCATGCATTCAGCTGAATATATCCTTTGTACTCCAGAGCTGTGTCTGCTTCTCACCCATGGCTGTTACTTGAAGACATTTTAGTAATCTACATTTGGCTGCCAAAGTGCCCTTTCTTGCTTTTTTTTTTTTTTTTCTGAAAGGTTTTCATCTGAGAACCTGAGAACTCTTAATCACATATGTCCACAAAGATGAAGAATCTATTTTTGATTTTTTTTTCCTCATCAAGAAGATTGCTGAACTGAAAAGTAAATCTATTTCTTAAAAACTTACATTAATTCTCAGACAAAACAGTTTTTGCCAGTCCTATGTTCTTTCGTGAGCAGTGCTGATATCCTAGATGCAGAAGTTTACATTAAACAGGCCAAATTCTTCCTCTTTTAGCCATTTTAACCCGGTGTTTCTCCAGAGACCACCCCTGTTATCTCAGATCACGAGAAACAAATGCAGATTGAGGCTAGGATAGTCCATAAACTCTTTGCAACTGACTGTGTGTAACTTGTACATTGCAGAGATGTCCTTGCGCTGCCGATCTTCAAGCAGGAAGAGCCACAGCTGTCTCCTGAGAACGATGCCAAGCTGCCACCCTTTCAGTACGTCCTCTGCACAGCCACCTCACCCGCCGTGAAACTGCACGAAGAGACTCTGACCTACCTCAACCAAGGTAGGGTCTGCAGTACACTGAAGGAGAGGGTATTTCCTGGGAACAGTTCATGAGATTTAATCCTATACTTTGCCTTACTGGGAGGGCAGCGGGATAGGAAGAGAGGGATAGAAGTGGGGAGGGGGTGGAGGAAAGGAGGAATATTTAATTTTCTGCATTTAAATACCTGATTATCAACTATTTTAAAATAATGAAGTATCACTGATTTAACTGTTGACTTAAAGCAGTGTTACAGCATGCACAGTTCCCTGTGGCAAAGTACTGGCTTGATCTCAGACAGCTTAAGATGCAGCCTTCTGCTTTCATCTCACAAGGCCAGATTGATGGAGCAAATGGGCCAGCTTGGACTGGGGAGGGCTCTTACCACTGCAAGTCCCCCAGCACTGCTGGAGGGCATAGTCAGGGAAATGATTAGCAGGTATCCAAGGGCTGCTTTGAGGTCTGGGTGGAGTGACATCTCTCTCACTGGCTGGCTGGTGTGGCTCTGCTAAGTGCCCAACTTGACAAATTGCGGGGTTCAGCTCAGCTAGGTCCTCTAAAGTCAACCTCACACTAGTTCATACTCCTGGATAAACAAACATATTTCTCTGTGCTCTTTTCTTTCCCCCCCTTTGGCAGCATTTGTGCAGACACATTTGTGGTTGGTGTTTGGCTATCCCTTTGCAGCACCTCCTGTGCAAAGGTTTTGAGGGGATCAGACCTCTCTATGCACAGATTATACTAAAACATATTTACACTCAGTTTCTGCCAGGCTGTAAAAAAGGGTCTAACAACAAGCTGAAGGCTGGTTGCCCTCTTACTGAGATCCTCTTCTGCCTCAGTATACTGCCCTAACTCTTTAATCTTCATGCACTGAGTAGGATGCTCACTTGGGTGTCTCCCTGGATAGGTTTCTCTTAATGCTGGTAGAAATTGGAGCCCTGACCTCCCTTGGACTCTGGCCTCAGATGCAGCTGGCTGCTGGATCTCTGCTGGTAGTTGGTAGACCCATAGAACCCCCACAGAAAGATCAGTGAAGTACTGCAGGCTCTACCCAAGGAACCAGGTATTTCCTGTCACATAAGCTGGCACTATTCTGTCTCTCAGGATCAAAAGATGCTTGGGATACGTGACTGTCATTTCAGTTTATTCATTTAAACACAGCAGATCCCAGGAGGTTATAATGGGGTGTATCAATTTGTGAGATTGAGTTGAATCTTGCTATGAAACAGAATTCTTTCCTGTATTGGAATAAAAGATTCTCTTTTAAATGACAGCCGAATATTTTAGCATACATGAAAGCGTGCCTATTTTTTTTACCTTGGCAGGGAAGAAGTCAGACAATTCTTAATGCAATACCATGAGTTTTTAAAAAAACTGAGTTACTGGAGCAGTCCACATTTTCCTTTGCCAAGTAAGACTGTTACTGGCATTTAGATATTTCATGTTAGGCTTTGTCCTGCTTACTACTGCGAGGAGTTGTTTACTGCTACATCTTGACCCTGCTTCCTGTGTCGTTGGCATTTCGTGGGTATCATCTGTCTTTCATCCCTCTAGGTGGGATGTGTCTTTGTAGAATACCATGAAGAGCATGAAACCAGGCAGGCCTGGAGGAATAAAGCAGGGAGGAGGCTGGCAGGAGCTGTGCAGAGGGGCTGAGTTGGGAAGCTGGGGTGTCTAGTTTGTGTTAGTGGGCTACTGGTGAGAATTATGCCATGGGTTAAAATGGGATGAAGATTTAAAGGCTCTGTCAGATAATTAATCCCCTTAGTATAGTTATGTTCTATGTGCTTGAGGAGGTGCATGAAGGGGACCTTGAGGTAGCTGAGGTTTTTGGAATCAGTGCTTGAGGCACATGAGAAGAACTGGCTGACTCCAAAGCACTGTGACCCAGCTACAATGCCACAGCAATCTTGTGAAGCAATTTAAAACCATTCCCTACACTTTATCAGCTTGTATTGGCTGTAAGCAAAGGGTCACCTCTTGCACCTTAACCTCTTTCTGTGTTTATCATGGATTGGCCAAGACTGTTACATAAAACTTCCCTTCTTGAGTGTTGTGATGGATTACATTAGCAAATGGATAACTTCATTAATGAATGTCCCTCTGCTGTGCCTGTGTGTCATGGCTGGCTTGTAGTAAGGTAGATACAAAGACACAGTGGCTGTCTCAGCACCAACAAAGCAATTCATATCCAGTGTGGTTACTTTCCCAAATCGTGAGTAAAGGATTTGGAGTTTTCTGCTTTCTGGGTGATTCTTGCCGCTTGCTGTTCAAATGTTCCTTCTCAGCTTTGGCTCTTCACCACTCAAGTTAGTGACCTTTTGTCACTGTGAAGCAGCTCTAGTTCCTGCCCTGAAACACATTCTCCACACAGACTGGTTCAGTGGTGGTGAGTGGGCCAGCTCAGGAATGTCCATATGCAGAACCGCATGGGAGAAAGCTCTGTCAGACCTGACCTATGGGCTGTGGAAAGCTGGAAGTACTGGGTAGCAAATTGAAGGCCAAGTTGCACAGCATAGATAGAAGAGGAATAAGTGGAGAGTTTCATGTGAGATCTGAAAAGACTTCATAGGGGTTAGGAAGGAGAACACTCCAGTGGCTTTGTTTGTGTACAGGTGGGAGAGGGCTCTGGGCTTGTGGAGCATAATGGCTTCTCCTGAGCCTTGCTTCTTGCAAGATTAGACCCAGAGGGATGGTCAGTAGTGTTGAGGAGGAACAGGTCTTTGGCCTGGACTCTTCCCAATGATGGAGGCTGAGAGGACTCTGGAGCTGGAAACCAGAGACCAGTGTTTTCCCCAAGGGGCAGAGGAAGTATTTGCAAGGGAGCATAACAGAGTGAGCTTAGCTGTTAAGTTGACTTGGGGACATTCAGCAGTGGCAGAGTCCCAAGTTTGTCTGCTCCAGTTTTAAACCATGAGTGCTCTCTGGCCACAACTCTAGAACCAGCCTGTAAGTGAGGTAACTAGAGTCAAATCTGTAGTTTGGTTTCCAAACACTGACTCATTACACTTGTCTTTCCTGATCTCTTGCCCCCCCCTGCCTTCCCACATTCCATGGGAAACTGGAGCCAGATTGAACACAGTATTAGTTTGCTGATCCTTAGGGCAGTTCCTTCATTAAGAGGTCTTTACTTGATATCGAGAGGATTACTCATCTGATGGGACAAAGTACTAGTGTGGTGTCTCAGTACCACTCCACCTTCAGTCTGTGAGACTGGCAAAGGTTCTGTCCTTGCACTGGAAGCTGCTGCTGGCATTGCTCCTTTAGTCGGGGATCACATCTGTCAGCAGAACTACACTGTCCAGAAGTCTGCAGCACAAACATCCTAACGTTTCTGGAACTAGCCTGCCTTTTAGCACTGTTTCAGTGTCTCTTGTGGATAGGGATTTTCAGACAAACAATCAACCAGCAACCATATTACAAACCACTGCTTCAGCAAGATGGCTTGATGCAGTGCATATTCCATGGTCTGCAGTCATATGGGGTGTGGTTTGACCATGGCTGGTTGAAACCAGTTTCAAACATGGACAGAAATGGAAGCAATGAAACGTGGTTCCAGAAATTGCAGCAGGAGGAATGTGGAGGAAACAAGCACTGTGTACAGTAGATCTGAATGCTAGTAAATGTGAGGAAATAAAGTCATTCTTTTAAAAAACAAAATGTCAAAAATCACAAAAACCTGAAAGTCATTGCCCAAGAGAATCAGCTTGTAATGCCAGAACCACATGTGGACTGTGAGCTGTTCAAGTCATGATTTTGTTTCATGACTAGCATTGGTCTGGCTCAGAACTTCAGCTGTTAATTACTTCAAATACAGAGAGGCTAAGTTTGGTGGCAGAGGGTCACTGAGAGCAGGCTGTGTGAGAAATCCAGCCCAGTGTCCCAGTGGTACTTCAGAGTAACTTGTCATCATCTGCCTGTAAACTTTTCTTGGGCTCTGTTCAGCTCTCCTGATCTGCAATGTCTAACTTGTGGTTCTTGGCTGTGCAGAGATTTTAAGTGTACAGCTGGTTAGGGTTTGGAAGGCTGGACACCTCTGCTTTATGGTGTCTTCCAGGAGTCAGCCTTAGTGCCAGTCCTAGATGGTTCAGAAAACAAACAAGCCAAAAACCCAAGCCATGAGGGAAACCCACGAACATCTGAGAAAACTTGTGATGTTGGCAGTGTTGCTGTGGAGGTGCATTAGCAAACGATGGCTCATAAATCTAATGATGGACTTAGTTTGAGTCTGGGTCACACCTAAAGCAAAGTCCCAGATTGCAACCCCAGGGTGCCAAGGCATATATCCAGGTTCAAGACGTGTGCATAAAGTGGTACATTTTAAATGGTGCTGCATTTCAAATCTGTTGGGTGTTGTCCTGCCTCAGCTCAACTGCAAATGTGTTTTGGTTGCTAATGAAAACAAAGGTGCAGGAAGTACTGGGCAAGGAAGAGCTGAAGAGGATGCTTTGGAGTAGATTCCTAATTGTTTGGGTAGGAGATGAAATTGCTTACAGTAGGAGGCGAGAGAACCTTCGCCTCCCTTAAAAAGTCTAAAGTTCAAATTTGGTTGTCCAATCTTCTACAGCCAGAGAACCCAGTTTAAAACACTGGGATTTACAGTAAATGAAAAAAAGCTGTTTTATGTTGACGTTAACTCATACGTAATTGAGTTTTATGGGGTCACAACTGCCTGGATATTTGTACTTTTCCTGGCACAGTTCTTTATTTGCCTAAATGAAGTGTAGAGAAGGCTGAGTGACCAGCTCTGGCTGGGTGTGCTTCTGATTTAATTGTAGCTCTGTTTATGGGCATATTTTTGTCCTGTCCTGTGCTAGGAACTACCTCTTTCCCTAACAGTCACTGCCATCACTGACCAGACCCTGTGTATGTAGGAGCTCTGCTGGTGATGGCTTCTCCCATGTGGATGAGTGCTCGACCTTTGCCTGAGATCACAGACACAACAGTGGCTTTGTGTCATTGAGTCTGTGAGTACCAGGTGCTCCCTGGTGCCTGCCCACCCACCCATGCATTCTTTTTCCCTATTCATTATGGGGTGCTATGCTGCTCCCTGACCTCTCTCCACTCTGTGCTTGGGTTTGGATGGCTTAAAAAATGAAATGGCTAACAAAGCTAATTTGTCTTTCCCATTCCTGAAAGTGGCTTTTGGTGTTTTTGGTTCTTGTGGTGCACTTCATCTTTGGAGAAGGAAATTGTCTCCTGCCTGACTTTGAAGACAACTCTCTGAGTAGGTTCTGGTGTCTCAGCTGAAGCCATTAATTGTGCTAGAAGCAATTTCCCCATATGTTTGGCAGCTCTGTCTTCACTTGGCAGCCCAGGATAAACAACCCTGTCTCCAAACCACACCATCCCAAAGCTCGCTATGAATCTTGCTTCAGATGACAGGGCACCTCTGCGTAAGTAGAGCATCTGACTTCTGTTGTCCCTAGGAAGCTAGAATCTCAGTTGTCTTTTAACCAAGAGGCTGTTTTCTATTCTTTTTGTAATCCTTTCTTCTGTTGCTAACATCTGGATGAAATTCAAATGGGATTGTGAACTTGCTGGATTGTAGTCTGTGCGCAACTCCTACTGGAAGCCCCTAGACTGCATTTTATTCCCCCATAAATCTTCAATATCTGTGAAAAAAGGGAGTGCTTAGAAGTTCCTTAGAGTATACTAAGAAGTATGAAAATATTGGGAAGATTTTTTCCTTTTATTCCACATAATTTTTTTACTTTACCCCATTATCCATATCTATTTGAGATTCCTTTAATCATGACAGAGAATTTTTTTGCTCGTGATTTTACAGGATTTAATGTTTGTGTGATTTGTGTGATTGACAGTAATGTCAATGTGAGATGTAGAAATTTTCCAATTAGCTTCCTCTAATTTGCGTCCTAAAAGATCACATTTTAGGTAGCAGTAAGAAGCTTGAGAAGTACTGTAGGTTTCACCTGATCAGCTGTTTTTGGAGGAGTAATACACATTTTTGTAAGAGAATGTACCTTTCTTTCCTAAAGAAGTAGGGAAAAACACATCTTTTTTTTCCTCCCGTTTGTTTCCTACCAAGCATTTATTATGTGTTCCTGAAACTAGAAGCAAGCAGTGAGGTTCCTTCTGTCCCAGCTTGGTGCCATGTTTGTGACAGCTGTGGAAGGTACAGTCAGCTTTGATTCTATTTCCTTCCCTGCCTTACGGTAGCAGCCCGATTGAGCAGCCACAGGTGCCAGTGGGACTTGCTTCTCCCAGTTTCTGTTAATGAAATGTGGTAAAGAAAGGGATTTAACCTGAGGGCATCTAAGGGAGCTGCTAGGTGGGGTCAGAAGTCCTGTTCAGCTCTTCTGCATCCCTGGTCAGCACCCTCAGCCAGAACCATTCTTTTTAGTTATCTGAAACTCAAGTAAATATTACACAAAGCTATTCCTTCAGAGCTATAAAACCTGTTGTCCAAATTGACTTAAAACAGGTTGAAACCAGAAAAAGCCTGTATTTTTTTACTTACACAGAGAGGGCTGAAGTTTTCTGAGCTGGACAGATGTGACTAAGATAATCCTGAGTGTTTCAAGTACATGCTAGAGGAGTGGAAATGCCAGAAGGAATTATTTTCACAGGGTAGGTTTTTTTTTTCAGTGTTCTGTTGGAGGTCCATAATTTCTTCTGATGAATTTGTATTAAAAAAAATCAAAGTTTATAAAATGGTTTATATTAGGTGAGATCAAGTGGATGAAATCTATGCAAAAGAAACCCAAGTGCACACAGTGAAGTTAGCAACTAGAAGTGATTTTGTGTCTGCTGGCTTGCTTTGTGTCCTTGATTCAAAGTAAGACTTTATTCTTTGGGGATTTAAATGCACCTCCCTCTCTTGAGTAGAAACCATTGTAAATGAGGAGTATTTCTGTTAGTGCCTGTTAGCAATGAAATGTCACCACTGTAGAATAGACCATCTTCAAAAATCCATGGAGAGCAGGACTCAGAGAAATGTTCATATAGTAAATGAGCAGTGAAATTTTCCTGCAGCAAACTTGGCTCTGAGGCAGCTCTTTGGCTTTCCCACAAGAAAGAGGTAGGGAAGTAGAAAAAGGGGGTAAGAAAAAACCCCTTGAGTTGGGGGCACATTGTAAAAGGAGGAAAAACATAAAAGCAACATGATGACAGTGAAGCTCTGTGGTGTGGTGGTAGAATTAGGACTTGAGTTGGTGTGCTGTGTTTCTGTAGCATTGCTACCCTGTTGGTAGGGGCAAGCAGAGCAAGAATCCTCAGTGTTGAACTCCTGGATACCAAAACACGGTGGAGCTAAGGGGGCTTTATGCAAGGGGAGAGGCAGGAGGCAGATGAAGGCCCAGATTGTCAATGCAAAAGCAAGGCATGTGTAAATTGTGGTGCTAATTGCCACAGTCCAGGCAAATTCAGAAGGAGGCTACACGAAAGAGTTACTGAGCATTGGTTGTGACTGGGCAGCTCAATGCATTTGCAATCTGGACAGTGAATACCAGAAACTTAGAAGATATGGCAAGGAAGAAAAGGCTGGCTGTATTGGCCCTGCTTCATCTCTGGCTGCTGTGTTGAAGATGGGGTGTGGGGCAAGATGGGCCTGCAGTGTTAGAATGACTCTAGCATTCCTTTTGCATTTCCTGGCCCACAGCTTGTCCTCCTTTGCAGGATTTCCATGTTCCTAGCTTAGTGGGAACTTCCAGGGTGGCCTATTGTGTAGCTGGTGAATTCATAATATCCACATCTACAGCATCTTGTCAAATGAGGCTACAGTATGCAACTGCAGAATATCCACTGTCATTTGTGGTTCAGGGATTGAGGATTCTGCTTTTGCTTCTTGTCCTGCAGAGTGTCCACTTGAGCAAATCTTACGCTAATTTTTATTTTTGCTTGTGACTGGCTAAAAAGTTGTGTGTCATCAAGCATGCAAGTTCACATGCCAGCTCTGCCACTCTTGTCTGTTTACCCTGAGGGTTCATTAATCATTCTTGTCAGAAAAATCTTCGTGTGTGCCTGATGCCCTGAATAGTTGTGTTTGGCTGTTTCAAAGGTGATCCTCCTGCTTGCTGGATGTGCTTTGCTTGGTATGATAAATGCTTGCTTTTTTTTTTTCCCTCCCCCTCCTTCTGCATGGTGCATTTGACTGTCAACATTCCTTTACCTTTATCTGTGCGCTCTTTAGGATGTCTATATAAAGTTGCTAAATGGAATTTTTATTGGCTTGGCTTAATCAAACAGTTTCTAGGCTGGTTCTGTCTAGTGCTGTGTGGATCCATTCTGAGAAAGAGGGCTCTCTGCTGTTTGTTTTTTTTTTCCCTTTTCCACAGACTTTTGTTTGGGATACTGCTTATTCAAAGGTTAGGGTTCAATTAATTTCTGGAAAGGCTACTTTGGTAAGGCCTGAGTCATATCAGCCTGGAACATCAGCATCCTAATTGGAAATTAGTGTATTGTATCATTGTTTTGTGCAGAAAACCACAAAATGCATAGTGCAAGTGGCCCTTGAAATGTAACACCAAAACAAGAAAAGCAAACAGGTATTGTGGTTGTGTAGTACATAGCATTTGAACAAAATGTAACTTTGAGCTTGAAATGGTGATAATCTTTTGTACTCAGAAATTACCTAAAATTTCTAATGGCTGTGTAAATTCCGTGGGACTCAGTAGCTGTTAAACTTGTACCTTTTGAGCAGGTGAAATCATTCCTGTGTTGAATTAAATTATTTTTCATCTGTAGTAAGTGCTCAACTTTCAATTCTACTGTCTCCACATTAAGTGGCCATGCCCACATTTAATGTGTGTTAATTATCAAAGACAATGTAAGTTTAAAAAAAGTAACCAGTCTATAAATCCTCCTTCAGATAGGTGGAATTGCTTCATGAATTACAAACCAGGAACTCTCTGGACCTAGGTGGTTACTACTTTACTGGGTACTACTTTGTTTGTAAAGTGAGTTGCTCAAACTCTAGCCTAGGAGTAGATTACATAAATTTGCTGTTGCCCAGACAATGTCTGTTTAAAACAGAAATTACAGAATATCATCACCTGCTAGAGTTTTTATTTCGCCCCTGAAGCTTTCAATTAAGTTGGGAGACAAACTGCATCTCAGGAATGTGCTGTGGTTTTCTGAATATTTATTACTGTCCTGCTCTCTGCCAGAGGTAGGGAAGAAGAATTGTGGTGTGTGTGGGGAGCACTGGGTCACACGGAGATGCAGGAGGCTACTGCAGCATCAGCTGTGCTGGGAATTGCTTGCAAAGTGTCCCTTCATTTCAGGTAGTGACAGAAGTGCTTTAAGGTGCCCCTGTGCATGTGTCCAGTATTGCATACACCTGGCCCGGGCTATTCAGTCAAATCACTGTATGTTCTGCTCCTGTCTCCAGCTTTACAACCACATACTGACTTGGAAAGTTGTAGTCTGACCTGTATTAATCTGTGCTTCCATCTGAGACAGATGGAAAAACTCAGCATGGGGGAACTCTCTATATCAGCTTTGTTTTGGGCTTAGCTCGCTATAGTCTGACTTGAAACTGGAAATGTCGACTGTTTAGTCACACTTACAGGCATGTTTCTTTACAGATTTGGATATCTGACTAAGAATGATCTGTTACTGATTTAGTTCTAGCAGAAGACTGTCAGTGTGTGCCTGCTTGTGCTGGGTGAGTCAGCAATGCAGGATTCATAAATGATCTGTGTATCAGAGCCTGGTGCGACTTCTTTGTCCTCTTTGACGCCAGGGGGAGTTCAACTTTCTTCAGGTTAGATTGCTATTATTTGCTTTATTTTACAAAGGGATTTTATTTTCCAACATCCACGTGGTCATTCTTTAGAGCCTTTTTCTCTGCAGTAATAATTGCAGGGCTGACATTGTAATTCACCACTTCAGTTTTGCTGGTAGCAGTGGTGGAAAATACAGGGTGAACAAGGTTTGGAAGGTATTTTTCAAGGAATAAGTGTAATCCAAGCAGTTTGGTGCTATAAAAGTACAAGTATCTGAATGCTGTCCATGCTAGTAAATTCTGGGTGCCATAAGCCAAAAAGCAATGCATTTGCTGGAAAGCTTTAAGGAGAATAAATTAAAAACCACTACCAGAAGATAGATATATAAGGGAACTTTGAGGAATTGGGACCAAATTCTTACTGACAGAGTTTCACAGAGAGGGGAAAACCCCCTCATGTTTTCTGAAGCTTGGCTGGGAGCAGTCTTATTTGATAATCATGTAGCAACTCAAGTTAAACATTCAGAGTTCAAGGGGAAAGCAGTTAGCATAAAATACAATTTGATGGAGGTTTTTCGTGGCATAAACTGCATTCCAGGGCTTCCATCAGATGACCCATATATCTTTCATCAAAGCATGTTATTTCCTCTTTGGCTTTCTGTTTAATATTAACTCTGTCGACACTGCAGTTTCTTTTTTGCTGGTCTGCAGGATCTGTTTCTGACTGCCTCCAAGGTGAATCACTCCTGTCAGGTGGAGATGTGTGGTGCCAGCTGCCTGTCAGGCTGCAGTTTTGTCCCTATCCTATGCAAGGGGTCTGAGATGGCATGTTGCAGAGTTTTTGAGTGCTTGATGCTAGTTTGAAAGGAACATGGATGATGTTTTTATGCCCAATATTTTCTTTTGTCTCATTGTAACTGAAGATAAGCAGATCAGGCTGACCAAAGTGCAAGAGTGTATCAATTCATAAGGGCATCCCAAACACCTGCTTCTTCCTGAGATATTTGCTGAATGGCTGAGTGTGCTTCTGGTTTGACCATTGCCTTCCTCCACAGCATAGCTCATACCACTACATTTCACTGTCCTTGTTATCCCTGAGTACAGTCGCAAATGTATTCTACTGTCTCTTGCTTTCAAAACCTAAGTTAATCTTCTGTAGTGATAGATTAGCCTCATGTTTGCATGGGAATGAACTGTAAGTGCAAGAGATGCTTGGCTGTGTAAATGGGTTCAAGATAAGGAACTATCAGTGAAGTGTGTCTCCAGACTGAAGCACTGAGCAGCCAATTTGTATGACATAGATAAAAATGTACAGCACATACAAGTGCTCAGTACAGCAGATGTGGCACTGAGGACATGTTTTACTGGTGGCCTGGCATTCCTAGGTTAATGGTTGTTCTTGATTGTCTAAAGGGTCTTTTCTGTGATTCTGAGAGAACCCATTTTTTAACCTGACCTTGATCTTTTTTAAGCTAATATAACAGTATTGATTATGTACATATCTCTAAAATTTGCCAGGTGAACAATATTAGCATGTATCAGTGGGAACGTTAGAAAGTCTTGTGAGTTTAAGTGTGAAAGACCTCAGTTTCAGGACTGTGGTTTACAAAATCCACTTTTGCTGTCCAGCAGTCTTCAAAGGCCGGGTCACTGTTGTAATTTTATATTGCTTATGTGCCAAAAGGGGAGTAAAGATCAGTGCATGTTTCCATGGTTATTTTGGTACTTCATATGGTTTATTCACTGCTCCCCCCATGCCCTAAGTCACTTGGTGGATTCAAGGGTCATTTCCTGTTTGCAGAACTCCTACTAACATCAGTAGGGCTGTTGTGCAAACATTTGGGGCTTCAGTATGGCCTCCCTTGTCCTTCCTTTTTTTCCTTTTCCTATCTGCCAGCCAGCTGAATAAGCACAATTATCTCTGTGCTCTGTGGATATGGTCCTTACTCATGTGGGTGGGATTCTCAAAAGGTAGTCTACCTCTCTGACACATCTGTTGTCTTAAGTCTTCCATTTCTAAATCCAGATCCAAAAATGTAGCATTTTTGTCTCTGCTGGTAGAAGCTGCTTAGAGGGACATAGATTTGCTTTGCAGTTTTCTGCAGGGCCAGTTCTGCAGTGATACTGGTTGAGCCAGAAAATCCAAACTGATCTCCTTCTTGGTGCCTACCTTGTCATATCCTGTGCATTTTTCAGGAAAAGGGAGGATAGCAAGATGAACAAGAAAAGCTAGATATAAGGTACACATATGTTCCTTTAATCCTAATGATCCTATCAAGCCTTGGTGCTGGTTGCAGGTTTATTGTAAAGACTCAATGTAGTACAATGAGCTTTTGTACTGTCTTAGTAATTTCTGTGTGTAAGGTATTGAGGCATCATCCTCCTTTGTCTGCTGTGAGCCTCAAAGAGATGTCATTTCATAGACCAGTTAGCTGAATTCTGTTGAATTGATTGAATTCCTTGTGTGAGGGTGGTGGTGGGGTGGTGGAGTGTGAATTCCCTTCCTGGAACTGGTCCTTGCACATGCTGTAATACCCATTGCTGCCTCCACACACGTCTGAAGGAATATTTATGCCCTTGGCAGCGACTTTCCTGGCCTTATAAAACAAATTTTGGTTTTTGTGGTTCACCAAACCACCTTACAGAGGCCTGACTGCTCCCTGAAGAAGGCAAGATTTTCCCCAGTTGCCATCCTCTGCAGAATCATTCCTGGACCTGTTGTGCCAGCACCTCTTCTCACAACCATTGCTTTGGCAGAATTGCTTTAGCAGAAGGGACAGACAAAGACAGTGCTGTTACAGCCATGTGGCATGGGGGGACAACTACCTCGAACACCCTGGTGACTTTCTGGAGAGTGACCAGAAAACCATAGCAGCCCTGGGAGAGAACTATAATCGATGCCCTAATGGAGAGCTTTTAGCTGTCAAAAGGCAAACCTTCCCCTCAGATTTCTGCTGTGCTTTAGTGCCTATCGATTACTGGGGCAAATGCATTATGTTAGCAAAAATAAGCTTTCCCTGATCAAACGTATGCTTTATCAGCCACATAAATGCCAGCATGACTCTCTCATTGCTACAACATATTAAACACCTTGGAAATGTTTCCTTAAACTCTAGGTCAGTCTTATGAAATCCGTCTACTTGAGAATAGGAAATTGGGAGAGTTTCAAGATTTAAACACAAAATATGTAAAGGTAAGGAGAAATATAGATTTCTTTTCTTCCTGCTACTACATACAGCCTTTAATGAAGGGCCTGACCTTGCTCCCACTGAGACAATGGAAAACACTTTGCCATTGTTTTTAATGGGAGCAGGGGTGATGGAGTTGAGTGCTAGTTTCATGGGACTATGCAGCTTGGCTTTGCAGGGCTTCAGGGGAACCTTTATTCTGTTTGTGATCATGACCCCAGAGTTTCACTATGAATATTGGGTTCAGGGGAATCCCAAAGTTCAGTGGTGAACATGGTCAAAACTGTGGAGAGGCAGACCTGTCTCCCTGCTGAATTACAGCAACATGCCTGGGTTGTTAAGTGGTAAATGGAGGGCCCAGGTGTTTACGTAGTTCTGCCAGGCAGATCCTGTATAGCTCCAGTTTACTTTGGTCATGAGCATAATGATGAACATACAGAACTTGATCATTTGGTTTGGGGGACTTTTTCCTGTTGTTTCCTCAACTGCCAAAATAGTTCAAATTCAAAAACGGTGGTCTGAACCCTGGTTCTGGATCCAACCTTCAAATCTTGGCTGTTCTGCCTCAGGATTTCCTTTGAGATGTGGGAACTAGTTGCAAAATTTGTATTCCAATGTGGATTTCAAATGTTCAAGTTTAGGCCATTCCTTATTTGTCTTTTGGCCCATTTCAGGTAGTATGTGGATTGGGGTTCCAATTTTGCAGGTGTTCCCGCTGTAGTTTGTTTGCATCTTGAAGCTAGGGTTTGATTTGGGCATTTCTCAGGTTCACTGGCAAAAGTTGCTCACTCACTTGATAAATGGAAGTCCCCAGCAAGAGTGTGGGCTTGAGAAACTGGGATGTTAGGGGTCATTAACTCATGTAAGTATAGCACTCTGAATATACAAAAGAAGGTATTAGTTAGGAGTACTTAGGACTTGAGTGCCCTGGGGATTGCCCTTATTCCAGCCTTTTTTCTCCAGTTACTGGCATGGCTGCACCATTGCAGAGCAGCCTGCTCTTACAGAAAGCTATTCCTACTCTACCTACCCTTGTTTAACTACCCTGGGGCAGATCCAATGACTGGCTCTTAATGGCTGGAATCAAGTTTAATTCCCACTGACAAGGTGTCTGGACATGTCAGCTCCACTGGTGCAGGGACAGGTGAGCTGGCTTCCACATTTTCAAATCAGAATAGGATATACTGGGGTTGGGACATGCTACAGACACATTAAATACTACCCCCATATGAGTCTTTTTGGGTGTTGAGGCAGTATAGTGATGTTTTCATGCCATGACACCTAAGATTAGGTGGACATTACTGTAGTGCTTCCAGAGAGAATCCCAGAAAGCTGTACAGGGCTGTGTTATTCCTGTAAGATGTGCCCTGTGAAGGGGGAAGTGTGTTTCTCTCTCAGGGGGTCCCTTAGGAATTTGATACACATTGTGGTGGGTCTTTAGGTGGACCCTTCTACTCTCCTCATGAATGGGGGTGAGAAGCATAACAGATCAGCTTTTGCTTCTACTCTGGAAAACCAAAGTCATCTTAAGAGAGGATTCTGGATCACATTGTTCATATTGCTGTCTTTTTTCAACAGAGTATAATTCGTGTAGTTTTCCATGACCGCCGCCTGCAGTACACAGAGCATCAGCAGCTTGAGGGCTGGAGGTGGAGTCGGCCTGGGGACCGCATCCTGGATATAGGTGAGACTATTTCATTGTGGCACCTCAGCAGGGTTGGGAAGATGAGTGGTGTGTGGAGTGTTTGCATGTACGTTTAGGTTTTTTGTGAATCACATATGTCTTTAGGAGGGGAGGAGATCTAGCACTGTCGGTGCCAAGTAGAGATGTTTTTGGTGGTTTCGCTTTCACATGCATGTTCTGATTGTATGGAAATGCTGTCTCTTCTTCAATTTAATATTTTTAAAATTTTAGGGGTTTTCTTCTACAGATATTCCGCTGTCAGTTGGTATCTTGGATCCCAGGGCTAGCCCGACCCAGTTGAACACTGTTGAATTTCTCTGGGATCCTTCAAAGAGAGCTTCAGCATTCATTCAGGTAAGAGATTAGTCACATTTCTGTGGTAAATAAAGTGGTTAGGTATCTTTCAAAGACCTGGATACAAAATAGCCAGTACATGAAGAAGAGAGAAGGATGGTAATGATAATTACTAACTAATGTTGCAATCGTGTAATAATTTTTAGGATACCCACTAAATTGATTTGCTTGCTACTTGTTAATATTGGAGTACTAGCTTCTACTGACAGGATTTTCTTCAGAAAAATACTCAGACACTGGTGTTACTTTCTTAAGTGTAGGTTTTGTCTTGAGGAAACGTCACAATCTATTAGTTTTCCTTGCTTTTCATGACTATTTCTCATTCTAAGCATCAGCTATCTGTTTTTAATCTAAATGGGGCATTTACCTAAATCAAAGGATGCTTTCCCAGATGTCCTGTTTCTTTCTGAGCTGCTTGTTTTCCTGATTTTATCCAAAGGACAGAAATGAAAACCTATGAGCTCTTCTGCCTCTCTTAGTTTTTTGTGAGGAGCCAAAACCTCATGTTCAGGCAGTATCTGAAATTCAGATGACCACGGGTTCCAACTGTCTCCAGAGATGAGCACAGCTTCTGTTTTGCCAGGTACATTGCATCAGCACAGAATTTACTCCACGGAAACATGGAGGAGAGAAAGGGGTGCCCTTCCGGGTGCAAATCGACACCTTTAAGCAGAATGAAAATGGTGAATACACAGAACACTTGCATTCTGCAAGCTGCCAGATCAAAGTGTTCAAGGTAGGAGGTAGTTTTGGCTTTATCATCAACTAGATTAAGGCACAGGAACATGCAATGATTTCAGATTGTGTAGGAGCGATGCAAATATTGGAGTAAAAGAACAGACTTTTAACTGGGTATGCTTAAGATCTTAAACAGGACTCCTGTGCACAAGGTGTCATTGACACTGACCTACACAGCAATTCTAGTTGAAGTGTTGCACCAAGACTTGTGCCAGTCTGTTGTGCCTCAAACACTACAAAAATATCGAGATATTTAGGGTATCCAGTGTGTTTTGATGCTCCTAGGCAATCAAGACATTAGGGTATTGTCAGTTTCTTTGATTGAATCCTCCATGAACAATAAAATTTTATTGTGGAGATCTTAAACACCTTTTTGTTGTTGATGTTGGAGCAGACTTTGTCTCTGTGATACCTGGAGGAGAGAAAGCATCTTTGAAGCTCTTAATCTGTGCATGGCAGACCTATAGCTACTTAACAACAAACTCTCCATTAGCCTGTTTTCTCAAGGGATCTGCTGCTCCGGTTTTGATCCTGTGAGCAGTCTTTCCTGTTTCTGGAAGGATGGTACAAATGCCAGTTGAGGTGGATAACTTACAGACTGAAATAGTTGGAGTCACGTCTCAGGACTGTGGTCAGCCTGTTTTAGAATTGCAGTAGGATAGAGTGGTGGATGTACAGATACAGTGGGGATGCTTGATTAATTGTTTTGTCTAGAAAAAGATGATCTGGTCTTGTTTCATATGTAGAGTTCCCGTAAATCTTAAGGAGGCTTTTGTGAACAGATTAGAGAAATCTGTTGGCCTCTGTCTCCAAACTTGTAATACTTGGCATAAGGGAGAGCCTGTGCTTGTACTTATAGCCTAAAGGAGCAGACAGAAAACAGAAGACTGACAGGGAAAAAATGGAAAAGAAGACCACCCAAGAGAAGGAAAAGTATCAGCCTTCCTACGAGACAACTATTCTCACAGAGGTAAAGTGTTTTAGACATATCATACTACATCATGTTGGGAGATAAATTTAAAAGGAAACAACATCTGAACCCTGGAGATTGTCTTGTGGAGACATGTATGCTCAGATCTGAGTGAAACTGAGAGTGGAACAAAATTATAAAGTGACTCACTGTTGAAATTATGAACGATGCCCAAGTTTCTTATGTTTTGAGGTATAAACCAACCCCTAGAAGCCTGGCTAAAAAACCCCAACCCAACAACTTTTTCAATTTTCACTGTGCTCCTGGGCACTTGTCATGGCCCTCAGGTGCCAGCTGTATGAAAATACAGTTATCTATATATTTTTTTCTCAGAACAGCTTGGCAGAAGCTTATGTTGGAGATAGGGCACTTGAGCAGATGAATAGGCTGTCTAATTAAATTATTAATCAGTTTTTCTGTGAATGTGCCTATGAAGCTGTTGTTACATGCAAAATCTGAGAAGATTCTGGGTTGTACTCTAGGAATAGAGTCTTGTGTCTCTACTCTTGTGTCTTATATTCTGATGCATCTGGTGTAGAGTTGTATGTGTTTCTGCCCCTCCCTGTCATTACTAAGATGTTTGTATAAATTTACCATAGACTGCAGAATTAGTCAGCAACAGGACTCAAGAAATGGATTTACAAGTGTTTAGTCTCCCTCTGGGAATGACTTGTTTTTTGATTTAGTTCTTATTTTTTTTGGAGCAGCTTGCTGGACTTCCAAAAATGATGTTAATTATTCTTAATTTAAATCAATTTCCTGTTTGTGAGATCCAGTCTCTCCCACTCCATTTTACTCAGGTTGCCAGGAGCAACCAGCATGTTTTCTTATTGACAGAGCTAATTCTACTGAGTTGGCGGATCCCAAACTCTCCCTATGAGCTGTGATGCACTTTGACATATTGTGTGGGGAAATGTGGGTTGCCAAAGAGTTAAATATTTGCCAGTGCTTGTGGAGATGATAAAATATTTGCTAGTGTTTATGGAGATGATAAAGCTCCAAAGCTACACTTGCTGTCTTTTTATCATTGCAAACAAGGCCACTACAGAGCATTTTCTTGAGCTCTTGGTAGTGGGGAGTTCAACAGGGCTAGATTTCCCCTGCTGATTACTGGGGCTTAAATTCAGAACAGTCACTAATTCTAGCTGGGTTACTCTGGTTTTACACTATTCTCATGGAATGTGAAGTCTGACCTGCTCTTGTGAAGGCTTTTAGTAGCTTTGTGTCTGTCTATCTTAAATTTTCCCCATTTAATACCCATTTATGACTGGAGCTGTTCTACTGATGGCCAGACGTTTTAGCAGGCTGGTTCAAATTCTGCTCTTTTGCTGGTATAAACCTGAAGCAATGCCACTGGAGCATTTTTGTCACTCTTGCCTGGATTTAATTAAGGATTTATAATTGAGACCAGGGGTATTTCTGTATCATTGCTGCCTTCAGTCTGAGTTGACTTACTGGTGTTGCTCTGACTTACAGCTGTGCACACTTTGGCCCAGTGTTATTTGGGGACAGGCTTTGTGAAATGGGAGAAAGAAATGTGGAATGTACAACTGGAATCAATCTGGCCCTCTGACAGCCCTCTTGGAGAGCAGTGTAGAAAATCCATGGCCCATCTCCTCCTCCCAGCAGGAGTGATGAGCTGAAGTCAGTGGCGTGGCAACAGCATGAATGTGGTATTAGAGGAGAATCGAATCCTTTATTTCCATCCTTATGAAAGTTTCCCCGCTGCCTTTCTTCCAACAGTGCTCTCCCTGGCCAGATGTGCCTTATCAAATGAACAATGCTCCATCTCCAAGCTACAACAGTTCTCCCAACAGCTTCAACCTTGGAGATGGGTATGTAACAAATACATGCTTTATCTTTCCTGTTGATAGGGTAGCCTTTGTGTGTCCATGCATTTCATACCCTGGAAGATAAGTTAAGGACCACCACCCTTTCTAGCAAGGAGAAAGTATTTTCCAAAAGCCTTTAAGACCTTCCATCCAGGAATTCTCTGTAATGCAGAGTACTGTTTATACATGCACTGTTTATGTAGTGGCGGGAAGGTGAGCATCAGAGGGGCTCCAGGGCAATTCCTGGTGAAAACACACCATGCCCTGTACCAGCAATCCCCAGTATCTTCTCACAAGTGTGTTAGAGGCTTTCAGCACCTCTTTAGAGTTGGTATTTCTTCCTTACTTTTTGTCTTGAAGTAGTTTTTTTTCTTCCTTACTTTCTGTCTTGAGGTAGTTTGGGGGCTCTGAATTCCCAGGTGAATGACACGTATAGAAATCCTGTTTGAGGCAAAACAGCCTGGGTTTTGAGATGCCATTTCAGAACAAAGGACTAATAAAGGCATGTTTAATTCATTAAATAGCCATCATAACGAGACAGCTCTAGTGATTCTGAAATGCTGAAAATAACTGGTGTCAGAAAGGTACAGCAGTGTCCCTCAGTACTTACAAGTCCTTCCTGCTACATACTTCCCCTTAGGAATTTGGCATGGGCCTTTTTCTTTTGGTAGGACTGCCATCATATTGCCTTCTCACACAACTCAATTACCATGTTGTATTAATCCATGTTGTATCATTAATTTTCAATGAATCCCTTCAGCCTGTGAAAGAGAACAAACACTGAAATTACAAAATTTTGTGTTAGTAGAGAGATCTGCTGAGTATTTTTTTCCTTTGGTTAAATCCCTGTTATGTTTAAAAGTCCTGTCTGTGTTTGGGAGAATTTAGTCGAAATGTGGTTTTGCGTGATTTATGGCACTTGACTGTGTTTAAGATAACACCAGGGTTGAATTATAAGGTCCTTTACTTAATTTCTATAAAGAATCATTATTAGACAGTGGATTTAGTTAGGATATTTCTGGCTCATAGAAATTTTGAGTTCAGCTGTCCTGTAGGTTACAATTTTCTTGCTTAAATGTCACATTAGTGAGTCAGCCATATGGAAAAGCTTGATTGAGATCAGTAAACCCGAATTTTTCTCTCAGTCTTGAGGAGGACCTCAACTGACCAACAAAAGACTCAAGTAGAGAGGGTTTTTTTTTTAATTCTTGTTCCAAATTTTGAACACCTTTTTAAAAATCTGATAGAGAAAAAAAGCCAAGTTGGATATAACTTGTGAAAGTTGAGTCAAATAGAGGAGGGAAAGAGGATGACACTGCAATGTGAACTTTAAAATAATGTGTTTTTTTTCTCTTCCAACTTTACATAATTTCTTTTAGCAACAGTTCTCCAACCCACCAAATGGAGCTCCTGCCTCCCAGCAATGATGTAAGTACTTGAGATCATGTTAATGTGGTGCTTTTCTCTTTTAGGACACTGGTGAACAGTTCATTTCAAGACCTTCTTATTCTTTTTGCAATGTAGCATCTCCTTCCTTCTGCTTCTATTCAAGATGCCCAGCAGTGGCTTCATCGTAATAGGTTCTCTCCATTCTGTAGACTCTTCTCAAGTTTTTCGGGTGAGTTTAAACACTCCAATATTCTGGGTTTTTTTCTCTTCTGTAAGTGCAGCTCATGTAGCAGATGTGCTGCTGGCCACTTTTGATGGGATCCCTGGTCTGATCCAGTGTGGTTGTTCTTTCATTCTCAGATTAGTTACCATTTGTGAAAACAGTTTGCAGACCTATAGAGCAAATAAAAAATGGAAGAAAATAAAGTAAGGAAGAGACTTCCTAAGTTCATTAAGTGCAACTTTGAAGCAAGTCTAGGGCCCTATGCAGTTGCCTTTGAATATCTCCAAGGTTGGAAATTCCACAGTCTCTCTAAACAACCTCTACAAATACTTAACTATTCTGACAGTGAAAAGGTTTTTTCTTGTTTCTAATCAGCATTTCATCTTCTGTCTGATGCCTCTCATCCTGTCCCTGTGCATGTTTAAGAAGCATCTGGCACCTTCACTGTACCCTCTCATGAAGTAGTTGTACACACCAGTAGGATGGTGGAAGGGGCAGTTGTTAGAGGTGTTGAAACCATGAGGAGACTCTCTCTGACTTGCAATGTGATGAAATAACTCAGTGAATGGGACAGTTACAGAAGACTGGGTCCTTTAATGGCCAGTGTGAAATATCTAGCTTGTTTAGGTGCTGGCTGGAGTATTTGCCAGTGTAGCACTGTTCTTTTGGCAGCTTCCAGCTTTCTGTTTCACAGTGATTGATTTGAAGTGCACAGCTCTCTGAATTTGCAACTTCTCTGTGTAAATCTATCTGGTTTAACTTTGTGGACTCTCTACCCCCTCTACCCCTGCCCTTTTCTGCTGCCCATACATACTATTTGGAAGCTAAGATTTGCTTAACTTCTGAAGAAAAATCAATTTGAAATATGTAGGTGCTGACTTACTGAAGATGTCCAAAGAAGATTTTGTTCAAATCTGTGGGCCTGCTGATGGAATTCGGCTCTTTAATGCAATTAAAGGAAGGTTTGTACTATTTCCTTCCTATTTTTTTGTTTTGATCCCTTGATAATTTCTTTAACTAGAAGTTAATCTTGGTGCTGTAGCATTTAGGCTTCCTTTAATACTTCAGAGAGGTTCTCTGAGGGACTGGAGATCACAATGATATTCAAATGCAAGCACAGCTCAAATGTTGCTAAAACAAAGCAGCATAATGTGGATCTGTAGTGGTGTATATGCTACCAGCTGATAGCTTGCATCCATTTCATGAGATACACAGCCTACAATACCCTATGCTGCATATCCATCAGAGATGACAAAAATAAAAAAAACCAAAGCCCTAGAGCCTCAAATGACTCTTAAACTTACTTTCATTGCATTAACTTCATGAATTCTATGGCTGAACAGGATTTAAATCAGTTGAGGTGGGTATGATGAACTGGTTAGCAAGTGCTGTAAACTGTTTATTCTTATCTGATCTTGAAAAGATTAAGGTACTCTGCATCACCTCCCAGGGGTCTCTTGCTAGACATCCTAAGCCATCTAGTCACTAGCATCAAGACTATCCCTTAGTTTGTTATTTATGCACAGCTTGAATGATTTCATCTCTTACTGTTTGATAGTGGACTTGGAAATATTTCAGATTTAATAAATAACTTACTACTGTTTTGATTAATCCATAGAAATGTAAGGCCCAAGATGACAATTTATGTCTGTCAAGAACCAGAGCAAAACAGGTCCCATCTCCACCAAAAACGAGAAAATGGGGATGGCAGTCTTTGTGGTAAGTTCTTATGTATGGATTTTGTTAAACACTTACCTAGTGAGAATGCTGCTTTCTGCCTGAGCTCTTGTGCAGGACAGCTTGGTGTCCTTAGTTTTTGAAGGGATCCTCTTTATCCCAATTTGCCACTTTGGTTATGGTTTCAGGGCTATAAATTCCAAATAACACTGCCTGCCTGGGGGACAGACCCAGTTACAATTTACCTGCAGAATGCCACAGCAAAATCTCCATTCAGTTCTTAGCAGGGACGATAGCATTAAAAACCACCCTTCCATCCACAATTTTCTTTAGATTATGTCTTGTTTGAAAAAATTCAGGGAAATGGAAGGTTGGTAGGTGTTCAAGTGATGTTATAATTCTTGAAAGTTCAAAGCTTTTGGGAATTTGTCATTCCTTGTGACGCAATGAGAAATCAAATTAGAACAAAGATTATCCTTAAATCTTGTATTTAGTAGTAAACAGGCACAGCTTTCCTACCTGGTAGCTATAATTTGGATTAGATTTCTAAAACAATACTGTCATCCATGTTATCGTATACTTTGTATGTTTTAGGTTGTGCCTATGGGATCAGTGGATGGTGTCTAATAAAATAGTGCTTTTGAATGACACAGCATGTGCTTTACTATTTGATTGAATTATTTTTTTAAACTTCAAAATCAGTAAAAGAAGATTATCCAAAAATACAGGCAGCTTTATGAAAAGGCTGTTTTAGTGCCCCATGATGCAAGTTGTAATTAGTCCCCATGTTTTCCTCTGGGTAAAAGTTGTGTGTGCTTTAATTGCCTGCTGCAAACAAATAGTGGGCATTTTTCTCCAAATCATCAAGAAGGATATTTGGGGGATGCTTTAAAATACTAAGCTTGTTTATTCCATTTTAACCTTCATCTTAAACCCCTTTGGTTGTTGATGCTGAGTGTCTTGGTGGGTGCCACCTGCATTTGCTGTTCTGTAACTGCTTTCCACTTGTTGCAGTGTATCATGCAATCTTCTTAGAAGAATTGACCACCCTGGAATTAATGGAGAAGATTGCAAACTTGTACAGCATTTCTCCACAGCAGATAAATCGGATCTACCGGCAGGGACCCACAGGGATCCATGTATTAGTGAGCAATGAGGTAAGAGGCTTTGTCAGAGATGTAACAGTTGTCTGACTTCTTGAAGTTAGAATGAACTTTCAAATTATGGAATGCATCTTTGAGGGAGAATTGTAAAGCCATTAATTCCAGCAAGTTCAAGTAAATACTTGGAGTGAATCAGCCACACACAGCACTGATTTTGATGGGGTTTCAAGACCTTTGCTTTGTAAAAGATGTTGGGGTTCTTGTTTGGTTTTTTTAAGTAAAACAAAACAAAATTGATCATTTATTGCTCTCTACAGCTACCTGAAAAGAGGTTGTGGCAATGTGGGGCTGTGTCTCTTCTCCCAGGTAACAAGTGTCAGGATGAGAGGAAATGGTCTCAAGTTGTACCAGGGAAAGTTTAGATTGGATATTAGGAAAAATTTGTTTATTGAAAGGGTTATCAAGCACTGGAACAAGCTGCTCAGGGAAGTGGTTGAATCACCATCCCTGGGGGTGTTTGAAAGTCATGTAACTGTGGCACCTGGGGACATGGTTAATGTTGGGCTTGCTAGTGCCAGGTCAATGTTTGTGCATGATGATCTTAGAGGTTTTTTCCAACCTAAATGATTCCATGAATTTCTTTTTGTTTTGGCTACTTACACACATTTTGAAGTGAGGATCTAAAGTAAGAACTTTTAAAATTAAATAGGTAAGTTGCCCAAAGAAGGTAAGTTCTAAAATCTGTAGGGCAATTAGTTTTGCATCTTGGTCCATGATTCCAGGCACTGGGTCTGTCACTATATACACAATATGCACACTATAATTTATGGACCTCTGCTACTGTTTGTATCCCATTATATGATGCCTTAATTTAGTCCATTCCATTAACTTACAGGTTAATAGTGAGTTGCCCTTCTTCCTCTTTTCCCCCTACTAAATTACTTACTCATTCATGCACCAGAATCACTTAAGGAGCTTCATTTATTAGAAGCATTGTTAAAACAAATGAAGCAGAGCATAGGTCTCAACTGGAGCCTTAAATTGAAGGCTGTAATGCTTATTCCTGAAGTCTCCTTGCTATTCCAGCCTGATTAAATCTGAAACTTTGATGCTTTATGGATGCAAAGTGCTTGGAGGCAGCTCTTGGTAGGGGAATTGCATGAACCAGCCTGGGTATAGAGCTTTAAGTATTTGTTTAAGTCAATTATTAACAAGGTCTATTGCTTTCTAATATTTTTTCTTGTTCTAGTACTATAGTGGCAAGAGTGTGGCACTGTGTGAATGTACTTCATGCATCGTTAGGCAAAGACACACAAACTGTCCAGAGAAGTTTGATTTGAAGGAGTAGAGGCTGTAAATCCAAAAAGAGTATAGGGAGATCAGTCTAAATTGAAAAGGGTATTTTGATGTGAGAACTTACTGCTGAAAAATACGCTACTTGAATGATACTCAGTAGCTAGGAGAAGGCTTTTTCACAAAGCTGGATTTCATGCTGGATCAGAGAGGTTCTGGTTACACCTCCCTTCTCTGAAGTTGTGTCTAGCATTTGCTTCAACTGTATGAGACACCTCCTGAAGATAATTCACCTTCTCTATCCCACATAGCTACTCTGAGATGGGAGGAAGCATCGACTAAGAAAGAATCTTAGAATCTTAAAATGGATTTTTCATATTGGATCTGAAATCTCTTTAAATAGAGATTATTTATTTATTTATTTAAAGGTGTCACTAGAATCTGCACCTCTTCTGAAAATCTAGTTGCCTCTCATGAATAACTCAAATAGCTTTAAGTTCTAGTCTTTCTTCCCATGATTTGCCTTGCTTCTCATAACAGTTTCACTACGATTCCTGTTCCTTGGCAAAATACAAACAGGTAAATGATTCCTGCAAGCACAGCATCTGTACTAGTGTCTGATCAAAATAGCCAGATGGATGCTGCTGAGGTGGCTTTTCAGTAGCAATTCCTTTATTCATCAGGGAGTCCACTTCTTGGGGCTTACTGTTTTCAGGTATTCTTTAAATGCTAATGTAAGTTCAGCTGAGCTCCATCGTTTAGCTGAATATGTAATTACCACTGTTGGATTTCTAGGGAAGGGACTACCTGAATCCTGTCTGAACTAGTACAGCTTCACTGAAAGCACCAAAAAGTATGATCTGTAATAGAATAATTGGAGTGATATAAGAACCTTCAGGATCAAGAGCTGCAAAGGGGATGGTAAAATGCTGAATAAGCTAGATCAGTTTCTGGCAAGCACATTTAGTGTGAGCTTCCCTTAAACACACTAGCAATTGCAAGGACCTTAATTGATCAGTCATGTACGTTGATAATCTCGTGGGCAGGGTTACTCAGGACTGTGCAAGACTAGACACCAAATGCTGTTTGATACCTCTCCTCTAAGTTTATACTGGCCCTGAAAGAAATGTGAATTTAATTGCTAAAAATGTGTTGTCTTGGCTTTTTTCCTTCTACCCTTCAGATGGTGCAAAACTTCCAAGATGAATCTTGTTTTGTTATCAGCACATTAAAAGGTGTGTATTGCTGCTGTTACCTATTACTCTAAAGATAATTCCTCCTTTCAATTGCACTAAATGTTATCACAGACTCAATGCTGTTATCCTGAAAAGATAAGTAATCTAATCGAGTATAAGTCAAAGTGTTGACTACACTATGATAGGATGATTGATCAATGCTTTACTTTCAGTTATACTGTTATAGAAATTTCATAAATCCAATGACACCAGAGACATAAATGAGCAGGAAACCTGTGAGTAAAATGATAAGATATGATAGTATGTAGGGGTTTTATGTAAATTATTTGACTTAGATGTTCAACATTGGTTTTCATGAGTGGTTTGTGAAACAAGTGTACAAACTATTGCAAACTACCTAGAAAGAAAATTTTGAAGTTCTGTATCTCTGGTGTTTCCAAAAAGCAATGAATATGCTTTGCATTTCTTTATTACAGCTGAAAGCAATGATGGCTACCACATCATATTAAAATGACCGTGATGTGCAGAGAGACTTTAACGGCCTAAAATTTAGTGCCTCACTGAGATTGCTACAACCTAGACTGGAAACATGAAGAACCTTCTGGATAAACGCTCCTGTGAACTAAGAATTACCAAACAGCTCAAGAAAAAACTTGCTTTTACAAATAGAAATTTTTGGTGGTGTGTGATTTTGGTGGGTTTGGTTTTTTTGTTTGTTTGGTTTGATTTCTTTTTGGTTCTTTTAGTTTTTTTTAAGCTGGAGCTGAGAACATCCTCAAAGCTTGTACATGTTTTTTCCTCCATCCCTTCCTCTTCAGTCTTAAAAATTGTAGAGGTTTCTGCTTATTATTTAGAACATCTGCCTTGTACTAAAAGGAAATGAAAGACAAACAAATCCCAATTCTCTTAACCCCTCATGTTCAGGTGAAATGATTTACTTACAATTCTGAGTGCTCTCCTGCTTTCAACACACACCCTAATGCTGATGGACATAGACTCCCCAGGGCTCCTCTTGTACTCTCTGAGGTGGAAGGCTTGGGGCTACCTCCCAAAACATATTGGGCAATGCAGAGGATGGGTTTGGTGCCCAGCCTTCACCTGAAGTGTCAACTCTGGAAGCCCACACTTAGCTGTTCTCCACCTGCAGATGTGCTCAAAGTCCCAAAACCTTGGTCCCTCCTGACAGATTTTCTGTAGTACCAATCCAGCAGAACCGTTCTGGGGAGGGTTTATGGGAAGACAATTTGAGGTGAGCAGTTCAGTACCATATTACCATTATTGTCTTTAGCTTCAGAGTAGTCTCCTTGAATATGGAGCATAAGAAGATTTTCTGAGGAGCTTTTTTCAACACTGAAATCTATAGTGCTCATGACAAATTCATACCATGGATTTATTCTACTCCACAAATTAGTGATTAACTGCTATCTTTACTGTAACTGGGAATTAGATGTTATAATCTTAATGGATTTTCATCCTGTTACTGAAGTAAAACTGTTTTGATCAAGACCAGGTAACAGATCATCTTAGTTGCTGCTTCATACATTCTTGCTCTTTCACTTTCGACTCCTGTTTCCTGTACCTGTAACTGTGATCAGCTCCACTGTCCCTTGGTCTTTTGGGACTCTGTCCAGGCTCCATTACGCTCAGAAGGTGGCTTCCACTGAAGTCAAAGACAGGCTGGATCACCTTTCTTGCATGGATGAAACCATTTTACTTTTGAAAGCTAAATAATATAGCTGTTTCCCCAAACTGAGTGTCTCTATACCATCAAAATCTGGTTCTTGAACATTTCATTTCATCCTGAGCTGATATGGAAAGCTGAAATACCAAACATTTTCCTGGAATGGAAATTTTTCAAAAAATGAGAAATTGTCAGTTGGAAAACACTGAATAAATTGTTCCAGGCTTTTGAAATGGAAACATTTAATTAAATCCATTTGGCCCTTAAAGCAGCATCAGTTTGAGCTACTGTTGCAGCCCTCAGAAATTGTCATTCGAGTGCCTTGCGCGCTGTGTCTCCCTTGGGGCTGTGCTCTTTGGCTGAATTACAGATCCCATGATGCTCCTAGCCTGGGTTAGTCAAACAGGGAATGCGTCATGAGGGCTGGAGAGGTGCCCAGAGAAAGAGGGGGCCATGGAGCCCTTGAATTACAGCTCCCAGCTGACACTAGAGGAATTCGGACAGACACGGACTGATATTTCTCTGACAGAAGTTATGTGTTTCAAGTTTTCCCAACAGAAATAAACAGCAAAATATTGAGAAAAGCAACCTTTTTTTCATTAAAGCATCAAGTTTTGCGCAAAAACCCCCACCCATCCCCACTGATTTTTAAATTTTTTTTTTAAACACCGAAAATAATACTAGAATAGAAAACTTGTGTTACAATGGGAAAATCTTCAGCCAACTCAGCTAATTGAGCAGCAATGCCTACTTAGGCACGATCTTGCTCAACTGACTGTCCTGGATGCTCCATGAATTGTAGGCATGCAAAAAGGATGCCTAAGCTTTGGGACATGGTGCTTCCCCCTTGGAAATTAAGGAATTGAGGTTTCTTGGTTGAGAACCAGGCTATGTAGGTGAGGAGGAACTCCTGGCTATGGAATCCCAGTTGTGGCTACACATAGCTGCCTTCCAAAACAGTGAATGAATTCCGGCTGCCTTTGTGAGCAGGTGAGACCAGTATGCCCCTGTGTACCAGGAGCTGCTTGATTTATTTTCTAGAAGGTGCTTTGGAAGATGGATGTTGGCTGTGGTTTTTCTTCCTGCTCTGTAATACTGGCCCAGTGCATGTTACGGCTGTCATTGGCATGCAGCTCAGGTGAATCTGACCTCATGGGAAGGGTTCTAAATAGACCTTGAAGTTGCCAGGAGTGGAGCCTGTCCTATCTACTTTGATGTGATAGCCCTGTAACTGAGGGGACACAGCAACGCTGATACAGAGTAGAGTGAAGAAAGGATAGAGGTGGCTTTGCTGCCAGAGTTAGGGACTGAGAACTGTTTGCTTGTTTTAAAAAGTCTAACTTCTTGATTCTTTAAAAGACAACTCTTGTCTGTAAGGAATTACAAGCCAAAGTCCTCATAGTGTTTCAACAGCACTTGCTGGATGAATTTTGAACAAAAAGAAGTCTGTTAGGGCCTTGCTGTATTTAGATGTTTTTAAGATAATTATATACTCATCTGAGGATGAATTTGACAATATATCTTGCTTTCATGCTCTAAAAAGGTACACCAGAGTAAACAATCCCATAGACTATAAATATTTTCTTGTGGGTTGGCTCTGTGTGAGCCTGTTGGAAAGCTGTACAGCTTAGGGATGTGTGTATGTAAAACCTACCCTTATATGACACAGTAGTTCTAGTTCTTGTTGAACCTCTGTAGCCCCAGCAGGAATTTGTAGGTTTGTGGTTAAGTAACATCCATGAAGACACAGCATGGCTGATTTGGTGTCCAGGAGACTGTTGAGTTACTTCAGCTTTAAATCATAGACTGTCTTGACTTGAAAGGGATCCTTAAGGGTCACAGAGTCCAATCCCCTGGTCCATACCTAAAACTGATCCCCGTGACTCTGAGTGTCATCCTGAGCAGCCCAGGTGCTCCTTGAACTCTGGTAGGCTTGGTGCCATGACCAGGGGCAAGGGGAGTCCCTGGGGAGTCTGTCCCAGTGACCAACCACCCTCCCAAGGAAGAACCTTTCTCCAGTGTCCAGTCTGAACTTGCCCTGATTCAGCTTCATTCCATTCCCTTGCTTTCTGCTGCTGGTCACCAGAGAGAGGAAATCACCTCCCCTCTACTGCTGCCCTTGAGGAAGGTGCAAAGAGAGAAAGACTTTTCTCACCTGAGTGTCAGGTAATCCTTGACTCCCCTTGGATCTGCCATCTCTGGAGGGACTTGTTTGACCCATTTGTGGAATTGACAGCCTTTAGAAGGAAGCTTTGGTTTCTTCACAACTGGAAGAAGCACAAATGTTTAGTTTGGGATAGATACCTAAACTCTGGATAGACTAGAGGCAAGGGAGGTGAGTAGCTAGCTCCCACACATCTAAATAGCATTGACTTTTTTCTTAAGTGCCTGTTACACTTATTGTTACTCTTTTTTATTGTTGTTTCTCCTATCTCTTTCTTAAAAAGTAAGAAAACCTGCTCCAAATAATTTAACTGGAACTTTTTTCAGCTATATGTGAAATTTGTGCAGCAGAACTTTATAAGGACTGGGGCTTAGGATAACAGTGTTTAACGTGGCTTCCCAAGCTGTCCAGCTCTTCAGCTGTATGTATGATGGCAGCCACTCTGAGTAAAAGTGGGCTTGCTGGGGATGAAAAGGCAGAATCATTATGTGATTATTACCAATATGACTCCAGCCAGTACTACAAAGTATTAACTTGCATTCTTGTTGGATCCGTACTGTCTGTTTGAAATTTCATAAATTGTGGCGTTTTCTCTATCAACTGAGTAAATTGATAGAGATAATTAATATGACTGGTGATGTCCTGAAAACTCGCAGTAATGCCCATGTTACGCAGATGCAGGGCAGGGAGAGGACAGACAATCCAGTGATAAAAATTTGGCTGTCTGAGTGAAGTGGCAGGACTGGTGCTACTAAAATTAAAGCTCCTGTTCTTTCTGCTGGCCCTGCATGGTTAATTGGCTAAAATAGAAATAATCATTCAATATGGAAAATACTGGAGTTCTCATTGTCTTAGTGTGAAATTTTATGGGCTGGAGTTTCAAGGCTTGGGGGTGGTAAAAAGATTCTTGCATTTGAGAAGCCCTGAATGGCAGTCTCCTTATAATGTAACATATACATATATATGCATATATATATAATATATATATATATATATCCACATACATACTGTACTGTATCAACACATATTTGTGCTGAGTACATGTGTTCTTTGGCTTTAACTGGTACTCTGCTTTGTTTAGTTGCAGTTCAATGTAAAAGACTCTGGTTGATCAAGCTTTGAAGCCCAGCCATTTCTTGGGTAGAAATGTAAAAGTCCATAGTAGCAACTAGGTGATTTGGACATGGTACACTTGGAGTGATGTAAGTTCGATGAATTTCGGTGATATAAATCCCAGGCCTTGGTGAAGATGAGCATATTCTTTCACTAACACTGCAGTTCTACATTGCAGCTTCTGAAAATCAGTTAGAATAACAGAAATAGATTGCCCAATGCTTTGTGAACTAGTAAAGCTACTCCATAAGCAGAACAACCATACGATGACTTTTCCTAGCTCAATGTTGTATTGCTTAAGCATTGGATGTAATTCTAACAATCATCTGGTCGATGACTAAAACAGGTTTTTTTTGTCTGTATCTTTTGAGATTTTTTTGACTTCTCAAAGAAATGCTTATATTCAGACTGTAGCTTCTCTTTCTCCTCCAGTTATGGTTTAACTTTATGCTAGTAATAGAAATATTTTCATAAGATTATAATCTGTTTGACAGCACAGGGTACTCAGAGTGGGGAGTGTTTGGCTTTGATCATCACTACTGTGGGTGAATATGAGAAGGCAGACTGGAGGTGTATCTAACATCCTTGACTCTCTCTAACAAATGGGTTAAGCTAGTGCCTAATTTTTTGTGCATTTTTGATTTGTACCTTCTTTTTTTGCCATTCCCTCAAAATTCTGCTCCCTGGCAGGGGATGCATTGGTGACAGATGGTGTGCCCAACTTTTTAAAGTAGCCTGCTGTCCCGGTTTGCTTGGGATGAGTGTTTATCTTTCAAAGGGGAGTTGCCTCTCTTTACTGATAATGCAGCTGTGAGAGGCAGGCAGTGCTGGCCACAAAGTTGGCACGATGGGCAAGGACGAGTGGAGATGGGTCAATGGGAGGCTGAAGTGTACCAGTTGTGAGTAAATACTGCCACACTCATTGTCTTTACGTTTGTTGGGTTTTGGGGTTTTTTGTACATGAATAAATAAATAAAAAAAAGCGTATTTTGCACTGGCTCTTGTACTGTTGTGCAGAAGAAATCTGTATCTAGAATCTGTGCTCCAGTCAAAATGCAAATAAATCTGTTTGTAAGAAGCACGGGTTTGGTCTCTGGTTTATTTGGCATAGTTGGGCACAGGAGAGCCCCTGCACTGGTTGCTGCTCAGTGTGCAGCTGAGGGGTGGGCACCCTCTCAGGGTGATGGGGAGGGCCAGAGAACGTCCTGCAACATTTTCTTCGAGTTGGGGCTGACTTCATTTCCCCACAGCGCAATGCAGTGACCATTTTGTGTTTAATCCAGGTCAAGGCATGAGGAGCAGCGCCTCATTCCTGCAGAAGCTGTGACAATGGGCATGTGTGTTATTGAGGGAACTAGTTGTGTCAGATGGCAGCTGCCTTTGGTTTTGCAGTGCTCAGAAGGCACAGCCATTTCAGAGCCTGTTCCTCGCTGACATCAGAAATGAGCAGAGTCCCTCCTCACAGCATTGCTCTGTCTCACTGAGCAGCTGTGAGACACATGCTGGCAGTGAGGTTTGGATGATGGAACATTCAGAGTGATTTGGATGGAAGAACTCCAGTATTCTCTAAGGTTTAAACCATAGATCTAGGAACTTACGTAGTCAGGAAGACAGCAGATGTTCAGAGTCATTTTCCAGTTGGAGAAGATGGAGCCCAGTTTGGAGATAGTATCTTCCAGCAGCCAAACTTCATGTCAAGGCAAAATAGTGAGAATGGATGTACAACGAATATAAGGGTGCTCCTTAATCTGAATTGACCTCAAGAAGTTTTGCCTCCTTTCCTTTGCTGAAGAAGTATTTGAATCTCAAAATTAGAAAATGCAGCTTGGGCCTGCATCTATAGCAGTTCATATGCAAAGTATAAAGGCACAGACAATGTTCCTAAATAGAGGTTCAAGAGAATTTAGTATTTTTTCCTACCAGTGACTCAGGCATCCCTGAGATGAGGAAAGGGACTCTCTACCCCACTTTCTATTAGCTTAAAATTCCTCTGGAGGCATAAGTCTAGCCATCTGAGGCCTGATACTGTATTCAACAGCTCCAGGCATGGTCAGGCAGCATTGTGTCCCACAGGGTTGCTGGCTTCAACACAGCTTCAGTGTAGCTTCAAATCTACTTCCAGGCTGCAGCAGGGGATCTGGGTGGGTTGTTCCCAGAGGGCAGGATGCTGGAAGGGCACTTGAGGGTCCAAGGCTTGCATCTGGGCTCTCCAGGGCTGGCTGGAGGGTGCCAAAGGTGAGGGGTCATTGGCAGCAAATGCTTGGTGACTTGGTGGCTGTTGAGCCCTGCTGCTGCAGGGGCATCCCTGGGGCTTTTGGGAGCTGGAGGTGAGTCCTGCAGTCCTGCAAGGTGGGGGTGCCAAGGGAATGCCATGTGCATGGACCGTTTCCACCAAACTCCACACAAAACTATCCCTCTTCTGTAAGCTTGTCCCATGTGCTGGCCAATGCAGAAAGACACACTAGGAAGGTTTTACCTAATAAAAAGGATTCAAGAACAAGGAAAGTGTAATTCTGCACAATTTAATTTCTGTGGGAAACACGTGTAAACAACACCAGAACAGACACAGAAGTTATCAGCAACTGTAGGACTGGATAAGAATTGTTGAGAGCTTTTAATGAGTGAGGAGAAACAAGACAGGACTGGAGCTGTTTAGTCAAAGCATTGGCATAATCTCATTGAAATCCTCAACAGGAAGTAAACATTCTAAAATTAATTTTCTAATTCACAAAATAATAGAGTCCTGCAATTAGATTTGTCACAACTATGGAGCAGGAAGAGAAATAACACCTGTCATACTCCTGAAAAGAACTTAAATGCTTCCAGGCTTACCTGAGTAGGAAAGATTTGACCCTGCAATAAATTAAATTGTGGAGGGTTTTTTTAGTATATTACAGCAGAGGCTGGTTGTCCTGATCAAACTGGAGTTTCAGACAAGTGTTGACTTTCCTGCTCCCCAGAGATGTGTGGCCCAGGGAGGCAGGGCTGTCTCATCCTATCCCATCCTAAATCATCTATTTTTGGCTATTGCAAACAGTGCCACTATCTATTTCACTGTCTAGAAAAGCATCAGTTCTGATTTATCTGATATTAAGTAATAAATAAGTATGATGCAGCTGGAAAAAAGTTTGATTAGCAAGAATCCAAAATTAGCTGAGCACATTAGTGCATTGAAAAATATTTTTTCCAATGGTGAAAATTTAAATGCTGAAGATTATGCTTTAGAGAGGAGACATGCTAGAAATATTGTTAGATACACTTTAAAACAAACAAACAAAAAAAGCAATACATAGACAAATTCCTCCTTGAAAATATTGAAGAGAAAAGTAAAAAGATGAACACATGCCTCAGTGCAAGTAGGAAATCCTGGCTGAGGCTGCATGGCCAGAGCATCCCTGGAAAAGAAGCCCAGAGCAAAGGCTTGGAGGCCACATACACTGAGCCAAGTGTGTGCTGCTGCACAGCTGTCCTGAGGACAAAAACATTGTCCCACACAAAATTATTCCAGAGCTGCCCACAGTTTCCCTTTTCCATCAGATTCACCTCATTTCACAGCAGTGCCTAAAAGAGAAACTCTTGTTTCTCCAGCAGCCATGGTTATTTACTGTCACATGCATGGCTTGAAAGAAATCAAGAAAGAGATGTATCCCCAAATGAAAACATGGGGATAAATTTGGTGATTGTTGAAGTGATTACTGGGGAAAAAAAAGGAGAGACATTCTTTTTTTTCTAAAGCTTCTGTCTCCTTTTTGGTTTTTTCAGTCCTTGCCAATGGCTTTGCACTTTTCAATTCTCAAACAGTTGAATTTTTGATCTAATTATGGTGACGATGGTGATCACCTGCTGGCCAGCTACACAAGCAAAGTAACTAAGAAAACAAACCTTTGGTTTCTTGGAAACTCACACTTTAAAACAACGAAACAATTTTTGCTCTGGTGAACATCACCAAGTGGTAATTTGTCACCTTTCAGGTTCCCATGCCCACAGGTGATGACCCTCTGTCTCCCTCTGTAAAAATGTCCTTACAATTATTTTTTAGTGCAAAGAACCTGAGTCCCAGTGGTACAAAGAGCAGTACCAGGAACCCATCTTCAGACCCTGGGCCAGAGAGATGCATGTGTTTGTCAGGGCTTTGGGCTGTGGATGAAACTAGCCTGATACTTGCTTATAAAATTAAATTCTTATGACATTACAACACTGTGAAACTCAGAAACCCCCAAACCACTGGACTCCTGGTACATTCCTGACTGGTGGCCACCACTCTTGGATGGACAAATATGGGAATATGGGGGGAGGTGATTCCAGGTTTAATAAGGGAATAAATATAAGACATATATATTTAAAAAAAGAAATGACATATTATACACCCAGTAAGCGCTGGAAGAATGGTAAGAATTTAAATACCATGGCAACACTCTGCCAGATGTGTGTTGTCTGCAGTGCCTTATTTTTAACTTGATTCTTCCTGTAGAGTTTTATAGCTGAAGCATGGATAAGACTTTAAGTAAAATATTAACAGGCCATTTTGATAGTCAGGAGTAGAAGATACTAAGTCCCATATCAACAGAGTGTCAAAGCCACACTACCAGGGTCCTTTTTCAGGTGTTTTCTTGTCAACTTAAGCAGGGTGCCAGGTGGGTGGAGGGCAAGGAAGCAGACTAGTAAGTGTTGGGGAAGATATTGGTGGCTCTTAATTAAGAATGACACATTTTTATCTACATATTTGACTTTTTGGGAGGTCTTACAAGGAAGCTAAAGCTGGGAGGATATCCTGGGAGGTGCAAATGAGCCTGCAGGTGTTCCTGGGTGTTTTAGTTTCCCAGACTGGCTCATGGTGGGGTCAGCCTTACTAGCTTGGAGACAAGGAACCCTCCTTGCACCTGCTCAAGGTACTGGGCTTTATAAACCAAATGATTCCCTCCCTTGGTGGTGGGGCTGGGGACAGAGCAGGGGTTGCAGCTCAGGTGAGTGGTTGAAGAGTCTGAGTTGTTAGCTGGTATGTTCTGTGCTTTTTGCAGGACTTTATTATTGAATCATAGAATTGTTTGATTGGAAGGGGCTTTTAAGTGTTATCTATCTACTATCTAGCCCCCTGCAATGAGCAGAGACATCTTCATGCAGATCAGGTTACTCAGAGATGTATTTACCCTGACCTTGAATGTTCTGAGGTCACCTCCCTGGGCAACCTGTTCTGGGGTCTTGCCACTCTCCATGTAAAAGGCTTCTTCCTTGTATCTAATATAAATTGACCCTCTTTTAATTTAAAACCATTACCCCTTGTCCCATTGCAATAAGCTTTGCTAAGATGTCTGTCCTTTAAGTACAAAAGGCTGCAATAAAGCTCCCTAAGGGTCTGTACCATGTCTCACAGCATGAAAATCCCTATTTCTTCTTCCACTTCTCTGTTTGTCTCTCTCATTTCATCAGGAGCTGGCATCTCATTCTGCTGTGATACAAGATTTTGCTGTTAAAATGCTGGGAATGATGCTATGGCATGGTTTGGAGACGTTTTGTGATGGGAACACCTAGTGATGGTCTTTTTATTTTTAGTGAGTGCTGCTCCATGTGCTCTTTCTGCTGTGTTCCTTAGAGGGTCTGTGTGACTTAAGGTTTTGCTTGTCTGGTTGTATAAACAAGACAAGTCCTGAGCACTTTAGAGCAAAAGCCATCTCATCTAAGCTGTCTAGGGGATAAAAATGGTCACACAGTGTGGATGATGATGAGCCCTCTGTGGGAGGACCCCTCACCCTTCCATGGAGAGCTCTGGCTGCTGCCCTGAGTAATCCCCAAGATAAGCAACTCACCTCACGCTTGTGGCGACCCCAGTAAAGGACAAGCAGCATACCTTGTTTCTTTCATGCAAACAGTCTGTATCCACCCCTGTCTGTCCCTATAAAAACCCCAGCCTTAGCCTCTGACCTTAGGAGCTTTCTGTCCCTGGCTCCCTTTGCAGAGACACTGACAATAAAGCCATCTTTGTGGAATTGCCCCACCCAGCTTTCCTGCTGTATCAACACAGGCAGGTAGTTTTCTGTCCCTGAATGGCAGGACCAAAGTCTTGGTACAGCCAGCAGTATCACCTGCAGCTGTAAACTGTGCTGGTCTCTCTCTCCTGGTCTCACCTGTGGGCGTTCAAGGAATTGCCAGACCAGTGCTGGCTGTGCAGTGCTTGGCAATGGTGGGAGCTGTAGAAGGATGCAATTAAATCAATTACAGGCTAGTGATTTTGCATTCAATGAGATAATTACTCTTGAAAACTGGCAGTGGGGGTGAAACTTGCTCCCAGCCTTTATATCAGGTTTCACTGTCTTGCCAGAAAGTGTGATTGACGTCAACCTGCTATTGTGACAAAGGCTATAAACCCATAGGCTCATAAAATAATTTAGTGTGGAAGGAGTCTTCAAAAAGTCATCTGGCCTAGACCTTGCTCAGAGTGGGGCTAGGCCAAGGGCTGCTTGCTTTTGTGCAGGGTCAGCAAGGGGAAGCCCATGGCCAGTGCTAGCCAGGGAATCCAACCAGAGATTATAATATCCCATTCTTGCCTCAGATAATTTATGAATCACGAAGAAAAGATTTTTGTCTTTCCAGTGTTGGGTGGGAGAAAAGTAAAACAACATAGGTGTGCCAAGCCATAAGTATGTTTCAGTTCATCCCTTAAGACTGTTTAAAAATTAAATTGAGATATATTTATTTCCTTAATTATTTTCCCCAGCAAATAGAAAAAAAAATAACTTAGCAACCACTTTCTACTGAATTGGGGAGTTCTTGTGATAGTGTGTTTGCCAGCTAACATGTAGTTGGACACTAAAGATGGAGCTGGGCAACTTAAGGTTTTATTTGCTAACAGTTCTTCACAGTAATGGGTAGGTTTGGGAGTGTGAGGAGTCTGGAGGGCTTTAAGTTGGGGTGAAACTTCAACAGATGAGCTTTTCCATACTGTGTGGATGCCATCATGCTCCACATGTGTCTGGCAGAGCAGTCTACATTTCGGGCAGCTTGGGAAACCTGTGTTGTGAATGCATTAAATCTCCAGCTGGGTTCTTGTGCAGTTGGATGTGTGTGCTGCAAATTCTCATGTATGTTTGCTTGTTCTGATGTCTCTAGATGTGAGAGGTAGCATTAACTTGGCTTTTTTTTTTTTTTGTGCATGATGAAAGAACACACAATCAAGAGGAGAAATGGCTCTGGGGTTGAATAAGAGATGCTTATCCTTAAGTTACAATCTTGAAGTAAATAAAGTTGTAAGCTATTTTCAGTGCTTTTTAATTTGGATGGAGAGGCTTCAGCTGGCAGGGCTTTCTACCCTGAAACCAAGATAAGTCTTAAAAGCTGAGCCTGGATCCTGGGCTATAAGCACAAGAAGCATTACATGGTGTGTTCATGTGGCTTCTTTGAGGAAAATCATCATGTCCTTCAAAAAGGGGGAAGTTCTAGAGGGAACTTGATGGGAAGACTCCTAAGTCACCCAAGCTGTGATCATGGCCTTCGCACTGAAGAGTCACGTTCTATGTGCAACACTCTCAGATGAATGTGAGACACGTACTAGAAAGGGTTTGACCTTTGAAAGATTCAAAATGTGGAAAATGACATAATCTGATGATAATAAAATCAGTTATCTATTTCAGATCTTTTCAATTTAAAATCTTACTTGGCACATTTTCTACTCTGACTGTCCCTGCCAACATTACTGAGCATCAGTAGATACTGTGGTCTGTTCAGTAGTAAATACATTGTGGAATTTAATTTTAAACTTCCTCCAAACAGTCCACCTGTGACTGATAAATCTTCTGAGAATGAAACAGAAAAAGTCTTCTCTTATCTGGTAGTTTTTTTTTTGTTTTTTTTTTTTTTTTGAGTAATTGATATTTAGGGTGAAAATACTACTTCAAAACAGCAATTCAACAAATGGTAAATTTAGATTTTGCCATTCAAAATTGCTCCTGCCTCGTTTTCAAAATGGGTTATTCTGACAGACTTTTTTCCCCTTGGCAGAGTATTATTTAATTCATTTTTCACCTCAGTAAATTAAAGGCAGCAGAACAGGGTACAACACTAATTGCTTAAGGTACATTTTTATTTATCAAGTTATTTAGCCTGTACACTTTGTTCTCACTGCTTTGAGAACACAAACTGTTTTCTGAGCAGGTACTTGACCACAAGACCCATGGAGTTATGTTTGATAGATCAGGATGCCTCCTGAGTATGGTTGCAGGATCCCTAGGGCCAGCTCAGCTGAGATCTGTAGTGTTAATAGGAACTTTCTTAGAATTAGGTTTAAGGCCAGCCTTTACTGACTAATCTATAACATTTTATTTCTTTATGTATTTTTAATGGAGTGCTTAGAAAGACATGGTGTTTGTCTGTGGGAATTTAGTGTTGTTAAGGCTGAGTTTTCTCAGCATTTAAGAGGCAGCCATGTTTGAGTATGTAGTGTAAAAACAGTTTTAGTCTGTCAGAATCCTGTGGCAATAACTGAACTAGGGAAGCATGACTAAGCCCCCTTTACCAAAAGGGGAAGATGGGATGGATGGGTGTGCCTCTCGGTGTTTGAGGTTTGCACACACTGTAACCAAAAGCATCACTTCATGGTGTCAGTGAAAGAGCACTGTGTTACAGAACTGGCCAGGCAGTGCATCCCACCACACTGACCAATGTATGCACTGTATATTCTTGAGTAAGAACTTTTCTTGATAACATTTCTCTTAGAAGGGCTTGCCCAAGTGTTTTGATATTCCCAAGCAGATCCAAAGAATTCACAGATTGACAAAATATTTTCCACAACAAACTATGACTGAGCTGTAGGGTTGGTTTTGCTGAACAACTGCAAAAATGGATGAGGTATATGTTATACTGCAGCTGAAACACCTGGATATTTGTATCAGCTTACTTGAGAGTCACTGGAACAACACTTAGGTATGCTACTGAAAAGAAAGTCCTGCTGTATCAAATAGTGGGTGAAATTATTCAGGATCCTCATGCTTACAGCAATTCTGTCTTTAGATCTATTGATCTTTCTTTGTGTTTGCTCCTTTTCCACCTAATTTGGCACAGCTTTGTTGCCAGTTGGTTAATGATATTACAATGTAGGGGTTGATAAGCACTTGCCAGCATTCAGAAACTTTCCATTCCCACACTTTACAAGCCCTGGCCATTTTTCAAACCTGTCGTTTGAAGCTGTTTGAATCATGGAAGAACAATGACAAGTGAGGGAGAATGTGTTACTACTGATATTTATCAGGGAGCCTCCTTTGGTGCAATTACCAGCTGGGGAGATAAAAAGTGTGGTGCAAAGAGTGTGTTTGGATGGTGGTCAAAAAATAGAGGTTAGTGCACTCTAAGAGAAGCTGGAGAGTGCTGGATCAGCCCCAAGCAGTCACAGAATATCACACTGTAAAGGCTGAGTCCTCCACATGGGAAAATGAAGGCAGGGATACTCCTGGGGACAAAAAGCAGCTTGCCCTGGCTTCACCTGTTCCCACTGTCACTGGAGATTTGGAGCTCAGAGATGGAACTCCCTGCCCTGTGCAGGCAAGAACAATATTTGATCTTGCTGCACAGGTAAGGCAGGAGCCATGGGCAGTCACCAGCGAATGTTCTGACATTTCCTGTCTGTGCTCCACGTGTCTTCAGAGACACTGTGATCCTGTGAACTAGCAAGGGGTAAATCCTCATGTAGACATAGTGAGCCTGTTCTTCACTTCTTTGCTGATCAAACTAAACCTTTCCTTCTCCCTTGCCTTGGACGTTGTCTGGCTTCAGGTGTTGTGTGGCCAGACAGTCCCAGGAATTGATGTGTGTGTTAATGACCACTCACTAAACACTTGTAGGTAAGACCAAAAAATATTTGCCATGTGCTTCCTCTTCCATAGTATTTTGTTTCCATGCCCCCTCCCCCGCCCACCCCTTCCTTCTTTCAGAATTTCTCCTTGTATTTTGCCCTATTCTTGCTGCTGATCCTGCACTGCTTGTCTTTGGATGAGCTGTCTGTGCTTGGAGATAGGCTCCCACACCAGGAGGTGTCTGGCTGCTGCCCTGACCCACAAAGATTTCTGCCCTGCATTGCATTTCTGCTTGGGCTGCGGGGTAAGCCCTGTGCCAGTGCCTGTGCAGAGACTACTCCAGGTTAGAAATAAATGACTAATTGTGACTTGGGAGAATTTCTTAATCTGATTCATCTCATAGCTACAACAATGGGTATATTGGTCCAAGACGGTGTGTTTGAGGTGGCTGGGGAAAGAAAATGCAGATTCAAGTATGACAGTAGCAGCCTCAAATGAAGTGTGTGTGTCTTGTCCTCCTTCAGACAACACCTGAGAAGTCAGCAATAAATCACGGGGGCTGGTTTTGGTTTTCAGCGGAGTGTGAATGAGAGTCCACATCTTCAACCTCTGTGAGTAACTCCTATGATGGTTTAACCTCACCATCTTCTTACCACATTGCAACAACAAAGCCATGGTTGCCTTTTCAGTCCTTTCAGCTCTTCTCATCTCCCAGGATGTCTCTGGCACAGGTGGTGGCAAACTTGGATTGTGAGGGGTAACCACTTAAAAAAAATAAAAACGTTTCACGCATGGTCAGTTGCCTGATCTGATCCTTAGTACCTCCATTCCAGGGTGCTGAAGCCCATCAGCAGGAAGAGCTGGGGTGTATGGCTTGGCTATGCCCTACAAAAGCCAAGGCTAATCCTAACCCTTTGCTACTCCATAGGGAAGTTGAGCATCAAGTGGTTTATGTATCTGATTGAGGTCCTCAGCCAGGGATGAGGCAATTAACTAATAAAAAACCCCAGGCCCATAGAGAGACAGAAGTCTATTGAGGGAGCAGCAGTACTGTGGATCCAGAGTTGTGTGCAGCTTCCTGCAGCAAGTACGGTGCAGCCCCAGCTCCTTACACTTGAACTTACCTTAAAGCAATGTCAGTACCGTTGTTACTTGATATGGGCTACTATTTAATCACCCAGTGGAGCCCTCCCTGTTTTCATGCTTCCCCAAAGTACAGCTCCTTAAAAGACAAACAAATTTGTGGTCTCTTTTTATTTTCCTTTGAGCCAAAGCCCTCAGTGTCTCAGTGATTTTTAGTGTTCTCAAAACCACACACTATGTAAAGCTTTAGGATTGCTCAAACCAGGAAACCTGACACAGAACTCTTTTTTATCTGCAAAAAAAGACATTGTGTCATGGATTTTTAGGAATAAAGCTGCAAAACAGCTTGTTGTGGGCTTTTCTTTTAACCAAAATAATGTGTTGAAACTTTCAAGATGTGTCAGTTTACTAAAGTTCATGGAGTGTATAGAAGTCCTAAGATCTTCTACCTGCAATGACACATATATGCCAGCATCACTAACTTTGCTTAAATGATTATGTGCAACTTTTTACATAAGGTTTGAATCAGAACTGCTCTTTTGAGATGAGTTATGGATGCATGAATTTCTAGCAAGACAGCATGACCACAGTGGAGACTTAGTGCATGTGCTGGTTGATCATCACAGGTAGCCCTGCTGTGGCAAAACTACTTTCACATGGGATTTAGCAGTGCACAAAACAAACTGGGAGTTGTGGCTTGGCAGAAGTGAAGTAGTTGATGCACTGGCCAAATCCTTACCCTGCAGTATTTTTTTTAGGTATTAACTAGGAAAAGCCCCAAACACAGAGCGTTTGTCATTCTGCAAGGCAGCATGGAATAGATGAACTAGTTTGCTTTGGGCTGCTCACAGACCTTTTCAAACCCAATTCTGCTTGCAGAGGCAGAAATTCCTCCTTGTTGAATTCTGAATATGGGCAGTGGCAGAGAAACTGTATGTTTTCAGAAGTGAAGAAGAAAGCTGCTAGTAACACTGTACTTGGAAAATTGTCTTTCAGAGCTGAAAAATTTAATTTTTTTTGTATGAGTATTGCTTGCTGAATGCAATTAGTATTTTTCTGTAGGACTAATGAATGAGAATTGATTAGGGACCATTTTCTTTCTAGAAGAATGTACTGTATTGTGAAAATTTCTGGTAAAAAAAAGAGTGGTTTGAGTTTTCCTATGATGACAAACTCAAAGTTGAGAACGACCAGTCAATTCAATGATTTCTTTCTATGAAAGGGATGCAGACACATGCTGTGATTTGATATCTAAAGGTGTTTCTAAATGCTGTGGCTACTCTTTTTGTTATGACCTACTGTGAATCAAGATGTATCACTTGATTTTTCACTCGTATCCCACTTGACCTAAAGCAACTGAATTCCCTGAGGGGATGCAAAGGTTTGTAGGTGGAGGGTAGGGTACAGGTGATCAGGGCAGAATCTGTGGCAAAGACATCATCTTTTGGTATTATATTTGGAAAAAGTTGTCAGTTTTTGAGGCATGAAAGAACATTTTCAGTAGTACTGCCTTCTCCTTACAGACAGTGCCTTGCTCTGCCCTTACTGCATCACAACTACTGCTGTTTACTCAAAACAGTCACTTTCTCAGTTCTCTTCAATATCACCCAAAACACTTCTTGTTTTTCCTGCAACTCAAAACACAAACAGTATCAACTTTGGCTTGTGTTCGGCAATAATCCTGATAAGATTTCTCAGGAACCTCAACAGAACAAGTTAAAAGTAATTTCATTGACGCAGTTCTGTGGTATACTGAAATACATCAAGCTGTCATTTATGGCATACTTGTTTTCTTTCTTTGTCTCAATCCAAAGGCATAAATAATTGTAATGGATTATTTGTAGTGTTTGAAGAAAAAATGTTCTAATCATATGTTTTAGGTTTCTCTCACTTTTGGCTGCAAGGTCTGGAAATAATTAAACCTCCTAGACTCAGAAAGAAATGCATATGGAAAGAAAATATCTAGAGGTGAAACTTTAAATCTATTAAAGGGAGAGAGGAGTGAGTAAATAACATATTCAGATGAACTAGTCTGGGGATCACTGGCTTTGGGCCCTGGTTTATAGGTCATATTTTTAGGAAGAGATAGATCTGAGGTCTACATAGTGAATGACCCCAAATCTGGGGCATCAAAAATCTAATTTGAAGCCATCTCTAACAAAAATAAATCAACTGAAGAGATGGTTTTAAAATATCATAGGGTTAGTAACAGCGGGCAAGTGTGGCATTAGTTTCTTTGAAATGCCATGAATTAGGAATGTGTATAATGATAGTTGGAAATGTAATTGCATATGAATTTGCCTACTGGCAAATGTGGGGAAAAAGAACTATGCACACTATTACCAGCTCCTGAATGGCTTCCAGATAATATTGGAAGATAATTGTTTGTACAGCTGGATCTTCTCTATCTGCTTTCAAACCACTCTGCAACCATGTGGAGAAGATTTTATTATATTTTAAATCTGGATATCTTCAGAATATTCCAATACCTCCTGTGCTTGGAGAAAAACTCTAATTATTGCATAGCTCTAAAAACTCTGGACTGGAAACATTTGTTCATCTCCATGGGATGAATATAATTCCTAAAATGAACAAAGTCCTTAAGAAATTTCCACTCTTAAAGCCCTCTAAGAAAGCTCAAGACAAGGTGTTTTTCATTCTTTTTCATTCTTTTCTTTTAATTCCTGGGTGCACACTTAGTGATCTGGCTGTATAATTGCAGAGCTATTAAAGTGAATCTGAGACTCAAAATGTTATTTTGGTGGTGGTTGAAACAATGATATAACTGTCATAAGACTGCTAGGGATTTTTGGATAAATTATAAACAAGGTACTGGATTACATGCTTTGGATAGCGACTGTTTTGGTGGGTTTTTTAGTAATTTTTAATATATTTTACCATATACGCATTCCTTCCATTAAAAGCGTTGTTGTGATAAAAATATGGCCTTGATATAAATTGATCTTTTTATTTCACAACATTAAGCTCTTAAGAAGAGGAAAGTATAGTAGTGACATGCAGAATGTAGCATTTTTGTCTTATGGGGGTGGATATCAAATAAAGACTTATAACAAAAGAAATATTTTATTGAAATGAATATGAGGCAGGAGCTGGTCAGGATGAGTAACATGCTTATAAAATGTCTTAAATTTCTCTGTCTGTCTGGATCCACCTAGAGAAAGTTCCTTCAACTTTCCATCAACACACACAAAAGAACTTTTTAACTGCAGAAGTAATATTCATGCCAACCATGAGAAAGCAAAAGGATGAGAATGGAAGAGACTGTTAGTGAAAACAAGGGTATCTGGAATTTTGTCTAGTATTGGAGAAGATGCTCTGATGTTTTCTTGGTGGGAAAGGAGGATAGGCAGACGATGCTGTGATCAAGTATTATTTGTAATTGCTCTGATGGGGAACCCTGGGGAAGCCCCATTTCTTTCTCTGGATCCAAATCTCCTCTAGCAGGATTGGCTCCTTTCCTCTGTGCTACTGCAGCAAAAGCAGTGACAGCAAGGCTGAGCAGGAAGAAGGATGGAGCAAGAGCTGGAAGCTGATAGCTGCTTTGAGACCTTCTTGCAGGCTTTGGTTACGGCATTTCTTCTTTCTTATTCATTGTTTCTTTCTGGTTTTGTTTTGTTTGTTTGTTTTTCTTATGTTCCCCCAACTTATGGCAAACTGTCTTGGATTATAAATGCCAAGGGCTACTTTGGGATACACGCCCATTACATTTTCAGCTCCTGAGCATTACTACCTAGCAGTAATCCACGCCAGGAGAAGTCTGAGACTCAGCCTTGATATAGTTCGGCCCCTGATGGAAAGGGGTTTTTGTGACTGCACTGCTGGGGAGAAGGGCAGCTGCCTGCAGGGAACCAGCTGGGCTGTGGGATGAGAGCAACACAAGTGTGGGACAGGTGGATAGATGGAAGATGTGGGGGTGCTAGCTGCATGCAAGCCGGGGAGGAAGCTGTCTGGGATGGACTGTGAGCAGGGAGGGCTGCGTGAGGGGACAGTACAAGATATCCCCTAAGCCCAAACTGAAAAATACTTTATCCCACCCTGCAGGCCTCAGGGAACTGCTTGGTGTAACTTGCTGCTTGGATGCAGAGCTGAGCCCTGCTTTGTTCACAGTCACACTGGCTGTAGCTTGTGCTCCTGTACCTTTGATGACTGACTGATGTCTGTCAGTCACTGTGTTTGAGTATGCCTGTGCTTTGACTTCACACCTGGGCTCCCACCTGCACCTACTCTATGTGAAGGGGCCTCTCCACTTTGCAGCAACCCACAGAGGTCTTGTGCTGTGGGCAGAGGTGCAAAAGGAGCCAACCAAGCTATTACAGAACCATGCTGCAGTGCTACTCTTGTTCTCTTCCCTCTTTTGAGAGCCCAGTGCCTGCTGTTCTGTTTCCACCAGCAGGTTCTCACAGGACAGACCCTTTGCATCTGACAGTGGTCTGACATCCTCATTGCTCATGTGGCTGGCTGGTGGGATGCTTGGGGAACAGTGTCTTCCTCCTTGCACTTCTGCAGAAATGTTGCATTTCTGAAATGAAGTATGTTGTTTGCATGTCAAATGGCATGGGGCATTTTCACAGCTCTCCTGGCAGCCACAGGCTTGGCGTATTGCAGGCTGAAGAGCTGCCAAGGGCAAGCATTTAGAAAAAAAATAAAAATAAAAAATCCCTTGCAGGCAACTGCCAGAGTTTGGTGCCAGGTTAAGCAGAACTCCCCATTGTCTCTCTGAGACAAATGTTCTGATTAAATCTATTGTTGTTGGGCTTGATGGGACAAAGTGTTACTGAGTTACATCATAGCTATAATGTGGAAACTGGAACAGAGCACAATTTATGGTGGAATGTTCCCTGGTATTGTTCAGAAATATCACCACAGAAGAAGTTTGTGGGAATGATTTTTTGAAAGCTGCTGGTCTAACAGTGGCTTGAGCCCAGCTCCAGGGTGTCTAACTAGGCTCTGCTCCATAGCCTAAGTAAACTACTTAACCTCCCTGTTTCTGCTTGCCCTTTGTGAGCAGTGGTGTTTAAGTGTTTGTCTGCCTTCCTGCAAGGATCTGCTCATGTTTCCAGCTGACTCTGGCTTATGCACCCATGCTGGTGTTGCATACTTTTGCGGTGTGTGTTGGGCTGGGAGTTATCTCTTTGTTCATGTGAGAGTATCTGGTGATGGGATTTTTTCATTGATGAAAATCAGAGAGAAGTAACTCAACATTCAGGAGTGAAGCCTTCCTGAGGGGAAAATAAGGGGGAAAAGTTTGATGTGTGCAAAGGAAATTAGGATGCCTCCTAACATTAAGGAAGAAATTAATCGTTGATGAGAGGAATGAGGCACTGGACTCAAGCCTTCAGAGAAAAATATATACCAATTTTTTGACTTCAGAATGTAGACATTGCCTGTGGTGGGTGACAGTATCTGCTGGGATGTGACAGTGTAATGCTGTTACCAAATGAGCTGAATTAAGTGGGTTTTTTTCTCAAGATCCAGATTTGTTAAATGTCTGTAACTCCTATATTTTTATGAGATGTACTATGCTCTGCTTTTTCTAGAAGACATTTATTAGACAGAGACTATCAGTGGTCAGAACAAATGTTTCCTTGAAGATGGATTTATGATATTTTGGATGTAGTGAGATGGTAACTTTAGCTAAGCTGAACAGGACTCAGGAGTCACTCCAGGGAGATGTCATTAAAAGAAACCCTTAGTATTCAGCAGTGCAGCTCCACACAGATCTGCCTTCCAGAAAAATGCCATCTCCCTTGCCTGAGAAACTGAAACACTTAAAATAGACAGTGACTTTGGAACTGCATGGGACCAAAAGTGGTTTTACTGTGACTGCCAGACCCAGTGCTTAATCCTGCTGTGTCTCAAGGCCTGGCAGAGAGAAGATCCTGACATGCACAGTCTGGTTTTTCATGTCAAGAAAACTTGGATTTCCTCCATCGGCCTGGAGGAAGATATGGTATTACCCAGGAAAGAAAAATGGACCTGGTCTCAGTAGATCAGGAAGTACTTGGTCCTGCACTCTCTGGTGCCAAAAACATCCCAAGTAAAATGGCAAGCTGGGCTTAGGAGTCATCTTTAGCCCCTCCAAAAGTCAAGTATCTTGTTTAAGCTAGTGATTTCATTTCCCACTGTGGTCAGCTTGCATGTAGTAACTAGTCCAGCCCACTTCAGGTCTCCAAACACATTTGGGATAAATCCTGTTCAAATGCAGAAGGAGCCTGTGTGACCAGCATACACTAGTGATGAGCTTGTAAATGCTGGAGAGTGAATTATTTGAGTTCAGTCCTCGTTAAGTGTATCCCTCTCTTTTCTGGAAACTGGGGAACTGCCCCCAGTCTTCTCTGAGTGTCTCTCTGTGCAAAGCTTCAGTTTTTAAACTCGGGTGGTTCAGTGTGATGGTCTTGAAGTGGGAGCATTCCTGCAGCCTCATTTCAGGCAGGCTTCTTATTAAGTTTGATATTACCTGTTTCTTAACATGTTTACAAATCTTGACTTCCTTTGGTCCTGGATTCTGCCATTCTAGGCATTTTTATTTTCAGCTTTCTGTTTCACAAAATGTCTGCGGCTTCTGATGGAACGGAAATGTACCTTAGAAGGGGTAAACATGCATCATCAAAATCCTTCTAGGAGTTATTTCATTATTTTAACAAGATTTTTATGTGGCTTATTAGATTGATAACAGTGAGGCCAAGCAGTTATTTGCCTAAACAACACCTTAAGGTCTTTAAAACCCAACAGAGTTGTAACCTACGTGATTGCTGCCCCCAGCTCATGTGAACTTTGTCCAGCAAAAAATATGCCTGATACAACATCATTCCTTGGGCTGTGCTATCTGCAGTTCAAGGGAATGAAAATAAAAATGCAGATTAATTTCTTACTCAGTTCAAAGACCTGCACGTGCATTGAGCTAGGAAGGACACCTTTTCTTATTCCATCAGCATGAGGTCTTTGCCTGTGCTGCCAACTTGACTGATGTTGCCCATCAGCCTGAATGGCCCAGCAGGTCCCTGATTTCTAGCTTTAATTAATGATGTTCTTGTAAACATGCTCACAGATAATATTCTCCCTTGGAAAAAATCCTGGTATCAGGACTTCTGCCAGGCTTTGGACTAATCTGTGGTGATTGGAGTTTGCTGGAAATGTCTGGCATGACATTTCAGTTGAGTCACCACCCCTGGAGGTGTTTAGAAGCCATGTAGATGTGGTGATTAGGGACATGGTTCAGTGGTGGACTTGGCAGAGCTGGGTTAATGGTTGGACTCAGTGATCTTAGAGGTCTTTTCCAGCCTAAATGACTAATTCTGTGATTCAGCTTGTCACTGCAGCCTGCTGTACTCCCTGCCTGCTGCATGATGCAGCCATGCCTGCTGTGTGCTATGCCTCCTGTGACCACCTAGACCAGCATGGTGGCACTCCTTTGTCTTCCCCAGTGTGTGGAAACTGTCTAGAGTGACAAGTGACTGAGAATTTTGTGTGCCCAGCTAGATACGTGCCATTAGGCACCCTCATTTTTATCTTATATGTATTTCAAAGTGGCAATATATAAATCCATGTGTCGCATGTAGGTAAGTCCCTGTGATTTAGCAGTAGGAGAAACCACACAAGTGCATCCTGAGAGAAAGCTGCATTACCATGATGCCTGAACACCTTGACTGGCACCTGCCTCCACCTCCAGCTTTGTGGGAGGTAGTTAATGCTGAGGTGAACTGAGGACACATTTACAACAACTCGTATTTTCATATATGGGTTATCTGAGATGCAGTTTATATGTGTGAAAGTACAGTAACCCCAGACTGATGGCAATCAGTATTATTGGCAAATAGTATCTACTTACTGTCACTGTTGGGAGTAGTGTACAATTGGAAGGATTTTCGTAGGCACCTCGAGCAGTGTGTCAAGGATCATTTCCCCTTGGCTTTCCTTGCAAGAGACTGATTACTGATAGAGAGGACATAAATTTTGACCTGTTTGAGCTGGTTGTAGCCAGTTCTCCATAAACACATTATAGTTTAAAACCAAGGAATGCTCTTTAGAGCAGATGGTGAGAAGGAATGGCATCCATTCAACCCAACATGGCTGAAGAAATTTTGGGTATGTTTTTGCATAATGAACAAAATGTATGCATATGTGTGTGCACTTACATATAGATAGTACTTTCGTTTGCATAATTCTCAGTAAATAATCTTGACCTGTTTTTCAACTGTCAAATGCCTATAGAAATATCTACCATATTTTACTGCTGTCTTGGTCATATGTCCAGTGTTATATAGATTTTGTTCTTCTAGTGACAAGATGGAAATTATTCACATAGATATGGCAACTGGAAGTTTATGACTGTAAAACTTCTGCTTTACTTTTTTAGAGACAGGATATAGAGCATGCTGACACTATCTGGAAAATGTTGTCTGCTTTCCTTTATCACTGTGCTTGTTTTACAATGGGCTGCTAATAAGTTTCAAAAAAGTTCTGAGCATCTATATTTGAAAATCAATACAGTCAACAATATATAATCTCTATCAGAGCATTGACTTTCTCAATGAAACACAGATTTCATCTCTGCCCTAGTTTCATGTCCTTAAACACCTGTGAATAAAATTTTGTATGTGCCACGCTTGAAGAGACTCTAAGTTGTTCTGAGAAAACATGAATTACAATTCATGTGCAATTGAATATAGAGCTGGCCAGCTGTGTTTTCAGACATCACTTGCACACACGTGCTCATACTCCTGTAGGGCTTCTCCTTACATGGGCTGCATAAGACAACATCAATTTCTGCAGCAAAGGTGGTCTGTGGTTTGAGTTCTCAACTTTGCCCTACCAGTTACACATGCTGACAGCAGTTTTCACACTGAGGGGCAATTACAAACCCAGCTGAAGGTTGGTGTTTCTGCAGAGTGTCTGGAGCAGCAATGAACACCCTTGTTCTTGCAAGAGCTTCCAGAAAAACCTTCTCTGTAATAAAATCAGATCATCTTGTTCAGATTAGCAAGCTGTCAGTCTGGTTATTGCTCCTGCTCGTCTTTAATTTCTAATCTAGTGACAAGCTGTTGATGCCTTAAGTTTTAGCTTTTATATCTTTTAGATTCTGTGCTGTTTTAGTGGGTAGTTTTAAGTTTCATATTAAGTGGTACTAAGCTCTCTTCACAGAGTAGATAGACAAAACAATTCCTTCTCTGGCTTGGGACCAAGGACAACTTTCAGGCCCAAGGACAAAAACAATGGTGAAGTGAAAAGAAAAAACAAGGAGGATGGAGCTTCATAACTTGAAGCTATGGTTGGACAACTGACTCTAATATGCTAATGCACCAGAACTTATAAAAGTGTGAGACCTCATGATCAGGTGTCCATTTGATGACCATTTTGGGTGTGGTCTTGCTGGACTCTTGTGTAGCCCAGGTGTACCCATTGAGGTCTTTTAATAAATACCTACTTTATCTTTTTGCTCTGTCTAGTCTTTTTTCCAGGTCAGCCTTCAAAAGGCATCACTGTGAGTTCTTTGATTTGATTCTTATGGCGGATCCAGGCAAAAAACACAATGCCTTGAGGATCATTGTGTAGCTGAGAGTAAAAAGTATGTCCAGTTTGGAAGTCTGCTTTTTTATGAGCTCCTCAGTGATGATATGAAGCGCAAACTTGAAATCCCTGCCAGGGCAGTCTGAGAAATGCAGATTTTATGAGATACTTAAGGAATTTGCAAACATTTTTGAGGGAAGAACCAACAGTTGTTTCAAATATATGTATCTGTGACCTAGAAAAATTGTTCTTGTGGTTTTGTGATCTAATGTGGCTTGTGTTATAGATGTCCACAATGATTTTTAATAACCTATTCATTACCAGTAGTTCAAATCTACTAACCAAAGACATCTTTAACAGGCAAGCAAGCTCTGAGTGCCCTTCAATTACATTACACAAACCAGATACTACCATGTATGAAAGAGCTGTATGACTTGTATTTTTGCTTCAGTTAAAATATAACCAAAACATAATCGTTTGTACGTGGCCTTATGAAAGACTGAATCATGTGCAGCAGCACAGACATAGCAGCACTGCCATAAAATTAAACGGTTGTTAAAGGATTTAAGATATGGTCCTTAAAGTTTGAAGAAGGTACTTTTTCTAAATGGGGGGATATTAATCTCCACAGTTCTAGTAATTATATTTTATTATACTGTGTCATATTTTATTTTCCTGCACTTTTTGTCACAGCCAAAGCAACTGGTGTGCATTTGAAGTGTAGTTTTAAAGCACCAACAGTGCTTTTGGAGGTTGGCTGCATTTCAGTGGTTGGCAAGTGTTAAGTATGGGACTACAATTTCAGTAGATTTGTAGCTTCTAGTATGGGACTACAATTTCAGTAGATTTGTAGCTTCTAATTCTAGTGTTTGTTTGCCTGTTCAGCTGGGTTATGCTGCTTTTATCAGATATAGGTGAGATTGACGCTGGCATACAGCCTTCACCTTTAGAGCTTTTAAAGAATTTTTTTAAAATGAATGAGGCACAGAAAAATTCTCAAAAAAGGGGGCATTGGGAGGAGCTTCTTTTTTTACACTAAGAGATGTAAGAAAATCTCTCTGTCTTCAGCTCATGGTAGCAGCAACAGCAAGAGCAGCATGCCATTCCTTCCAGAAAGAGCAGCAAGATGAAGGGTTTGCAGCTGAAGAAAGATGCTGGATTTTAAAAAAAAAGCATAACTTTTAATGGAAGGGTGATTAACCAAACTACATGGGGATGTTATTGACTAACTGCCTCTTGGTAACTACTGAATGAAGTCCTTGCTGTGCTGAAAGGTATGTTTTAGTCATACCAAAGTACTATTTTAAGCAGAAGAAGCCATTTCAGTAAGTAGAAAGAGAACTGACAAGCAATATGGTTCCTTCTGGCTTTGAATTCTCTGAATTATCAAGGTATTGCTGGTTTTTTGCAGCCTTTCCATTTATGAAGTTCAGTCTACCTTTCTCTAGTGTGCAGTCCTGGGAGAAGTCCCAGATAGCCTTAGGCCAGATGCTGATATTTGATTGTAGCAGCTCCCTGCTGCTACATTCAGTGGGTTTTGTACTGTTATATTCTTCATGATATGGCCCCTTTGATCCTTTCTGTGAAGGTAGGTGCAACTCCCCTCTTTTGGAGAGGGATGTGCCTTGCATTGAGGATGGGGGATACATGGCAGAAACCCATGCTGAGCTTTCTATGTGACATCAGCTCTGTGCAAATATTGGGCTGGATATTTGTAAAAATCTGAGTCTTTGGCTAATAGTGTTACAAATGTACACTATTTTGTACTCCATCTCTTGGCAAACACATATTAATAGTCCATTTGGTAAAAAAAAATCCTCATATGTGCTTGTAGGAAAAAATGAGGTGGGAAAACCTTTTGCTCAATTCTCAGAACATGGGGAAGAAATAAGAACATGTGAAAAGTATTTGGGAAACACTTGGATGAGTGGTGTATGAGTGTACGTTAATTCATTATAATGAAAGTTGCATCAGCTTTCTTTCTGGAATTTCGGGGTTTACATATGATGCCCCCATGGCTACAAGGATTGTGTGTTCTCCTCAGCTGACTGTAGACAAGTTGGTGAGGAGCACTAATGTCAGCAGAATGTAGCAATGCTCCCCAGTGCGTGGTTCCCTTTGCTCCGTGTCTGGCCTCCCTTCTTGGTGCTCTGCTCTCAGTGCCTGTGTTCTCACGACCGTCTCTGGTTCCTATCATGGGCCAGAAAACCTTCCCTCGGCAAAAAGGTCCTCCCTTGACCATCTTCCTTCATCTCAGTTGTTTGTTCCCAGATGAGTTATTGATCTGGTGCTGGTAGCCTTGAGCATTGTTTCCAAACAGCAGAGACAGAAGCTGCTTGGAAAAGCAGTGATGAAACCAGAATGATAATTGCTGTTAGTTATGAAGCATTTCTGCAGTCTCGACCAGGCAGGGACCAGTGGGTGGCCAAGGCATGGCTGAGGGACAGAACTAGTCTCAAAGCTGAGAAGTTTGCTCATTTAAAGGTGAGTCAGGCATCTGTGCAGTGCAGATGGATTATTGGCAACAGATGCCCTTGCACAGACCTGTGTTTTCTTCAGCATGAGAGAAATGGGTTGGTTTCTGAGCTTGCAATGTGGAGTCTGCCTGAAAATGGTCTTTCTTGACCATTGACAGTGGGACCACCTCCCCCACTGCCTTGACTCTGTGAGCCTGCTTTTCAACAGCCTCTACAGCAATCCCCCTTCTAAAATTTATTTGAGGAAAAAATTGCTAATACTGGAAATGACCTGTTCACCTCCAGATGCCTTTATGCAGGCTGTGTCAGGGAATTTCATGCATTCTTTTTCAGTAATGAAGTAAGTTGGCAATGGAGAGTTTTCTTTGCAGGACATCATTAAATCGCCCACGTGCCGGGCTGGCAGTTACATGTGTGCCCTTTTGCCCTCCGCTGGAACCAGCAAAAGGTGTGTCATAAGGACACTACTCCTATAGATGAATCAATCCAGTAACCCATTTTCTAGCAGCAGCATTAGGTTTCTCTGTTCCTTGTCACCCTGAAGCACTGGGTGGATGCTGTCTGTGGCTGGGTGATGTCTCTGAAGCTGACATGACCCAGTGACCAGCCAAGCAGACTTTTGTCTCCAACAAATGTGTGCAAGAAACTGCTTTGCCAGCATGCGCATGGACTGCTTGGAAGGTGTTGCATTAGAGCCTCTTCCTAATGAGCTGTGGGATCTGGGAGTTGTGCATTAGGCTAATCTTTCCAGGAATTTGACTTGAAAGCTTACCACATTTCCAAGTGCAGGACATGCCCGTGCAAATGAAGAGTTGGGTGTCTGAACTCCTATTTGACTGTATTTATTCTATTTATTTGCCCTTGTTCTTGCTGGACTTTTTAAGGTTCAGTATAATGTCAGATGTGTTGAATGCTGAAAAAAAACCCTAATTCATCAATCTTGATGGATTTTTGTTTGGCACTTATAAGTTAGGCCTGGAGATGTAGCCCTTTTATAAGTGTGCTGTGTGCTTTTAAACTCATACATAAGGACATTGAGGCATGAGGTTTGGATTTGCTTTGCACTCACCCATGCCTCCAAATAAACCAGCTGTATAAAACACACAGCAGTGCTGTATTTTCCTGCTCTCTGTGATGGTAGGACTCCCACAACCTGCTGGGGCTGGTCACTACCAGCCCTGTGCCCCAAATCCCTGGAGCTTGGGGCTGATGGAGAGCTAACAGGAGGAGCAGCCTCCTGCTGCAGAAGGACAGCCCATCTCCTGCCAAGTCTTGCTGTGGCATCTGCATCACCTGGACCCCATCCTGCCCTTGCTGTCAGACTGTTTTTGCCATTCCAGCCTGTCAGTGTACCGCAGCCATCAACATAGACATTCCAGGGGAAGTTGTGCAACTGTCCCTGCTTAATCATTAACTGGGACATTCTAGCTGTTAAATTTTTTTATTTATGTCTAGATTTTTGTGAGGGGAGACACTTGTTGGCCAGGGCAGGCTGAAACGCACACAGAGCTCTGGCGCTCAGATGTGCTCTGCCCCGTGTACATGAAGCTGAGCAGTGCAAGGCTGGCCAGAATTGAAAGCAAGGATTCCAGTGATGAAGTGAAGCAAAACAGGCTGTTACTCCTAAGGAGTAATGGCTTTGCTGAAGGTCCTGGCTGGGAGGTGCTCTGTGCTGGATGTTTCAAATGTCAGCACAAGGAACCTGCCCTGCAAGGGGCAAAGCCAAGGCTCAGGGGGTGGCTTGGCCATGACCAGGACTTGGGCACCTGTGTGTGGAGATTCGGGTTGGCACAGCAAGAACCAAATATCCATCACAGTGGGAGGATCCGTGGAGCCTCACCAGGGCTGGGGTGTGTAGGGAGGGATGGAGGGAGGGGCAGATGGGGTTTTCTTTCCCCAACACAGAGGCTTTGTGACTCTTGCACTGAGGCTCAGAGCTCTCTTTCAGGCAATGCCGAGCCAGTTCCAGCTCACTCTTGACTAGAGGTAGTTGGTGGGGAGAGGATCCCTTCTTCTTCCTTCATCCCCCATCTGATGCTGCATTTTACTGTTCAGCTGGGGCATATCTTGATTTGAGTCAGTGTTTTGGCCACAGTGATTGATTTCAGAAGTTTGTGTATTTGAAGCACTGAAACAGCATGACTTGATCAGCAGAGAAGCAGTTTGAATCCCTAATCATTTTTCATGGGGTCTACTCTGTCCCCCTCTCTGATTGACTATCACAGTGGATATTTCAGAAGGTGTGAGTGATAGCAGCTACAGCAGACAGCACTTGAGACTGTTTTCTCATCTCTAGTTTACAAGGTCCTGCCAAAGCAAGAACAAGAACAGAGAAGCAGAGGTGAGGGCTGTCCCTGGGGCAGAGCCAGGAAGAGGGAATCTGTATTCCCATCTCATCTTCCCTGCGCCATTACCCCTGGGACCAGGAGCAGTGCAGCAAGGTTAAGGCAACATATTTTGCACGCAAAATATACCGAGCAAGGAGTCAATCTAGCAAACAATCTCATGCTCCACAGAGAAATAGTTGAGTTTTGTTTGCTGTTGTTTGCAGCCCTGCTGCACCATGGCTTCCCAGTGAAGTCACTGAGCCCAGCTGGGTGTAACAGGGTGGTGCTCACATTGTCTGGGCTAAATGTCAGCAAGGAACAGCAACAGTTGAACAAGATGGATTTCCAAGCAGTTCCCTTCTTCTGGTCACACAGAGCCCTCATTCCTGGGCTGCTGAAGCAAAAAGACAAGAGCAAAGTTATTTTAGATGGAAAAGTACCTAAAAGTTTTGTTCTTTGTGCATAAAAATAAAAAAAAATGAGCCCTGGGTGTTGTAAACATCAACACTCAGTTTTGTGTACATAGCCCAGCTGCTAGGCTTGATGGATTCTAAAAGCTTGATGCATTCTAAATCCACTGTAAGTTTAAGTAATAAACAAGATCTGCTGCTCAGCCCATAGGGTTTCTGCCCATGCTTCTGAGGGTACCAGGTCAAGACTTGAGTGTTACCTGTACTGATGTGATTCTGCTTACTTCACACTGGGCAAAATCAGCTGGTAGCTTAGTATTGCCTCTGAAACTGTTTAGTCTATGTGAATGGTCACAGTGCTCTCTGGCAGATGGACCACAACACGCCCCTGGATGCTTGTGTTGGGTGTCCAAGATTTTATGGACACGCATCCACTAGTGTGACTAACACAGGTGATAGGAGAATGTTGAGAAAAGCCCATGGTCTAAGACTTTCCAAAGAATATGACCCTGAATTTGGACCACATGTGAAATACAAGACCTTCCTTTACCCTGATACAAGTCTGAAAATGCCTCAGGGAAGGCACTGACCCTTCAGTGATGGTGTAGAGGGCCTTGGGTCATGCCCTAGGGGGAGCAGCTGTCAGATGAAAATCTGCTATAAGGTCTCTAAGTGGTTAAAGACTGGAATATTTACATTGAATGGTTTGCTAATGTTGGTCTTCCAAGAAACCAGTTGTAAAACTTCCTGCAGGACTGCTTCTGCAATTGTGTGCCAGACAGCAACTGGAGCCTTGTGTCCAGGAGGTAGCCTTGTGAACTGCTGTCTAGGAAACTCTTGTGCACAAGGCAAAACCTTGGTTTTCTGTTTTTACTGTTCTGTCTTATTGTGAAACCTGTTCTGAAATAATGTTCCTAACTAGAAGTGATTTGAAATAGATTCCTTCTTGCCATCCTTTTCATGGTTCTCTGTTAAGACTTCAGTTTTCAATTCTGAAATTTTATTATCAGTACCAAGATATCTAAGTCAGTAGGGAAGGGGAGATTTGGTCTTAATCTGACCTTCCAATAAGCATAGATACACTTCCACTGTTCTGAAAGTATTTGAAACTGGGCTTGGTTTGTGTTCTTTCTCTATAGGGTTGAACTCTTCTGGCACACCTGTATTTATAAACTGAAAGAATATCAGTAGTGGCAAAGGAAATGGGTAACTCTTAATGTCTTCATGGACTGGAGTGACTATAGGCATACAACTTGCACCAGTAGAGAACTGCAAAGCTATGATTTCTTAGGCTGTGTGGTGACATTGGTAATATTGCTTAATTTTGCAGCTGTCATATCTATTGTGAGCCTGGCTGCCACATGCTGACAGCAAAGCCAGGCTCTCTGCAGGACAATGCTGTGCCCAGAGTGTGCATTCTACAGGACTCTTCTGCTCCCTTCTGGCCAAGTCTTGAAATCCAAACCAGAGAAGATTTTCTTCACATTTTGGCTGGATATAAGGATCGATATTAGAAATTCTGTGGCCAGTACAATCTTTGAGGCTGGTGATACAGGAAATGAAGGGTGGGGATGAATCTGCCCCATCATCAAGTAAATGGACCCATTTACATGTTCCATTTCTCTTTCCTTTTCATCCACAAAACTTCATGGTAACTAGCTGCTTCTAGAGATTTTTGAGGTCCTCAGAGGATATGCATTCAAGAGTCAGAGTTACTGCAGTGCTAAAGCAAGTTAGTGATTTCTTTTCTCCTGCTTGGGGCTTGCTTTTCATGCCGATTTCTTTTCATGGTTGCTCTATTTCTAATGCTTAAAGTCGGACATTTCCTCACCAACCTACAGCCCAGACCCTGCAGTAGTGGCACAGAACTGCCCTGTTTTCCTTCAGCATAGCTGATTTTAATGTGGAGACAACTTCTGTCTCACAAGGGTTGAGAACTTTGGAAGTGGCAAGGTACTGCCCAACACACCTCAGTGCCTTGGTGTTTATCTGCAAGTCAATGTGCTTATTCTGGACTAAAATTAAGTATACTGTTGAAATAAATTAAAGAGAATTTATAACCATGACTTAATTGTGTTTGCAGGTGATGCTCTCGCCTCTTTCACATACTATTCAGTTGCTCTGAATAGTTGAGACAAGTAGGGTCCCATGTGATTAGTGTCCCCTTTGAGGGATAGGAAATTTGGACACAAAGATACATGACTAAGTTCATACAGGGTCCTATAAGGAGCCAAGGCCACAAAGGAGCTCAGTGTCCTCACTAGATTCATTTACCCAGGCACAGGAGTCCTCTAATTGATTGGGAAAGAGGGCAGTACTACATTCAGACTCAGGGTCACTGCCTTGTGTGGCCCATGCCACTGTCCCCACCAGTGGCGGGACCTGGAGGGGTGGCTTGTTGAGCAGATTGTGGGTGTTGCCGTGGGTTCACACTGCAATGTTGCTCTGCTCTGGGGATACAATGAGCTAATCCCACACACCTGGCTCTGGCTGCAGTTCCCAGGATGAAAAAAAATCACTTCTATCTGTAATCAAATTTCTAGCCTGCACACTTGACAACCCTAAACAAAAGGCAGTTAAAAAAGAAGCATAATGTTTATTACCTAACTTGTTTTCAAAACTCCATCATGTTTAACCTAAACATACTGCTTTTAGGGGGTGTGAGTCATGTCTTTAATCACTAAGATTCAACAATAGGAGGTAAATTAGCAGGTTGCAATACAAGAAACTTTTCTTAGAATGTCACATTGCCAATCCTGTTGCAGGGTTGGGACCTTAGGTGTATTTTCCAAGAACCTACCTAGGCTGTAGACCAGCAGTAGTTAGATATGTTCAAATCCAGTGCAGCTGTGCTGGCAAAAGTTCCTGTGTAAAAATCAAGATGGTAAAAAAAGCCTTTTGTTTGGATGAGTTGTATCACTCAGGCTAACCTGCCCCAGCGTGAAGGCTTTTGTAAGCTGTCTGTATGTGTGTCTTTGTGCTATTGGAGTTACGTTGGAGACATTTTTAGGATAGACTTGTCTTATCTTCCTACAGACACTCGTGTCTCCAGCTGTCCACGGCATGGAATATAAATGGGTTATTCAGCATCATGGACCAGATACTGTTAAACTTTGCTGGGATTTAAAATACCATGCCATTGGTTTCCTGCCATCTTCCTTGGCTATTAAATGACTACTGTTTTGTTTATGTCTCTTTACTGCTACACACATATAACCTATGTAAATAATTTTTGTTATTTTAATTATGTTGACAGTGGTCTCCCACCTTTTTCTTATTTTTCTCTTCCTTCTCAACCTTCTGCAAGCTTTCCTTTTTTCATCTAACCTCCCACAGATTATCGCTGATAGAGGTATGGACACTGGATCACTGCTAAGAAAATCTGCTGATTGATGATGTTGTCATAGATACCTGCACTTCTTTTTCATTATTACTTCTCTCTATCTGTACCAAGTAGGAGTCTTGCATTTCAGACCTTGTTTCCTCTTTTTTTCCTTCATTACTTGCCTCGTGTCCCCCTACTCACCTGTCAGATGCTTTTGAGTATCCTCAGTGTCTTTCAGCTGTTCTCATGCACTTATAAGGAGCCTGTGACCAGCAGAGCTCAATGGCAGGCCTCCGAAGGAGACTGTAAGAAACAGAACAAAAACAAATATTTTTTCCTCCAAGGTCTATGTCTGTAATAGATACTAATGTAAAGAACTAGTAGATTAGTAACAGTTGGGGGGGCAGCACAGATGCAAGAAATGCACAGGTACTAGTTAGCATACCTATAGATTTGCACACTGCAAACTGATGTTGAATTATATATTTCTGTTTATATCCTTGCCTAATTCCTCCTGTATTTTCTGCTCATCTTTATAAACTGTAAACTCTTCAAGACAGAGGCTTTTGTGTAACACCTGGCAATCTTGATGAAGTACTGAGGACACAGCTATTTAATAATGATGTTATTATTAAATGAAAATGAGTGTGCTGGTCATGACTCCAGGTTCTCATTTGTCCTCAGCTTCATGATGATTTCTTGATGAGAGTCTCCTTGGAAGCTGAGGATACTGGAACAACTTAGACTTGGCATATGACACCAAGAATCTGCAAACTTTATAGGCTCTATTGAGAGTAATTGAAGAGATGAGCCATGTTTTATAATTTCTAGGTTTCATGCTGTGCAGCTGGGCTCTTGTGAGAACCTGGCACTCTTACTAACAGACATACCTCAAGCCTTATGAATTCTGCCTAAGGTAGCACCATACCATGGGTTGGTTTTTTTTGTATAGATCCATGGGCTTCCACTGTCAGGACAAGAAGTTGACAGTTCTAAGGTTTATCTTTCTCTTATATTGGAACTGCTAAGATTGTGCAATTGTCATTTTAAATTCTATACACTACTGGCTTTTTCGTTTCCTTCCTGGGCTTCGTATTGCCTCACTTTAGCCAAGAGGCAGCAGGTGAGATATGGGAGGTTTGGTCTGACCCAGAGAGGTTCAGCAGCTGATCTGCCAGGAGCACAGAGCCATTAATGAACCCTTGGAGCTCATGAGCCCAGATCCCTGGAAGTCCTGACTCTTGCTGAAGGTCTGAGCAGAGATGTCTAACTGCACAGGCATTATGCCCAGGCAAGGCTTCCAGCAGATTGTCGTCTCCATGCATTAGAATACACTGTCTTTTGGTCTTGGGAAATAACAGGAAAGGAGATTTACATATGAGGGAGGCTTTTGCCATGTTGCTTAGATTCTGATATATCCTATCCAAGATTTTAATGGAAAGCTTTCTCCTCCATTCCTATGGGCCAGATACTCAGCTGGTGTAAACAAAAATGCCATTGCTGCTGTGTTCTTTGACGTAAGGTTAGGGCTGAGCTCATAGTGGTGTTGTGTCTGGGAATATTTTTATCCTTTAGAGATATTTGCCCCCTGTCCCCCTCTGTCTCCTCAAAGGTTCTTTCTTCTGAGCAAATGTGCTCCTCTGTCTGGAACATATGGGAAAAGTATTTTCTTCCATTCCTTCACTACGCAAAACCAGTCAAGTCAATTTGGCTAAAATTAAAACCTTTTGGGTTGAATCTTAGCCTAGAAAACCTCATCTCCCAATGGAATCCTTGAGGAAATTTGCGAGCAATTTCCAAAAAGGATGGAGCCGTCTTGTAAAATAAAGCTGGGGCAGAAACCAGTTGGAAAAGTCCTTTGGTAGTAGTTACACCCATGCCTTCAAGTGTACAAATCCCACTTTGACTGTCACATGAGAAGGAATGGTGGCTGTTGACTTCTGCAGCTCCATACAATCAACAGGGTAATGAATTCTATTGACCAAGGCATGCCCTTCCCCACCTTTGTTTTTCATCTGTGTGAGTCTTTACACATCAGCTTTTGGCTGGAAATGTAAATGACTAAGTATTTGGTACCAGACCTCGCAGACTTCAGAAGGTCAAATAGCTTGGAAAAGCTTTCTAAGTTTTGGATTTTTTAACACAATCCTTTGAGATTCACCAAAAATTATATAAAAAGCTGGCATCTTTGTGGATGAAATAGTAAAGGGTACACTGGTGAATCAGCAAGAGGACTAATTTCTTACAGTAAAACTTAGTTTTGTTCTAATTAAATTAATATTGTTCTGATAATTATCCTTCCAACCTGGGATTTTTTTCTTTGATTTCCTTGGATATTGAATTGAGTCAGAGCAAGCTCTACCCTTGACTTGTACCAGTTACAGTAGTGGGTGAATCACTAGCAGTTTGATAAATTCAGTGTGGGGAAGAGCTAGTATGTTGTAGCTAAGTGAAGAACATTATTTGATTTGGGGTGGATGATTAGGACTTCTTGTTCAGAGTGATTCATCCAAGGAGAGGACCTATACAAGGAATAAAAGGTGTTCACACCAAATGAACTTACAAGTCCTGTACCACATCTGACATTAATGTTATTATAGACACATTTCTAGAACTTTATATTGAGGAAACAGGACCTGCAACTTGTGTGAAATATCTGCTTTGCCATAGCATTAGTTTCTTAGTAGCACTGATGTCTTTGTTCTATGTACTAGCACAGGTGGGACTGAAGTCTGGTTAAATCTGACTTTTTATATACCTTCAAAGTCTGCACAGAAAAGCCACAGTCTTTATTATTAGAGCAATTCTTTGTAGCATATCAGCAGACACTTATCTAAAGAAAATTGCTTGAAGCTGAAACAAGTACTCTGACTGTCTCTGTCATGGTAGAATTCCTATCAGAACACCAAAATGGTAACTTCTGGTGTTTAAACATCAGACTTTACCTTTTGCAGATGTCTTTGCTCTTTTTAGCACTTGAAACATGTTATACTATGGCCCAGTTTTTGCCATCATGTGCTGTAGCACATGCAACAATGTTAGGCATGATGTCTTTACAAAACAAGGAAAACAGAAAAGCTTTTTGGTAAATCCTAGTTGCTCCTCTAAATCCCATTGTTCCAGAGTACACATATCTTGAGGGTTGGCTTTAGAGAGAACTAGAGACCTTCTGCAAGTTATCCTTGCCCTTTTAGCACCCATCCCCTGCTTTGCACTCAGTATGTCACTCAGACTATTGATGAAAATGTCACTATCACATGTGCTGGATACTCTGACCCGCTTCTTTGCTGCTAAGAACCATTACCCACAGATTGGATATCAGTACCTTGAAAAGAAAACTTCTCTAAATTAACTGGGAGATATTTTAAATACCTATGGACTGGAAAACTGAAGGATATAGGCAGAACAGGAACCTGAAGTCCCTCTCCCAGCTCTGAGAAGCGGTCTGTGAGATGTCTGAGCTCTCTGCCTGGCAATGTGTGCCTCGAGGCCATCCCCATTTGCTCTACAAGCAGCCAGTGACCCGTGCCTGAGGCATCATCCAGGGCAGGCATGATCTCACCACCCAGGCACACACAGCAGCTTATTGTGCCTCCAGGCTAAGCCAGCTGGGTTTCCTCCAGGTAAGCACAGGAGAGCAGGTGGGAGCCTGCCCTGCTCAAACCTGCTCTTTCAAACCAGGATGGGCATGATCTCTCCTTCTCAGCTTTCCCCCTCTGTCAACCAGGAACTGTGATACTGACTTCCTTTATTAGATATTTTGACATGCACTCAAGAGCTTTTTTCCTTCTGTCAGGATTCCTAACGATGCAGAAAGACCTGCTGGGCTGGCAGCAAAGAAAAATACTGTGGCAGAACAAAAGGTTGATCTCTGTGTATCCAAAAGCTTGCAATCTTAGTAGAAAGTAGGCATTCTCGATAAATATTTTGGGGATAACATGGGATAGGTGTTGAAGATTAGGTAATGCACCTCAGGAGTGTATGGCCATATTCTTCCTGCCCTAGTTTCACCCAAAAATATTGCTGAGTGCAGTATATGAAGACTTGCCAATTTGTGCAAATTTAAATATTTGTACTGAAATTGAAAGAGATTCTTCAGGTCTTTGCTTCCTTATAGCAGCTTGTAGCCTTTGTGTTTCTTGGATCATTGTTTTCACTCACACTTGTTTTCATAATGCCTGTGAATTTCTGTTACAAACATTGCAAAAAAAGAAATGTTACAAGAAGATTATTTAGTACAGCACACTGATAAGGACAAAAGCTCCTAACTTCAGTGTAAACACACTACAGAGCAACACAAAAATGTCTCTGAGGACACAGACCTGAACAGAAGCTGGATGTTTGAAAGATTAATGAAGGTGTGATGTTTGTTTTATGTGTCTTATGTCCATGCTGGTGTTAAATAATCCTTGGTTGTGTTTGTTGATATCAAAGTAGTTGTCTTGCATTTAAACAATTTCCAAAATTTTGCCAAAATATGGTGGAGAAGGGAGGAGGCTGTGTGCTCATGGCATTCGTGGAGTTTGCTGTGTGTGCGCAGAGGTGTGGTAAAAAGAGAATTCTGCCGCTGTCCTTACCTTGCTTGATACAAAACACCAGGAGCAAGAGATGGGTTTGTAAGCTTAAGATGGCAGATGGGCATGGGAGGTGCAGCAGCTTGTTCTTCAGCTCAGTTTGGATGGCACTTGGATGGAAATGTACCTCCAGGAAAAAGCTTTCTGCGGGGCTTTTTTTCTTTTTGTGCAGGATCCAGATGTGGGAATGTGAGATTTTCTGCCTAGGTTTTTCCCTGCATGACCCACTGAAGCTAGATGAATCCACCACTATTGAGGGATAGGCCATCTGCAAGTAGGCTCAAAGGGATATTTAGTTCCATGTTTGACTCAGTAGGTCTGAAAATAAGTAGTCAATTTGGATTAAATTTCACAATGATATTTATGTTCCTAAATAGAAATTTGGGTGCACTGATAAGAATTGTGATGTTGAATGCTTTCAAGATGACATTGTGAATCTGAGATGCTACTGTGTCATGAAAATAGGAGGTTTCTTTACCCCACTGAGAAATTTGATAGGATCAACCATATTAAGAATTTGGATGTGTAGAGGGAAGGAGGTAACAAGCAGAAGATTCCTCATGGTTTAACCAAAAGGATTCAAGAAGTTTCTCTCTCTCACCCTCTTTTTATTCTATGCACCAAGATGGCCACATATTAAGTGCACTGTGAAAGGCTAAGACACAGCCTCCTTTTGCTGATCTCAGCAAGGCCTGGCTTGTTGGCTGTTCTGGATTTTCTTAGGCACAGCCAGCATGCATAGCTCTGTTTTTGACCACTGCTGTGAACTGAAGTCATGTTCAGTGACTGAGCCACCTCCAAATCCCAAACTCCTAACATTGCTTTGGCTGGAAGTCTCCTCTATTCAATATGGGTTGTGCTGGTTGAGAGCCCATATAGAACAAGGAGAGTATTTCCAAGCATGCTGCAGTCCCAAGGAATATCCTGAACTTGGTTAGATGAACAGATGATTACTGGATCTCACCAGTCAATACCAGTTACTGGTAATACTGTAAATACCAGTCAATACCAGCTGGGCACTTGGTCTCTTGTGTTTCAAGGAAATCTTTTATAGTGCATGTAGCTGGCTGAGTCAAAGGATGCCTCTCCTCTTGGAAGGTGTGTGGGAATGAGATCAGTCTGTGCCAGGCAGGGTTTTTGGAGGTACCCACACTAGCCTGGAGCAGATGGATACATCCATGATTCTTAGAACAACACCTTGCAGAGATCCTGCTCAGGTGCCTGGAGTGACATTAGAAACACAGTTAATTATATGGGGTTTAATTAAGGATGTCCTGTCTGTGTGACATGCCAATTAGGTGTGTATGGTGTTCCCAGACTGGGAAAGACGTACTGCTCTAATGACAACTGTTCTTGCATAAAAATAGGTTTGGCTTGTACTTGGAGCTACATACATGTGTCTATGATTGCTGAGAGAGATCTCCTGAGGATTTGAGCTGCAGAACTGGAATTTGCTCAGGTCTGGAATTGTTTAGCTGTAATGAAGGGCAGTAAGGGAAATTTGTACCTTTTGTCCCTAATTATTGCAACATTTCTTGCAAACTTCGTAGTGAATTTCAGTGAAAATTCTCATACTCAAAATGAGCAGCTCATCCATACTCAGGTGGCATGCTGCTTCCCTAGGCTTTGGGAACAGGCATTTGAGTCAAGGAAGGCTCCTGCTGCCTTTATGGGCTCTGTTTAAATCTCAGAACCTCAGAAAGCAGCAAGCTTACGTTGAATGTTTTACTGCTGAACGTGGTATTTACATCTGCTCACATCCACAGAAAGCTGCACATGCCTGCACTTTCTCAGCCAGAGAAAGACCTGAAAATCCCCATTCCATTCAAAGGACAGAGATTTGCCTTCCATTCCTGTGCCAGGAATTCTTAGTCAAATCCTATGGAAAATAGTCCTATCTGAGTAGTAAATCACAGATGCTTCTGCATGTTTATTCTCTATTTCCATCTCATTGGCCCGAGTTCATTTTTAACCTTTGATTAGGGCAGCTATGTAGTGGAGGCAGGCAGGGTGGGGTATGTTTTTTTTTTTTTTTTCTTTCTAGCTGTGTTTTTTTTTTAAAAAGGGGAAAAAAAAAAGTCATCTAACAAGAGAGCAGGGCAGATGGTGATAGAAAGATTGGCTTTGCTTAGCAGTGCAAATAAGTGGTCCCTCCTTCTTTGTCTCCCTGTGATAGACTGGAACCAACTGACCTGGTTCTGACTGAGCCAGCTCCAGAGGGATGATAACAGCCAAGGGTAACAACAATGAAAATACATGCAGGTATTTCCTGTGTTGCATGGTGTTTCAGTGTTGCAAACTACAGTGTTTGCATCAAAGCTCGACAGGAATTTAGGTCAAATTAAGACCAGTCTGTTGCCCATCTAAACAAAAAAATTTACTGTATTTTATGCAGTACTTGCTCTTTGACTTTTTTTGCATATAGGCTGACTTTCTAGCACTCATTCAACTTCAGGTGGGCTCCTGAAATGCAACCTAAATTCAGTTCAGTGCAATAACTAGACATGGGTAACTGCCATGGAGAGATGCCTTTAAAATTTCTACAGTTTGCAATTTGGGCCATGTGCTGGGGGCCCGGATCTGCCTTCCAACAGCTCCTTGCTTCCTCTGGGTATGAAAAATTAAAATTAGTCTCTACTAGAACAGAGTTGTCTTCGCAATTATGGGATCAGCAGACATACAGACAGCAGATGGGTAGTGCCACCTGTCTGCACTGCAGACAGGATCCCTGTCTAGCTTTTAGGGACACTTTATAAACAGTAATAAGTTTTCTGTAAGAGCTAAACAAATGAGGTACTTTACCTTTCTGTGACCACAGCTGTATGGAGAAATAACTTTGCACTGTAAATCAATCACTTTAATATGCATTTTCCAAGGAAATTCTACACAGGGGATGGTGGTTCCCCCTTCCAAATGCTTCTCTCTAGTCTAATTCTGAAACAGCATTTCAGAATCAGGATCTAGTCCTTAATCCCAAATTTGCATGTCATCACTTGAGTCAAATTTTGTCTCCAGTACCCTAAAAGCTGTTGATAAATAGCTTGAACCCCAAAGCACATTTATCCAGAAGACAAATGCCCTAAAATCAATCTAGTGCCTGACTGTAGTGACTTAAGGTGAACAAGTTCCTGAGACCTGATTAGACACATCTGCATATTATGGGAGGATTTGGTGGGTGAAGTGGCTAAATCACTGTCCATCTTACTTGAGATGTCATCGCAGTTTGGTGAAGTTCCCACTGACTGGAAAAGGGGAAATATAACCCCCATTTTTTACAAATGGAAAAAGGAAGACCCAAGGAACGACAGGCCAGTGAGCTTCACCTCTGTTCTTGGCAAGATCATGGAGCAGATCCACCAGGAAACTAGGCTAAGGCATGTGTAAACTAAGGAGGTGTCTAGTGGCAGCCAGCATGGCTTCATTAAGGACAAATCAGCCCTGACAAATGCAGTAGCCTCCTACAACAGGATTACAGTGTTGATGGGTAAGGGAAGAGCAAAAAAGATTACCTAAAAGGTGTAATATAGATAAAAGCAAGTGACAGCTGCAGTTCATGCTGGTTTTGTGATGCATTTTGATGATGCTTAAGTTGGAGCATTTCACATGGTGTGATGCTGAGCTGGGAAAAGAGGCAATATGAAAATATAGAAATATTGACAGTTGGTAGCCCCTATGGAAGAAATGCCATGTACAAACAGAGCTTATTTGCAAGGCGTGGTGCTGTCACCAGTAAATTCAGGGCAATCATGACTACTAGGGTAGTAAAGTCTGCCAACTGAGAGGACCATTCTTTAACTCAATTGATGAGTTAAAAGTAAAGCTTAGAATTATTACCTCTCTAATTGTTCCTAACAGTGTTTCTCTGTGTCTTCCTTAACCTCCTGCACAGAAATATATATATTGATCAGTATGAACTTTCATCTCTCCTTCTGAGAACAAATTGAAGTTGGGATCTTTGACATGATGAAGATGAGTGTACCTGCATTACCCTTTTCTTGCAGCTGCATTTCCCTGTTGGGCTCTCTTTATCTCCCCTCATGGTACTGTGGTGTCTGGAAGAGGGTCTGCCAGACATGTTCATTCTGTCCATAACCTGCTGGTCTCCAGCTCTCACTTGCTTGGATGTGTCACTATGACTTCCAGATGTTGTGACAAACCAAGTAAACTGTGTCTCTTGGCCAGCTCATTCTGTAGGCAGACAAAATGGAGAGGGGTTTTGCAATAAGATTATTTTATAATGCTGACAGAGGAATCCTGTGGGCTTAAAATACGTAGAAATCTCACTCTTAGTAAATTTTCTGAAGCAGCTGGAGGCTGGTTGGTAAAGGAAATATGCACAGGTTCTTCTTTTAGTTCACTCACTTCTGATGCTTTGAGTGCAGGTATAGTTTTCCTGGCAGATGATGGAAGGTTTGCATGTGGCACTGCTGAAGAGGAGCCTTTTTTGCTAGCCAGGCATGTACAGGAAATACATAACTTTCTGGGATTTATTAAAAACACTGTTTTTAATAGCTTATCTAGTGTGACTGATGGGAAGGAAAAACTCTATAGTCACACAGAAGAAGATTCCAAACTGTCTGTGTTTGGGGGAAATAGGAGATTTATGTAGTAGTTAACATGCAGCTGTTTCTGCAAGCATTGTGAAAAACAGTGATGTACTGCAGTCAGGATTCAGAAGTCATCAAGCGAGCCTGCCCTAATAATCAAGGGATGGCCATCAAATAATGTAAAAAACAGTGAAAGTCAGGAGAAAAGTCTTCTCATGGAGAGGTTTTCACAGCTGGGGAAGAAAGATTTCCCCAGATTCCTGCATGACTTCAGAGCAGGGGTGCTGCAAAAGACTATTTGAGTTGGATTTTTATCTTTTGAGCAGTTTGGGCATTACAGTGACACAGAGCTTTTAAATTCAATTTCATGTGACCTAAGTCTAAAGACAAATTTGTGGGGTAATCTCAGGGAGATGAATACATTTCCATATATAGATAAGTGTCCAGTTCATCCTCTGATGTAAATGAGCATATAACCATTATCTCAGTGGTTGTGGATATATTCCAGGGCAGTGACCTGGCACATAAGATGCAGAAATGCACAAAATCTGCTTCTCAACTCAAGAATGGCACCCATATAACTCAGCTGGCCTTATTTGGCTCTGCTGGTACTAACTCCACTAAGTACTTTGCATTTTATCTATAAACAGTTTTTGGTCTTTCGTCAGTTCCTTTTCCATACATGGATTTTTTTCATGTACCCTTCACAACATTAAAACAATGATGCTAACAAGAATCAGAAGAAACTGAACCCAGGGACTGAATGAATCTTGAGTGCTGCAACCATTTTACTTGCCCATCTCTTTGGGGGATGCTAATCTGCACCAAAAAAAGTGCAAAATTGTGCAAAGAACATCACATAAATATTTGTGCTTACATAAAACGAGAATGTTTTTAATATTGGAGGAACTATAAGACATGTGCCAGATTCTCAGCTGGAGTAACTGAGCACAGCCACATGGATTTGCATCAGCTGAAGATCTGCCCAGATGTTTGGAGATGGGTGGAGAGAGAAATCTTCCAGTTGAATGTTATTTAGATTGACAGCTAATTCCCAAGTGCAATAGCTCTTCAAAGATGCAGAAACATCTTGTAAAAAATCCAGATATAATTGTCAAATCCCCATTTTTTCCCTGGATCCCAGGAAATACAAAGGATTGTCAGCTCATTCTGCAATCTTGTGGGTGAAGGCCACATGAGAGTTGGTAAGCCTGCTGAAATGCTTCCACCCCACTTGGAAAATGGGTTCTGAGAAGGATTCATGGGCAAGTGTGGGCCAGGCAGAGTTTTTTGAGAAATGCACTTTTGTTGTGTCATGGTAAATGCTGGAAGGTAATGTGCAGGGGGCAAGGGAGGCAGAGCAGGGTCAGACTGGAGACTGACTGACTTGTCTAACTGGGCTGAGGGATGGGAAGGGCAGGGCAGAACCATCACCACAGGAAAAGGGAGAACTCTGCTTGGTGATATCCTCAGGGGAGCCTTCTCAGCCTTGCTGAATGGGAAATTGCCTGCAACCCTGGGAAATACAAAGGGCAAATGGAAAGAGTTAGCACATGCTGCTCTGTGGAAATGTTTACCAAGAGAAGCTTGAGACTGTGTTAAGATACTAACATGACAGAAGTGTGAGATCAGATAAAAGATGAAGCCTTGACTCACAGCTTCAGCATTTTTGGTGTCCACTTGTTAGCTGAACAAGGACAGCATGTGTCCCTTGCTGTATGGAGTCCTATGGAAGTACCACCACATCTGCTTGCTTCACTTGTACCCAGATCTCTTGCAGTGTAATGGGTACTGTACTTTTCTCTTCAAGTGCCCTGCTTTAGCAAGTGTCACTCATGGTGCCTTTCCCCTTCAACAAGACAACAGCAGGTGCCTCTCTGCTTAAGCTCTGTGAGTTCTTGTCTGAGGAATTCTGTGCCTTTCAGAGTGAATGACATATTCTGAGACTTGTAATAAGCAACAGGGCTTTCCCTGTTTGTAGAGAATAGAGAGGGATGCCACAGTCTGCAAAGTTGTATTTTGGATGCCTTAGGAGATTTTAGAATCCCAAAAGCCCTGGCAGTGTGAAAACAAGTGATGGCTTTGAGCTGAGGGCATACAGATCTCTGCAAACTTTGAGGCACCAGTTTGGCTTCTTTTGGGTCAAAATTTGTGCTGCCCAGTACCAGATCTGGTATGAGAAAGCACCTAATGAATACAACAAAGTAATCACATTCTTGCCCAATTTAGCTGGTATCTCCAGGGACAATAGCTGTCCTCAATGGATTGCAAAGGCTTGTGCACGTGATGCATCATAAGGCTGTGCTTAGAGATGGCATAGCTGATTTTATGTGGTGCACCCAATTACTATATGCTTGCTGGAGGACTTCTTGACTTGTAAGCTTCACCTTTTGACCTCGTTTTCAAGCAGAAGTTAAACTGTAACTGAATTGCTTTGCAGGTTGGTACAAACGGAGCCTGAGGCACTCTCTGCATTTTTCTCAATTAAAACAGAGAGTAGAAGCACTTTGGACAATGGACCAAACCTCAGAGAGACATGACGTGGCCAGAAAAGCAACTGCTGGCTGGACCTATGTGCTCTGCCTATGGATGTCATGGACTAGAGATAAGGAATATGGGTTATTTCTGACTCTGCTCCATAGGAACTGGGCTGGTCCTATAGAGCTTTTCATGTTGGTTATTTTTTACCTCTAATGTGGTCAGGAACTAGTTTGTGCTTCCACAGTTCCACAGCACTGATCCCAGCGAGGACACTGCCTGTGATGGAGGATTCTAGCTGGATATGTAGAATAAATATTTGTATTAATGATACATGAATATTTGTTTTAAGATGCTGCATATAGGGCCTGAAAGCAGTTGAAGAAGAGGAGGAAAGAAAAGCACAGAAAGAGTGGCGTTCAGATGCAGTGTGTAGTTCTGGATTCCCTGATATTACCCTTCCACAAATCTAGGCAATCTCCTATTTTTGTTTGTTTGCAAGACAGGATTAATTACCAAAAAACCCAAAACCAAACCCAAAGGCTTTCTTCTGCACTGACTTGCTATGTTGTTTTACCCTTAGTTGGAAAGAAGCTGTGGTAATGTGACAATACAGGTTTGTATTGCTCCCACTACAATTTTTTTTTTTTCTATTCAGAAAACCTCAGAGCTTTTGAATACGTTGTGTTAATATGTGGCACTAAGACATAATTTGGCTTTCACTCTTTAATTACATCTCTTCAAGCACAAAGCTAGCCCTATTAGTATCTTCCCCTCCTTCCTCTGCACACCACTTGAAACAAACTTGTTCAAAAGTTGTGGCAAAACATTGTGCGTTTCTGGGAATGCTGAAGACCTGTTTGAGAGGGGTCATTTGGTCCTCTGATATTGTGTGGCTGGCAGGAAGTTTTTTGAGGTCTTGTTTCATTTCAGCAAACTCACTGATGTTGGCAAGCCTTTGTCTTCATGATGGAGAGGCAGGGTGTGAGAAAACAAGATTAGCATTTGCAGAATTGCTTTGCTGCTGTGAGCACCTGCTACTATAATGCACATGTAAAGGGTTCCCCTCCCTGGGCTTCCCAGAGGAATCCTGACAGCAGCACCCCACTGCTCTGTGTGGCACAGGGCTCACCGTGGATTGTGGATCCTGTGGATCTCCCACTCCATGTGGAGACCAAGTGACTGCAGTCAGAGACCTGGGTGCAAGAGGCACTTAAGCCTGCCCTTCTTCTTTTTTCTTTTTTAGCCTCATAAGGATATTGATACAGTAGCAAAAATCACACGAATAACTTCATTTATTATGGGAGAGATGGCAGAAAATTCAAGCTCCATGTAAAGAATTAGTGGGGAAGGATTCTGCTCTGCTCAGAAACAGCATCTGCATTTGTGTTACTTACTGAAATAATATTACTTGCTGGAATGCTGGCAGCTCAGCTCAGACCCCAGCTCTTCGTTTAGTTCTGCGTTACTGTCTGCTGTGATGTTACCATGGGAAAGCCTGCCCAGCTGTTGGTAACAGTCAGAATGTCCAGAAGGATTTTGGAAAACATCTGTGCTTTTTCTTCATTCTGGCTTCTCAAATGGTTGTGCAGCACTGGCACTGAGCGTCACACAGATGTCATTCTGCAGCCAGCCTGGAGCAGTGGTTAATGCATAGACAGAATGTGCATTTAATGTGCTGTGTGCAGATATTCACCCTGCTGGTGTACAGCCACCTCCAGGGATCTGGGCTTGCAGCTGTTAAGTGCTGCATAGCAATGTTAGGTAACGTGTGGGAGAGGAGGAGAAGTAAACAGAGTCCTGCTAAAGTTTGTTTGAGCCCATAGTAAACAACTGCTGTCAGTCATAGAATATCCTGAGTTAGATGGGACCCACAAAGATCACGGAATCCAAGTGACCTAAGTCCTGGTCTGTGATCCTTGCTTAATCTCTTTGTATTTACTGGTGGGTCCTTCCTCTTGGAAGCAGTCTTTAATCTCTCTTTCATCTGGAGCAAGATTGTTTTTCTCTGTCTAACTGCTTCTTCTCCTTTATGCTCTGAGGAGAAAAGACACTCCATTACTCAGCCCCCCAGGCCATCCCTTTACTTCTGGTATTTTTAATGCTTGAGTTTTTCTGCACTTGCAGGTCTGTCTCACTGCCCTACATTTCCAAAAAACTAGTTTTGGTCTGTGTGTGCTCCCTCCCTTTCTGACATTTGCATGTGGGCAAAGAACCAGTCTGATCCAATGTGCCTGATGCAGCTGATCCCTGCCTATCCCAGAGAAAGCTGAAACCTCAGCAGTGTGTGTGGAGAGAGGAGGCAGGCTCAGAGCCTTGCTGGCATGTGGATCTGTGTCCTTTTACCTTTGCAGTCTGTCTAAGCTACAAGGTGGACATGAATTTGGGAGCAGGGACATACCTGGGCCAAAACTCTCCTGAGACTTAAAATACTCTGAACTGTTTAAGGGAGGTAAAAGAAGAGTGTTGTTGGTAGTTAGTTTGGCCTTAGGCAGGCAGCACTGTACGTCTGGTTCTGTTTGTTTGGAAGTGGAAATTATATTCAGCTTTGGAAGTGCTCAGGAAAGTTTGCAATACTTAATGTGATTTTAGTGAGGTGGAAATTTGGTGATTAATTGGGGGTAGGGGGGTTGATTCAGGAGTTAGAGGCACCAACTCATGTGGCCTTCTTCTGTCACTTGCTACTGGTTACATATAGTTTTTCCTTACATGGATTTTTCCCAAAGAAACACTGAAATCAGCGAACATACCCAACTTAGTGTATCAAAAGTGAAGTATATCAAAATGTACATGGTTTCTCTGTCTTTCAGTTTCTCCACCTGTAAAATGGTGCTTGGAAAATACTTTGATAATGCAGTTTGAGAATATGCTGATAAAGTGAATCATGCATAATCACTACCTGTCTTGCTTTGCAAAGCACATTGAACCACAAAGAACTGACAACATACCACCTGTTGGGCAGGGGCAGGCTGGACAGGTGGTCCCTGGATAGGGCCCTTCACATCCTGAGGGAGGTGTTTTGCTGCTGTCCTCAGGACAAGTTGTCACAGATGCAGCATTCCCCAAAGATCTCTGTTTTTTTAGGAGCTGAGAATGGATGATGGGACAGGGGGAATATGGGTACTGCTTTGCGTCTCCAAGTGGGTGTGTTAAAGTGCACATGGATGACTTGGGAGAGTACTGTTCCTGCACTCTGAGGGGCAGAGCAGTCATGGTTCTTTGCTGGGCACTTGAGCTCATTTTAATGTTTCTTAAGATGAGTGCTCTACACCTCCACGGTGTTTTGGCACATCTTCCTGCAGCTGGGAGTTGAGACCTGCATTGTGTGCTCAGCCTGCAGCCCTCAAAACTTGAGGCTCCTCTTGGAAGGTGACAGAGGGAAATTTTTATCTTTGCTTCTAGCAAGCTTTCTTATATTTCTGTATGTATTTCTTGTCTTGTATTTATAACTCTCTATACTGGGCTTGCTTTCCTTCTTATGTTAGACTTTCTTTATTTCTGTTGTATTACTCAACCATCCCCATCAGGCCGTGCTTTTGCCTAAAGCCTTCCTGGATGTAAACCAGCACACCAGCACTAGGCTAGCCATTATTTAAGTTATACATTAATTCAAAGCTATAGTAGGACTCCATTACTTGCCTGTAACAGATTACTTATAAATAGTAAAATATTCATTGGTTTTGATTTTGTTACTCCAAGAAAGCCCAAATGACTTAAAGCCAGACTATACTAACAAACCATGACTGGGGACTCCTTAACAAGGAATTAAGAAATAGTTACAATGAACTGATTTCTCCTCACACCTGAGGATGTGGACCCATCTTAGATACTAATCTATCTTCACTGAAGAATTTACTTAACAAATTCTGTTTTCTTCAGACTTCTCTGTGCTGATTTTAGGTCAATTAAGCAAACAAATCCAAAGAATCCCAAGACAAATCCAAATAAAAAACCCTGCCACATTTTCTGGGATTCAGCCTCATGATTTTGTGAAAAAGAGTAAGTTTTTGCAGTTTTTCCGCCAAAAAAAGGCAGCATAGTGCCACCACTGGGAACTTGTCATGCCTTGAGCTGCCTTGTGAATCTGCAATTTACCTTTGCAAGTCACAGCTCCCAAGTAGTAAAGCTGTCATATTGTTCCTGTTTCCCAGTTCCTTATTTATAATGTAAACATACATCCTTTTGGGAACCTGACCTTTTCCAGTGTTTGTGCTTGATTATAATTGAACTATTTGCATAGGAGACCAATTTCATTCTCTGCTCTTGGGGCAAGTACACTGTGTTTTCTATTAAAGGCGTCGGTTTTCTGATTACTAAGGAAACTAAGAAGGTTTACAGACAATAATGTCATAAAACATGCAAAGTGCTTAGAAGTACAACCTATTCTTTCATTTTATGGGCAGACCAGGATGTTAGAGGAGTCCTTCTCCAGTCTCCCAATCCCTGCCTGCTTGTTTACCAAAATGATCAAAGTTCCCAGGCTCAAAGTTCTGCTTTGCCTCTTGAGGCTGCTATATGAAGGGTTTTAATTACATTGCATTCAGCATTGCAAACTTAACTGGGGTTCAGGAGTTAAGCCCTGGATTTTCTGCATCATCTTGGTCAATTGTAGAGAAATGTTTCTGGGCCATGTGGGTTTGTTCTGGTTTGGCTCAAATGGAAGAAATCCTGGGAAGGCGGGGCTTGAGTCAGCTGTGATGCAGGAGCTCTTCTAGATCCTGTGCCAGCTCAGGCAGTGATCTGTACAGCTGAGCTGGCAGAAGGGGTAAGCTAAATATCAGGAGAAATCTGCCTGCAACGTCTCTGTGTCAGGGTTTGGAGCACCAAGTGGTTTTGCCTTTAAGGCAAGCACATAGGAAGAGGTAGTGGCAGCCTGGGATGACCTCCCGTGGCACACAAAAATAGCATTGCAGAGTAAATCAGGCTGGAAGGACCTCAGAAGGTCTCTGGTCCAACTCCCTGCTATAATCAGTGCTGGTTTTGGGTCGGGTTGCTCGGGTCCTTGCAGAGAAATGTGCAGGAAGTGAAGGGGCTGGATGCCCACAGCTTGTGGAGGTGGGCAAGGCACTGCGAGGCACCCATCCTGACAGCCCACAACTTTCCAGGCTGTTTTCCTTCAAGAACCTCTTTTTAATCTCTATTTCTTGGTGAGTGGGAGCTGACATGGGGTGCCAAGGAATTGCCTGTCCCAAGGCAGATGGTAGTGGAATACAGCAGGGTTCAAGTCTCAAAGGATGGGCTTTTTAGGACATTGTGCTGCCCTCACTCAGGACATAGCTGCCCATTCTGCCACAGCCCATGGAGGGCTCAGGTGCCTCTACCCACCTTGTTCTGCTGCTCATCCCCATGGTGGGACAGCCAGCAGGGAGCCACTTGTGTGTCTTGCCTTTTTAAAGCCTGTTTTGCAGGATACAATGTCACACGACACCAAGTCATCTGGGGACAGTGTCGCCCAGGCCAGATCTCAGAGGGTGTAGTGCTTTGATCTTCTTTTCCCCCAAAATGCAAGAAACCACAGAGACTTCAACTCCCTCAGAAATTGCCACGAGATGAAAATCTTGTGGAAGAACAATAGCTGCAACATGGTTAGAACACGCTTTTATTTTTGTTCCTACGTGTTTCGTGCAATGTTAGGCTGTGGTTATGCTCGTGGAGAAAACAACCAGTTCCCTACTGTTACTGTGTGGCAGAAGCACTCCAGAGATGTGAATGTGAGAAGGAGCCATTGCAATCATATGTTGGCTCACATGTGCCTTGAGCAAAAACCTCCTCCCATTTCGGCTGCCCTGAGCCCATAAATTAGGTGGTAATTGGGATGGCCTGGGCCTGGCCTGAAGAACAGCTTCATCCAAGCTTGCCAGGGTGTGCAGGGCTGCTGTGATAGTTCAGGGTGGGGACCAGCCCTGTGCTGAGGCTCTTAGGATGGTGTGATAGCTCAGCATAGTGTACATGTAACTGCACTGCAGTTATTGCACAAGCATTGAGTTAAATCTAACAGCATGCATACAGCTTATGTTTAAATGGCTTCCTATAAAAATATTTTAGGTATGCCCATGTCAGATACTGGGGTGTCAGCTGGGCCTGCCCTAGAAACTGAGTTTGCCACCCTGAAAAATCCCATATGACATGGATCTAATCCATTGAGTATGTCAAATCCACTCACCCCCCAGAGATGTTTTATTCTGCTGGTTGATTGTCACTCTCACAGTTAAAAATTAAGCTAAGGAGGGCTATGTGTGAGCTTATTACACTTCACTTATTGCTTTATTCCTCTATAAAATTTCTCACAACCTGGGTGCTGGTGTGCTGAGCATGTGGTGGGGAAGATGAATGAATCTGTTGCAAGGTCAGCCTGGCCTTGCTGGCCCTGGCACACTTGCACCAGTCATTTTTTTCATTCTTTCCTGTGAGCCAAACACCGTCAAAGAGCACTCCACATCTATAAAACCTCAGTTAACTGTAATCACTGACTTTGTAAGGGAGTTTTATAACCTACCAAAGCAAGTGCCTAAAGAAGCACCTCTGGGAACACCCACTGGGCCAGCACCAGAGCTCTTTGTTCAGGGGGGTCAGAGCTGGCAAACTCTAACTATACCCTGGGCAGCCCCCAGGAGTCCCCAGATTCCCTTGGTAAGCTTTTGGTTACAAGCAGAAGGACATTTCTGACCCCTGAAAGCTTTTGCAGGAGCTGTTAGGATGGTGGGTGTCCTGGGGGACTGCCTGGGGACGTGGGGGAGTAGGAGCTGGGATGCTCCAGAGTGCGTTTGCTTGGCGATTACCTGAGTTCCCTGGAAAATGGTGTCTCCCTGAGCGGTGCAGGCAGAGCTGCAGATGAAGTCTGTGGTGGCAGTAGGGCACCGTGTAAACACCACATCCCAACCTCAGAGCATCCGTCTGTTCTGCAAAACCCAGCAGGTTCTCCCCTCTCCCAACCTCGTTTAGAAACAAAAAACTCCCTTTCTTTCTTTGTGGCAAGGAAGGAGACCTTCAGAAGGGCGCATTGAGCAGAAACTTCCCAGCTCTGTCGGCAGCCGGAGTGTGGCAGTCCCACTGGCGGTCGCGCAGCTCCACCTGCTGTCGCTGGGCGCATCCCGGAGCGCGGCTGCGGGGGTTTCCTCCCTGCCACAAGGATTAAATCGCCTTAGGTTTGCCTGCTCACCACAAGGGGTTTAGGGAATTGTGAATAAAGAGTCTCACTTTTGTTCTGCAGCAGGCAGAAAAGTTTTAGGTCTGACTCAGCTGGAAGGGAAAGCTCAAGTCTTGCTCCCAGTCTGCCATCATCCTTCCCGGCTCCATAGCAGCTTTTGGTGTCATCAGTGCTTAGCGGCTCTGAGGAAGGCTGGAGGTAGAGAAGGTCCAGAGCATCCTCAGAACCTGCAGATGGCTGAATATTGTCCTGGGAATTTTCCTGGGACCTAGAGATGCATCATCCCTTTTCTGTTCTGGTTGGGAAGCCCACACTGACCTCCTTTTTTTCATGTATGGCCCCAAAAGGGGGGGCAGCTGGTAGCAGGGACTGGTGTAGAGGCTGGAACCAGACCTTTTCCCCCCTCAGTTTACAAGCTTGTAGTTTTTAGTCAAATAAACAAACTCCATGGTTTTCAGGGTGATTGGAGTGATAATTTGGGAATAACATAAGATTATTTTCCTCTGAGAAAAAGCCAAAAGTACCTGTAAAGTGAAAGATGTTCAAGGATTTATTGTTTCTTAAATTTCATTTTTTACAAGCCCTTCTCCCACCAGATTTTCAGATCATTTCCCTGTTAGATAGTGGAGAAATGTCAGAAGTCTGTTTAGTTACCAATCTTTATTATTCATAAATTGAAAAGATAATGTTGAAAATATTACAAACATGCATTTTAAAATTACCCCTCTCCATGCTCTGGTCCAAATTTTGGAGTTTTTATAACTTATCAAACTAGAGGGGGCTGTCCATGAACCTTTTCCACTGACGCTGAATAATTTCCTCTATGTCAGTGCTAAAAACACTTCAGACACCTGAGCTCTCTCCGTCTCTGTTTCCCATCACTAAAATGGGGCAAACACCCTCTAATCTTGAGAGAGTTTTGTCAGGATGAAAAGATCCCTAAAAACTACATAGAGCTGCTCAGCTACCACAGTAAGGGCACTCCCTTTTGCAAGCAGCTAAAAACGCAGTGCACTGAGCAGCTATCACAAGTGTCTTTGAACAATTAATGGAAATTACTGCACATTTTTTGTTAATAGTAACTTGAGCACAACATATTCATACCAGTCTGTAGCCTGCCACTCCCCTAGCTAATATTTTCAAAAGCTTTTCTCCCTCTGCAGCTGTATTTTTATCTCAGCTACTCCAGATGTTGAGGGCAACATCTGCACACTGCTCCTCTCCTCTCTCTGCCGGCTCTTACTAGAGAGCACCCCCAGCAACTCTGTGGCTGGACGGTGACCTGAATATAAACATTTTGGCCTCTGCCAAGAGGCCAAGGACAAAGCCCTAAAATCTTTCCAGCTCTAAAGCCTCTGTCAATTCTGCCAGAGGTTAAGCCAAGCACTAATCCTGTAGGAGCTTTGAAGGTTTTAAGAAAACCCCAAACAAAAAGCTGCTCAGAAACTTGAGGAGCATGAGAGTTTGTCTTTTGGACTTTGAGAAGCAGCACTGCACTAGAGTTTGTCAAGGGTTTAGACTTGGCTTCACCTACTCAAATGCTGAACAAATGCCAAAACTCTTTGGCCAGAGAGTCAGGGAGAGGAAAGGCTGTTGCAGCTCTCTCCTGTACACAGCTTTAATGACCAGGCTTTCTTCTATCCCACCCTCAGATTTATCAAGGCAATTAGCTGGTTGGTTACTCATATGGCCAAACAGCAGGGCTTGCCTCCTGAGTAACTCTAGGCTAAGTCCCACCAACATGGAAGAAATCCAGACAGTCTCTCTATAGCTCTGTCACCTTTTGAGGATCTTGAGATGTGATATTTCTCTCTTGATGTAAAGTTAGTTGTCTTTTGGATAGTAACACCAGTTGATGCTGGAAACTCCAGTTTTTGTTGCTCCAAATTTACCTGTTATTTTTTCTTAAGTCTGCAAATCAACCTGAAAGCTTAGCAAGTTCCTCAAAGCTGTGTGTCTGTGGGAATGACACTGGACAGCCCCTCAGAGCCACTCAACATGACCCTGCTCTCTGGCCTTGCACCCCCAGCAAGTCCTTGGTGCTTTGTGTCAAGAAATGATTTGATTAATGAAGTGAAACCCAGGCAGAAATCTGTTCAAAGGCAGCCTTTCCTCAGCAAATGTCTCCAAAGGCCATGGAAAGGAGCTGATTTTAGTAGCTGGCAAAACAGGAGCATATGCCCTGACATCTGTGGTGGGGATGGTGCTGGTACTGGGTGAAGCTACTGAATGGTGCTGTAGCACAAGTTCCTGTGGCTTTGCTGCTGGTTTATCTGGTGTGGTGGGACAGGAGGGAGCTGAGCTCCACATTTGGTTAAGAATGGGCAGTTTCAACAGCTGCTGGAGGCTCTAGACCAGTACAGCCCACATGGAGGTGACCCTCCTTGTTGTGGATCAGGAGGGGGATCAGATGCCAGATGGACATCCTGGGAGATGCCCATGAGATCCACAAGGCTGCTGTGCCCTGAAGGTTTCCACCTCTGCCCATAACTGGTGAGCAGGGCAGGAAGATCACACACAAGTGAGAAGAGTTAACAACTTTTGAAGGGGAGTGCCAGCATGATGTGACAAGCTGTTCCCCTCCAGTGCTAGAGATTGATCCTAACAGGTCAGAGCATCAGGCAGACATGCACAATCACATCAGGGATGAAGCAAGTCAGGGACCTCTGAAGTTCTGTGATGCATATCTAAGGCAGTATTTAAATTTTTTTGTTTTTGCATCCAGACAGCTTGCCCTCTCATCTCATCAGCTGGAGGATTTTCTGGGTCACTATGGACTATCTGCAATGCCCACACCACAAGGGCCCTGGGTCACAGCAGCGCAGGTGTGCTGGTCCAAGGTGGGGGATGCAGGGTAACATCTCTGGGACTTTCTCCCTGAAACTAGGTCACCTCCTGTGACAGTAGAAGTGACTCTCAGCACAGATGGCAGGTGGGACCTGGGAATGACCTTGCCTTGTGGTCATTTGCTCATGCAGAGGCTTTGCTGGTGCACTGCAGGCAATTGCTTGGTGACAGGTGCTGAGCTCACTGTGGCCAGGTCATTTCTACAGCCATGGGGACATCTGGGAAAGCCACTTATGCCTTGTAGCATAGTGTCTCCCCCTCCAGAGCAAAGAGGTGTCCTGCTCATCCCAGAAAAAAACAGGTCCCTTTCCCTTCTTCTCTTCTCTCTTTCCCTTTCATGCAGCCTCCTCTTGGGAAGGGCATCCCTTAGGAAATAATGGGTGGACAGTCTTCTCCATCTCTCAGTCATCAAATTCAGATCAGCACTTTGAAGGAAAGAAAAGCCAACCATCACTTATTGCACAGACAGAGCTGGAAATGCTGTGAGGTCCTTTCAAAACTCACCAATTTTGCTCTTGTCTTGTTGTTGCTGGGAAAATCTCAGACAGTACAAATAATTCAGGTGCTTATCTCATCCAGCCTTAGTGGGCCATTTAAAATACCTTAACTGAGTTCAAAAGTGGTACTGTTTTCTCTCCCTTGAAAATACATTTAAAAGACATTACATTTGTTTGAGGACTTTGCTGATTGGCTTTATGTAAAAATAAGCACCATCTTATATTACATTTTTATGCCACATAAGCACCTTGCATAATTACCTTAGCCCCAACATAATTTTAATTATGTTAGAATTAGTGCAAAGAATTTTATCTGAGACTCATGTAAATATTTTGTGCTTTCAATACTTTGATGTGCCTAGAAAGAGATTAATGTTCGCTTTGATAATGAGTTGTTGCATGTGGCCAAAAATTCATTACAAACACAGTTAATTAAGTTGTCAACAAACCTTTGGTCTCTGGCTGGTGAGAATAATTCAATAATTTTGTTCAGCTTGATGGGGGATTTTCTTTTTATTGCCATCAACCCCAGCTTTCCTTGGGGGCCCGTGGCACAGCTGCATTTTCTGGGAGGTCACACAAAACTGGACGGGACATGGTGCCCATGGTGGTGCCCTGAGGCTGTAACACAAGGAAAAAAAATGAAGCTCCACCTGAACACAAGGGAGAACTTCCTTACTGCACAGTGACCAAGCACTGGAAAAAGTTGCACAGAGTGTTTGTGTAATCTCCCTCACTGGGGATATTCCAGAACTGTCTGGACACGATTCTGTGCCCTGTGGCTCTAGGGTGGCCTTGCTTGAGCAGGGAGGTTGGACCAGGTGACCCACTGTGGTCCCTTCCAGCCTCACCTGCTCTGTGATTCTGCAGGGTGCTGCTCCAGGTGTGGCATTGTGGCTCTGTGCCACAGAGGATACAGGTGAACATGGGCTCCAGTTCTGAGCTTGGGGAAGCAAGGGACACTAATGCTTATCCCCCCAAAAATCAACTGCTTCTGCTGAGGGATGAGGACCCCCAGTCCTGCTGCTTGGAGCTCATAAAAGATGGTGTAGAGAGCCTGCCTTATATCTGGGAAGATGGTCTGGAGCTTGCCTACTAGCTGTTAATATTGTGAGTCCAGAGAAGGGACAAATGCCACCATGTGCTCTAGTAGTACAGCTCGTGACATAAGAAATCAATGTCTTTTCCCCAAACAGCCTTTCTCTGTTGCAGGAACTCTTCAGGGGAACTGTAGCTTCTCTCTGTACCCCTGCAGCCCCCTGGCCCAGTGCTGTGGCCATGCTACAGTGGGAGCACAGACTTCTCTGGTGTCAAGGATCTCTTAACACCATGCCCATGCTTTGAGCTGGTGTGACATTCCCCATCCTTTTTGCCTGAGAGATGCACCTGCCACTGGACTTGGACTCAGGCAGGTGACAGAGAGCCCCAGAAGGAGTGTGGGTTTGGGGCATCACTCAAGGACCAAACATTGAGTACCTCCAAGTGACTAATTTCCATTTCAAAGAGCCCATTTGTTTTATCTGGCAATTAGCTTGCATCCTCTGTAGAAAATGACTTCATAAATACCACGGAGCTCCCAGCCAATCTTCCTTTTTAAATATATTTTAAGTGCATGATTAATACACTTTCCCAGCCCCTGTCTGGGACTGTGCGGGGAGGTCAGGGAGCAGGTAAATGAAAGAAAATGGCTTCACTCAGCATTGACTGGGCTATTAATCACTGCCCATTTTCTATAAATCATGGCAGATGGCAGAAACAGGCAGATACTCATGGGAAATGACACACTGTGCATGACGGGAATCGCGGATCACAGCAGACACTGCCAAGAGAAGAATCTGCTCCTCACCCTGCTGTCCCCAGCGGAGGGAGGCCATGGCACTACACCTGCGGCTCACCTCCACATTACAGCCCTCCCCTCTAAGAATGGATGTAAAAGTTTGCAGGAACCCTGGAAAATTCACAGCATCACCAGCTGGGCTGGATGGGCCTGTCTGGGGATGTCTCTGCTTCTCATCAGGCACAGGGGCAGCAGAGAGGAGGATTTGCTGCACGTGGGTAGTGAGGGTTGAGGAGTCCTGAGTATCAACAACTTTTAACCACTGTGGTCAGGGATACTTTTAATCAGAGCAACAATTAAAAATTTTGCTCCTGACACTGAATGCTCATGATTGTTTTGTCTCAGAGCAGATGCAGGTGGGAAACGTGCAGGAAGAACTTAGACTGCTAAAGTGAGGAGGGCAGATACATCTTAAAATGAATGTGCATTTGGCAGCAGTGTTCATCTAGGTATTTTCTGTGCTCTAGTCCTGGAGGGATTCCCTTTTCATGCCTGGGAAATGCATGCTCTTCCCTCCTGGAGTGGATGACCTTCTAATACTGCCCAGCAATGCCGTGGGAGTTGTGCTTCCCTGTATCTGTAGTGCATCTATGGGTGGTGGAAAGCAGCTGGTTTTTTTTTAGGAGGACAGATATGTATCGTTGAATGAAACGAGTATTTTATATGGAGGCTGTATGAAACATAAGAAAAATACAAATTATGGGCTCTCTTCTCCTGCACATTGCCAGTCCCAGTGAAACCAGTTGAAATCCCCCACTGTATTTGGTATTTCGTCCATGGGGAATGGGTTTTTCCTGTCACCTCTCTTTTCTACCAGAGATACAGAGGGATGTGTTTTTTCCTCCTTTGGTGCAAGGAGAGCTTATCAGTTTTGCTTTCCCCTAGCCTTGCATTCCCCTGTTTACCAGACCTGCAACTGGACACCCTTGATGTGGCAAGGAGAGTAGCACCACTGGCCACAGCACCTCCTGCACACCTCTCACCACCAGCCCTGGTACACAACAGCAACAGCTCCTGTTTTACTGAAAAAATAGTTGGAAGAGCAAACTAGGCTGGCTGCCAGGGACTTTCAGTTAAGTCACCACCAGCAGGGAGAAAATGGTCCAGAGTGGGGAAAACCAGGATCATCAGCTCCAGGCCAGAGTCTGTCCTGTTAGCAGGGAAAAGAATGGACAAGGGTGGGAAAAGAAAGGACAATGGTGAGGGGGATGGACACAGTAAGTGGATTTAAGACTTGTGAAGGACAGCTTCTGTCCATCCCTATGAAGGTTAATATGGAGAATGGCTCCCTGAGGTATGTGGTGGAGTGTGTTCAGGTGAGTGTGTGCTGCTGGGACTAGCAGTGTGACAGATGCAGAAAGTGAGCAGCAAAATAATCTTGGAAGCATGTGACCAGTAAAGAAAGAAACAGCCTCAAAGAAGCCAAAAGGACCCATAAAGACAGTGAGTGGGAGATCAGGAAAGGAGAGGTTAATATGCCACAGTCAAGAAAGTTTCACGTTATAAAGCAGATATTAAAGGCAGGGTGATGGATAGGATGGCATGGGGACTTCAAACAGCAGCTGGGTGGCCTTGGTGCTTGCTGAAGTCATCCTCCCCAGCCCAGGAGATGCTTGGGGATGTCTTGTGGCTCCCGCTGCTCCCACCAGCACAGCTGCATCAGGCAAGGAAGAGGGCTGGTCACCTCCACAGGCAGCTGTGTGCAGATGTTTTCCACTGAGGGAAGAGCAGTGAGGGCATAGTTTGAAAGGAAAGGGAAAAATCGTAGCAGGAGCTGGTCAGGCTGTCTGAAGCAATGCAGGGTGAAACTCCATTTTATTTCTTCCTTCCACTCAATAGTATTTAAACCGGATGTTTCTTACCCCAAATAAGTTGTGTTTGGCTGTGGTGGACTCTTCAGCTGCTCCACATCCCCACTGCCCTGGCTGTGGCTGGGCTGGAAGATCTGTAAGGAGAACTGGGGGGGAGGGCTGGGTTCCCCACCCCTTCCTGATCCCCTCCCCAGCTCCCCCACAGGCCTCAGGGGAGCCTAATATTTGTGCATGTGTGTTTTAACACGGCATATGGTCTTCATTACACACAGACTTCTCGCTTCCATAATTATACCATGATGGGAGTTCCTGTCAAAGCCATAAAGCAAATTCTCTTCCCCCTGCCGTGTCCCTCCACCCCCATGAGCCCGCCCCATAAAACTCACAGGGGTCTCCAGTTTGCCAGGAGAACCCTCCCTCACTCATCACGTTAACCCTTTGCCTCCTCCCATTTGGCAGCTGCTGGAGGAAAGCCTAGCTTTCCCCATGGGCGCTTGCTTACCAGAAAAGGGGAAGCTGCCAGCCAGATTTTGGCTCTGTGAGAAAGAGCAGAGAGAGCCAGCAGTGCCTAAACCATGCTGGAGAGGCGGGGAGGCAGCAGCCTAAGCAGTGCCCTTGTTGCCTGCTCCCTCAACATCTTGGAGTGTACCAAATCCAGTGCCGAAATACAGGCCCTCTGGGTAGCACGTGGCAGCTGTTTAACAACACCCTGCAACACTACCCTACAGTTTAGGACAGGAAATGAAGGCGGCTGCATCTGCAGGGGGAATTTAAGTGCACAGACTGCAATTACCTGTGCCGGAGTTTGGCCAGAGCCCAGCTACTCCGAGCATTGCCACGGGGCCGGACGCTGACGGCTGGAGCTCAGGTGCTGTGGGGTGAAGCACAGCTCTGGAGGCTGCTTGGGGCCTTGTGGTTCATGCCCAAACCTTGTCTGGGGTGGACGGAGGCAGGAAAACATGGAGAATTTATCCACAAGGGGTAAATTCAAGAATTTATTCACAAGTGTATGTGGGTGCTGCATTGAGAGGCATTAGGATGATGCAAGTTTAGGTGCCCCTTTTCTTGGTGATTGACTGGAAAATAGGCTTGGAAAGTCTGTAACTGCACTAGAAATACTGAGTAATGGAGGGGACAACTTCTCCCAATGAGTGTTTCTTGGCCTTTAAGCCAGGGTGCTGCTGAGAGTCAGGAAAGAAACTATTTCTGGGGCTGCTCTGACCATTGGGGGCACTGGGATATGCCCAGTATAGGCTGCAAAGGGCTTGCTCAGAATCACACCAGAGATCCCTCTCTTCTCTGTGCTCACCATGACAGGAAAAATTTTGTTTCCCACTAGGTGGTAGAGAAGAGCTTGGCTGAAAAATCCTCCAGCTTCTCACAACTGAGCAAAAGGAAGGGGGGTAATATAAAACCAAAGACCTCTGTTTTAGCCAAGACCCTAGCAGACCCAAATGTAAGAGGGGTGTCACTGCAGAGGCTTGGGGAGAGCTGAGGGGGTGGGCAGGGTGCTGAGCAGGACACAGGTGCTACCCAGCAAACACTGGGTCCTGCTCATTACCAGCCACTGCTGTGCCAGGCACTGGTGGCATACTTTTTTTGACATCTGTGGTTATTTTATGACCCTTTACTGATTGGTCTTGGGAAATATGGTTTGAAATGGGTTGTATCTAATAAAAGAAAGAGGGGAGCAGGGAAAGTGTTCATGCTGATTTCATCTACCACATGCTAGTCACAGCCCATCACAGAGCTGGTGAGCTTTGCCCACAAGCCTGCACTGCCTGCATAGCAGTGACAGTTCCTTTAGTGTTTTCCACTGATGTTAACTCCCTGTATCTCCCTGATTTTTCCTTCCCACAAATCACATCTTCATTGACAGCAGTTTTAGCCAGGCACAGGAGTTATTCCAAGGTGGGATTCATGCCCAGCCTGGACAGAGGGACAAGAATGTTGGTAGGAGGAGCCCTGACACCTCAAGAAGATAGTTTCCTATTGAGATCTCTAGTCCTCCCAGAGACAGCTCAGGGCTGGGATTCACAGCTGCCCCAGAAGATTGCCTGAGCTCCTTTCCCACACCCTGAAAGATCAGAGGAGTGGCAATGGCTTAAGGAAGTCACACCTGAAGACAGGATCAGAAACACCTGGCTCTTGCTAGACAGGTGTTTATTCATCTGACCAGTGCTAAAATGGCTCTAATGAGGTAATCCTGCAGCTTGCTCCCCGTCTGCATTACCCTTATCCTTACAGAGATTTTCTTGCTGTCTAACTTGAATCTCTTTTTTGCCACAGTTGATGCCCCTGACTTCTTTTGCAATACACCATGAGCAGGAAAAGTGTTTTACCTTTTGACTGTAGTTTGTTGTGTATCTGAAGCCCACTCCCACACCGGTATTTCCTGATCTTACCTCTGCCCCTTGCACACATCTTTTGTGTGCTCTTCCCCATTATCACAATCTTCCTTGGGGTCCAGGCTCAGCAAATCCAAGCAGAGTAATAAAACAATCACAGATCAGCTCCCAGGACGCTTGACTTCTGCTAGACCAAGGACTGGCTTGAATTTTCAGTATCTGCTTGCTTTAGTTTGTGCTTTCTTTGTAGAAGCTGGACCCTCAGTGAGAGGTTGAGGTAGGGAGCAAGGCACTAGCTTCAGCATTCCATACTTTTCCCTGGCTCTGGAGTATCACACTTCACCTTAGGAATTTTTTGCACTATCTAAAATAATAGTTCAAAGGATGAAGGGTGACAGATACTGCAGACTGGGGGTGTGTCAGGATCCCATCACTCAAACATCCTGTCTGGATTCATATTTGCACACCTCAGTAATTCAGAGGAGGATGGAAGTGCTGGATATGTTTCTTTGAATTATCTGAAGTCCAGATGGATGGGCAGCATGTAAGGGCACGAAAGCAGGGACTCTGTCTAGCTCTTCTGGGCATACTGGATGAATGGAAGCTGTGCAGCTCAGCACTTAGGGCTGATCTCATCCTGGAGCACTTGGATCCTAGCACTGCACTGGGATGCACAACACTGATTCGTAACATTTTTCTAAGCACACCAGTCTTAATTGGGATGGGGTACGACCAAAGGTCTAACCCAGCTGGAAGTACCAGTAATGCCTTCAATCTGAAGGTACCTGCAATAACTTTGGAAGGTTTCTGCAGCCCTGAGGTGGTAGTTTTCATGCCATGAGGATTCAGAGGCAGTGTGTATTGTGCTGACTTGTCTAGGATAAGTACTTAAACAGAAATAGCTCACTTTTCTTCAGATATCTTTCTCGTGATAATGGTAAACATTTCCTAATAGAGCCCAAGAAATGGTGCACCTATATTTTATGGGCTTATTTTTGTCAGTCAAAGGAGACCCAAACACAGAGTACTAACTTGCCTGGAGAGAAAGGTCCTCTTTCAGGAATATGCATCTCTCATGGGCCAAGAAGAAAAATAAACATGCAGCATAATGTTGCAGATTGAACTGGAGGGCATTCAGCTCCCAGCTGGCTCCACAATTCTGGAATAGTAGCTGCCTCGTGTGAAAAGGAGAGGTCCTGGAAGCCTCACTGTCCTGTGCTAAAATATGAAACCACAGTCCCCATGTGATGTGACCCTGGACAGTGCATACTGTGCCAAAACACACTGCTAGAGTGAAATTTCCTCCAGGACAGACAGAGATACAAGCCTTCAGGTTTGAAGGATGACCAAGTGGAAGAAAGGAGGGCTGTGTACTTGAGGTTTGGGGTTATAGAACAAAGGGGTCTCTAACCCTGCAGGAGGTTTGTGCCAGAAGATGCCTGCTGGGTTTAGGGGGCTCAGTGTGAGTCACAATAGAGCAAGGCAGAGGAGGGACACCAGGTGTCCCTGGTGGCTGAGCCCTTTCAGACTATGTGGTTCCAGTCTTTGCATTTGGGTCAAAGAGCAGGGAAGTCTGAAACCACCAGACTCTGCCCACAAGGAGAACTCTGAGTGGCTGGCAATAAAGGCTCCTCAAGGAATTCAGTAGGTTTCACTTTGTCTTGAGCACAGCTTTCACAATAGTTTCCAAACCTCCTGTTCCTGAGAGCATTCCTAGATGCCCACACGTTGCACAGTCCCCTCTGGAGCACTGAGAGATGTGTTTGTTCTGCTTTAATTTGAACCTTCTAACCTCCCTTGGACAGTAACAACATGGAATAAACAAGGCTTGTGTTGAAATGTACTCCTTCTCAGTGCTACATTGACCTAACTTGCTTTTTCTATGGAGAATCTTGATGCACTTTGTTCTTTAAAGCATTAATCTTCACAAGCTCCCAGGGAAGCTGGGAAACACTGCTGCTTCTCTCTCCCTCTTCTTTTTATGAATAGGAAACTGAGATCCTAAGTATCCCACAATCAACTAAATGCTGTTGAAAGTGCTTGTTTTTTGCCTTTCCAGAAAACCGAGACCAGCAGAGTGGGGTATGTGTGTGATAGAGGTAAATTGCACCAGAATTGACTGGCGTGAAGATCTTGTGTTGACCTGAGAGTCTTTCCTGCAAAGGAAGGTCTGAGGCTCCTACTGGACTTTGCTTACCTCCCAGCACAGAGCAAATCTGGTGTTCCCCTTGAAATGGCAGTCAGCAGGTGGGTGATTTGGTAGTGTCCCTCTGCTCTTGGTGTACTACCAGCTGCTTTGAGGTTCCTGCTGCAGGGCCTTGAAGCGGCCAGGCAGCCTTCCAAACCCTGCCTGCTCTGACACAGTGGGACTTCTTGTCACCCTTGTAATGTTTTGGAGTAAGAAGATTTCCAGAAAGCTGTAATATCAAGTGTCCATGCTGGTGGGAAGGGGCTGAGAGGGGACCCTCTATCTGTGAGTGCTACTGGACCCCCCAAAGGCTGAGAGCTTGGAAAGCATCCACACAGTTGATCACTTCCCTGAATTATCAGTGCTTCATGAGTCTCCAGCTCATGAATCTTGGAAGGAAAGACCTTCTCAGGAGATTTGTGGTGCATCCAGTCCCAGCTAGAAATACCACAAGAAAAGCCTCTCTTGGGGAGATCCCAGTTCTAAGCAGGAAATGCAGAGTGATGTGAGAGTGAGAAGAAATCCAGATGTGGCCGCTATCTGCTTTATTTTACTCTGGGAAGCTAAGTTCTCTTTTGTGGGGTATACATTTGTCAAGCATCGTTCTCAAGCATATCTAGCCCTTGTGTTTGCCAGTTACAATTGAGTCAGACCCACATATCAAAGTTCTGTGTCTGTGTGTCCACATGCCTGTGTGTGGAGATAGCTTCCAACAGATCACTTTCTGTTGTTTTTCTGCTAACAGGCTGAACAGAGCCACTCACTCCCACATACAGACAGAGCTCTGGCTCACACAGCTGCCTGGGGAGAAGCACTGGCTTTTCTCCTTTTGGGCCAGTGTTGCATTTTTGAATTACTGTACCAAGAAGTGTTTATGCATTTGAGTTTTTCAAAGTGAAGCAGTTTCTCCACCACCAAACCTTTGTTTCTTTGCACAGTTCAGAAATTTTTCTTGCAGTGTTGCTGTGTTTGCAGTCACAACCCAGCCTGGAAACATGCAGCATAGCTCAATGCTGAGGAAAGTAATTCTCTCCTTTTAAAAGGGTGTGACAACCACCCAGGGGTGGGAGACATTTGCTGGATTTTGGAGGTAAGCTCAGGCTCTGGAGAGGTATTTGAAGGGAAGGAAAACATCCTGGACTTGCCAGGGAAGTGCAAGCCTGAAGATAAATTGGGAAAGCATTTTATGACCTTCTGTGATATTGGTGCTCTCAGTGCTCCCATGGGAGCTTTGCTCTCCTTGGCTTTTGGTCTGTGAGGTCACTGAGACATCCAGGTTCTTGTGATGCCAGGGAGCAGGAGAACATTATACACATATCCAAAAGCAGCCAAATCTCTATTAAACTGAAAAAGATCATTAATCTCACCCAAATATTTGCTATTTCTTAAGTTTAGGTAGGGAGTAGATACCCTCAGGTGTTTGTCAGCTAACACTTAAAATTAAAACGAATCACAGGAGCAACAAAGTGGATGTTCTGGTCATAATTCCCCTGCCCGTCACACACCTCTTTTGAGTGCATCCAGTTGGCCCCAAACCAGTACTACTCCCTAGCAGAAACTTTCCAGCATTTATTCATCACACACAGAGCTGACAAGTACCTCCAATTCTCTAGTTACCAGTGCACTAATGAACATCTGCTAGTCTTTCTTGCAAGTTCAAGGACTTGGGCAGGGAGTAGACTGGGGACTGGATTTCTCTGTGTGTCTGAATAAGGTTAAAAGTGGATTTTACATGAGGGCAGAGCCTTACTCTGGGTCTCCTCATGCTTCTCAATTAATGGCTTCCAAAGTCTAAACCTTTTGGTTAACAGCTGCTTCTGAGAAATGGGGCTTTGTGCGAAGGAGTAAATGTGTCTTGAACTATCAGAAAAACAAGAAATAGAGATAAATTTTAGCTTGGAAGTAAGTTGAACTGTTTCAAGTAGTCTTTGCTGTTACTAGTCCTGGAGAGCTTGAAAACTGGCAACCATACAAGATCTTGCTTTGCTACCTCTTGCTAGTGGGAATGTAAAAGAATATATGCAGTCAAAGCAACCATCAAGTCCCACAATGAGTATCTCTGAGAGGCAGCTAATTACTTCTCCAAAACCTGGGAATATTTGCTCTAGAGAACCATTAAGTAGCAGGATCTGTCCTGTACAACAAAAACTGCTCTAGAGCTTCTACACTGTCACTTTTGTCCTGTCACTGTTTTATTGCTGGATGTTACATACAGGAAGAAAATTCAGCTTTGACTTGACCCCTTGGTTTAACAGCAGGTACAAATTGTGGTGGTATTTAACTCAGTCTTCTAGAAAGTTATTTGTTTGTGTTTAATGATTTCTGTCCTACTTACACCAGCCTTTTTACTCTCATTCTGTGCCTTGTCACCCATTACCACATAGTATGGTTTTTTTCCCAGTGTGAAACTGGGATTTGGAAATGGCTGGAAGTAGGGAACGCAGCTCAAATGAGTGTGTGCTACCTGGCGGGTATTACTTAGCCATGCAAGGAAACCTAAGAGCTCTGAAAAATAAGAAAGGTACATGTGAAAGTTGATGCATTTAACCACTGGGGCATCTCCTTTAGAAGGTCGCTCTCAGCCCTTTTCTTGGAGGTTGGAGCTGTCTGTAGGTGGCTGGTTACAGGTGCCTGTGCAGGGCAGTGGTGTCGGTATGAACCGCTGCGCAGCGCACAAATCATTTCTGATGAAAATTAAATACCCAAAAAAGAAATTCCACTACGAATGGAGTGAGCAAATCATGCACAAATGACTAATAAATAGCACCGCAATCTCTCCTTAAGCTGTGATTTATCTGTCTAGAGATTTATTAAAGAAATATTCCTGCTGTTTGCACAGTTTTTATGATGGTGCTGCTTTTTGACCGTCTTGAGTGTCAAAACTTCTTTCCCTGCTCTGGCAGTCCCAGCAAAAGCCCCATACATCCCCTCCACTGTGCAGTGCCCATGAGCAAGTGCACCCACACCCTGACACCCTGGCCCTGCTCTCTCCCAGCCTCACATGGCTGCTCTGTGCTGCAGTGAGATGTCCTTCTTGTGGTCTATGCCAGTGAAGGAGCTTTCTGTGTTTTGTCTCTTCCTGATCAAGCACAGGACTCAAGGGAATGGCAGGAAGATGAGTCGGAGAGGTTTAGGTTGGATATTAAGAAAAGGTTCTTCACCCAGAGAGCGTTTGGGTAATGGAACAGGCTCCCCAGGGAAGGTGCCACAGCATCAAGTCTGCCTGAATTCAATGAGTGTTTCAACAATGCTCTCAGGCACATGGTGGAATTCTTGGGATGTCTTGTGCAGGGCCAGGAGTTGGACTCAATCACCCTGATGTATCCCTTCTAACTCAGCATGTTCTATAATTCTCTGATGCTCTTTTCCAGGGTTGCATCACTACTGGGGGAGCAGATTATGTAAGACCTTCCTCCTTCTCCCAAGCAAAACTCACCTAAGTCTGTTTGGACCAGCAAATGTGAGTGGGTCAGGCTGTTTTGGGCAAAGCTGTGGGAGCAGTAGCCTGGATGCTCCTGTCCCCTTGTCTTGCTCAGAGAAAGAAGGGCTTTCTCTACACTCTGCAGTGCACTCAGAAATATTGAGTTAAGGCCAGATAGAAGAAAAACTCAAACACATGACTTTAAAAATAAATGCTTTTTTCTTTCTTCTAGCTAAAATATGCAATATGCGCTTTGCATAGCTGGCTCATGAGTTCCAGCACATTTGGGGTCAGCAATACTTTGAGATGCCAGTGTCTTGCTGACATTATTGGATGATGGGGCAACAAACCCCTACATGTCTTTTTGATGTGTGGGACATGACAGAAGCAGCTAAAGCTGTTCTGACTCAGCCCTCAAGCATTTCTGACATCAAAGTGTAGACACAGACAGTGCTGAATGGTCAGGACTTTGTGTTGAATGTTTTCTCACTGCTGTCTGGGGAAAATAAAAAATCTTTAGCTGCCAATGAGGTTGACTTCTACTCTGACAATATTTCACCCTGTAGAATATATAGTGTTATATGACGTGCAAAACGGAGGTATTGTGTAATTTAGACGTTCCTGTCCTCTTTATGGGATGCACATCCAATGCACATAACCTCCTTTTAATAATTAAAACAGTGGAGTATTTAGAAAATCTCAGTGCTCAGAGTGGGAGATGGGAGGGAGAAAAAGGCACTTGAGATATCAGCTTTCGCTGCCCTTTGCAGTGCAGGACAGGGAATGTTTGCACTTATGCATATGTTGTCCCCCATCCATTTATCAGAATTGTCTGCAGCCTTGAGCCCCCTGCGTGGCACCAGTTGAATAAGCAAGCCCAGTTACTCACCTTCCTCCTCTGTTCCCATGGCTGAAGGAACCTCCCAGGAACCTGCCATGTAAGTTGGCTTCCCAGATGTTTCCAGGTCTGCACACAGAAGCCACACTGCATGTTAGACCATCACCTTCCTGACTGCAGGTACATCTGCAGAAGCTGAAACCCTGTGACAGCAATGCTAGGAATAGATCAGCAGGAATTCTGTTTATTTCATGAAAAAATAATGCAGGAGATGCTCTTCAATGAGGTCAGCAAGCTCTTTAGATCTACTCTATTTACTTTTTTTTAATATTGTTTCAAAATCATAACCCTCTCTGTTAGGACCTTGAGGCGCATCCTCACCCTTCCAGCATCAGCTGGGTGAGAGCCAGGGCTGTTGGAAACCATCATCTGGGCTGTGATCCGTGCTCTGGCTGCCCAGCTGTGGTCATCAGCTCCCAGTCCCTGTGGGCTCCTGCCCTGGGGCACAGCACACACGCTCATGCCCTGACAAATACACGCAGCTGAGGATGGTTGGAAGTTTCCTGCTTAGTGTCTGCTGTCAAAAAACGCTGCTCTGCTAAAATCGAGCCATCCCCATGGGAGTGTGTCAATTCGGACAAACTTAAGTTTAGGAGAAAAAATATCAGAATAACTCATTTCAATAAATTCAGAGCAGTCAGCAGTCAGCTGTCAGAATGGCACATCTCAAGTTTTCAGTCTCAAATGCCTTCTCTTTGACACCACTGTGGATTAATGTGCACCAGAGTACAAATTCGTACATGAAATAATGCAAAATGAATTATAAAACAGAATAATAGTATACAAATCTGGACTGGAATAGAAACATGGAATACTCAAAATATGAAATATATATTAAATATAAACATAACAGAATGAGAAAAAAAAGAAATAATCTAAAAATGCAAACAAATACTTCAGCTGACCTGAGAGGAAATGTTTCCAGAATATTGTTTCATAAGGGATTGTTGATGAACCCAAATTTCAGTTTTCCTATTCAGTTTTTAGTCTTAAGTCAGAAATCCTAGCTGGAGGGAAATCCAGGGCAGTAGATGCATGAATGTTTTTATAAACATAGACAGATATAACTGTGCAATTTTATTCTATTTGTCTCTTGCCTTCTTTTTCCTACAGCAACTATCCCATTCTGAAAACTGAAGCTGTTTTTACTTCTATGATGGAGTTAATTACAAAGCAATTAATTGACCCAGTTATTCATGAGAGGTTTTGGCCATCCCTTGGATGATGGGAATTCAAGTTCCTTTCATTTTTCTTTTAAGTCACAGCCAGGGCAATCACAGAAAATCTAGTGGTAGCTTCCATTTGCCCAGGAAGGTGGAGAAGGTTAAGCTCTTTCCATTTCTTTGCTTCCAGGGGGTTTTGGTGATCCACAGCCAATATGCTGGTCCCTGTGGATGCTGGTGAATCTGGCCTGCACTGCAGACACTAAATTCAGTATTGGCATCCTTGCATGTGGGGGCTCAGGCTGTGTGTGTGTGTGTGGAGGAGGCATGTGCAGCTGCTGAGGTTTTGAAACTTTTTTGCAAGGCTTAAGAGACACAGGTTGCTGCTTTTTTTTTGGCCTAAGAGGAGTAAACATTACTTTACTGTAAACAAATGTTAAGTAAGGATGGCCAAACTCTGCATCCAGCATTGACTCTCCTGCATTGCCACAGGTCAAGGGCAGGGTGTCGATTTGAAGGTGGATGTTTCCTAATGTGCAGTCATTGGTAACCTAAAGCAGGTTTATGACAGTGCCAAGATCAGGCATTAATGCAATAGACTGGTAATTCAATCACTTTATAGAAGTTGATCTGTCCTTTTTATTACAATTATTGTCAGCCCGGGTGTTTCGTTCCATCACTGAAAATAAACATCATTTATCATACTTGTAAAGATTAGCCCCTGACAGCTCCAGCTCTGCTTTGCATAAATGTGTATTAATGTCGGCTCTGTCTGAAGTGGAGAGAGAAGTCTATATTTCACAAGAATGATTAGACAGTGTCACCACTGCTTTAAGTAATGTCTTATCATGACGGATAATCAAACTGTGAAAAAAAAAACACCAAAAAAAGGCAATTTATTGCATATGCATTTTTTGCTTGATTGGGCTAGGAAATAGCAATATTTTTGCTACTGCAGTTTTGAGGTTTGTAATGACCAGGCTTTGGGCTGGTGATACTTCTCTGGGTTTCAGGGGGCACATGATGTTTCATCTCATCAGCAGAACTGAGACCTCCACCTCTCTGCAAGGCTGCTTTGAGTCTTCCCATTTGAAGACTCAGGAGTCTACAACTTTGCCAGGCTTTCAACAGTCCATGCCTTGGGCTGAGTTAAATTTGGAAAGTTTCAAGCTAAAATGATGATGACATTGGTTAGAGTGAGACTAAGGGAAAATATGATACCCAGGCTAAAATATTCTTGCAGACATTTTCCAGGGAAGCTCTAGGGCTCTGGGGCCTTGAAGCAAGAGCTCAACAGTTGGCATGAGACTGCCCTCAGGTCAGGGCTGCACGTTTTCTACTCCCATCAAAATGCACTCACATTAACTGTAGGAAAAAAAAAGAGCTGTTTTTCAGTGTGTACTTTAGAGACACAGAGCTCAACAGCCAAACTCTGTGTGTTTGAGGTCTCAGCTAACCTAGCTGAGATAGGAGGGAATAATAAGAGGGAAGGAACCCTGTTCCAGTGACTGTGCCTCCTGGCAGTTGCAATGGAAAATGTCTCTCTGGCATCCAGAACAAAGAACAGCTAAAGACCGGAGCTGAAGTCTTGCTCAGTTAAGCCAGGACAATGCCAAGAATGTTCCCTTGTCACCTGAACCATTCATTCTCTGAGAGGGAAATGCACATGGGCACTGATGTCCATCACACACAGACTGTGAGTGAGTTCTCTGCTGCTGTGCACAAAAACAGCTCTGCAACTTCTGTGAAGAATGTCAGAGCGGAAGCAAAGTCCTTATCATCAGTATCATGGTTGGTTCTGGGCCGATTTAATTAGTTTTAGAAACTGAAAAAGGGAAATGAAACCCAACCCCATGTGTGTTTTTAGGTGCCACTTTTGTTTTGCTGAAGTTTGAGTATGCACTGAAAAGCCTATGATTTCTGGACATTACATCTGGGTTTTGTGAAAGGCCCAAGCTGTGGAGTAAGGGTGTTTTTGTGTCAGTATCTGCTTTCATTCTTGGTTGTTTTAAAAAGTAATTTCCAAAGTTTATATCTTCATGGGAAAAAAAAAAGGCACACAACAACTTGGAGGCATGGATCCTCAAAAGAAAATGTCAAATAAAACTTTTTATTTATAATCATATAATTTCTAAACCAGCCACCATGTTTTGGAAGGCTTGTGTTTGAGATCTGTGTTAATTGAAGATGACACCTTAAAATTAGCCCACTGCGGAGGTATCTCATTGAATTAGATCCTAAAGGAGCAGTAATACATTAAGTACCATATATGAAAATAAATAAACCTCTTCCCTGCATAACTAATAGCTGCTTCTGCTATTAAAGCTGAAGCATTTAAAGCACTGGAACTATACTGAGTGTTTATACTGCTATTTTATTTTCTTCTTTTTCTTTTTAATGACAGCCCCAGTTCATTCCCTTTTGGACTACAGTTACCTCCAGTTTTACCTCCTCTGCTCTGATTTGGTGCTAGTGGTAATACAAAGGACACTGTAGCACAGCTTTTCCTTTGCTGAAGAACCTGAAACTTGAAACTTCACTCTGGAATAAAACTGAAAAGAAAAAAAAAAAAAAGCAAAAATAGTGGTGGTGAAGAAGCCAGTTGGTGGTAGTGGAGGGAAGGAGTGGGTGAGGATGGCACTGGGACCATTAGCGATTGAAGAAATGCTGATTTTAGCCAGTGGTATTAGCAACTGGCACTTTTTAAAGTGCTAAAAGCTTTGGACACAGATTACCATGCGCATATTTCAATTTCCTTTAAATCCAGGGAGATTTCCTCTTAAAGCACACTCTCTCTCTCTCTCTGTGTTTTTTTTTTTTTTTTAGCTAGATTGTGCTTGATAGGGACTGTTAACTGAATGCAGCATATTATATATTACTTCAATAAATCACCGACAGCCGAAGCATTCAATATCATGCAGAGCAGTAATCAGGGGAAGTCTTAATCACACTTTAAATGGTTTGGATTTATGCTCTGCTTTCCATGGGCTACTGCCACTGCTGGAAAGGCACAGAGGCTCCGTGATGGCCTGCCAGGACCTGGTCTAGTCAGTGCCAGGGGCTGGGAACACGGCCAGGATGCAGGGTGTGTGCCAGGGGTGCAGTGCTTGGGCCAGAGAGGATGAACAGCCTCCAGGGCTGTTCCTGGAGCTGTCTGTATCTCTGCAGTGCTCTTTAGATTGCCTGGGCATTTTGGTGCAAAAAGATTCCACTCTGAAAATGTAAACAACTGCTCTTATTGCATCAAAGTTTTACAGATGTGGGACAAGTCCTGGCTTTGTTTTGACTAAAAAAATGTATTTTAACATAGAATTGATTTCTAAAGAAATAATCAGATAAGAGCAAAACAGCTGCTATACTCCTTTGTCTTTTGCATTATGTTGAGGAGATTAGAAACGCCCCTGGATTTTTGTCAGGGAGTGGGAGAAATAAAGAGGAAGGGCTGGTTTAAAAAAACTAAACAAGCCACAAAACCCCTTAAATGTAATTTTTAATTTATGACTGGTGACCCACCAAGGCTTTCCATGAAAGCAAAACTTCCCAGCCGAGGGCTGTGGGTGTAAGGTCCGTGGGGGTCTCATGGAGGTGAATACCAAGTGTCAGCCCAGCAGCAGCTGCTGGCAGAGGATGAGAACCCTCCTCCACTGCACCGTCACACACCCAACCTTCACCTTCACCCTCACAATGATATACAGATGTGCAGTGACATCATCTGTCTTGGCCACAGGGAGAAATCACAGCAGAAAACAATAGTCCTTTTTGGGGGGAAGTTAATCATTTTGGTTAACCCCATGGCTGGAGCATGGCACAGACGTGAGCGCAGTCACCGGCCATCGGCACTCGCTGGGGATGGGGACATGGCACTGCTGGCTGGGAGGTTAACAGTCTTGTTAGGCACATCTGGCTGGGAGGGCCCTGGGCACACTGAGCTGCTTTCCCAGCTCAGAAACATTTTGCAGACCCCCTCAGCTGGAGAGAGTCTCCCTTCCACCCAGGCATTAAAAGTAGTCACACTGCCTCCACCATAAATTACTGCTCTGGCAGTGGAAATGTGAATAAGACCAAGCAGAGCAGAGACGCAGCAGCTGAGGTGGTTAAACAATAGCCCTGCACACAGGACTCTCCCATCATGGTAGATTTAAGTTCCAAGGAGCTTTGCTATCTGACCGTTGGGTTCATTCCCTCCTCCCCCTTTTTGTTTTTCATTCAGTTCCATGTTGTTCATGTCTCTTAATAGGGCATCCTTCATTATCATTATCCCTAATAGTGGTTTATTGTATTAGTTACAGTTAATTTAAATGTTACCGAAGCATTGAAAACAGATTGCAGATGTTTTGAAACAGATGTTATTTTAATGTTAAAACAAAATCATGAATATTTATGGGTCATTATTGCCTGGGTTGAATTAAGCTCTTTAAATAGTAATGTATGGGCTTAATGTCTTTTGAAGGAAATGCTCCAAAAAAAGGTGAATGGAAAAACACTGTCATATAAAGATGTATAAATCATTTCTTCCGGCAACACTGTGTTTTTCCTCTATGAACAGACAGAATTAATTACTGTTATATTACTAAAACAGGTACTGTTCTTGTTCTCTAACTGAAGTTAACCTAAGACAATTTTTTGAGCTCAGAAACACCTATTGAGCTCTCTATTTCGTAGTGAAGGGGCCCACCTGCTCCCTTCAAGCAGACCTAAAGTTGCAGGAATATTTTGAGGTGGAGTCATCAGTTTTAAAGGAAAATAAGGTGAAGATGACGCAAGCACACAACTCACTTGGTGTCAGTCTTTCCTACAGAAACACAAAGAGGGTTTGTTAATACCGCATGCAGGCTGTCTCTGCTTGAGTCATATTTCTTTCTTTATGGAGATGGAGTTAGTCTTTAAGGCAGCAGCTCAAAATGGCCTTTCATTCATTACAAAGTTATTTAGTTACGGGTAGGTAACTCTGAATGACATTTCTACATCTTGCACTTTATTAGTTGATCCTAGCTGCTAAATGACATGGAGAGATCAGCATGTTATGGCAGGGGAGTTCAGTTGTTTTGGCCAGTTTTAGATGGAGTCCAACCTGCTAGAGTTGAAAATTTGCCTTTGAGATGACGAACTCAAGGGGTGTTGATGATGATTAATCCAAGAGGAAGGGGGATGAGATAATACAGTGGAAGTTTAAAAGTAATAAGTCTGTAAACACAGGGATGATTTCCTCCTCCACAGACAAGCAACACTTCCACTGCCTTAGGATGAGTCATGCCCTATTTAGAAGAGGAGCAGCCGAAGCATTAGTTTGTCAGCACTGAGTCTGTGTGATGCTGGGACAGGCAAGGGGACATGTGGCCACAAACCATCTTTGCTTGTGTCCATTGTGACTATATGCTCTAACCTGCAGCATTGAGTCTTTGTGTCTTTGTCCTTTTATTTTTTTCCTTTTCCCTCTCCAAATTTATACTTTGGAGGAAAGCCTGAGTTCCCCTGAAGCTGGCAGAACTCCTTGTCTCTGGTCACAAAACCCCTGAGCAGATGGGCACAGGTTTTGTCTAAGCACAGTGGCAGTTGTTGAGCATTAAGGTCTGTAATCTCATCCAGGAGCATCTGAGCATTCCCCTTCTCCCTCGGCTGAGAGGAGCGAGCATCTCCTGTGATGCTCAGGCTGATGTCCAGCCCAAATATCTCACTGCTGCCACAGGTGCCTCAGGCCCTGCATAGCCAGGAAAGGAAGCAGGAGTGTTACAGCCTTTCAGCTTCCAGCTACCCCCTAGGTATAGGGGTCACAGGAGAAGTGTTGAAGAGCTGCACATTGCATCTTACTACTGACCTGAGAGGAGGCAAAGAACAGATGTGATTGGAAACATCAGGCTTTGCTTTGCTTTCCAGAAGTTGGTCAGACAAGTTTTCTGTTGTGATCTAATCTCTTGATTTAAAAGCCATACTAAGAAATCACATACATCTAATGGAAGAGGTGTTCCTTCAACAGCTTGGACTTGCAGTTTCACTGCTTTCATGTCCTGGGTAAAGTCTGGTACAGTACATTATATTCAGTAGACTGCCAGAAAGGGAGTTCATTTAGTTTGATGACAGATTAATACTGATTCACAAATTAATTTTGTCTCTTTGTATATCAAGGGTGTCCGCAACTTATTTAATTTGTAATAAATATAATTATAGAAATGAATGAGCTATCAAGATTTTTAAAGTATGATCCATCAATGTTGGCACAACTTGTAATCCTGGTCATTATAAATAAAATGGGTCTTTTGCAATATGGAATGCAATTTTCCCTGTAGTTTGTCTCATTATTTTCTGACATGTGGGTTAATATTAAATTACAATGCCTTAATTTTCAAATCAGGGCTCAATTTGTAAATAAGAGGTTAATAAATAACCTTTCCAGCTGGAGGCCTTATTGTGACTTCATTAAAATAAACTTTTAAATGAGATGAAGCCTTGATGGTACCCACATTGTCTCATCCAGTACATTGCAAAACAAAAAAATAATCTCCTCTGGCTGCCAAAAAACCTACCCAAAGTCATGGTGCCTCCAATACATTCCAGTGGTCTTTTAAATGTCCCAGATAACTAGGCTATACCCTGACTTGCTCCATCTCCTGCTTCCTGACACATGGAGCACATGCTGAGCTGTCCTTTGAGTGTGACCTTGGGCGCACTGTGAAGGCTGCAGGTGGTTGGAGTCACACATTGTGCTATGCAACTTAGTGGTCCTTCAGTGAATGCAGCTTGTCATTTCTGTCACTAAGCTCAGACCTACTCCTGCTTCTTTGTCTGCTTTCTGCTGCATTCCATGAGAGGTTTAGATAGGATATTAGAAAAAATTTCTTCACTGAAAGGATTGTGGCACATTGGAATAGACTTCTCAGTGGAGTGGCAGAATCATCATCCCTGGAAGTGTTCAAAGAAAGTGTAGATGTGATGCTTGGAGATGTGGTTAGGTGGTGGATTTGGTTGTGGTTGTGGTTGGACTTTATGATCTTTGAGGTCTTTTCCAACTAAAATAATTCTATGATTCTCTAATATTCATGGTTGTGTCTCTCATTACAACTTCCAGTGAAAAAGAAAATACTTTTCTCAACAGGTGCCACTTTCTTCACAGGAATTTCCTGTTCTGAGCTGGATTTCTGCAGTTGGAGAGATGGAAGGAAAGCTCTGGCTTCTCCATTGAAGGCACACACCTGCGACTGGCATTGTTTGGGCTCTGGACCTAAACTAAGTTGGTTTATTCTTTTCCCATTGCTGATTGTCAGCTTGGACAAAGACTATTTTCCTTGTAAAGGGGGAGTTTCCCCTGAGAGAATAGTAATATATGCAAATTTATAAATAAAAAATGCCAAATGCCCAACCTCAAAACAAGAACTCCAAGATGTGGTAGGAAAACTCACAAAATCAGCCCACTGTTAAAGGAAGCAGCAGGTTGCTCTGTGAGACAGAGTTTGAGCTAGTTTTGCCCATGAGTATGTTGCTCTGTGCTTTAACTGTGAGAAATGGTAGGTTCAGAATTTGATGTCTTAAGAAAAAACAAATAACCAAAAAACCTCAGGTAATTTGAGGACTTTTTTACCCTAATTTGAGTAGTTTTCATTTAATCTAATAGAGAACACTGATGCATGTACACAAGACCTAATTTACAATTGCAATTCCCTGATGCTTCTCCTGCTATTTTTATTAAAAAAATGCATTTTCTTTTCAGTAGTACTAAAGGTGTTTGAAATATCTTAATAAACCTCATCCTCTCTGTCATTGGGGTTTATTCTGAGGGGAGAAAAAACCCTTTTTGTTCACCATTTGTGCTTACAGAAAAGCTATTTCTATGCCTTGCTGAATCAGTTGGAACATCTGTGGGCCAGTGCTTTGCCTGATGGACTTTGTCAGCACTTAAATAAGGGCTGGGAAAGAGATTTTACCTCTAATCTAATTGTGACACAATACAGTATTTTGTATGTTATCTGGAATAATTTTGAACAGTACTAAAGATGTGGTTCTTCCTGTTAAAAGGAGGGATGATACTAATAAAAGGCCCTCAGCCCCTTACTTTATTTGACACTTTTTTCTTTTGTGAGATCTGCTCAATCCCAACTTCCTGTAAATGAAACAACTCTGTAGAAAGATCAGGAGTGGAAAACAACTCCATGTGAGCTCCTTAGAGACTTAACTTTTTCTGGTACTGATTCACCTGTGATGAAACAAGCCCAGATCTCTGCATAATGAATCTCCCTTTTTAAAAAAAAACACATAAATGACAGTTAAAACATTATTGAAGAAATTTCTTCAATAGATAATAGTTAGTTGAAAATTTTTTTGATGTCACTTTTTTTCAAGACTACTTGAGAAGTCATGTCTCAGTCCCATGCTTTTATAAATTTAAGGTTTAGATTTGGAGGGTGTTCAGGATAAAGTTATTGCTGTGTTATTAGTATGTGTTCAATTTTGGGAAAACATTTGAATGGGTTCAGGTTTAAAATTTCCTTCATAATGTGAGCAAATACAGACCATGTTTTGAAGTATTCAATGACCACAAAGCTGGCTCTCGTCTCTAAGAATAAAAGTTCTCAAAAATATTGGTGTCATTGGTGCTTTCAACACATAGACCACTGCTGATTTGTTTGAAATGCTCCCACTTATTTCCAGTTAATGATGGAAATGCTGGGATCTATTTTCTTTTTTCCAATTAAATAGAAACCTTCACCTGGCTCAGCCCCAGTTTCTATTCCCTGAAAACATTTTTCACATTCTCTGACAAATCTCCTGACGGTGCTAAGACAAGCGATCATTTCCTGAGAGCTCTTCAAGCAAGGTGAGACCTGTTTGGTTCTTGGATGGCTGCTAACAAGGGAAATTCACTGGCCTGCAGGATGTGATTACGATCACCATGTGGAGCAGCCTCTGCAGCTGGTGCTGCTGCTACAGGGTGTTCAGCTTTTTGGACTGCAGAGCAAAACCCATTTTCTCACCCCTCCTTAAGATCTCCCAGATACACCGCCCTCTTTCAGTGTGCCTGGAGTGATGTTTAATCCTCTGTGCATTTCATCGAATTTCACTTATCGTCATTATTGATGAGTGACACAGAGGTTAAACGATTCGCATCAAGACATTTTGCAAAAAGAAAAAAAAAAAGAAAAAGAAAAAGGAAAAAAAAGAATACATAGAATACATCAGTTTTGAGTCAGTGGAGACACTTTGCTCAAATGCCAATCAGACAGGTAAGTGCAGCAGGCAGGTACCTTCTCAGAGGGCTGCTTTGCCAGTTGGGAAAGGGGCCCAGTGAGGCCACCTGGAGATTACCAAGTTCATGCTATACAGTAACAGTGGCAGAAAGGGAGAAGCACGTTTGTTTCTTGCAGCTTGGCTGTGCTGCAGAGCCTGGGAGTGCCTTTGCTCTGAGCTCTACAGCCAAGGGCAGGATGCTGGTGCTGCCAAAGGGTGGGGCAGCCCACCTACAGACTCCAGGCCTGGGGCTGGAGCGCCTTTCCAAGCTTGCTGCAAATCCATCCCAGCTGCATTCCTCGGCTGCTGTCACTGCCACGGTCATTTCCATCAGAGCAGGTGGCTGCAGCTCTCTGGTCACAGCACCTTTGCAGGGGATGGCTGCTTGCACGACTTGACTACTTGCTGAGTAGTCAGCAAAAGAGGTAACAGAGCTAAAAATGGAGCTCTTGTTCCAGAAGTCCTTTATGTGAAGCTCTACAGATCTAAATTCTTCAAAAATAGATCTCTCTTACACCCTCATAAGCATCACTTTGTTTTGTTTTTGTCATGGCCAGTTACACATCATAGCCCATAGAATTTTCCAAGTGGAAGACACACTGGGAGACACAAAGCCATGAAGAAAATTAGCCCTGCTTTGTCCGAAGTTTTGCTTCCTTCCCTGCTGCTCTCCTCATTTCATTTGATCTATTTTAACCACTACCACCACACTGTAACACCAACCTTGGTGCTTTGGCCAATATCCAGCTGTGAAATGTGTGCTCTTCTTCTGCATGACTCACTCTGCAGGTGTCAGGAAAGCTGTTCCTCATGCTCCTGAGTCAAAAAATGCAACTGCCTGTCAAAGCCTGGCAGAGAAGATGTTTGAATGGGCAGAGCACTCTGGGGTCCTTCCCAAAGAGGAATAGAAAAGGGATGGTGACAGGGGAGAGAGAGGGCATTTGTGAAGGTTGTCTTCATCTGTATTCTTTCTGTACAGCAAATAGAGAAAGGGAAAGGGAAAGTCCTTTAGAACACGTTCAGATCATCAGACCAAGCTTCTGCTTCAAAGTGCTTCCTTAAACATCCTTTTGCTATGAAGACTGTCCTGGGTTGTACTTAGTAAGAGTTAAGGCTAGACAGAGGGATGTAGATCACAGATTTATGTAGTCCCATTTCCTCTTTTTTGGTGCAGAAGCTGCCTTTTGTGGTGTGTTGCTACACCTTCTGCTTCCTGCTGATACCACCCTACACATGATGGCAAAGGTGGGATGGTAAAACAGCCTCTGACAGGCAAAGGAATCAGCCACTGAGTTTGCTTTTGGTAAGCTGTTGACACTTGGAAAGATGTTTCCAGCAAGTGCAATGTATTTGTTTGCAGCAGCTCTTCCAAAGGTGACAGCAGGCATGCCACCATGCCCCCTGCATATCTGCCAGTTGGTGGTCAGTGTGGGGAAAATGGAAACAGGGAGGCAAAGAGACCCATGCTATGAATCAGAAGTGCCGGTGCAGTTGGAGGAAGCTACAGTAGTCAAAAACCTTCAGCATATGTGAAAACATTGCTTTGTTCTTTTTTTTACACCAAACATATTTAATATGGCCATTTCAAGTTTTACATGAAGCATAAATCAAAGAGAAATAAGTGTCCTGGGCACAACACGGGTTGTTTTGTAGCTTCTAAATTTCTTAAGTGTTAGGTCATTTTACTTACAAGTTAAATGGCTGTCTGCAAGAGGCCTTGGTTGGTCATAAATTGTCCTTCCAATAATATAAAACACACCATTTGTTTACCACACGTATGCGCTTCCAAGTAGATCCAACAGCTCGTAAAGAACAAGAGCCCCTATGTCATCCCTACAGAGACCACTGCAATAAAGAGCTGTTGGAATGACTCTGTACTCAGTAAGTGCAATCAGATCCAGCAACAGTAGCTTTTATGGGCTTTTTTCTCCCCTCCAGGAAAACCTGAGATATTAGTGCAATATTAAAGAGCTGTGATGGTTTTATCCAGAGTGGGATCTTACTCTTCTTATGCTCCCACTGGTTTTGGGAGTGGAGTGAGGTTAACACTCTCCAAAGAAGGTCAGAATCAGACATGTTAGGATGGTTTGTTTTCATAAGGGATATGATTGATTAAAAAGAAGGTTAATTGAATATTATGCAGCTGCCACAGTAGTATAAACTCCAAGCTCTGGCTTATAAACAACATTTGTTGCAGAAGGGTTATTACCTGCTTACAATTGGAGCAATGAGCCTTTCGTTCCTTGTTTATTCCAGGATGGTAAAGCAGTAAAAATGCACATGCTGGTACATGACCTCAGGTGGGCTCCTAGGAAATCTTAGCCCAGTTTAAGTAATAAATATGTTCTCACACCGGCAGAGGTGTGCCCTGATTGAACTCTGAAGAGAAACACCAGCTAAAAGCAGCATTTGATCTAGATTAGAAACCTACTTTAAATGTTTGAAGTAGAAAAGCAGTAGGAGCTGATCTGAGTCTCCAAAGCCTTTTGTCAATAGAAAAGATCTGAACAATTTCCTTTTAATAATATTCCTGCATTTTTATTGTGATTTCTGTAGTTCTTGGACAGTACAGAGGGGTGTGATATTTATCCAATGGATTTACAGGCTAACAGGATCATTAACGCATTCACTGACTCAATCTCAGATCATGATGAAGGTGACCAGATTGGTGTAAGAGATCCACAGGAGTACAGGATTCACCTCACCCCACTGGAGAAGGCACCTAAGCTGGCTACCTGGGGTCTCTCTGTAATCAATGAGGAAAGTGGCACATGTCTTTCAGGAAAAGTCCACCACACTCCATGTATCTGAAACAGGAAAATTATTTTCACAAGAGTGATGTGTCAATCTCTTGCCATGGACTTTGTATTAATCCTGAGGGTTCATCCCACACATAGGAATCCTGAAGACAGGGTGAGGGTTTATCCCATATGTACCTGATTCTGCCAATCAGCCCAGGAGCGATCCAAAAGAGGAAAAGGAGTGCATCCCATTCAGTTGCTTCTGCTGGGTCATTTGCATCAAGTGTAATTCACTGATTTACTGGCCAACTGCTTTGCTCAGAATAAGCAAATTCTAAACACAGCAATTCTAAACTCATTGCTGTGCCCATGAGGATCACCTGTGAAAAACCTCCTCATTCTCCCCTAAGGCATTAGCCCTGTGCACACCAAACCACCTCTACAAAAACAAGTTGAAAATCAGTCTCTTGAGTAGCTGAGCTAACTCTTGCTGCAGCCAAATTAAATCTTTCTCATCAAGGAGCTGGATGAGACTCTAACTAGATCACAACTGATGTATCTATTGGTTGCTCACCCAATAATTGCTTCCCATCACATACATAATGCACAGATTAATTTCTCCTTTCTCCAAACCCAATATTCAATTTGCCACTGTCATGGCCCATCACAGCTCTGCTAATCTTTCCTATTTCTGTCTCCTTTTGGACAACGACCAAGTCAGTCAACCAGCCATTTTTATCATAAATCTTCTGGTTGACAAAATTGTCCAGCACTTGCTCTGAGCCCCTCTCCTGTATGATCCCTGCTGCACTGCCTTTGTCCTTCAAATCACCTCTGCCAAGAGGCACTGAAAGACACCTGGGCAGCAGGACTGTGCTTGCAGCACACACTGACCTTGCTGCCTCTCTTTCTGCCACCTCCATCTCCTTGTTAAGTGGGAGCTTTCCAAGGCAACACCATTCCATATCTCTGCTGTATCACACACCTGCCCTACCAGCTCCTCACCAGCTGTTCCTAAGCATCACCAGAGACCAGCTGACTGTGTTGGTGTGGTAACTACAGACCAAGACCAACCACTATTTGCCAATAACAAGAAATAACAACAGACACAATGAATTATGAAAAAGAATTACTTTTTAATGTACAAAAGGTTTATATACAGGTTCAGCATGTTACCTCCATTCTTATGATGTAGAAAACAGCTAAAAATGTTCTTAAGATATAAATTTGACAGAACAATTCACCTACAGTACTTTTAGTAATGATGTCTTCTATACATAATATATACAGTGCTGGAAAGATTATAATAATACTTTTTCAGTAAATGAAGGAAGACCATCACTGGAAAGTCACAAAAAATCTCAAGTCATTGGAGATTTGGTTTTGCTTCTGTATTTGAACTTTTGCTAATGAAATAGCTGTGAGGAGTGACTCAGGACCCCTCGTTGCCCTATGCAGCTGTTAAAAAAGTCAGATTAGCAATCAAAGGACACACGAAAGCCTGTTCCATCCAAGCACAAGGGATGCCAAGTTGTACGCAAGTACTCAAGTGTCCAGGACAACATACAATGTCCTAAAACATGTACTGCCCTCTTTTCATAAATGCAAAGGCAAGGGCAAGGTCAGTAACTGCAGAAGAATATATACAGCAGACTAGAGAACAATCCCTTTAAACACAACTTTCACAGGAGACACAAATAAACAGCCAGGCACCTTGCTTTGCTTCCCTGTCCTCATGCACCCTGGACATCAGCAGGAGTCATTGAGGGTGAAGGGCAGGGCTGAGAGGACCCTGTGTGCACACTCTGCATTTGGGATGAGCATGGATGAGACTGCAGGATGCTGAGCAGAACCTCCCTGCACCAGCTGCACCCAGGGCTACCTGGCAGCAGAGCTGTCCCGATCCACCACTGCTAAGCACAGCTCCTGCCTATCTGAGATCCCAGAGTTTGCATGGAGGTAACATGTGGCATTTTCATGTCAGCCTCTGGTCATAATTGGAAGAGTGATCCTGACATCAGTTTGTGCAGAAGGAAAGCAAAGACATCAGAAAAAACCTTTATAAAAAACCTTTACAGAGCTGTGCAGGGGACAGAGTCAGGTGCAAATGAGAAAATCACACTGATGTCACAGATGGGAAGGAAAGAGTGAAGCTCTACAGATGCTTACTCAGTTCAGCTGTAAGAACCTGAGGGGGATGTCACACTTGTTCCCTGCCCTTCAACACATGGGGTACAAAGTATTAGAGGCTATGACATCAGGATGAGAGGAGTTGTCCTTGTTCAACACAGTCTGAAGTTAAGCAAGGTCTCCTCCCAAGTACATGCACCCCACTGCTTCTACCCTTTTGTTTAATGACAGCAAAAATAAATAATGCAACAAAGATCAACTTACTGGCAGGTGGGACTGTCCTGGAAACAGCTGATGACTATTACAAGCAGTTACATTCTGGAGGAAAATTTGGCTTTGGGAGGCCCTGATCCTCCCATCTCTTCCCCAGTGATGCTTCCAAGAGATTTTCACTGACCAAGTTACTATTCTGACTCAAATACCTGTTTTTGAAATTACCCACATGTTTGGTGCTACAGGTGTAGTCTGTTAGTGCAGGTGCTACAGGCTGCAGGTGCAGTCTGCTAGTCAAATGAACAACTCAGATTGACCATGGCATATTTTCAGATACAGCAGGTTTTTTCATGCTGTGGGACATGTCAAGCTAGCATTGGGTGCATGCCAACAATCCTACTTGCGGGGCAGGGTGTTTTGGCTTATGCTTGGCCCCACATCAGTGCAGCAAGGCACCTGTTGTGTGCATGGAGCCAGGCAGGACCCTGAATTGAGCACATCACACAGATGAACCCTGGCAGATTAACCTGCTCCCCCAGTGCTGCCACAGTGCCCATGGGGCTGAAACTCTCTCCATCACCATCACTTGTTTATGTGAGCACCCTCAGCATGGAAAGCCCACCAGAGAGCAAAGCTGCTGCAAATCTGCTCGGGAATACAGTAATGTGTGCTCCAGCACTCTGACATTAAAGATGCATGTAGGGCACTCGCAGAAAGTCACTGTGTTCAGAAGGTGCAAAGTTATGAATGTGTGTCAGTCTGCATGCCAGAGCCTTCCTGCCACGGGGGATTATTTCCCAGTGATTGCTGTTCTCAGACCTCTGCTCCACTCTGCACATGATATAAACCACGTTGTAAACACATCTGATCAAAGTGTGCATTCACCTTTTATGTGTCTCATCAATGTGTCTTTCCAGTGTTTTCTCAGAAACACCACTATGTTTTTATAAATGTACATTTTATATATGCTTCTGACAATACACTATATTTGATTTTTAAAGGAAGAGAGGCCTTGGCTACTTTACAAGAAAGTATGGTAAGGCACTTTGCTGAGAAGCAGTTCGGAAACATTGCTCTTCGCAAGGTACAAAGGTATTTATGGTATAAAACAATACTGCTGGCAGAGGGCTTGTTTGGAGATGTAACTAAACCCTACTCTCATCAGAGCAGAATACATAGTATGGCTTTTATTCTAACCACATCCTCCCATTTCTTTCTGGGGCGGGTTGAAAACAGAATTCTTTTTTGCAAATGTAACGAACAGAAAATGATGGGGAGTGCTATTTACAGGGCTTCCCGAATGGGAGGGTTTAATTTCTAACCACCCTCATGCTGTCTCCTAGCTTGGTGGTGATACCGTTCAGTGCTCCGGGAAACCAAGCCAAAAAAATAATACTAGAGGTGCAGCCTTGTGGTACGGAACTGCCTGCATATAGTTTACATAATTCTGTACACAGACTTTTTAAAATTTTCATTTTGAAATCCTTTAATGTATTTAACACTTGTAAAAAATCCCTACTCTATTGAAACATATTATCTTTTAAAAGCACATTCATACAGCTGCTTCAGGCAGAGCCCCTTGGATAGCACCAAGGCCTTGTGCTTTACTGTTACGACATCATGTTCAGAAATTTACTCTCTTCCGCCAGCGTGGTTAGCATGGAGCTCATATCACCTATTGCCATATTGCTTATCCCCGCAGGTATGGTAGGCAGTGTCAGAGAGTTTCGTGGAGTTGTCAGGCGAGAGGAGTTCTGGGAGAGGTTCTGCAGAATGCTGGGGCTCAGGGTTCCCGACATCAGGCTTGAATGGTCCCCATCGTCCATGATGGCATCAAAATCTATCTGGGGCGGCTCAAGACCTTGAGAGTCCACTGTGCTGGACACCTGGTTTGTTCCTGGGGAAGGCAGAGTGGCTGGCTTGCTGTTTTGCGTGCACTGCTGCTGCCTGACCTGACAGTCCGCGTGGTTATCGAAGCCGTTGTTCTGTTCATACATGTGGATTTGGCCATAATAGTACATCAAGCTGCTGTCCCTCGTGCCATCCACACACTGTTGGGGTGGTGCCACCAACATGTCGCTGGTTCTTTTATGCATGGCCTCTGTCGTCTCCTGGCCAGGGCTGACGGTGTCTGTAGGATGGGGAGTTCTCATGTAGCCCAGCTGCTGGGCAGTGCGGACCCCTCGGGGTCTGCTGCCCGGGTTTGGCTCCGGTGGGGGACGAGGCTGGATCATGCCAGGCGGATATGCCTGTGCAGCTGAACCCATCACGCCCTGCTGAGGCTCAAAACTGGGCTGATTGGAGGTCATGATGGGCTGTGGAAAGGTCTCCTGAGCCACAGGGAAGTTCAGGTGGCTTGGCTGAGATGAGTAGTTCTGCTGACTCGGTTCATGCATCGCCTGTCCCAGCACTGTGCGCTCACTGTTGCTCCTGACCATCAAAGAAGGGTCGGTTGCCATGTCCATTTGCTGAGGGTGAAGGTGGGATCCAGTCTTGGCAGCCATGTTGCTACAATTAGGAGAGATCTGATTTGGGTTGCCACTGATTGCACTGGGGCTCAGCATCTGATGTGGTTGGTTATACCCTGTGTGCAAACCCATATCTGGGTTCATGCTGGGACCTAGGCTCATGGGCTGCTGCCGCAGATGCATGCAGTTTAGCCTCTGCCCATCCATGCCCATGTTTCTCTGCATAAAGCTCTGCTGTGTTGCATTCATGCTATTGTCTGGCAGCTGCATCTGCTGCTGGTTGTAGTTCTGGTACTGACCAAAGTTCTGCTTCTGCTGGACCACTGCTAAGTTCCCTTGTGAAAACTGCTGCTTTGACTGATTTGACATGATATCAACTGTGCCCGAGCTGACTTCATTCCACTGGACAGGCATGTTATTTTTATTCATGTCTGAAGAAGTATCAAAACTCATGGAACACTCTGACATCATGGGTCCCAAGTGGCTCATACTTGCCTCAGCCACCGCCATCCTGCGCTGGCTGGGCAAGGCTGGAGGCTGCAGTTTCCCACTTCCTTGGAAATTCTGCATCTCATTGCTGTAGCCCACGGAAGTGCTCTCGGCCACTGTCCCATTACTCTGGGATTTGATGTACTGTACCACATCATCTGGCAGCATAATGTCATCGTCTCCAATGGGCACGTCTGTCTCCCCAGACATGGCTTCCATGGCGATGTTTTCACTGATGCTCAGTGGTCGGGGTGAGTAGGTGTGCCGGGGCAGGCTCCCGTCTGAGCGCCCATAGCTCTGGAGACCAAAATTCCTCCTGTCTGTGGGGTGTGGAGGATGGAAGGGGTTCACACTGTTGGTGCTGTTGAAGCGGTGAACTCTCGGGAGAGCCTGAGGGTCTCCAGGAGGTCTCCTCACTGGGTCGCTTGCCCGTCTTGTGCAGTTGCCCTGCACCTCATGGGGAAATGCTGGAGCTGATGGGTAGCCATAGGTGTTACCATCACTACAACGCCTGGGACCTGGTGGGAGGCGGATGGAAGGCAAGGTGGGGTCTGGTCCATCCATAAGTGAGATCCTGTTCTTCAGGGTCATCCTCTCCATGTTTGGCAGGGGAGTTGGAGGAGGGCCCCCTGTGGCAGCAGCGTACTTGGCTTTCAGCCTGTAGTGCTGAGCTGGTGTGAGGTTCAGCAGACCCGGCATCCCGCTGCACTGGCTCGCCTCGCTCGACCGGCGGGAGGCATCCGTGGAAATTGGGTCGTAGGAGTCAGCAGAGCTTGTGTTATTGGGGCGGTGCCCAAGATGCGAAGCCTCACTGGAACGGCGGCTGGAGAAGTACGGGGAGATCCCTGAGGATCTGCGGCTGACAGTGTAGGCAGAGCTGACGGTGCTTGTTGTACTATCCCGGCGCTCGTTGAGTTGGTTCAGCATTGTCACCTCATTGACAGACAGCTCCATTATTCTGGGATTAGGCAGCATAGCAGAAGAACCACCACTGTTTTCTAGAACAGAGCCTGAAAGAAAGGTTGCAGGGAAGGAAAAGATTTAGTTAGCTGAGAAATTTCACTTTGTAGTGTTCTAGGTGCCAGAATACAGACCCACAAAGCCACCCCAAAATATTTAATGGGAGTGATGGTGAGTTTCATGTGCTGCTTTTTGAATTCAAAGCTTCATTTCTAGCTCTATGTTCATGCAAAGGGAGCACGAAGTCTGGGGAGAGAAATTAAGAAGTCCCTGCTGCAGAGTGTTTGTACACCCCTTATACTCAGCTTCTGGGCTTCCCTCAGTAGGACAAAGGTAGGACTGGTGTGAACAGTGCCACAGGGACAGCACATAGCTACAACCACAGCTACTCTCTGGGACAGATGCACAGCTGTCAGGGAGAGCAGGCTGAGACCCCAAAGGCTGACATTCAAAGGCTCTTCCAAGAGTAACCCCAGAAGCACTGAGATCTATATAACCCAGGCACTATGCCTTTGGATTTCTTGGCAAAGTTAGAGGATCTCTAAAGGGTTCAAAAAGATGCTTTTACTAGGAATCACCTGCCAGTGGGAAATGAGCATATGAAGCTGGATGCAATAGCCAGGAGCTTCTTAGTGGTAAAAGGCCTGTCAGAGCAAGATTATGGAAGGAGGTATTGCTGCTGCACTCCAGTGGTCTCCCAGGAAGCACATTAGCCCCTGGGGAACTGTTACTGCTGGAAAAAATGCATGCAGTCGTGTGGCTGTAACTGGGACAATGAGGACAGCTGTGTCTGGATAAGCTCAGAAACAAGGACACCAACACCTTTGTCTCCCTTCATGGGTCTGTAGAATGGAGCACCTGGGTTTCTCTTGCACATCACCAGATGGCTTTGTTTACACCCAAGCTGTCCATTTTACCTGATATCTTTATCTATCAAAGCATGACTCAGAGGCAATAAGAAGCAATCCTCATTCTTCCAGGACAGACTCTTGGTTATGAAACCAGAGTCAAACTCTAGAAGGTTTCTAGAGGACAGGATGTGGTCCAGGCCCAGGGCTTACCATTTCCTGAGATGGGAGGCAGCTTGGTGTTTCTGGCTTGTGGAGCTGGGTTCACCCATGAGCAGGAGTCCTTAACTGTCTTGAGTTTCTCTTTCTTGAGCTGTTCAAGTCGTTGCATTGTCGTCATGTGTTTCCTTAGCTGCAGGCTGACTGCCGAGTTACCAGATGAGACTGTTGAGTCCACAACAGGAGCGTTGTCATCCAACGCCGTCAGATCTCCCAGACTTCCCCCGCTGTGCATGTTCATTTCTACTCCACTGTCATTGTTGTTGGTGCTGCCAAGGGGTGATGGCTCACTGCTGCATGATGACTGGCCACCAGGACTGGACTGACACATCTTGGGAAGGAAAAAGAGGAAAAAGGGTTGGGCAGGTGAAAACATGGATGGAAAGAAATCAGGTGCTCAACATTCCCAGTGTTAGTCCTGCAGGCCAGGAGTGCTCCTATCCTAGGCTCTCCCCTGATTTTTTTACCCCTCCCTGCTGCAGGATCTCAGCTCTTCCAAAACACAGGTGCCTCCTCCCTGTAAGAGGAAGATGGGACAACACCCCACAGCTGGAAAAACCATGGTAATTCAACTGCAAGATGGAGAGAAACCAAATGCTCTTCCTCCAAAAGAAGGACAGATGTTTCTCGAAGAAAAGCAGCACATCACCTGGTTGTGCAAGGTATATTGCAGCAAACACTGGCTTATCTAACATGGGATCAAGGCTTAAGTATTTCAGACACAACGTATTTCTGTCTTTAAAATACCCTAACATATAATTAGGTTAGCTGACAAACTTCCCCACCAGATAAAAACCTGGTTCACTGTTTGCAAACTCCCACTTGCAGATAAGGCAGATAAGCACCATAAATATTTATTTTATTTACATTAGGAATGTAAACTACTCACATTGAGTAGTTTATTTGCAGCAGTCACTATATGGTCTGAACTTGCTCTGCTGCTCCTACCAAACAGGATGCCTGGCTTTTCTGCTCCAGGCCCATGCTCCAGAAAAATGGGAGTGCTGAAAAGGCAAAGTACTCTGCCCTGGGCCAAGGTGGGAATGCAGAGTGCTGCAGTGTTTTTACTTTACTCCATAGCAGACCCCATGGGCAGGGTTGACTGGCTTCGATTGCCCTTCAGTCCAGATAATAGATTGCAATCCCAAGAATTAATGGCAAGTTGTTATGCAGGGAGAAAGGTGGGAAAGGGAATCCTTGGGCACTGCATCCTCCCTTCTCTGCACTCTAGCAAATTTCTCCTATCCCTCCCCACTGCCCCACATACTTCCACTTCCACCCTGTGAGGGTTAAATGGAGACAGAGATCTGCAGGAGGTCATGCTTTTTTATACAGCTATTTTAATACAAAGGATTTCTTTGCTCACCTTAGTACCGACTGTCCTTAGGAAGGTAGAGTAAGGAAGGGTAAGTGGGAATAAAGAACAAGTTGTTAGGACAAAGACAGCATTAACAAAAAGGACCAGGTTAGTAAAAGGAGGAAGAGGGAAATACAGAATACAGCACAAATTACCAACATATCCCCCACTCCCATACCCCATCTTCCCTGCCTTCCCTCTCCGGTGGCACAAATAAAAGCTCCTAGGAGAGACTTTCTACCTGTTTCCATGGGTTTGGGGTGACACACAAATATGGGTCAAAACAAGGAGGCTGGGAATGATGGGAACCAGTGAGGTATCTCACCCCTCCCACCACCCCAACCTTAACCATGAAACAGGAGTTGGATGTGGAACCACCAGGTGAGATGCCACCTGTTAGATGTGCACAAGTGAAGTATGCAGTGCTAGAGGGACAGTGAAGAGTAACACATGACTCAGGGCCCTGCCGCCAGTGAGCTGGCTTGGCTGGAACCCATGGAGCATAGAGTGTTAGGAAAATAACCATACCTTCAGGAGAAGCAGGGAAGGGAGCTGTAATTGTGTCAGTGTTTTAATAGGAAAAAACCCAATAAAACACATTGGGGGAAAAGTACTGAAGAAAGGTCATTCTGTCCAGTGGTTCTCACACTCAGCTTTTGTAACACAATACAGAACCTCATCACAGGAAACTGCTTCTTTAGTCAATTAGAGACATTCTGGATGTGTAAATACTAAATTTTTTCCTAACTGAAACATGCTGCTCATTAGTAATTTGTCCAACAACACATCCCTTAACCCATCTGAGAAAATCTTTGTAGCTCCAGGGCATGTTTTTCACCAGAATAACAACCTTTTAGCCTGGATTAAAATCAAGAAAATATATATTTTGGAGCTCCAAGTCCTTTCAGCTTAGTGGGAAGTCTGGGTAATATGTGAACACTCCTTTGCAGGTGAAGGTCTTCTCTTCTGTATTTGGCCCATACCCTGTCCCACTCTGAACTGATCCAGCCAACCAGAACTTTGGGTACAAAAGTGAAAAGAAATATCAAAAAGCAAAAGTGATTCGTGTGTTGCAATGTTCCATCTTCATCTCCATTCTGGATGGGGTGGAAGAGGTTTGATGTGTTTAAAAGCACCACTATATACAGCTCCTTAGTACCACTGACCACACTACTACCAATTGTGGAGCTACTGTAATGGATGGAGAGCTGATAATGGTCTTTACTTCAGGTGCTGGAGCTGTAAAACTTGATCATGGTTGAGTGACAGTCTGTACTCTGTTGGCCACAGCATTTCTCCCATGTTTATTTCTAATTCCACTCCCCTACCCCATCATCCCACTTTTTTTTATTTTCTATATCAGCTTTCTATATCAATTTTCTATAGCAGCTGGGAGTCTTGTATTGAATTTCTGTACTCCTGAGTAATCTGCTCCAGCCAAGCTTGAGTGATCAGGGAGGTGGGACTAGATGATCTCAAGAGGTCCCTGACAACCTCAGTGATTTTGTGCTTCTGTATATGGTGGACAGGATCAAGGAATTGAACTTGCTTTAAGATACTCAACAAAAATAAACTAGCTAGTTTTATTCCCACTGGCTTCATCAAACAGCATCAGACTAGAAAGAAAAGGAGTGAAGGGTGCAGGGAGGAAGGAGAAAAGGGACTGCTTAAGCCAGGACCTTTGCTTCAAGAAGATTGATTGTACATCAGACTGTGCCCTGTGGTCATTGCTCAATTTAAACTGGTGAAGTAGGTAAAGATCATTTGACCACGAAACACTTGGGTTTAATCCTCATTCACGGCACAGGAATGTCAAGCTCAGCAAAGGGCATCACATGGTCCCCATGGCTACAAGGGCAGGAATTTATGATGCTGGGTAGGAAGGTACAAAATATACTGGACTGTGCCCAGACCTGCAGTTTCGTTTCGGTACTTGAACTCTAGGGTTGAAGGACACCTGACCAGAGAGGCAAATAGAATAAAAACGCTTCATGCCCCTTCTGCATTAGAGAGATCAGGAGCCATGTTATTTCTGCCAAAAGCAACTGCTCTTACCACAGAATTCTCTGTTTTTATTGTTTTGACTTGTAAGCAATCCTCCATGCTCCTCGTGGTGCTGTTGGCCTCGGGGCTTTCCTCTGACACTTTGCTGCTCTGCTTGGCGCTTGCCTCATTGTCCCCATTTTCCTTGAGTGGAGGTGGCCTCGGGTGAACGTCATTGCGCTGCTTCTTCGTGACGTGAGCATCAGGCCCGTGCACTGTCTTGACATGTTTTCTGAGGGAACTGGGGTCCGTGTACCGCTTTGTGCAGCCAGGGATTTTACAGACGTAGGGTTTCTGTGAATACAAGCATATCTTGGGTTATATTTAAAATAAGCCCAAATATTCCAGGTACAGTGTACAGGCCAAAAAAATGCCATGAGCTTAGCAGCAGGCAGCAGCAAAATGTGGAGCATTGGCTCCACAGGACTCTGTAAGACTGAGATATGGAAGATGTGATATATGGGCTGCCTCTGATCCACACAGACTTGGCTGGTCATTTCATGTTGGCTAAACTTCTTGTTTTCAGTTTCTGGATCAAAAGACAGCTAAGAATTCATGAAATACTTTCCTAGTATTACTTTCTCATGTATGTATTTGCTCAGGTGGCCACAGGAATGTTTCCTGATTAAGGATGGGAGGGAGGTGATGTAGTGGACTGGGCATAACACATTCACTCTGCTAAGGTGGGGTCTACACCAAGAAAATGTCTTAAACCTTTTGGCTGATGGAAGTCAAATGAATTCAAGCCAGACTGGATTCACCCTACTCAATCTATCATATCACTCCAGCACCTGTCACCTTGAAATCTGCTATTGTGCAAAACAAACCACAGGCATGCAATGTTTTTTTCAGACGACAGCACTCTATCCTGAATTCATGAATCATTGATTGCCATAGGAAAACAAGGCTGAAGCCATGCTTCTGAAAACAGAATTCAGCAAACAGATACTTTTATTCTTTTAACTTTTTTTACTTTACTGAGTCTCCAATTCCAAAGTGCATTAGCACTGCAGTTGTTTGAGATGGTGCTGCTGCAGTAGAAGCTCTGAATTCATCACAAGTTTCGCTTTTGGTCTCACAACTACTCTGTGTATTTTTCTGCCAATGCACTAGGACACATCCATGAGAAGAAACAGACAGATATAATTTGAAGGCTACCCAAAATGACCATTTCAATTCAATTTTTAAAATCTGTTTTGTTACTTTGTTCAGGAACTTAAGTGAAAAAATACAAAGGCATATATATTCTTTGCAGAAAGACAGCATCAGCACATGAAAACACTGAGTCTGTTTTGTATTCAAAAGCATGCTTCCTGACTAATCTTGGCACATCACTCAAACCAGCTACATCCATGTAACACTGAGGTATATATTTAATATATTTTAAAACCAAAGCACAAAAAATTAAAATAGTTTGTTTAAAAATATCATGCAACCTATTGGGCAAGCATTATAGAAATATTATTACTGCTATTAAACCTTACTACAAAGAACAGAACCCCCACCACATGTGCTGAAAAAATCCTGTATATGAACAGCTCAAAGATTTTTATAAATATCCTTTATGCTCAACAGTTCTGATTTTTCAGACCCAGCAACTAGGGTAACATGATGACTGTTGCTTGGACAGCAGCCACTCCACCTAAGGGGATTCAGTCATCCTCTTCATCAGGCCATACCCCTTGCAACTGAGCTGAGCACAACTGCTGTTTCATTGGCATGCCTTCATCTATCCCTGGGTTATCCAGATTCTGACATCTAGTGACATCTTCATCATAGTGAAGTCAAGAGTTCAGATATCTCAGATGTCTCCCTCCTACTCTCATGCACATACAGGGTAATACTCCTTTGGGTTGAGAACTGGAGAACTCTCCATGCACTAAGCAGAACCGGATTTATGTGTTTCATCCTTGTTCAGCTTGAGTTGCTGAAAATGTCACTCTGAATCTTTGGGTGGCCATGAACTCATGCCACTACTGTGTGTATGCACTGGAGAGTGGTCACAGGATGAAAGCCCTTTTTCCAGGTGTAACTTTGAAGGTATCCTCTGAAGGGATTCAAACAGTCACTGAAAGTTTAAAATGAAATAGGGTGTATGACATTTCAACAATCAAACCAAAGCCAGTGTGGTAACATATCCCCAGCCTTGAACTTCAGCATGTTTGGACCTTACACCTACGTCCTGTCACACAATGATAGTGACAAATACAGGGAACCTGGAACTTCCCCTTTAGAGAAGACTTGGATGACTAATTCTGAAACTAGTGCATTCCAAGTAAACACTGCAAGCAGAGGAAAATATTTAGAAGGTAGCTAGGAACCACAATAGAGTTACCAGTGGGTAATGGGAAATATTCAGAGCCACAAACTTCTGCTTTGCATTTGTGTGGTTTTGTGAGCCAAGGTCTCAGTACAGCTTGCTAAGCCAGTGGTCATGGCCACAGCTGGATGCAGGACCCTTGCCTGGGCCTGCTGCCCAGTGATGAGCTTTGCTGTGAGGGATACCATCTGTTGTAAAGGATCGTGTTATCTGATCCTCAAAAAGAGGGTGTAAAAATATGGCCCAGAGAGCTATTGTATGCAGCCTACAGAACTCCCACAAGTCTTGGGCTGTGTCTGTACTGCAACAAGGAGGATAGAACAGCAGTTCAGGAGTGAGTGTGACTGTAAAATGTAGGATCATTTGGATAGTGGCAATGTCTTGTAGTTCCTGTGGCAAGGCCAGCTGGTCTGGTACAGATCTTCCACTAGTGGCTGTGCTGTTCCTACACCAGAGAAAGGGATTGGTGTCTTTCAGGGGAAGCAACTGCAGAGGATAAAATCTTTATCTGTTATCTTTGATTTGTGTTGTTTGAAAGCAGCTTGCCAGTTTATTTAGATCAGGGACCAGAGATGGGGAGTCAGATGCTCCTGTCCTACAGCTTCACCTTCTTGCACAAGGGGAACCCAAATGATCTGACTTTCATCCCAGTCCTCCCAGATCCTATGCAGCTCTTGATCTGGATCACTTGGGAATCTGAACCCATTGGAGAATGGTTCAGAGAGAGAAATTGGAGAAATCACATTTACTAGCACATTCAAAATAAAAATTCTACATGGGACATTAGCTGGCTCAGATGGGAAACTGCCCTGCCTAGCAAAACTCCTGGTAAAGCTCCAGGGACCTGAGCTCAAGTGATCTATGGGCAAAAAAAGTTGCTCACATACTGTCAGTGTGCACAGACAGGGCTGAATGAGTCTGTATATAGCACTGAAAGATGTACCAGCAGTCTTGATCCATTCACATAAGAATCCTTGGGAATCAAAGATGCAAATTTCCTTTAAGACAGGAAAAAATGTTGCAAAAATGTAAATCTTCAGTGGCTTGATTACTTTATTCAGTTTATGAGTGAGAATACAGAGTGGCTTAACACTGCAAAATTAAGAGGTGGAAATATCAACAATGAAACAACTGTATCCAGCACTGGAGGAAGGCAGAAAAAGCATCCAGGGCTGGAGAACAAGCAATTTCCAACACCTAAAGTGTGAGATTAAACCACAATTGCCTACCTTTCAGGGGAAGAAACTTTTACATAGAAAAATGATGTAGTCAAACACCACTTACTGGGAATGCAGGACTCTAGCAGACAATAGTTTGCAACCTGATTTTTCAGTCCCTCCTGGCCTCAAGGTTGGTGTAGCCTTAAAACAACTCCAAACTATCCAGTTTAAGTGTGGATATGGGTTAATTTTAACCTGTGTCTTGCTGGTGGAGAACAATCCTGACATTTGGGTTCATACCCAAACCAATTCAAACAACACTGGGATCCTGGTCGTTCATCAGTCCATCTCAGCATAGAAGAGGATTCTAGATTTTGAGTCCTTATTCTGACTCAAACAGAATCTCTTAAACCTACAGAGCTTTGGTTATCACTGATTGATACTATGCCAGAGATAAAAATACTCCCAACAAGCCCTTTGTAGACACAGCATTGCTTCAAAAGGCTGTCAACCGTGGCAACTGCGTTCCGTTCTCCAATAGTCTATATTTAACTGTTGCAAATTAGGCTACAGACTGAATTCTTCATGGCTGAAAACACTATTAGAACTTTAGAGTGTTGTTTTTTCTTTCCCTGTCAGCTAATTAGTGGTAATATAAATTTCAATCGTCGGCTGTGGTTGATTGCAACAGACCATCACATGCGTTACAATAAAGGCAATTTCCTCTGCTCCCCAACAGCTAATAGTGGGTCTTAATTATCCAAGGTTAACAAAGCATTGCATTGTGCTCTATCATTGTACATCAAATGATGGAGGGAGTATTATTTTCAGAGCATCAGGATCTAGGGTAGCTGCTATATTACTGCAAATCTGCTCCACAATAATATTAAACACCACTTGCACAACTGTTCTATACTATCTATGCTATTAAAAATTATAAATTTGGAAAATGCTTGTTTTCATTTCCAAAGTCGATAAAAAAGTTTGCATACTTTAACATCTGCTTATGATTTCAAACACAGCTTTCATAAATATAAAGCTAATGTGGTCTGGCTCCCCAGCAAAATAAATCCCATTAAAAAATAAGATAAACCTCTCATTACAGTAGGTTTCTTTTTACATGCGTCCAGTGTGTAAAGTGAATGTTTATTGTCAGCAAAATTTAAAAAAAATCCCTCCGTTGAGCGGTGGTGAGCCCAGGCTTACCTCATTGGAATGTGTCCTGTTCTGGTGCTTGGCTCTGTCCGAGGCATTGGAAAAGGCTTTATTGCAGCCTTCGTGTTCACAGACATAAGGTTTTTCTCCAGTGTGGGACCTCAGGTGTGTCTTTAAGTTCTCCAGGCGGGAATAGGCTTTGGAACAACCCTCAAACTAAAATAAAAAAAAAACACATGAGGAGTGATTAATTAACCAGAAAAATTTGATTTTCCCCCAGCCTAACCCCTTCTCATCTGTTTCTCATTCTTTCTTTTTTTCCTTCTTTTTAAAGGGCCTGTGTTTTAGGGAACAACATCCACTTTGTTGGGAGAATTTTCTCCCCTAGGCAGGCTGAGAGTTTTAGCAGTGAGTCATATTTGAGGTGCTACTCCTTGTTGGGTACCCACCTGACATTTCAACAAGTAACTCTTTTTTTCCAGCAGGACTCCTTCACTCCTCCCAGAGCTCTCTAAACCCCTCCTGCCACCCCTCTGCATCTAAAACACTCAGAAACAGGGGCCCCCTCCTTCCCACCTAGGGAACTGACAGCTTCTCCACAGTCTGACCAGCCTTGTAACTTCACCAGCACCAGCACTGGAAAGAGCAGACAGTTCCCTAACACACAAACAGAAATCTAGCAAGCTTTAAAGTTACCCAAATTACAGCTTTAGTCTACTCTTGGAGGATACTGTGGTCAGGCTGTCTGACGTTACCAGTTTAGAAAACAAGACTCTCAATCTTGAAGACAGATGAAATTTTGGATGACAAAACAGGCCAGGAACCTTCCTCCTGGAAGGCAACCAGCTGCCCACACAATGAGAAGGAGCAGCTTGGGAGACATGGTGAGGATTTGGGTGATGTAAGTCCTGCCAGCCTCCATTCTGGCTGGGCTGGAGGCTTCTCCCTGCACCTGCCCTGTCTCAGCATGGGAGGATTTCACCTCAAACCAAGGAGGATCTTAAGTGGTCTTTGACAAAACAAATGGGAGGTTTAAGAAATGCAAGGCTCCCTTGCAAATTCTAGCTAAATGTTGCACTGTCTGTGCAGCTGGAGGCATTGAAAAGCTCAGGTTGTACTTCCTCTACAAAAAACACCCTTTTCAACAAGCAGTCCCTCCTGCTGTAATGTATGTGTTGTATTTTAGTCACATTACTTTAGCATATCTACAAGTTCAGTCCAGTTGTGGCAAGACTTCACATTGCTCTGTTTGAGCCTTGGCAAGTGAAGAAACTAGAGCCACAGCAGGACAGGTCATGCTTCATGTCTGACTTTCCCATGGGCAGCTGAGTGGTTCTACACATCCAAAGGCCAGGTCAAAGGCACTTGTGTTCAATAGCAACAGCACCTTGTCCTCCACATGCACAGGACCTGCCAGACTGCTAGGGAGGGAGGCAAACATGCAGCCCATGATACCCATGATGCATGCAGGCTCAGACTGATCCCATGCAACTTTGTTCTGTTGGAAAAGAAGGATTAATTAAGATCCCCTTTAAGGTCTAGCATAGGGGTGGTGGACACAAAGCAGATTTGCTCTGCTCGTGAGATGTCCATGTCTCTTCAAGGACCAGTAGGAGCATCCTGCAAGAGCTGATTCCTTCCACAGCTTTGTCAGGGCAGGATGGATCCAGTTTTTCTTCCTCAGACAACATTCATTAGCCTATTTATTCCACAGAACATGCCACAGCTCTGAGGTAGCACAGTATATCTTTCTTTTCTTGCCCTGTACAAACAATCCTTTACAACTCAAGTCGCTTACAGTTATTGAAATACATAATTCCTCTTGCTGGAAAACAAAGGGAACTCAGCATGAGACAACTCATGTGTCCATTCTAGTTTTGCTGGATACTGACACGAAAATGCGGTTATTAAGAGCAAAAGTTCTAAGGCCACATTTTTGAATAAGAGGTTCTCAGCAAAACAGCCTGTGCATGTTCAAAGCAGTTGTCCCCACTCTTACGTGTGGATTTGATTATGCCAGTAGGAGTTCTGGCTGTCATCTGTTGAAATAATCCTTGAGCAAACCCCAGGCTGCAATTGGGCTCATCTGTAGCTTTATGTACACCACAAACTTCTTGCCTGCAACAAATGTTGCTTTGAAAAATCACTGTCAGACTTGGACAAAGAGTGCTCTGCCCCAGAAGGGCACTGTCTGCAGAGCTGCCATCATCCCAGACAATTGGAAAATGGTGGCTCTCCAGTTCATGCACAGTTGCTGCAACATATTGCAGATGGAGGGCCTGCAGTTCTCCAGGAGGCAGAGGATGACTTGAGACTCAAACACAGCCTTGCCATTGCTCCAGCATGACAAAACTGAGGCTTGAAAAGGGCAGGATTGTGCAGCAGTGATGTTTCCTGCTCCACCACAGCACTAAAGAGGATGCAGCTACTGCTGTTTTCATCTTCTAAGTCCCTCTGCCTACAAGGGCAGGCTAGACTTGCCCTCAGTGCTCACTTTGTATGCACCAACAATCAATATTTCCTGATACTTTTAAGGAAGATTTGTAAAGCACTAGACTGGGCAAAGTGCTTTAGAAGATTAAAACAAAGGACATGGCCCTGTGCCCTGAGGGAGCTTATGCTCTAAATTAAATGAACACGGGGCTGGAAGATTGATAAAGGAGTCATGCAGCAAGCAAATCATACATATCCTAATATTTGTAAGCAGGAGCTGGGGCAGAGCCAGGGAGTGAGCAGGGCTGGAATTGGCTAATGGAACAGAAGAGGAGGAAGATATGGGAGGAGGGCTCAGACATCTGCTGAGCAGAAAAAAACTCATCTCCAACACTCTGGGGAGAGGAACAGTGTAATGCTGACAGCAGAGGAGGTATGAAATGCCATCAGGAGGAGAAGGCAGAGAGCAGAGGATATCAAAAGACAGGGAGGAATTCCTTTGGGAGGAATAAGGGCTGGAGGAGATGAGGAGGGAGATTGTGAACACCTCTCCCATCAGCTGACCACAATCACTGAACTCCATAACCTTGCTTCTCTCTTATGCCCCGCATCAGGCACCCTTGGTTGCCCCACATGCAAGCAGTGTGGTGGGAGGCTCCAAGTGTGAAGGCACATATGGGATTTCATGTCTTGAGGCTAAGGAGGAGGAGAGCCCAGCTCTCCCATGTGATCAGTGAGCCTGCACCCACAGGGCTGAGACACAAAATAGTACTCTTCCTCAGGCAGTGTTTAACCCTAGACACAGTGCTGCTGGTATGCAGGTCTGGGACTGAGCTCTTCTTGGCGTTTAAGAACCTGTGGCTTAACCTCACCTCTGGATTAAGAGAGCAGAGGCAGGAGGTGTTTGCCTAGATTTCCCTAGAAAGAGGCATGTGTGCTTGCTTGGGTCCATGGGTGGGGGAATCTTGCAGTCCCAGCAGGTGTAGTCTGTGCCAGGCTAGACACAACCAGGGCTCGGTGGCTCCCCACAGTGTGGCATTACGTATTTCTTTCTTGGATGCAGGCAACTAAATTGGCTGGATTTTCACCCTAAGTGACTTGCCCTGAGTTGCTTTGGATCTCTGTGGTAGATCTGAGAATTCTTCCCAAGGAAATGCAGTTTTGCCCACTAACACCTCAACCACTCTCCTTGGCCTCTTGTCCTGTGCCCAGGGTTTAACCTGTAACCCAGACACAGAGGGCTGGACTGGCTCTGAGCTGCTGCCAGTGGCTGGCCTGGTAGAGCCCTAGCTGAAGGCATGCCCATGTCTGCAAACACATTTTTGTGACTACCCCAGCCTGGTGTCCCACTTGCCAAATGAGATGCACCATGTATCCCTGCCAGCTCACCGTGCACTTGTGTGGCTTCTCTCCCGTGTGCCTTCGCATGTGCACCACCAACATATACTGAGCCTTGAAGGGCTTCTGTTCCCGTGTGCAGTCCTGCCAGCGGCAGACAAACTCCTTCTTCTCCCCATGGATGTGATCATTGTTGATGTGCTGGTAGGAGAGAAAGGAAAACCAGGTCACTTCTGGAAGAGCTGATGCTAGTGAATCATGCACAGTGCTCTGAAAGCCAGATGTTCCCTCCTCAATGGTTGTCAGGCACAGCAGCACCTGGGTGCCAGGTGCACAGGTAACACCAGGGACACGGGACCCAGCACTGTGGTCTGGTGTGTCCTGCTGAGAAAGGTGTGCAGCACCCAGCACACTGGGAACCAAGCAGGATAAAACTGTGAGTTTTGCAAAAAACAATGGGGATTCATGGTGCCAAGGAGAAGGGAGACCTCTCAGAGTGCCTTGCTTGATGCCACTCTTGAGGGGCATGACAGAGTAGCTTTTGTTTCTGCTGAACCCTCCTTTGCTGCACTTATGCAGGTAAGACTCCTGTGGTGCTGCTGGAGGATGGTGGATAGGAGGAGACAGACCTTGGTTGGATTCAATAATCTTAAAGGTCTTTTCCAACCTAAATGATCCTATGCTTCTAAGTCCATGTGCTGGCCCCATGACATCCACCTGCCATCCAGAGCTGGTGGTTGGCAGGAAATGACAGCATCTAAGAGCTATGCAGCAGGGAGAGCTCAATTACTGCTAATTATTCTGGCCCATGAAATTCTGGGCTGGGGTGTTAAAAACTCAGACCCAGAATGGTGCCTTCATCCACTCTGGTAGGGGAAAGTGGGTCGTTTTCTTCCCAGCACAGGGCAGATGAAGCCCTGCCAAAAATAAACAGAGCCAGAGGCCGGCCTGTCGGCAGCGCCGTTCCCGCAGTGGCCTTGTCTCTCTGAATGGGGTCTCATTGCCAAAAATAATGCCTGTCCTCACTCCTGTGTTTTCAGAAGACATTCACTGACAGGAAATCCTAAAATAAACCACTTGGTTTTGGGTTTTGGCTTTTTTTGTGCTGAGATTTTTTCCAGCTCCCGCGTTCGTCCCCCAGCCAAGGCCAGGCACACATATTGCAGCTAGGGATGAGACTCTCTTGGGGCAGTGAGGCAGTACGAGGACACAAAAGTACATTAAAACAGATTCACCAGCCTTCACAGTCCCAGTTGAATCCAGTCTCAGTGTTCTGTGTGCTGCAGTCCAATCCTGGGGTAAGGGTCCTGCTGCCTGGGGTCCCAGGGACAAGAGGAGGTTTGTGGGGTTCAGCTGGTCTCTTGTGTCACACTGAGAGCCAAAGCTGTATGCTGTGAGAGCTGGGGGAGCCTGGGTTTGGGAGAGGTTTTGTATGGGTTTAGAGTTCTCCTGCCTACAGTTCTGGTTTTACAACGTGGCATCGGGGTGAGATTTTAGCCTCAGATGGTGGAAATCTGATGTACCTCCCCAGAGACCCATGGACATGCTAAACCATGTCCAGACTGGACTGTGGAGATATGTCTCCAGGCTCTGTTTGTGTGGGAGTCTAACTTGCAACCAAGACTACACACAGCAATGCTGGGAGTGTGGGAGAGTACAGGCTTACACTTCTGGTCTTGTTTGAGCCAGTGGAAGGACATTTATGGAAGGGAAACGGTGGCCCCCATTCAGGACTATTCACTCCCTGTCTGGGCAACATCTGCTTCCCATCACATGAAGAGAGGAGCTCACCCCACTTCAGCTACAGCTCCTCAGCTCCTACCTGGCTGAAGGCTTCGCTCAAATTGAGTGTGACCTTTGAGGTTGGGAGCAGCAGTGATGCTTGCAAAAACATGTCATCACTCCTCCCTGCTGACATGAACTTCTCCCACAATCACACTGTGTATGGGGAACAGACCCTGCTCACTCAGGTACTTTGCTCTACACACAAACTAGAGTATTTCCATGCATGGTGAGATGGCACCTTCTCAGAAGCTGGCCCATGACATCTGTATTTCATTTTCATGTGTATTTTGGCCATCCCAAATCCACAACCTCATGTTGCTAGTAATCACAGCGCAGAAGATTCAGTTTTTGCAACCTTCCAAATTTAGGAAAATCTTGGGATATTTCATCAAATGTTTTTCTTTGTTCTTCTTTTCTTCTTTTTTAATTTATTTTTTTCCCCCCTGGAAATAAACTGTGCTGAGCTGCCTGGTGCTCTGCACTCTGTGCTTTGCTCTAGGCAGAGTTAGTTTTTCTTACATCTGAGTGGGAAACACACAAAAACTGCTGGACAAATGTGAGCCCAGCCCACCTGACAGGCATGGTTTAACCCCAAAAAAGCAATGTCCCATGGCATGCAATATGCAATCCATTAAGCACCTTACCACTCAATTTGCCTTGAAAACCATTTCCAAATCTGTCTGTATCCAAGAACTTGATGCACTAAACCAGTGGCTTCTGGCAGAGGCAGACAGGCACTAGCCTTAGATGGAAGGAGAGCATGTGTCCAAAATTATAATTTAGAGTATAGTCCCTCTGGAAAATGTTTGTGTGGAGAAATTGGGCAAATGGTGACTGATGGCTATTTGGGGACATCTAAACATATAAAATGAAGATACATAAAAAATGGTGAAAGCAGACACAAGCCCTCGGGAAGGGGGCTACATGTGAGTTGCACTTGAGTGACCCCTGGCAAGTTGGGAGCCTGGTTGAGAAGAGCAGCAAAATGCTGAAGGAAAGGGAGAATGTAGCAGCTCCTGTTGCAAAATGTGTTTAATTCAAACTCTGCTGCAAGCATCAGGGTTGCTGGGCTGGTGAATTCCCAGCAGATATGAGCTGGCTTCAAAGAAATGGGACTCGCACCACAACCCAAAATAAAGACTGGGAGGGTGTTGGGCTGGGAGCAAGATGGGGTTTAGACACAGATCATGTCTGATTTCACAGGCACTTCCTTGAGTATGAGGGATTTGTTGACCCCAGAAGCCAAAGGAAACCAAACGATGGATACCCAGATGAGACAAAGCATACAAAAGGTTCTTGGAATTAATTAGAACTGAAAATCTGATTAATGACTTGGTTTGGGGATCCTTCAGAGAGCAGTTTTGACACTGGTTTGGGAACATCACTGTGATTATGGAAGCCCTGTTTTCCCAAGTTTTAGAAAATAAACCCACTTTCTGAATTTCAGACACTAGAGTATATCTCCAAACTCTGAAAGTGCTCTGTTTCTCTGGGAGGAATGAGCTGAGCAGGTCAACAGCTTCTAAGTGATATGGCTCCACAGCTCATTAACAGCAGCATAAAGGGCTTTCCCAGCCTGGACTAGGACTGAGGACAGCATGGATGATCCCTGACCCATACTGGGGTAGCTCTGTGGGAAGGCTCAGTGAATATGACCAGTGAAGAGGGAAGGGCTCAGCCCCCTTCCCCATTTTCTGATCCAGTCTTCTGCACTGAGCCTTCTGTCATTGGGCCTTGCACAAGGGAGACTGAAAGTGCAGCCTCAGCAGCTGAGAAGGGAGCAATATCACATAATCTATGAGAGGCTTCTTTCAGCTGAACTCCTTGGGGAGCAGCGACCTGTTTTGGCAGTGTTTACACACCGTATCTCTGATTTGCACCTTTAGTAGCTCCCAGGGTGAGCTCTGGCTGTACAGCAGCTAGTGATAAAAAATGAGGACAAGTGCACAGAAACCCAAATTTATCGCTGGGGTTTCCTCCCAACCATTACTCACATGGACGAGCTGCTCCTGAGTGTCATATTCCTTTGTGCACCCTTCCCAGTGACAGTTAGTCTCATAAATAACTTCAGGCTCCTGTTTACATTCATCCTTATCAAGATCTTCTTTCAGGTCTGTCAGATGCTCCTGCAACACATAACGGTGCATTGTATAAGGTGAACTCCTTTCATCTGAAAGAATTTCACTCAGAGATTACAGGGCAAGTATCAACTGATCACAAAACCATGCTCGTTGTGGCTGCATAACATCCACAATTACTGTGAAATAAAGAACTACAGGGTTTCGGCAGAAGTGGATCACAGCTGACAGCGAGACATGAAACACCCCAAAGCCACTGTTGAAGCAGTACCTGGATTTAATTGAGTTGTGGGCAGTACTGGGAAAAACTAAAGAGAGGAAAGAGCTGGCTTCTGACCTTTGTTTGTTCTTTGTGTTCTTTGCTGGAGTAAAACAACTGATCTGGGCAGAGTGGAGCAACATGAGCATAAAGAAATCACAGAGCAGGCAGAGCCCAGAGCCCACACTCACCTGACATGGGCTGGGCAGGGGGTTCCTATTTTCTGCTTCTCTCTGTAGATGAGAAAATGACACCTAATCCAAAGATGTATGCCTGCAGGATGCTCCACAGGGACAAAGTGATGAGCTCTCAAAGCACTTCTCTGAGAGGGGAATTTGGAAAGCTTGAGCAAGACCCAGTGAAGAGTAGGTTGCAGAACAGAGCTCCTGGGACTCAGGACTCATAAATGAGTTACTTTAATGCTGTGTACGCTGTGAGCTCTCTCCTTAACTTTTCTGTCTAGTCAGCTCCTCAGCACTAAATGAAGAGTTTTGTTATGGCTGGATTAAAATATGGGCAACTACACAATAGTATAACATACAACATAATTAGTACAAATCTGAGTAAGGACAATTCTCATCTGCATGCATCAGACACCTGCACTACAGACAAGGCCATCAGCACCCAGTATTGGCTTGGGAATCTAGCAAGACAAAACCCTGCAGGTTTTGACTACCTTCATTCCCTTCCCTCACAGATCCTACTGTTGCCTAGTACAAAGCATCCTGCCTCCAGGACACCTTCAGACCAGGTTAGCATCTGGGCTAACTGACCACAGCAGCCCCTGTTTCTCATGATCTGATGCTCCAGTTGGACCCATGTGTGTGTAGACACAAACTCAAACTGTCTCTGGCCTGCCCAAACAGACCAATCTGGCTGCCATCTCCTTCCCCACCAACACCTTCCCAATGCCGACTGGGGAGCTGTGATGATTAATGATTTAATGGCATTATATGGCTTGGAAAGAGAGACGTGCTGTACCAAAGTTCAACAATTTTCATTAACTAGCTCATGACATACATGCCAGCAGTGACTTTTCTATTCAAAAGTTTAGATATGGAGAGGAAGAGATTTGTTTTAATTAGCTCTTATTAAAAAAAAAAAAAAGACATTGCAAGGAGGCTCTTGGGAAAATTGTAGCAATTTACAGAAAGACTTCTGAAGATTCAAAGTATACCAGAACCCAGAGCAACAGTCTGAGAAAGTTCAAACAGCAGCTTGTTTTTTTTTTTTTTTTTGAATGTTTGTCTCCCTGCAAAGTGCGGCCCCTGGACAACTGTAATTTTCTACAAAAAATCTTATTTTGCCAAAATTGTTATACTTTCTGTTGGAAAAATGGAATTGTAACAATTTAATTTGTTGAAAAGGACTGACTTGTTTCATTTCTAGCTAGTTCAATGCTAGTCTGAATCTGTATCGGATCTCTCTTTTGGCACGGTAGCAGTTCAGTAACTCAGGTCCCTCATGCCTGGTACTTCACTGTGTCCCACAAATCTTGTCTGATTGCATTTTTTACAGCACAAACCATCATGGGAGATATTATCTGGCCAAGGATTGTGAACACCCAAACCACAACTCGCATGAGGTGTTTCAAATGCAGCATTTCTAAAACAAAACATACACGTTTTTGGGGATAGATGAAATTCATGGTCAGCAAAAAAATGGATCAGCCAATTACTAACTGACTGTAACGCAACTTTTCAGCACAGTCTCCTGCAGAAAAGGAATTTCTAAATTTAATTAATTCTGCTTGCTTAGACCAAAGGAGATACCCATTACATTCAGTTTTTTAATCTGTTCTGCTTGCCAAGAATGGGCTGTCTTTTACGTGGTACCTTCTAACAATTTCCCAGTCAATACTGAAATGCTGCAAGATGTGGAACCTGCATTTCCCTTGGGGAATTACTTCACATACCACCTCATTAGGAACTATTAGATGATCAGTGTGCATTTTCCTACTCCTAATTTCACCTTGCTATTCTAATCAAATCTCATTGCACCACTTTAAACTACTCCCCCACTTTATTCAGTGCTAATTTCAGTGTTTTTAAGACCCAGTGGATGACCCCACAGGGCTGTGGGGGTGATCCAGGCTGGTGCTATCCAAGCACTCCCAAGCTGGTCGCACATGGCTCCACATGGAGCAGGGCACAGGGGATGGCAGCCATTGTGAAAGCAGCTGTCCCACAGCTCCTCCAATAACACATGCCTTGAGAATGCAAGTGAAAGCTTTCAAATATCTTTTTGTTTGTTGCAAGGAAGAAACACATTGCCCTATTAGCCCAGGCAGTGGCCAGATTGGTTTTCCAGGGCATGTGATTTTGCAGCAGTGTGTAGATGCACTCCTAAGCTCAAAGCTCCAGAGAGGTGCCTCTTTGCCCTAATCGTGCTGACTACAGCATGTTTATCTTTCCCTGATATGCTATCTTCATCAATTTTACCAGCCCCCTGATGACTGCACACGTTGCTGTCCCCATGCATCATGCTGAGACCTGCTCCTGAACCAGGGCAGAAGGAGAAATTTGTCATCAACTCTTCCATTCGCTTGACAATAACACGGCCTAATATTTCATGAAAATGAAGTGCCCAGAGCACTCCTGATAGTTTACAGTTGTGATAAAGGACGGTCAGATGGATACTGTCAGCCATTAAACAGTTTGCAATCACAGAGCTCCAGAAAGAAAGCAAAGGCCTCTGGGCCCTTCTTGGTGTCAAATGTTGTGTCACCAGTGTAAAGGATGTTTCCAGGAGCAATTCCTTGTTGAATCAAGAAGTCGTCCTTTTTTTGCAAGCTTTCTACCTACATGCAAGCTTCCCTCATAATCTATGTTTGCTCTGAGACACTAATGCTTCTTGCTTTGTAGGACAGAAAACTCAGACATAATTTTTACATTATTACACTTGATATATTTTCTCTCTCCTCTTTTTTCCTAAACAAGCACAGCAACTGCAAGTTGAATCCCAAGTACCCATGGAATGCTTCAACTCAGTCACTCTGCAGCTCTGCCCTATCCCTTCCTGGGCTTTGTGCTCCAAGAAACACCTTTTTGCCTGGCAGATTTTTCTACCTTGCTCCCAGCAACAACAAAAGATGCCAAGAGGATCATTCCCAAAGATGAGACCCAGCAGTTCGCTACCTCAACCCCACAATGTGGCTGGCAGCAGGGAGGTTACCTGTGTGTTTGGTGACACTGGGGGTAAGCCTTCAACTTCAGTCTTGACTTTGCTGCGTTTGTTAATTACTGGATTGACGGTGCTGCTCACGGCCGACTCACTGCTCTGCTTGCTCTAGGAAAGAAAACCAGGCAAGAAATGGCACCGGAGTTTGGGATGACAGGCAGACAGTAGCCCATTTCCTCATTAAAAATTAACTTTAAAATCATTGAAGGCTGAGCTTCGGGAGTGGCAGGGGACAGCAGGGTTGGCCTGGGGTTCATATGAAAACCAGCCCACCTGGGTTCGTGCAAGCAGAGGCATGGGAGAGGGGGAAGAAGAATCAAGGGCAGCTCCAGCTTCTGCAGGCTCACCGGCGAGCTTGGCCTCGCCACTGCTGCTCTGTTTCAGAAGAATCCAGTCCATGGCATAGTCATCAAAGCCTTATACAACCCCCACCCAAACCACAGTTTTATTTCTCAATGTGATGAAATGATTTGTTGAGAAAATGAATTCCTGGGGGAAGCAGGGGGCTCTGGTTATATGTGAGGGCTCTGGAATGCTGTGTCCATGAAAGACTATGTGTGTAATTTGCTAAGCTCTTAAAAAATAAGAACAACTTCAGGAGAAAAAACATCCCATTGCATGTACATAAAATTGGAACATTAATATTTAAAATACTCTTGCTAATTGCTCAAGATTGGTCCTGCAAATTATTAAATAGAGGCAGAACTCTGTCCAGCCACATCATTTTGGTAGCCAGTTTGTAAGGAGAAAACAAAACCGATCAATCAAATAACCTGCAATAACAAACAGAGTTTGTAGTGCAGCAGCCATGAGAAACCCTAAAACAATAAACCAGTCTTGAAAGTTCAGTATGATACAACTAAAACAACAATTTGAAATGGGTGAGACATATGGTGAAATAACTCTTTGGGGAGAAAAGCAACTGCAATTTAGACTTCGAAGGGATGTAAGTGGAAAAGAAAAATGATTAAGAATGTGCTAGGCATAGTCACAAACCCAGTGCATGTGCAGGGCTTGTGCACACATATATGTGCTTGTGTGTTCACAGTTATTCGTAAGGATGTATTTAAGGTGTGGGATTTCATTCCTAGTTTTCAAAATCTGGCCCCTGGTTTTGCAAAATTTAGCAGTAAAAATCAACAGCAGGGACACACTGAGAGAAAATCTGATGAAACAGCAAGTAAAATGTGAAGAGGTCCTACGTAGGAAGCACTTACATGTTAAAGATTAAGACTATCATCATGGTTTCCCTTAATACAAAAAAGGAAGGAGGGATTGGTAAAGGTCCCAGCAAGAAGCTTGGTTCACAGGTGCTTATTTTACAAAACATTACAGCAACTGGTTTCCCTCCACTTCAATAGGACATAATGTGTTCAAGGAGATTTCCTGCCTGGAATGACCTTGCATATCATGTTCAATACTTTGATAGACCAAGGCCTTTGGTTTCTGCATGGGTAGGTGCAAGGAAAGGGGATGGATGCAAAATTTGTCTGTGACTAATACAGAAACACCTGCCAGGAAAAAGAAAAAGCAATGTAAAGGGACAACATGAGTAAAAAAGAGAATTGTGAAAACTCCCACAGCCACCATGAAGGAAAGTCCACTTCCTACAGAGAATGTGCCTCCCTTTCCACGTGTGCCACGCAGGATGGCTGTCCCTACCTGGGTGGAGTCAGAGATGCAGTTGCTGTTACTGCTGCTCTGTGCTGGTGATGGGTTCACGGAGATGACTGCCATGTGCTGCCGAGGGGGGAAGGTTGGGGATGGCTGGATCAGGGGAGGAGTGTGTCCAAAGGCTGAGCTCAGGCCTCTTTGCTGGGTCAGGATCTGCTGGTATGTCACAGGGTTTAGCGGGTGGGGGAAGCTGAATGCCGGACTGCAGCAACAGGAGAAAGAGAAATGATGAGGAGTTATTTTAAACAATATTTATTATTTTTAAGCAATACTTAAGCAATATTAGACAGTTACTGATTCAGTCTGGCTTCTTGGAGACTCCAGGAGCCAGGCTGTAATGCCCAGATAGACGCCTTCAATGCCAGGAAAAGCCTGACTGCCTGCTTTACTGCAATGTCACGATTTGACTCGCATAGGCTTCAGCAAACTTGTGAATCATTTTGACCCAAGCATTAGACTGCTTGTGATTTCTTTGCTTCCTATGTAAAAAATCCCAACAAAAGTCCTTGGGAGTTCAGAAGAGGATGGGACTTGGGTACATCTGGCTTTGCAGCCCCTAAGGCTCATGGGTTTTCCCAGGCAGACCTCTTTTGCAAACTTGCAGCTTTGGGGTTATGCTAACCTGGATATAAAAAACAAGCATCACCTGGCTCTTCTGGCACAGATTACAGCAGGGATGAATAAGTATCCATTTAACATAGTCCAAAACCATGCAATTTACTCTGCATTCAGGTGAGGGGAGTGCTGGCTCAGGGGACTGCTGAAACACATCACCCTTCTTATGTAGGTCACTGGTTCATCTCCAATCTAGGTCAGCAGTGACCAGGAAGACCACTCACCCCAGCTGCTTGGGCAATAACTGGGGCAACAGGTCCAAGACCAGATGCAGCAGTGGAGAGCTGCAAAACCAAAGCTCTGCTTTTGGAAAAAAGGGGTTCACTCCCATAGGCAAGCTCACTGGGCAGAGAGAGAGAACAACGGGAGAGATGCTCTGTGGTAACTCTAGATGTGTGATGCACAAACCATAGACAGCCCAAAAACTGATTATTTGCCACCTGCAAGAAGTGGCTGCCCTGAACCTTTACCCTCATGGTATTTTCTCTCATACCACTAAAAACTGCCCAAGGTGTGAGTGCTGAGAGACTAGGGCTATAATTAGAAACATGCTTAATAACCAATTTTGCTTTAGGAGAGAATATTTCATTCCTGCCTCTAAGATGCTGTTAAAATAATAACAAAAAAGTCTTCTCATGCCAAATTTCTGGCAGTTATGCTGCTATATATGTTACTCATTTTACAAATCCTGACATTTAGGATATATTTTTAGAACACCGAGAAGGGTTTCAAATTTTTTATTATTAGTTGATTATTTCCTAGGAGGCTGAAAGTCGACCATTAGGTCAGTCCCTGGACTCTACTGATTTGTTAAATATATCAGATATTACTCTTAATATCTGAGTATAAGTTGAGATGCTACAGGTATGTGCAGCTAATGACAAAAAGGCTAGAAAAAATATGATTACCAGATAAGACATTGCAATTTGCTTATGTCAGCCTTATGTTTGATTTTACAGTCAATTTCTAAATTATGCTGCTGGATAAAGTAACATACACAAGTAATGCTACACTTATTAATAACAACATCTCTGTTTTCCCCCACAAGTTTTAAGCTTGCATAATCTTTGTAACCCTTTGCTTTGCAACATCAGTGTTAATTAGATCTAACATTTTTAACAGTTAAGTAATAAAAAGAATAATAACATTGTGAAACTTGGGTGAAGCAATCACAGTAGGGATTGACAACAGTCAGCTGCCTAATGTAAGTGCTTTTTAATTAAGATTTGAACAAAACTTTACTCAAGGGTTTAGATTTGGTTTAAATACGCTTTTAGAATTAGGCTCTTCTATCCACCCAGGCAACATTTATTCTAAGAATGTGGGCCAATAATTTGGAGAGTACTTTGGGGCAATCTCTTAAATCAGAGTGTTTCTTAACCAGTCAAACTGTTCACAATGAGCATTTTTAAAAATAAATTTATTATCTGTTTCTACTTGAAGGGAGGCATGATCACACTGTAATTACTGGAAATGTGGTAGCCAGTAACCCCAATCCAGCCAAAAAAACCTCACCCCAAATGCCACAGAGTACCCTTCCACATGCAAAACCAGATGGGGGCTTTGATTTACTAGACTGCACAGCCCTGATGCACAAAAGCAGAGGCTGTGAGGAAGGGAAGCTCTGCCTTTCTAGAGGATCATCCCTTCTTTCGTGCAGATGGCTCCTCAGCTGAATGGAGCTGATCCCAGAGCTTTACCTGATCGTCCCAGCAGATAAATGGCCGTAGGAACCACTCGCGGCTGAGCTGCTTCTGGAGTTGTTGATATACGCCACAAGAGAGTTTGGGGAGGTTCTGATCATTGTCTGGAGATCAATGCTGGCATCAGAGAGCGGGGAGATAGACAGGGCTCGTTTCCGGCTTAATCTTGGAGTCACCCGTGGGCTTGAAAACCGGGACACTGCAGGAAAGAGAGACTTTGTCAGACTAGTCGAGTGGGCTACTCCCTTCCTGCAGGCAGCTGGAAGTGCTGAGAACTGCTGCACTCATGACTGCTGTGGAACGTTCAGAACCCAGGAGCAGTGCAGGGACCAGCTGCCCTTTGATGGGAGGTTTCCTCTCTTCTGGGCGCTGAATGACAGGGCTCAGGCAGCACCATGAGTGCCCGCTTGTTTTGCTGTCCTCGGGGCATACAGAATCCATCACCCCCTTGCAGAGGCACTAAATTAATTTAAAAGGGAGAAGGTCCTGCAAGGTTTCCCATGAGTGCAGCCATGTCTGTTGACTCGATGTCACGAGCAGCAGGCCAGGGGAGCTGCACACCCAAGCTGGGGCGAGCATTGCAAATGGTGAGTGTGTGCCTGTGTGCAGGGGGAATGGAAACCAAACAAGCACAAGCACAATGCTGACCATCCAATTAATGAAGGAGGCGAGGCTCCAGAAGCCCTGAAAGTAAATTAAGAGTTTTAAGAAAACCAATTTGGCAGCTCAGGCACAAAGTTCAAGCACACCCCCTCTGAGGGGACCTGCCAGTGCCTGGACCCTATTAGCAATTGTCAATCATTCAGGCATGAAGTAATTTCCAACCCTGCCAGGCCCACTTATGGATCTGCAATACATAACGGGTTACTACTGTAAAAGTTTGGCATCCCTCAGTGTTTCAGCACTGCTAACTGGAATGACTGACTTCACCCAATGGAAACTCTGCCCAGGCTTGACCCACCTGCAGATCTCTGGGGTGGCATGGATGGGAGTTGCAGATGGGCCATATCACAACTTTCCCGAGTACCATGGTACCAGATCCAAACCCTGCCTGGAATGACTCAACTCTCCAAATTAAGCAGTGTTTGGATTGTGTATTTTAAAAAAAAGTAAAAACATCTGAGGGTAAAATACAGCACTTGCCAATGGGTCCTGGCTGGTAATCCCTGCCATCTATCCAGGGGTGCAGGAGGGCTCATCTGCTCCAGCTCTTTCCCTTGATGAATTCAGCAATGTATCACCACCTGACTTTTCCACTGGTGGTCTCCCTAGAAAGCATCCTGTGGGTATATCCTATTAAACACTGTGAATGAAACACTGAACTGCCCAGACAGGCAATATGAGCCATTTTCCTCTAGCTGGTTGAAGGCACTAATTTTGGTTGCATTTCACCAAATACAAGCCTGGCACTTTGCAAGAGCATGAACTTTTTGTTCTGATGACAGTGCTAGTATGTGAGAGGGTGGATGAGATATAGAAGGAGGTAAGATGTATCTTGCTAATGTGATCAAACTGTTCCTTGATTTGTGTTGGCTCACAGCAGTCTGTGTCAGCATTTCCCTGAGCCCAGTGGCTGGGTTGCAGTGTCCCAGTCTCCACACAACTCGCCCGTGCACCAAAGTGGCTCAGCCATTACCATGCCTGGGTGCTGTGTAATCAATGGGGTTTAGTATCACCATCCTCTTAGTCCCCATAATGACCCTCATTGCACAAGATAAATGACTTGCCCAAAGTCCCACTGGAAATCCAAGGCTAAGCTGGTGCTTGAACCAAGCACTCTTGTGACTTTTGTTCTACATCTAACAGCTTTAAGAGTTGCTAGATGCAATGCCTTTACTGAAAAACTGACAATTCTGGGAATTTCTCTTAAAAACCAGATTGTTGCATATATGTTCATCACATTGTTACAATATTTTGTTCAACTAAATTGTGCAGCCTCATGGGACAGAGAGATGCTACAAAGCATGATTCAAAGATCAGGCAGCAAACAGAAAGGACAGCAGTCTATAAAAACACCTTGTGAGTGTTAAAGCTGTCCCATGATTTGGAGGGACCAGGCTCAAACTTTCCAAATGCTTACAGCTGGAAGACTCTAGCCCTGTGTGACACTTGCCTAGAAGTCTGAAAAGATGCAGCCACTTTGTAGAGGCACTGTGGACAAAACCAAATCGAGAAATTGAACTCTCCTCAGCAAAGGCTGGCCTGAAAGGCTGAAATGGAGAATTCCCAAACCTTACATCTGGTTCCTGAAATCTGAGTCCTGCCAGAGCCCTGGACCAAACAACATGAAGGTTGCTTGGGCCTAGATCATAATGGTCCTCTGGCCACAAGGAATCTTGATACAGGACATGCACAACAACCTGGAAAGACCTGGGTGCTCTTCCCAGTCCTCCTCAGCCACATCTCCTCGAGCAAGTTGCTGCTCCTTTCTGTGTCCCTATTTCCCAGTGTCATCTATTTAGATGAGCTCCTTTAGACAGGGTTTGTATTTTATTCTGTACGTACTGCACCAAGTGCGATGGTGCCCCATCTCAGATGAGTTGTCAGGGTGTCTGTCCTACAAATAATATGTGTCTTTCCAGATACAGATATTGTTTCCTGCATTTGCATTCCCACAGTCTCCTCCTCCTCTAACAGAAGGAAGCAGGCCAGATTTGACAGTCATATTTATCTCTGTTACTCCCACATCTCAAGGGAGATCTGTTTATTAATGTGCCACTTCCCTTGATAAATTACTAAATAGAAAGAAAAGCCTTGTACTCATTTCTCGCTGTTCTTTCACATGATTTATGCCCACAATGCTGGATCAGCCATTGGTTCCCATTAATTTGCAGAGGGAAGAAGACCTGATGTCCAACAGAAACCTGGGTTTTAGCAGCGCAGACGATGTGGGCACTCTTCCCTGCTGCTAACAGGTATGTCATTTTTTCCCCACATAAAACTCTGCAGGAAGCTGTCAGATTATCAAGCTCACCTGGGAATTCTACAGCCCAAAACTAGTAATAGGCATTGTGTTAGTGCCCACTCTAATTTAGATCCTGCAAGTACTGTGGGCTATCTGAAATGTTTGAGAGCAGATCCAATAAGTTGGGCTCATGCTTTACACAAAAGCCTCTTAGGGCTTGCAGGCTTCCACAGAAAGCTGTGACCTAAAATTTTGTGCTGTGGATGAACAATTCCTCTCTTCTTAATGACAGCCTGCCCAAGGTGCCTGGGAAGAGAATCGTCTGGGAAACAGAAAAGGAGTTTAGGCACAAGAAGAAATGCTCACTAGTGCATTTAGGAAGAGAGAATCTTTCAAAATTATTATTTAAAAGCAGATTAACAACACTGGGATTGTTCTAAATAATAAAGCTTGTCTGAATCTCCTGTTCAGAGGACATGGAGCACAAATGTTAAATGGTACCAGGCAGCAGCAGTGGTCAGCATTTGTGTAGCTGTGCGTAGCAAGGTGTTCCACACAGGCTGACTGGCAGCCACTGGGGCACATAAGTGAAGTCCTCTGCCTGAGGTACAGCATTGTTCCAAAAGAAAAACCACACACAACTGTTCAGCAGGGTAACTAAAGGCAGGATCCATTTTTCAGACACACAGATGGAAAGCTTTGGGAACATTTATCACTAACATTCCTCTCCTCTCCCCTTTCAAAACTGCTGACTTCTCAAAATGAACAGGATTAGTTTAAAGAATTTTTTGATGTTTGGAAAATATGTCAGGGGAAGTTCCCAAACTATCAGAGTACTCCCCTTCAACACTCCTATAAAGAAAAAAAAAAAAAGGCATTTTTCCTGTTCTTAAAGTTGTTGTTTTCAGAAACCTAAAGTCATCATAGGTTAACATGAATTTGAAACAGTCACACACTGAAATAAATGTAGGAAATTATTTCAAAATTCATTCCACTCCTCTACCAGTACTTCAGTTTTTAAAATTAATTTCTCTGTGCCTCTCTTCCTCACCTGGAAATCTTTCTTACCTTCAGTTTTTTCCCCTCTCTACCTCAGATGGAAATCTTCCTTATCTTCAGGTTTTTTCCCTTGAATCCTACTGAGAAAAACCTGTCTTTTGTCACCCAGGTCCACAAAGAAGCAATGGGCCAAAGTCCATGCAGCAAAACAAGTAAAAAGTGAACTGGTGAATGGAAGAATACAGTATTGTATGGAGTCCAAAGTTCTGGTCATTGGTGGCAGCAATGTGGATGGCAGCTCATGAAGGACAATAAAAAATTTACCAAAGGCATTTCACCCTGGTGCCTCTCCTTATAAAAAGTCAATTCCAGACAAATTTTAGAGTGCTTTAATGGTTGTGCACTGGCTTTTCATTACCAATTCACACACAGACCCAGATACAGAGACTGTCATAAGCTCAGGTCTACATGCTAGACAATAAATATAACTCACACACTTTAGGAAATCTTTCAAAACTGCCTGGAGTAACTTTTCAGTAGAAAAAACCCTGACTTCACAGCAGCACTATCTTTTCAGAGTAAATGTAAATGCCACAGTTCACAACCAAAAGCCATTTCTCTCCTGGGATGTGTGTATTTAAATATCTAATTTCTAAACTAGCTTGAACTCAAGGCTGAGTTTTCAAGTGACATTGGCAGTGTCTGCCAAACATCCTAGTCCAATCCCCCAGACAGCTTAGAGCTGGGAGGAAAGTCCAGATTTCTTTACTAGAAGGAAGGAGTATCCTTGGCACTTAACTGTGGTGCCTGTGCATTATCACATCCATGAGTTGCTCAGAAACTGGGATACTCCTCCCAAATTTAGATTAATCCACAATAGGCCCGTGAAGACCAAATGGCCAGCTCTTACATGTAGCAGCTTGTGGACCAACTCCAGTGCCTGATCCCAGTGCCCAAGGGTAGGATCAGATCCCGACTTGTCTGGGAGGAAGGAACAGAGGCTCCTGCTCTGACCACTTCTGTGGACAGGGGCTATCAGTGGGATTCTACAAAGAGATGTTTTCTTCTGGAGGGAGAATTCAGACCTTATGTCATATTAGGAAGAGTGGCAGCAAAGCCCTCCTGAACGGAAAAGCCAGGCACCCAGTGGGAGCTCCTCCGAGGCTCTGTCAGGGTAAGGAAATCTCAGGCAACTCATTGCAGACAAACATGTTGCTATGATCTTGACAGCACAGGATCAGGGGAATCTGCTCCCTAACAGTGAGCCTGTAAGGCACATGGGCTGCAGATGGCTCACAGCCTGCCTGCCCCCCTCCTGCCTCATTGAAACCTGGCCAGAGCCACTGCTTCCCATTCATCCCTTGGCCAAGCCCCAGGATAAATACTGTGTTATCAAGATGGCCCCTCTTCCTCACCATTCACCAAGAAAACTCCATCCAAAGTAGAAAACTCCATCCAAAGTGTACAGAAATATCCCCCTACTCCCATCATCAAATTAAAACCAGAGGTCCCATAAAAACATGGGATGGTCCCATAATGGATAAGCAGGAATAAACTACAAACACTCTCTGTGTAACCAGTTCCTTATTCTCCTCTCTCTTTCTGCAGAGGCAACACACCTCTCTTTTAGACTGCAGCAGATGCTGGACATTTGTTCTGGCAGCAGACAGTGTCCTGGGACCCTTCTTTCTTCTCTCCCCAGGCTGATCAGCTTTGCAGTTCAAGGAATACTAATGTTACCCTCAAATCCTCGCTGAAAGACAAGGCTGCATTCTTTTACTCCCAATCCACAAGGTAACTGTTTAGTCGACCCAACTTGCATATGTAAATTGAATTCTTTAGAAACCAGAGTGCAGTAGGATTCCAGACACAGCACTTATGGGGTGCTCTGGGACTTTTTCTCTCTTCTGCACATATTTTTCTGGGGAGGAAAACAGCACTGCTGGCTAGAAATGGGTGGGAAATTGTTTCCCAGTCTCTGAACCTTTTCTGAGATTTCAGCAAGTTTCCATTCTATGCTGGGACAAAGAAAACAGCAAAAAAAATAGGTCTTTGAGAGCTTTTAAGGAAGCGACTACAGGGCGCGCCGTCTGCCCAGAGTAGCCAACATCTGGCTTGGCTGGGAAGTCATCTGTGATCCAGTACATCCAGCCTGCAAACCCAAAGCTGCTGTCCCTCCAGACCCAGGGGAAGCACTTCCTTCCTAGGTTACCATGAGGCTCAGCTCAGCTCTGTGCTTTTGCCCTTCCTGATGGTGCAGTTGGTCTACATGAGCCTGCCCGAGAGAGTCCTGAGCTCACCTCTCCCGGGCACGTGCCTGCTGACTGCAGTCACCATCCAGCTGCACTGCCAGCCCTGCTCCTTACCCTGCTGGCTATTAAATCACTTCCTTCAAGGAGAAAGGCTCCAACAACACTGACTGAAAGAGGCTGGTGAAACTGAATCACTGTTTGATTTGGGTAAATAAAGTCCTGCTTAATTGTTTGCCCACAACCCAGGCAACTGTGCCAGCTGCTGGCCTGCTGGCTATGCTGGGCTGAACAAAGCCTTTTCCCACTTAAACTGCAGATTGTGAACCAAGACATTTGTGACTACCTGGCACCAGGCAGCAAAAAGCAGGGCAGGGATCCCCCCTCTAGCTCCAGAACCAGAAAAAATGCAATGACAGCACTGCAGGGTCATCCCCGCTATTGGTAACTGTTGCACAAACACATCTATTCAGCCCTCCTGACATGAGGGACTACCTTGGACCTAACTTACACTCAAGATGTTTTTTCCCATTCCCTTAGTCAGCAAGGGGGAACCCAATCACACTCTCAAAGCTGTACAAATGGATTTAAAGATTATCTCTAATTTCCACCCTGGCCACAAGAATCTTATTCCAAAGATCTGGACCTTATTCCTAAAGCTGCCACTACTCACTGATCTCCTTTTTCTTTGTGGTCTCCAGCGATGAAATTGCTTTGCTTTGTACAGCATTTTGAGATCTGCTGGTGTACAGGGCTATAACAGTAGCAGCATTGAGTCAGTGTGGATGGACCCCTCATGAGAGAAAAAGGCTCCTCCTGAAGGGCTGAGGGTAATCACAGGAAGCCCTGTGCCTAGGGGAAAAAGCAGCTGGAAGTACTAAACAGGCTTCGAAAGTGGTAGCCATCTCTGGGGGTCTTTGTGTTCCCCACCAATCTTTCCTGTCTGAGTGGATGCTCTTGGGCAACCTCCCTGTCACCTGGAATAATCCACTATGCAGCACTACTTCCAAAAAGGAAATGCAAAAGATTGTTTTGTTTCGGTGAATAGAACCTGTAGATAGTCTCAAACGTACCACATCAACAATGCTGTGGAATTGGGAAGTGATTAACTTTTGATTTGAAACTAAAGGCTTTCCAGAAAATGGGATTAAAGCTGGATTCAAACTCTACTCTTGGATTTTGAGTCCCTGCTTGAATGAGGAAATGGAACAGGAGAACTAACTGATGGGTTGTTTAGTCTTCACTGGAACTGGCCTGAACACCATAGCAGTCTGGTACATAAAACTTAAATCTGATCTACTTTAGTGCTTTAACTACTTCTAGGTGCACACTGAAAACCCAGCAGAGATGCAGCTCTGGGAAGCACAGTCACCATGTGAACACTCAGCACACCTGGCACACGGTTGGCACCAACAAGCACCAGCTGACATTTATATCCTATTACTTTTCCTGACCTTAGACGTGATGGAGTGAAAAACACTGACAAAGAACATGAAGGCACTGAGAAATTCTCCAAGAGATACAATTACAGGAACCAGAAAGGTGCAGGTATGTGTCTGTGGAAGGACTACCAAAACCAGAGTCTACAGCTCCCATTGACCAGCCTGCAGATGTTTGGAACTGACATGACACTGAATAGTCCAGATTTAATACAGGCAATACAGGCTTATCTCCTGCTTTTCCTTTTGCAGGTGCCAGTGTTATCACAGATAAATGATGGTGCTGCATGTGGTTTAACAAGAGCTACCTGCATTTTCAGCAGACTAATTCTTGTAAAGTTTCTATGTTCCTGGGCTCCCTGGGAAGAAAAGGGCTCTCTGAATGACAGATGCAGTGAGGTGGTGACTCACTGGGGGTTTATGCGTGCTACTAATACTCTTGTCTCAGAAAAACACCATAAGAGGATGCTTTATTAAATTATCTGTTCAACTATTTACTTAGGCCCTGCTGATTTAAATTTTTGAAATAACTTTCTAAAAAGAGGAGATACTGTCTCCTCATCCAGCATTTCAGAGCCATCCATTTTACTCTCTGCCTTAATAATGTACAATTCTCTCTTTTCTCTGGGTGATGGATAAACCCAGCCACACAGACCAAAGACTGGTACTGGATTGGTGCTCTTTTACACATTCTTGAAAAGTAGTGTCTCATATCCCATTCTCATAATATTTGAAAGTTTACATCTCATGCAGAACATGTGAAGGCCCAGAAAAGGCTTTCCAGTTAATCAGCAACAAAGCTTTTCCAAAAGATCATAATAAATGCTTGGTGAGCCCTGGCTCTGCAGTGAATCACAGCAATGAGCTTGGCTGCATGAAACCAAGACCTTTGATACATGATTCACCGTAGAGTTGTTTTCAGGAGAAGGGAAACAGCATGAGAGTCTTCTGCCAAGGGGAGCATCTGAGTACCTCAGATAAAGATTGATCTTCAGCAAACCAGAGGATGAGCATCTTGGTGTGCTGGGAGCCAGTCTGTACCACCATGAAAACAGTTGTGTTTGCTTCCCTCACTGGTTGTTTATCTGGCACTTCAGTGAGGCACTGCTGGTCAGAGATGGACTAATAAGGAGGCAAGGAGGAAGGAGTCTTGTTCATGAGCCCGAGGAGAACTTGGCAGGGCTCGTTTGCACCCGTCTGCTGTAACCACAGGCATTAACCCTTAGGAGAGAAGACAGAGCAGTCTTACTGACCAGCTGCTTTGTAGCAGGGAAGCCTGGGATATATTCTGGGTGTTAGAGAGCAGGATGGTACCATGGAACTTGTGCTCTCTCTCTCAGACTGGGATCCAGGTTCCAAATTATTCTAGGAATTGGCAGCACAAAACGACTGTTCAGGTTAAACTTCCACAGCAGCCGCAGATGAGAAACTGTTTTTCCATTAGAAGTATCTGTAAACTCCCATCACTGAACAGCCAGAACAGCTTTTATCATTCTAAACCAGTCACTTTATGAAGCAGCAAGACCACAGAGTCTTTCATCTTAAAAGCTCAACAACAGAAACTTTGAAGCGGTAATGAAATGATGCAGATCTCCACTCCGAAAATTATAATGGTCCACAAGAAAATCCAAAGACATCCCAGGAAACAGATGCCAAATCTGAAAGTTGAGCTGAGAGTTCTCCTTCTTGCAGCAGAAGTAATCACCAAACTGCCTTCTGTAATATCTGTACAACTCCAGTTCTTGCAAGAGGTAGCATGAAGTGAAAGGAAAGACATTTCTAACAGCTCTAAAAACCTTTTGGACCTCATATATGCTTCCAGATAGACTCTTTCCAGGGCAGCAGTCAGGCCACAGGCATGACTCAGCACACTGCAGTGCCTAACATGATTCCACCTCGTCTTCATTTAGCCAGGAGAGAGAGATTTCTGGGTTTATAACACACAATGCTGTTACAAATACCATTTTCCTGCTTTTTTTTATTTGCTTGGACAAAGTGCTATTCTTCCCACTGTGTCTCCCCACTCAGGTATTTTCTCTCCTTGTGGCCCTGAGAGATCCCAGCCAAGATGAGAAGTCCACTGTGCCTAGCACAGCTTTGCATGCACACGGCCTGCACATGGACTGCTACCAAGCAGGCAAAACACAGGGTGGGATGGGAAGCTGGAGATAAAGCTTGTCCCCAGGTATGCTCTGGTCACCCATGGTCAATGCAGGTCAATGCAGCAGGACAGCAGCAATTCCCAGCTTGCTGGACTAGCCCATCTCCTACCCACACTGCAGCCATGCCACCCTCCCTAGGAGACCAGGATGTACATATTTTAAGTTATGTATATTTTATATATATCTATGGAAGGAGGTGACTCTGTCACAGCTGGAAGCTGGGTGATGAATCGACTCAGAGGGGTTGTAGAGGGCAACAAGCCCTCTGCAACCCTTTAAGCCAAAAATTACAGTAGAGAACCCAAAGGTTCCAGCAGGGCAGAGTGACCACATACAGCAACCTCCACCTGGAGGGCAGTCCCATCCATCTACCCCAATATTTCAGCCATGCCAGGAAGAACACAAGCTGCTACTCACCATCAACAGGGCTGAGGTAATCGTGGAGGTGGGCTGTGCTGGCTGCTCCCCCACCCTGCATGAGGAGGTCCCCATAGGGGTTTGGGTGGCCGGCCATCAGCGTCATTTGGTGGTAGTAATCAGCAGGGTTGGCTCCTGGTGGTGGTGGGGGCAGCCCGAAGAGGCCTCTTTCCTTCAGATGTTCATGAGCCACTGTTGGAGCCGTAGGAGAGGAGAGAAACATGGGGAGAAGGTTCCCACCGCAGTGTTAGACCTCGGAGCTGACGTTGGCTGCCCCGTCTCCCCCCACATCCCCGCCAGCCCCAGCCGCACAGCTCCGTGTAGGGCGCGCGTGACGTGCGCTTGGGCGTGCTGCTGTGGACAAAGGAGACCAGGCTGGGGCCTCTGCATTCCTCCATTTCCGCAAATTTATAAACAATCTCTCGTTCCCCCTTCTAATAATCCTCCCGTTCGGACGCAGCCAGCACCCCTGGGAGGGGGGGAGAGGGCCCAGGCTGCCGACAGCAGTAACCCTGTCAGCATTAACATCCCTGCCTATTAGGAAGGAAAGACAAATGCAGCCCAGTTCCCGATAGCAGCGTGAGGAAATTAAAGCCAAGGTCTAATGCATAGAGCTAGGTTTAGTGTCTGGCAGCATAAAACCATTTTGGCTGCCAAAGCCAATTACACTCACTTTCTCCCAGCTGTAATTTTTCAAACCTGCCTCCCCACCCGCTTGCCCCATTAACTTATCTACCCCCACCTTAAAAAAGGGGGTTAAAAAAAAAAAAAAAGGAGGAAAAGAAAAGCAACCCAAAACACAATGCCTTTCTTCCACAGCAAACTATTAAACTGGTTTTGGAAGAAGACAGGGCAAAACACAAAACATCAGACCTCTCTCTGGCAGGTGCCTGAGAGTTTGGATGACATTTTAGGGGGAAAGAAGAAGACATATGCATGTCTCCATCACTGTAGTAATGTTGTTTTAGCCATACAAGATAGTTTTATGCTGCCAGACACTAATCCAGGGGCCTTGTTGCTCTCTGTTGCTCTTTGCTTTGCAGTGTTGAAGGGCCGCTGGCCCCTGCAGCAGCCTTGGAGCCAAGGGATGTTGGGGTTTGCTGGGCATGCAGAGACCAGGTCTCCAGCTATTCCCTGGGCACTGAGCCAGCCACCTGCAACTGCGTAATGAAGCTCTTCTGACAAAGTAAGGCATGACTTACACTTTGCCAAGTGAAAGCAGTGTTGTGCATTTTCCCCTTTCACTATTGGATGTTTTTGTCCCCAGCTCCCCAACATGAGGTGTGATAGGACTCAGAGAGCATGATCACCTCTGCCTGCTCCCAGCAGTGACTTCCCACACATCCTCGCCTTCCCTGAAGGCTGCTGCAGAGCAGCTCAGGAGTAAGGAGGAAGAAAGTATAGCCCCTCGCCTTCACTCAGAGCCATGCTGACCCCAGACACAGGGGGTGCTTTGACAAAGCAAACAGGGGATAACCCAGCTGGCGTTGTCTCCTCTGCAACATCAGTCTCAGCCAGGCCAAGCAGCCAGAACAACTGTGACCCTCTCTGGGGAAAGCTGGGTCCCAGTAGGGATGTAAGAACAGGGAAGCTCCTAAGAGAGAAAGAGAGCACTGCAGAAAGGAACGTACTTCAAGCAAAATATTTATAATATGATCCAGCAGTAACAGCTATTCTCACGCTCTGCTTTCTCAGTGCAATGATGCAAAACAAATGTGTAGTTAAAGGGGGGAAAAAAAAAAAAGACAACAAAAAGAAAAAGAGACAGCTCTCTCACTTCAGAGAGTAGTTGTGGAGTCTTTGCAGCTGTAAATTGCCAGATTTTAGGGAATTTCAGTCCTGGTGAGCTAGAAAATCGCTGCAGTACCAGTAGCACAGGGTCTTACCGTCAGCAGGACTGAGGCCCCTGGCAGCAGAGATGACGGAGAGCGTGGGGCTGCTGTGCACAGAGCGGAGGTAGTGCTCCATGTGGGGTGCCACGTAGGGGTGCGGTGGGCTGAAGGGTGACTCGCCAGGCCCGGCAGGGTGTGGAGACAGGCGGATGAGGGAGATGTCAGAGATGACGGGGCTGCCACTCAGAGGAGGAGGCCTGGGAAGGAAAACAGAGACACGCTGTCACTCACAGCAACTCAGAGCAGGCACAGCTGCTTGCCACCCTTCTCTGTCCTGCCCCACCACCTTCGCCACAAGAGAGGAGTTCAAGCACGTAGCAGGACAATCCTCTCTTCTTGGCATACGCAGAGTCTGAAGTTTCCAAGATTGCTGTGGACACGCACCAGTATTGCTCTAAATATGTATTTGTGCTAAGGTGGCCCACCCCAACTGGGCTGCTGTGGAAAGGGGCACGAGCTGCTTTAGGCAGTGCCTGCATGTAGAGGAAACATGGAACGCACCCTGTGCTGGAGATCCCATCCCACCTCCTTGCACAGGGAGGCTGGCCACACAATGATATTTGAGGCAAACCCAGGGTTTGCAAGCTCCTCACTGCTCCTGGATATCCAGGTGTTCAGTGTTGCCACGTGCAGAAAGCCCTGGACAGGGCAGTCCGTGCAAGGATGGAAATGTTGCAAGGAGAACTTATGGGATCTTGAGCTGCACTTTGGTCAGCCCAGCACGTGTGGCTTGGCCTGTGCTGGCACAGCAGCCCCACCTCCTGCGTCCATCACGGCCAGCCCAAGCCTCCTTGACAGGTTGGTGGTACAGTTCAGAGGGCAAAAGTTCATGAGAGGTTTTACTGCGTGCTTTCTGGGGGCCACCTCTCTTAAATCCCTCAGATCTTCCTCAGGCCAAGTGCTACCTGAGAATAAAGTCAGTAAGTACTGAGGGATTCAGCAGGTAACAAAAAAAAGTCACGTGCGTGTTTCAGTGCTTAAGCCATTTTTTGAAGGGTGAACAAGGATGGAAGAGAAAGTCTGCAGATTTCTCCCAGACATGCGCCCTACTGTACCCTCCAGCCTCTTAGACAAACCACAGAGGGTGCAAAGGAGAAAAAGTTACTCACCCTGACCTGAGAAGCAGAAAATCTTAGCTAGACACCAAAGGAGGCAGAGCTGTCATTAGGCAAAACAAAAGAGCAAAATCTGCTTTGTATTATCTCCCTCTGTACTCACAGACTGCTGGAAGCAGAGCTTGTGTTGACACACAGGTCACAGCAGGGACAGCATTTGTCCCTTGCTGGGTGCTCTGGCAAAGTTGAGGGAGATGGATGGGCAACCTATGGGGCTGCACCCTGAGTACAGAAGACAACAGGGATTTGGAGTTCAGGGATCTGGGATGTGGGCTGATCTAAGGGAGGGTATTACAAAGGCCATTCACTAAGACTATCCAAATATGCCATTAGTAAGTGCGTGTAAGATCTGTCTCTCCATGCACAGACAACCACACAAACATGATGGTCTGAGCAGTTTCAACACACCACCAGCACCTCAGGATCTCAGTACCACCCTGCCTTATCAACAGTTCAGGTGCATTGTAATTTATTTGTAATACTTGCATATCAACAAAACCACACAGAAATGCAATATAAGCATTGCAGAGTTATTCAGCAATTTAACAAGCATGTTTGTCTTTGCTTGATCTTCTGTGTGTTTCTCTGTCTTTCTGATAAATTAGTAAACCTTGTGGCTTTTTGAACACTTTCTGCTGATGGGTCGTAAATTAAATGCTTTCTGAAATATTTATAGTTCAAAGTACTTTCCTGTAGCAATGCACTCTGTGGCTCGGTGGTGTGAAATACCTGGCAGTGAAAACCCATCACACATAAAGGCCTTGTGTAGATGCACAGCCACCAAAACAGGTGGCTCATCAGAACCAGGCTGGGGTTTTGCCAGAGGAACGCCCACCAGCATCGACCCTGTTTTCTTTCATGACACTGAAAGACAAACTGATGATGGCATGGCTATTTCAGACCTCATAACCTCCCCACCTGTGTTGCCATGGCCTTCCATTACCAAAATTATGGGGTGACCAAAGTCACTCTGTGGTGCCTCTCGCCATGACGTCAGCCGTGGCGGCGGCGAGCTCAGGAAGCTGCAGCCGAGGCCGCTGGGACTGGTTTCTGTCGAGGCTGCTAATAAAGGCATCCGAGCACGGAGCCGACCAATTTATTTCTACCGGGGAGGAGGGAGAAGTGAATCAAAGTCTCTGTTCCAGATTTAGTTTCAATTCATTTCTAATAATCTCCACCGCCTCATCTGGAAAAAATGAAACAGGATTAAAAAAAATGATGTCATTAAGAAAACATCTGACTAATTTTTCTTCTGACGAAGACTTAATATAAGTGAGGGGCGATGTAAATTAAAAGCAGCCCCAATCTTCCCTGGGCCACAGAGTCTGCCTTAATACATAAGCCATGAAAGAAGTTTTCTTACATACACAATAAGTTCCCTCTTTCATCAGTACTCACAGCTTCTCCCAAAAGGGTTGTGAACTTCTTTGATGCAGTCCTGGAACTATGTATTACCAGGTTTACGAGCCTTTGGAGCCTCTGCTGATCAAACTGTGAGGCCGACATCTAAAATGCATATAACAATATGAAGGGTTTGCTGTTCATTTTCTCTGTGTTAAATTAGGCAGAAATGCTGGAGTCCCTCAGAATAGGAAAACTCCACCCTGAACAAAGAGGTAACACTGGGAAAAAGATCAAGAATTTCCCCAAAATGCATGCAGCTGGAAACGCAGCTGGTGTTTGAGCATGAGGTTAGCCCTGTGCACAAAGACTGTGCTAAAGAGCAGGCAGCTCCTTATGGCTCTGCTTAAAGCCTCTTCTTGCTCACTGGTCCATCTGTGGACTAGGATAGCCACACACCCATCAAGGTCTGGCTCCTCTGAGCCCTCCCAGGCAGGGATCACCTCTCGCTGTTGTACACCTACAATTCTAGCAAAACAACATCCCACAGTGCAGCATGTCGCAAAATAATGTGGCAGCTCCAGGAAGCTGCCTACCAGGAACAACTCACTCAGCCAGGGGTATCCTTTGCTCCTAACTCCCCAAAGGTTTGATTTTTTTCACCATTTTTTTCCCAGTTGCATTATTGCTTATCTTATCTCACTTTGAGCCATCACATTGGCACTGCAACTACATAGTGAGAGGCAGCTGTATCCTCACAGGTCTGCTCACTGCAGAGGAGAACCACCACATCCTGCTCTTTAGAGGCAGTGGAGGAGAGATGAAGCAGTGCTAGGGAAAGGCAACTCTGTCCCCATATTCAGCTCACATCCAGGGCATGCAGGGCTCTCCATCCCCATGCCCCAGACCCTGCAGTGGGACAGCCTTCAGCTTGGTGTGGTGAACCAGCCTGTGGAATGAAACCATGATGCCAGAGCTGCATTCTTCAGCCTATCCATAGAGCTCCTTGTCCAGATGTCTGCTATCCATGTCACTCCCAGCTTCTTTCCTGGATCCCACAGATAGCATGAGGAAAACACCCCACCACATGTGAGAGAGCTCCTGACTTTGCTGAATGCAGTGCTGTAAAACTGTTGCTCTCTGCAGCAGGATGAGGGACTTCACCTGACCACATATATATACCTGGAGAAAGTGGGATTCTGGCTTTCAAATAGGCTAAGGGAATTGGGTGTCCAAACGCCATTAAATTTAATGTGAGGCAGGGGCCTGTATTCCCCGCGGCTCCAATGAGAAGCCCAGGCTCTATAATTAATGCTCAGGACATGTAGAGCAATTTGCATCTTTGACGAAGCACGTGTGAGCCTGGATTCATTTCCTCCCCACCCAGGAGTGGCTTTTCATTTGCTGGTCTTTAACAGAGGGAGACACTGACGTGTGGGAGACATTACCTGATGCCACCTAAGGGCTGAAGGGCCTCATGGGGGTGCTAGGGGCATACAAGCTACTAAAGGCTTTAAAGAGCAGGTCTTTCTTTACCAGTGCAGTAGATGATCCCTCTGGGGGAGCAGAAATCCTGACCCAATTTACCTGGCTTCAGCTGCCTGCAGAGCAGAACTGTGGGGCAGTGGTAACAGGTGACAGCAGAGGAACACAATCAGCAAAAGGAGAGATACCATGACACACTGCCTTTGGGACACTGGGAGACTTCTAGTGGTTTCCCAGGAGCCGGTCACTCCGTAACAGTCCTTCACTGGGGAAGAGATCTGCTTAATTTTCTTGCCTCTTGGGTTTTGCTGAAAGGAGTGACAGCTTGTCTGAAGCTCTGCAGTCTCATCCCAAAGTTTGGGGGAAGGAGCTGGCAGTTTCCTTTGAAAACCAAGGCAAAGAAACCTCAGCCTGTGGTTTCAGTGAGGCAGAGCACCTTTCTCCTGTGTGTGCCTTGGAGCCTGGCAGGTGCTTGTCTTTCATGCCACTGCTGGGTACAGTGCTGAGAAAGAGCCCTTGCAGCCCCATGGCAGAGAAGCAACATCCTCTCTGAGGAACTGGGCTGGGCTCCTGGGAAGCGAAAACCTCAGGAACTGGCAAAACCAGTGCTGGCTGCTACGAAGAGGGCTTTGCGGTGACTTTTTCCTGCTCTCCCTCAGTGGACATGCATCAGCAATCCCAAAATCTTTCGTGGCAGAGATGAGGCAACACCTTGCCACTGCTGTTAGTCTGCAGCCTCTGCAAGGGGCACTCAGCAATGAATGCAACAGTTAAAGATGTTGCACATTTCTGAAATAATCTACATCACTTAGAGAAACACCAGAAAAATGGAGACAATTACCAAGCACTAATGTTCCATGACTAGTCTAAATTAATACTTATGTGACAAATAAATTCATTCTGCAGAAAACAAAGGGCTGAATACTTTTCCATATGCTTAATGGAATATGGACAGTTGAAGGCAATTGTTTTGCTCTACAATAAAGAGATGCATAGCTGCTAAACAGACATACAAGCAAGGAATAGAACTACTCATGGGGAGGGGTATCATACCCTGGTAGAGTTTTGCTATTAAAAAAGTCTTTTAAAGCCAACAATCCTCTTAAAATCCCACATAGAACCCCTTGATTTTGTTTTGTTTTACATAAAACTTCCTAGCCTGTTTTTCCAAGTCCAGAACAAAAGGATAAGCGATATGGATGACTGAAAAATGGACTGCTCTCATGGCAGATGCTGTATGGACGGGATGCCAAAGTTGTATTCAACAGGAAACTTCAAGTGCCCCAGGATTCATGCTAAATGATTCAGTCTAAACAGCTCTCACCAGTCCCTCAGCTTCACCTCTGTTTATTTCTGATTTAAAGTCCCTTACAACAGGAAGGGCGAGAGGTCGCAACAGTTGTGCGGTACCCTGAGGATCAAACCCCACGAGGTCCCTCAAAACAAGGTAACTTCCAGAGGTCAAACCTGGGCCACGACTATCAAATTCACATGGCATTTGATCATTCACAAAGATTTCCCTCCCTGCCGTTTTTTCAGCTCGGAGAGCAGAGGATGTGCTGCAGGAGCAGCCGAGCAGCCGCCTCTCCCCCCAGCCTGCCAGGGAGCGCAGGGCAGCCTGGTAATGAGGCGATGGGGAATCACTCGCACTTCCCAGCTCTCCCAGCACTCCAACAATTTCATAATTACCCAGTAAAGTGACCTGATGATCGAATATAAGACTATCAACTTAGAGAGCCAGCCTGTGTGTCCCTCTACCAAGAGATCGAGATGGGGAGTCAAGAGACATCACTGCTAACTCCCAGCCCCCACTCCATTGGGATGCACAGCACAAGTACTTTTTTTTTTGTTCTCCTGTATCTTTTCAGCTCTAAAATAAGGTTAATAATTTTTTTTTCATACTCACAAAGATGAATATATAGAAAATCAGAGTTACCATTGCTAATTCAGCAGTTAATGCTCTCACTTATAAGATGTTACAGAGACTGTGACTCTTAACAAAAATTGTTACAGCTTTTCTGCAGAAATTTAATGGCCATGTTTCATGCTGTTTGTATTTTCTCTTTTCCCCTCAAACCTGTCTTAGAGCAAAAAAGGAAGCATAAAAAATAAAAATAAAAAATATTTATAACAAAAAAAATCTGTTTGAAAAGGTATTTTTATCAACAAGGGTAAGTTCCCATTAGATGGGTTTATGGATGGAATTGGTAAATTCAGCATTGCAACAAGACTGTATGGCAAAACTGGATGGTTTTCTAAAAGATGGGCTTTAAGTGTATTGTGAGATTTGGAGTCCTAATAGTAGGAAATAGAAATTTCTCCCACAGTAGAAATTAAAGAGGGGAATCCTATGGCCAGTGTTGCAGATATCAGATCAGATAACTGTGGCAATTCCATTGGGCCTTAACAGATAAAAATATCTGAATATGAAATGCCTTCTTTGTGAATTTGTGGTTTGGGCAGCACTTTGGTAAGGATTTAGGTAGACATTACGAAAACCCCACTCCACATCCATTGGCAAAGGTAGTTGTCATGCCTAAAGTCTAATCTTGTACTACTAAAGAGAACTCTGCCACCAATGGGAGGAGCAACAAGAACAGGTCTCCAACACAACTGCTATGTTTTTCATCTACACAGTATCCTAATCTAAGGCAGATACAATTTCTTTGCATGATTTTTTCCCATCCTTAGACTTAATGCTACTTCTACCATATGAGTAATTTAAAATACTTGTTCCAGGCAAGAAAGAGATTTTTTTTGTTACAAAAGGGATAAAAAACAGTGGTAAATATATTTCATTTTTCCTTTTGAAAGATGATTCCATATTCAAACATATCTGACTTCAATCCTATATTTAAAATATCGAAACCCAAGAACAAATCAAACAACCTATTTGATTTCACCTGATACATATTATTTTTTAATAATGAAATCAAAAGTGTTTTGGTTTAGAGCTTGAAACATTTTTTCATCTAAGTTCCACCATAAGTTAACAATGTTTTTAAGCTCACAGGTTGCTGGCGACCTCAGTGGGGACAGGGGAAACTTTTGGATGGAGCAAAGTTGGGCGCCTGAGCACAGGAATTGGTTCCCAGAGTAAAAACTCTCCTGACCACATATGGTTTCTCATTGCATTTGTGCTGCATTTACCACCACAAGGGTCTAGTACTGGCTAACATTTGTAGCCACAACTGCAACACAACAACAATAACAATATTTGCTTTTAAAATGGAAGAAAACTGCAAATTTTTACAAGTAAGGTTGCCCTCCATTATACAACACACAAAGAAGCAAGACATCAAAGGTAGAAATTAGGGTTGATACAGGACCTTCAAACCCAAATCAAATTAGTGTCTTAGGGAGAGATCTTTGATTTAAGCTTAATAGTGGTGACTTTTTTCTCGGATTGTTTTATACTTAATCAGCCACACGACCCACTGTGCAGACATATGTTCCCAAAGCACATCAAAGCAAGTAAACATTCTGTTTCAGATCCTAATATCCCTTTTTTTTATCCAATTATCTTACTTACATGATCTTTTAATTTAAGTTCTGAAAGCCCACCTTTTCACACAAGCTTTTCTTTAGGAATGGATGCAGAAGGATGACCAGCTCAGTTCTTGTGAGATACTTGCCAAAAAAACTGCACAACTAATAAATCAAAGCACAGCAGATGAGGCTCTAAGATAGTTTCTTGGGAGATTAATGATGAAAGCTTTCAGAGAAGAAGCATATTTTAAGAAGGGGAACTTCAAGGAAGGTAGCTGAGGGGGAGAGAAGGAAAAAAAGTGAGAGAAAAGGCACGAAGGAAAGCATGGATAGAAGTGCAGGAGCCAGGAAAAGGAAGCAAAGCTAAGCAGTAGGGCAAACCTGGAGGCATGTGAGCTTCAGATTGAAACCACCATGCATGAGAACTTGGTTCACAAATTCTGAGAGCTGGGGTGTAAAGATGCTGCACGGTCAGGGTGGGGATGAAGGCTGGGCAGTGGCATAGCTGATTGAACGAGCAAGCCAGGTGAGAATCGGTGGGGAAAAAGATGGGGAGAGGTCTAGACACAGACCAGATCCTGATGGCAGAGCTGAGGGAGATCTGACAGGAGTCAACACTGGTGTGGGGATGTGGGAAATGGGTGTTAGAGAGATGGGTTGGGTGTGACAGAGCCATTTCTCTGCATCTCATTGTTTTCCCTTGGGACACATGTTGAGGATATTAGCACTTTCAAGTGAATACTTTGCTTATAGCTGTGAAGACATTGGGCTTGGGAAAACAAATGGAAGTGCATGTTTGTGGGGAAGAAATCTGAGTTTTTGAATCCCTGCCCAGTGTCTTCTTCCTATGCTACTTTTGGGTGGAGGCTTCTCTCCCTTAAAAGGCTATAACATTCAAGTGCTACAGAAGGGTTTAGCATTTAAAAGACAATTCCTATACTACTTTGGAAATGTCTGTTTCCATGTTTTGCCAGCACTAACCCGTTGAGGAGAGAGAAAGACAGCGGCAGCAACACCACAGCAACGGAGCTCATGGAAGAGTCAGGCAAACCACAGAAAATGCTTATTCATTCATTACACTTTAAATCTGCCTTGGCTCCATACCTGTCATATCCCAGAAAAGCAAAAAAAGACCATTCCTCTTCATCATGACTGTAATACAATCAACTGGCTGCAGCATTACTCTAACCAATGTTAACTAACAGAGTCTGTGTCTGACATCTATAATTTCATGTTAACAAATTAGGTAGACTCCTGCATTTCCTGGTACCTTGAATGCCCAAGAAGCTCATAACTTTTCTTTATATGCAAAATGTCAGGGAAAGGGCAAACAATGTTATGCCAGAAGACCATAGCCAAATCACTTGGTTGGAATGTGCTGTAAATCACGGGGTGAATGGAAAATGAATCTTTGTTCCAGGACGACGACTTCCAGCATTAATGTTTTTGCTAATATGCTCCTTTTCTGTTGGGAATGTCCCCTTCCCATAATCCAAGGTCCTACAACTTAAAACCTATAGCTAAACAAGACACCAAGGAGAAAAACCTACAACCAATTAGTTGCAAAACTCTGAAATGTCCTGCTTCTCTTTTTTAAAGTACAGGGGAAAATAACTGGTGTTCAAGACTTAGAAAGATGACACACTTGCCCTAAGCAGCAGTAAGCTGTTGTAACTAACTGGAAGTAACCAAACCCCATAGTTTACAAAGGGGAATATAACAAAATGAGAACAGGTACAGCACTGATCTCTACAAAGCCTTTCCACACACAGCAGACAGAGGAGTTCCGTCAGTACATAAAGGTGATTGTGATAGCTGCACAGAAATACATCTCACACACACACAGACACATGCCAGGCACTCTGCTGGTGTGCTGTATGTGTACCTGCCTCTGGTGCATCACAGCACAAAGATTTGATGTGCCTTCCCATAATAACAAAGCTTTTGGTTGGGGCTCCCTGGGTTTTCTGCAGGAATTAATTTTACTGGCATTTGACACATTTTAAACAGCAACAGCACTCACAGTAACCTCCAAAGGGAAATATTCCTGAACAATATATAACAAATACATTGATTTCTAATAATAACCACTTGCCCTAAATCTTTTTGCTGACAGGTTTAGTTGGACCAAAGGCCCTTTTCACATCTACTTCGTGACAGTTCCCATCACTACATAAAGACTTTGAAGTGCCCTAACGTGCAGTAAAATGCGAGATAACCTACCAAACTGTCAATATTTCTTCACTTCTAAAAGGAAATGCTAATGGCACTCAAAGAGCTCAAGATGTAATGTAAGATCTGAACCAGCAGACTGGCTGATCTAACCAGCCTTTGCTTTGCAACGAGTACGCTGAAAAGCAAGTAATTATATGGTGAAGAGCAGAACTAGGTAAAAGTTTTTCACTGATATGACTGTAGGGAATAAACCCTTTTTATTCCAAACAAGCTTTTATCTTGAAGTATCTGGAGTTTTCTGTACAAAATAAGAGAATTAACAATAAATCAGCACTTCAACATTAATTTCTTCTTTTTAACCTATCACTTTTTTCTTTACATTTTTTTTTTTTAACATTAAAAAGAAAATGATCATGAATGAGGCATGCATGTTTTTTGTTTTTTTTTTTTAAATCTGGACAGCATTCAGCTAGGGTTTAATTTTTCATAGGGAAAAGTTGAACACAAATAATTCAGAGAAAGCAGAGTGTCTCTCAAATTGCCTGCAACAAACAACTGGCATTTCTTTCCCAGCTCTAGCCTGCAATGTAAGATTGAGAAAGGCTCTATAGCAGGAGAAAGTAAAAGCAATAAACAGAAGCCCAGTCCTATGGTAAAACCCCAGCACTGCTCACCGCACTGTACAACTTGAACATACTTCAAAGGAGTCAGGATGCTTCCCCAACCCCCCAAATCATCATCTCATGGTAAGAAAAGGTGAGGTGTTTCAAATCTCATCTGCCATGTAACCACCCAAAAAACCTTCCTTGCAAAACTCCTTTGCTCCATTGGTGTCATTGACTACAGCTGCTCGCCTATTCTTTCAGTTTTTCCAAGGCATAGGAAAATATAACACATTTATCAAGGAAGGAATAGGGATCTGATGCACCCCAGCTGTTTACTGCTGAAAGTTTACACTAGTGCTTTTCAACCTGTGGTTTGCAAAACCCTTGGGAAACACTAAAAACTCTTTTAGGGGCTGTGAAAGACAGCAAAAAACTCTGCAAGCCTCTTGTTATTCAGGCCAAATTCACTATACTGTGTTTAACAACTCCGCTAGAAATTTTTTAGGGAGGCCACAGGCTGTAATAGCTTGCAAACCCCTCACTGACCCTATGCTTCTCAAAATCAGTAAAATTTACATACAAAACATTCTTAGAGTAATCCCTGATGACCACCCCAATCCTACCTACACCCAGCAACATCAGCTGGTGCAGAAGCAGGCACGTGTGGTTTAGGGAACTTTGCTACGGTGGTGCAGAGGTAACCCCATCTCCTGTGTCTGCTGTGTACCTACAGCAATACCTCCTTTCCAACACCATGCAACGGGAGACCTGTGGGCCTCATCTTTCATTCTCTTATCTCATGCAGCTATTCCTTATGCAGACACATTTCTGTATACAAATCCCATTATACTTGACCCTCAGTTCACCCTGTTTCCATTACAACGCTGTAGACTCAACCAGACTTGCTCCAGTGCCAACTCTGTGCTGTCATTCCTTGCGCAGAGTGGTAATAAAGAAATCACTGTTTTAAGCTGACAAAGAACAGATTTCTTACTAAGTAAACACTGATGTTTTGGTAGGGAAATTAAGTTATAAAATTGTGTCTACAAAGGGAGACCATACAGATGGAGTTTGTTAAGAGACAGCAATACAGTCAACAGTGGTTAATTCAATTGCCTGCTACTTATCAGATTTTTTTTTTTTAAGAAAGGCTTATCCAGCTTTTGTAAATGCAAATGCAGAAAAGCATTTCAAAGAGCTGTTGTCATTGCAGCTAGAGAGTGATGTACACATGCACATGGCCTTTCCAGGCCAAACAACCCAGCCCTGCATATCTGCCATGGCTGTGTTGGTGTCCAGTGGGTCTGGTGCTCACCAGCCTGGCAGGAGAGGACACCTGGGCACAGACAGTTCATCACCATGCCACCACCCTCCAGTGGCTTCTGTCCTTAGGGTGGTGCCATGGCCTCACTTCTCCTGGCCACTGCTCTCACCTGCCTCTGCCTGTATGGGGCCTCCCATAAATACTAGATACCCAGACCTTCCTTCAACTCAGGTTTAAACTGGGTACTAAGCTCAGCTGGGTACAAGTAGGAAGCTCAGTATACCTCCAGTCCTCAACTGACACTTAAGTTATGCCAACCTGACCTTAATTGTCACATCTAATTCCCAAAAGCACCAGGTTGAAGCCAAGTCACTGAAGCTGTTTCTCCCCTAAATGCTCCAATGGCAGAGGCACAGCCACTCTTTATGCTCCCCCTTCCAAGGAACTGCAGCTGGGTTTGGGGTGCTGCCTGAAAAACAGGGGGTTTTGGCAGCATCAGTGCTGGCAAAGGCCCCAGACATCCTCCTGACACTAACAGTTCTAGTGCCTCCTGTACTGCTGATCCAGGATTAGAAGCAGGAGGATCCTCATCACTTCATAACCTCAAACATCACCCTTCCTGCATCTCACCAAACACCAGCTTATGTGGCATTTAAGTGGTGAGAGGGATGAGACCCCCAGCCCTGTTTGTGCATGCTCAAACTATGCAGAGCCAAGGAAGAGATGGCTGCATGGGCAACTGCAGGTGCTCAGCTCACAGGTAACAGCCATGGATTTCCACAACAGCAGCCCGACTCTGTCTGAGATGGTCATCTAGGTAGTCAGAACACAACCTCAATGCAATGGGGACAGTTTAAAATGACCAGAGAGTTGTGGAGGGTTTTTTAAAACATTTTATCAAGAAGGATAGAGAACATGATTTATCTTTTGCATAGGATAAAGTTCACAACGGGATTCAGCATGTAGCATGATGTAAAGTCTCAGGCAAGCCAAAAGGTGTTAACATTGTGTGCCCTTTAAATGAGGCAATTAGTCAGTAAAACAAGATGTGCTTAGGTTGGAACTATGTAAATACACTCGTTTTATTAATGTAAGGCAAAAATCTAAAAAAGAGATATTGCTGGGCAATTAAGTCACCAAGTATTGGTTCTATTTAAAATTCAAGAGAAGGATATTAAACATACTCAAATTTTAATGAAAACATTTGCAGCAGTTTTAATAATTCAGCACAAAATGTTATTTAAACATTTCTCTCTGGTTTTGGAAAAGGCAAACACAGGACCATTGTACTGTGGTCTGGAAATGAGAAATCAGAACTGCTCAGGTGCAGTGTATTTCTTTATTAATTTTAGAAAACTCAGTAGCAAACAAACTGAGCCTGGCAATAAAAGCTATGCTGAAATCCCAGTAGTGGGGTTTTCCATGTGGTAGAAACTTTTGAAAGTTCCATAATCATCTTTTTGCACCATCAAGTACCACTTGCAGCTCAAGATAATTTCAGTGGGTTATAAGCTCTTACATACCTTCATTGTAGGAAAAGGCTGTAGACGTGATTTAGGAAAGAAATTCTCCTATCTTGGAGTTTACTTTGAAAATAGAACTTAAGATCCTGCACTTTGCATGGTTTTGGGTTTTTTTTATTTAGATGTATCAGCTGCTTGATTTGTTTAAATAAACAAAGGATGTAAAAGGTGAAAATAATGTGGATTTAAAAATATTTTATGGTTTAAATAATCTAAAGTATTAGTAACCAAGGAAATTCAACTATCTGGATCCAGACTGCCAATATTCACAATTCTATTTGTGCATGTCACATCACAGTACAGGAAAGCTGTTCATAATCTAACAGCAATAAAATTACTCTTACCCAGCATGCAGTGCACATTTGGTACTCATGAAAACTGTAAGGATTAGTACAACCATTCATGCCTACTACACAAGAGTTTCTAGCCAATGGAAAAAAAGGTACAAGAATGCACAGACCATGTTCTAAGGTCAGTCATAGAGTATCTGAGGGACAGAGCAAGTGCAAGAAGTTATAAGGACCTATTGGTAGGAGATAAACTCTTAATTACAGAAGTCCCATAAAAAAAACTCTCATTCTGATGATCAATAAAGGAGGACAAAAGTTTGACAAGTCAAAAATTAACAAGAAATGCATCTCAGGCTATTGTACTCATGGATTTTTACAGGCTTACTTGACAGGCTGTTGTAACATCTCCCAAGATGCTAGATTGCTGGGCTGCACCATGTCCACCTTCTACCTTCAGCTTCAAGAACAGCTTCCTAAAGTCTACAGTTTCATTTTAATCAAAGATTTCCTCCTGGACAACACTGGCTATTTCAACTGAATCTTAAATGTGATTGGAGAGTGCAGACCATGGTGCATTGTAGGCCAGGAGATTACTTTCAGCCCAGCTTTCACCCAGTGAGGATGGTAACAGGAGGAGGAAACTAGACTGAGCCCTTACACTGTTAAGTAAGGAAGACACCACACACACACCACATGTACACACAAATCCTTACTGCACTGGAAGTTCATAGATCGCAGCAATTTTGCTGGTGAATGTGTGAACCACAGAATTGCCCTGCCTGGGAGAAAAGCACCAGTGAACACAGAGCTGGAAGGGTTGGGTTTATGAAACACAAAATAGTGAAGTCAATCACAGAAACCAGATTCTGGAGAAAGTCCAGTTTGGCAACATAGCCAAAAACCAACTGAAGGGATAGGAAACCACTGCATCCAGTGCAAGACTTGAGGGAGGGAGCACAGTCTGCTGCTCTTCAGCACAAGGCACCTTAAGGAATCTTTTTTCCCTCAGTTTGTGCCATTTACTCACTGAGTCACCTTGGGAAAGGTCACTCACCCAATATCCTGCGCCAGACTGACATACCTGAAGCCATGTGACATCTGCACTGCAATGTCTCTGCTTACCATCCATCCTTATCAGAAACCAGCATATAATTTACCAGAAATGCAAACCCTGCTCTGCAGAGATCAAGCAAGGAAGAAACCAGGTTGACAGAATCCTGAGCTCCAGCAGTACATCAGGACTTGAAGGGAAAGAAGTTACAGCTTACAGAGCTCCTACCTTCTTCACATTTGGCAGAAGTCGTCTCTTAAACAAACAAACAACTCTTTGAAGAGATTCTTATTCTTGTGTTAACACTCATCTGGGCACTGACAGGATTCAAACCAGACGTGGTTGAGGGAAGTCTGGAGTCATACCAGGTTTGGATCTCGCATGCCAAGAGAGGTCAAGACCTAGACAAGCCTTGAGCAGACAATCCCAGGACATGGAGGAAGTGGTGTTGGTGGGAGAATGCCTTTCCCTCCGACTCACTAGGCAAGGCCACGTGATGACAGTCTGGTGAGGAATATGAAGCGGTTTTCAGTGCTATCCACTAAAGCCCAAAAGTCCAGCGTACTTGTCCTCTGAAAAGATTCTCTAGAACCCTTAAAACACATGACTTCTAAAATATCTAAGCTGGTTCAATTCCATTTTAGTCTCTTACATTCTGGTCTTCTCATGTCCTGAATTAATTTTTCTGACCAGAAAAGCCTGAAAGTGGTTGGGTTATGTGTTTGTGTACAATTTCTTTTCCAAAGATGGATAGAAATCTATTTGACTTTGGATGTCTACTATTTTGTCAAGTGAATAAAGTGGTTTGGGGTCTGCTGACACTGGTTTCACTATGACTATTTCTCTGTTTAGAGACATCTATTGGAAATAATATATAAACAGGCTGTAACTATTGAAGAGTTGAAATGTACTAGATAAAACTTTGCAGATAAAACTTTCATGTCCATCAGTTCCTACCAATACTTCTTACAGAGAATCAGCTGGCTGGAGTATTAGGAAAAAAGAGAAAATTAGAAATAACTTCTATATGATTTCTCTCCTGGGAACCAACTGCAAAATCCTTCCAGATGGTCTATAGAAAATAAAATACTCACCCTGAACTAATCCCTACATTATACCAGCTCTCATGCTGTACCCTGATCCCCAAAAGATGTCATCACAAAATGTGTGCATTGTAATCAGGGTAAAATAGCAGTAAAGGCCTCATTTCAGAGGCCAGAGAACTGAAAACATCATTGACTCCTTGAGGGTCTTTTCAAACCAACAGGACCAACACTGACCCTAGTGGTTATCAGTAACTCAAAATAGCTCCTCAAACTCTGGTAATTCCTTGAAAATTTGGTGTTCCTAGGAAGCAGACACTGGGATATTTTGCCTGCATGGTAACATGGCTAGACTCCTCCCAACTGGCCTGTTTGACACCAGTTCTGGGACCTCTGTGATGATGCTGGAGTCACAGCAATGCTGTGTGGAAGTAACCACCACAGCTCTAGAGTCCTTCTTCATTAAACGTGGACTTAGACTTTGCAAAAATCATTTAAAGAAACATAATTGAAGTGAAGCTTTTCATGAGAATACCAGCAAATAATCCATTACTGTAAGAGGTCTGAAGTCAACAGCCAAGTCCATACTGACACGAGAAAAATTACTAATATGAACTAATTTTGCAGCAAAAATACACATGCAGGATTTAGTAAACACTTCTATTCTGTGATATCTTCAGAAGAGCACTCTCCTCAGGACAGCATATGAACATGCATTTAAGTTTCTCTGAAGTCAAGAGACCTTGACTAAATAGGCATTTCTAATTAAGCATACACTTATATGTTTTCCTAAATAGGAAGAGGCTTAAAAACAATTCTTTAGTCCAGAGCACTTTCTGTGTGACCCTCTGCATCATCAACTCATTATTTCGTTTCTAGTATCTTCTACAAATCTTCTCCTTGTTAATCCCCAATTAGATTCATCTTCCTTTAATTTACTGATTTGATGACTGAATACATTATTTCCTTCACCTCCCTATCATTCTACACTCTTTCTGTCATCTACGATGCAGTTTTCTCTTGTAAAATATCATACTTCACTTAAGTGAGAATGAAAACCTCTGAAGTGTTTTATCTCACAGTGAAGACAAATAGTCTCAAACAAGAATGTGCAGGTAAGAACATCATCCTAATGAAGCTGTAAGTTTGAAACTTTCCTATTTTTAATGTATTAACCACAGTCTGGTAGACTTCTACCAGTGGTACTTTGGGATGTGTGGTTACTCTGTGGGATCTTAAGAGGCTTTCAGATGAAGCATTCAATCAGTAGGTACCATGTCCAGCAGCTGGTTTGCAAGCCATGTAAGTAGCTCCATAAACAAGCTAGGAAAGTCTCTTGTGAAGGTGAAAGAGGAGGAATAAGAAATTCTTCCACAGGATGCTTTCACAGGATCAAAAGGAAAATATCTCAAAGGCCTTTACTAGATTTAAGAATGCACATTTATTTCTCTGAGAGACTTAAACTCAAAAAGCTGAATGTGACTGCATTTTATACAGCCCCAACATATTTTTTCAGTCTTGCCTGACTGCGCCCAGGTGCTGTTATAAAAGACTTTGGCTCATGTGTGCAGAGTAGGGAGAGGTGTAAGAGAGAGCTAAAATGAGTTGTGCAGGAAGAAATACCTCTCCTGTGAAGAGGCTCCACTTGTGCAAAAGAAACACTGGCACATCATTGCAGCCAGAGGAAGGGCAGGAGGTGGTGGTGGAGCCTAATTCTCACATTTAATCTAACAGCATGTGCTCAGCAGCAGGAAAACCATGGTACAGGTCCTTCTGCTGCCCAGGAAAGGGCAGCTTGGTGGAAAAGGACAGCTCCTACCATGCTCTAAGGCATGGCCCCCTCACCCCCCACCCCCCCGACAAGTATCTGCTTAAAAAAATCATCAAAAGGCTCACATTCTCCTGGTTCACTATCAACTACCACGATCAATTATATCAAAACCCAACCTCACACACACCAATAACGTGAGAGCAGGGAATGTAGTAAACTTGCTCTTGAAGTGGAGCCTGGCCAACTGATATCATCTAAACCTTGAATATGTTTTTTACATAGCACGTCCTCCCATGAGATTTGCTATGTGCATGCTTCTACAACAGAGAGGAGACAGGGCAGAAAACATCCCTGTTGATTCTGCAGGAGCTACATGGCCTGGGCATGCACAAGCCACCTCATTAACATGTCTGTGTTTCTTAACTCCACTCCAGCCACTTTATGAATTTTAAGGTACTTAACTCCTCTACCAGAGATGCTTTAGTGTCCTGAGTTTCAACAGAGCTTGGAGTAGTTTGACCTTAAATAGGATCTAGCTTGTTTGAAAAACTCATTGAGCCTTTGCATTGCCAGTGCTTGACAAGCCAGCCCTAAGAGTCAACACTATTTTGAAACCCACAACACCCACTCGCAAACACTCTTAGCCAGACCCAGTACACTGGGATTTATGATCTAGAATAACCCAAGCACTTTTAAAAGTTTGACCCTTGAGAAATGTTCTAAATTTTACCTGTTAGCTGTCTATTTAATATCAATGGTGAAACATAAAAGAACAGGAATCAAGAGTCTCCAAGGCAGAAAACTGTGTAAAATCACAAATTCTCAAAATGGTCTGGCACATAGAAGAAAAACATACTTATGTGGTTTAGTGTCAGAGCAGAGCCAGGGATCTAGAAAGCCCACTAAAACACACTCACTCCCGCGGGAGTGATGTGCAGATCTGAGATTTGCCAGAGTAACAGCACCCAGTTCTGCCCTTTGGTTTGTGCAGAGGTGTCTGCATGGTGTCAGCTGCATGCAGGGTATCCAGATCCACAGTTCTGCCAAATAGGGTCTCCTTTTTTATTTTATTTTTTTTTTTTAACTCTCCCCCCAGCCATCTGGGTGGTCCAAGAATCAGACCCAAAATACGTAGGATCCCTCGAACCACATGTTCTAACCCCAGCAGAATTGACTCAGTCCTTCATCCATCCAGGGTGAACTGACTTCCCTGCTCTTTGCTGCGTGGGGGCAACTTTTGGATGAGATTTGAAAATTTCCGCTCTGTATGGACATTAAAAATCCTACATTTTTCTACCAGTATCACAAGCCAGCATTCCTGCCATGAGTTTTTATCTCTCAGCACCTTGTGTAATTTGCTCCCCATGGCCACTGGTAGCTGGGAATCCAGATTAACCAGCACCTGAAAAGTGATGTGCCTCAGGCTTCATTCCATGAGCCAATGGGATGGATGCGTTTTGTCCATTTATCTTCACACACACTGGAAGGATTTCAGAGAAAGAGAGAGAAAATGAGGAGGCTGAGTGGATTGGTATTTGACTATATGCTGCAGGCTGCAGCCTGGCCAGTTCATTAGAGCAAGGAGGAGGATATGACAACATGCAGCAAATATCTGGAGGGACGTGTTACACAAGGAGGTGTGCTAGCAGCAGGAGGGTCAAATTCAGGGAGAGAAAAAAAGGAGGGGGGACTAGAAAGGTGAACTGCATGGAGAACTTCATACATTGAGAAAGGATTTGCTACAGGATAGAGTAGAAGTTCAACCCAGAGATACAAGACCAGGAGATACAAGGGGGAACCCACAGACCCCTGCTCAGTACAAGAGAAAGTGCTACAGAGGAACAGAACACCGCGCCGGGTCTCAGCATCTCTTGTCTTCAGGACCACAAGAAGCTGGTAGAGGTGAAATACCATCTAGAGAAGTGATTTATTTAGGATTAAGAAAAAGAAGAGGCCAGGAAGGGCAGTGCTCCCCATTTAGCTGAGAGAAAACTTGAGAAACAAATTCAGAACACGAGTTTAAAAGGGCAGGAAGTTGGCACTGAACATTTATCCATTTTCACAGATGCTGAAAGCAGTGGAGAATGGGCAATCCTATTGAGATAGCTTCTGAAAGACACACACTCTCTGTTTAGAAACTCTTTAGAAAACAGCAGGAGAAGAGAGTTCAAATAATTTTTTTTCCTAAAGCAGAAGCTTAACAGTGGATAAGGTGGAAGCATGAAGTCACTTTTAATCTACTATAAAGTGAGGTAAGCAAAGGGATTATCACTTAAGACTCGCTGACATGAAGCTCTGAGAATGACATTTAAAAGCAATGGTGGATTACAGAGTGACATCATAGTAAATGAACACATGCCAGAGGTTTACATAAAAGACCTCAAAGATCATGCTATTGTTCTCAGTACTAAAACCTCTTAGCCATTTTTACACTTCTGGTGGTGATTAGGCTAAATTAGAAGTGCAGTTTTTCACAGCACCAGCAACTCGGTGGCCCAGATCTTCACTAAGTGCCAATGGGCATGACTCCATCTGAGCTCACCCAGGCCCCTCACTCCAGCCTGATGTCACAGAATTCAGCACCTGGAGACCCAAGCCCAAATGTTTCCAAGCCCAATCTCCATTTCATTGCATAGTTTAGTGAGTCTGAAACCACACTCCTTCAGGTCCCTCTGGACTTCAGGTTTCAGTTTTCAGAGTACTCTGAAGACTATTTAACTAAACACACATTACAAAAGTATCCTGAATTTAAAGAACAGCACAGATGTGTAAATCTCTCATAATGGAATACGGTTGAAAATCTTTAACAAGTTCCAAAAGAAAGCTGTGGGAGGTGTGTATTTCATTGGTTTGTTTTTGGTTTTGTTTGTTTGTTTGTCTGTTTGGTTTTTTGTTTGTTTTGGTTTGTTTTTTTGCAGAATAGTTTATGAGACTGGAAAAGTCTACAGAAACATACTAGTCCTGATCAGTGTTTTGGATTATGCCTTCTCCATTTTCCAAAGACCTGATTATCCTATCTTCCCACTAATGCCAGGAGATGTTAGGCATGTACCTTCTCAGTTTCTGTACAGGCAGGTAGTGCTGTGTACCTTTTCTCTGGTGTCTGAAAACATGCTACATGCTACAACCTTGGAAGGCAAAGGAGTCTTTTTCTAGCTCTCAAGGTATAAAAAGGGTGAGTGCTACCCTGACAACTTTTGAGATATGAACAAAATAAAGCACTGATAGAATTAAAGTAATTTGTCCAGCTCCCAGAACATGACAGCAGAAGCCTAGTATTTCATCTGTGGTCTCCTGGAGATGGATCAAGTGACCATCAAGTATTAATCTTTGGACAGACAGCCCCCCAAATCACCTCCTGCAGGTTGCTAAAGAGCCACGTCAAAGCAACAGACTTCTGCTAATTACAGACCAGAGGTTTGAACCAGCCTTCTGAGGGGACTAGCCCTTGCAAACCATTGAAAACTCACACGTTCTGATTTTCTTAAATAAATAAAGGAAGCATGTGGGAAAGAAGGGGACAGAACAAATTGGATGTGGGAGCCCCCAAACCTGTTTCCCAAACGAGCAATGTATCTATTTGGTGAAAGTCGTAAAACTTTGCAGAACACATAAGAAGGCCTCTCTGAGCAGCTGTTTGCTTTGACTCCGGAGGGAGCTCGCTCTGTCTCCTAAGCAGCACAGTACCATCAATCACGACCTGCCAAAGATTTTCTACTCCAGTAGCAAAGTAAATATGAAAACACACAGGTCTTATTGGTATGTATGCTCTGTGGCTCAGCCGAGCGGTGTCCTTGCTGCAGGAATGACCATCACCAGGGGTCCCATCCTGAACCGCAGGACAGGATCCCAGCTGCAGCCTCGGGGGAGTGGTGCCACACTGGGGGGGATAACTGGAGGGATAACTTATGCATGCCTGGTAACACACAAAGGCAGCTTCAACAGCATGCACTGCAAATGGCTCCTCTCCTCCACAGAGTCAGCAATCCCCCTGGATGGAAGGGATGGACGAGAGGCCCCAGCAGGGAACAGGGAGCACTGTCAGGTGAGCCCTGGCAAGTTTCAGCTGAAGCATGGTCAGGGCTGCAGGGCATTCCAAAAATTTCACTGCAAAACTCCGACAGCTCTTCAATGCGTGTATTGGAAGCAAGGCTTTTCAAAGGATTCCTATCTGGTGAAACTGATGGGACTTTGTGTGTGTTTTTGTAGAACGGGAACAGCAGAAGGCACATCTGTGACAATAACAAATTCCAACTCTAAAGCAAGAGACATTGGTGTTTCTAAAAGCAGTTATAAGATGATGATGATTATTTTTTGTATGGCTAAACAACATATTTTCCCTTAACCCTACTTGGCCTCCCTTGGCTGAATCTCACAAAAAACAACAAAGGAAAGAGAGAACCAGACTGGAACAGATATTCAACATGGAAAATCTTGGGTTTGACAGTAAATTTGGCATATTTCTCAACACTTGAGACATCGTCTTTTTACGATGAAAAGTTTAACAATCAACTCCTCTGCATGTGAATCACCCTGCCTAAACAGCTCAGGAACATTTTAACTGCTTCTGAAAAGGTATTCTGTAATTTTTAACACAGTAAAAAGCAAACAAACTTCAGCAGGGAGGGGTAATAGAATCAGATAAAGAAAAAAAGTGTAGGCTGGATATCAGGAAAAATCTGTAATAATATATTAAGATTTCAGGGAAATGGAGGAATATCCTTGATTAAATGAGATAAAATCCCTACCAGAGGGAAATTAAGGGCAACTCCACATTATCATGGAGATGGAGTCATCTCTATGTTTAGGTCTTCAGGACAATTCAGTCCTAATGGAAACCATGGAATTTTCAGCTCAGGGCTTGGGTTTGTTTTCACTATTTGTATGTGTGGACAGAAGAGCAACAACAGTATTTTGTTAATAAATAATGTCAGAACTGCATCCTAAAACACCACCAGGATGTTGGTAGAAAAACAAGGCTGCTTTTATTTTTTACAGTGCATAATGCCTGATGGGTTTTAACCACAGTTTAGGAGCTACTGTTAAAAAGCTTCTTGCTGAGTCAAGCCTAGGCATGCTGTTTACTAGGGTTAGCCCTGAAGGCTCTAGCACTGGCAGGGACTTTTAAGCTGAGCTAAGGAGTTTTTAGTTATTTTTGTTGTGATTTAAAAAATAATAATAAAAAAAGGTAAGCGTGTAATCATCTCTCATATCTGCCAGCAACTTTCCTCTGGAGTCAAGGGCTTGGTCTTGCAAAGCTGATGCTGTCGTTTTAGTTTAAAGCAAAGACCAGGCCCCAGTGGATTAGGTTTTTGTGAAGAAGTCCACTAAAATACAAGATACCCTTTCTGTTAGAAAAGGATCTGTACTAACTTATGAAGTTAATTTCTCTGGTTCAGCTTTGAGCCTGCACACACCTGGCTAATGACTTTCACTCAAATAGTGCAGACCTACAACCAACAGTGAAGAGTGAAATTCTGACAAATCAATAAAAGCTGCATGCAGAAAATGCATGTAAGACCCACCACTGCTCTTCCACAGAACCTGGGCCATCCTGTGCTCTGGAAGAGAGGATCAGGGGAAAAACAGTATGTGGCTCTGTAATTTGATCCTGTATCTCCAGAATAATGCTGAACCTCCAAATTTATTTCTTCTGTTTTTCCTTAGCCTTTGAGTATTGTAGTATTACTTACTTGAATGTTATGTTGTGGAAGTGTTGGCTCATACAATTTATATGCACCAATACAATTTCTTTTATTCATTCTGCTCTAGTTCTACATTCCTGGAATAGGTTTCATCCCATATTCAGTTTCACTTCATTCTTTACAGTGTCCACTAGATTCCAATCCTCTCTCTCACTCTATCCTCCACAGGCACACAATCATTCCTGTCCAATCCTGTCCAATCCAGGACAATATCTTGAACCCACAATATTCCTGTTGGTGTGCACTGCACAGAGCTCAAGGATCATCTGAATGAGATATTTTTTTTCTAGACAAGCCAAGCAAGCACCATGATTCTGTCAAATTTTTGTTAACACCAAGAAAAAAAAGTCCAAATAATTAGGATGTCCAAAAAATTCACCACCAAATAAGTAAAACCAACAGTGGTGGCACATAAAAGTGGGTTGTCCTAATGACTGGAGAAACACCAGAGCAATGTCTAAAAGTAGGCTTCAAGGAAACCCCAACATAAGCTGATTTTGGACATATATAATAAATTCTCAGTGATAGAAGAAGACTCCCGTTCTGAAAATTATTTGTCATGCTGCTTAACAAGAAAATCACTGAAACACAAAGACTGACAACACTGAGGAGAAATGCAGCAAGTCTTTCAGGCCTGTCTTGGCACGAGGGTCCTTTTTTACTCAAGTTTTTCACATTCCCATCTATGTTCCCAAACAAAGGGTCTCACAGGTGGTTCTGCTCAAGAGAGCCTTGCAGATGAGTTCTCTCCAGTTGAGATAAAATAACGTATGCTCTCATTAGACCAAATGCAAACAGTGATGAAGGGGAATGCACTGCCAGGTCACATCAAGCAATCAGGAAACAAACCTTTGACATAATACAGCAGGCAGATAATAAGACCCCATAGTTAGCAACAAATGAGACTGCACTTAATTTGCCATGCAATGTTCACATAATTAGATAAATTTGGTACTGTCAAGACAGCAGTCAGGTAGAATATAGACTTGATGAATTGGGGACTCTCTGTCAGGCACCGATCACATTAATCATAAAGCCAAACTCAGTGACGCAATTTTTCTTCCAAACATTTGCCATAATTTTCTAGAGTGAAAATATGCACATGCCCTTGGGGGTTTTTTACGGGTTGTTTACTTTTGAAACAAAAAGGATTTATTTCTGCACCACCAGGACAGAATACAAACTTCTAGAAGCTCATCTGTGCCCACAGAGTCCCCCCAGCATATTGAACAAGAGCCATGCAACCATCACGTGTGTTCTAGCCCAGGTCTACCACCATGTCTGGATGATTTCACACTGGACATCCTCCAGCAAGGAGGGTGAGTGCTACGTTGTGACTTTCAGAGCAGAGACTGGAGGAGAGAGAAGAAAGACAAAGGAGAAGTAGAATAAAAAACAAAAGGAGTAAAGGGCAAGACATGATTTTAAGATGTTGGCGGATAAAATCTGGAGAGGAAAAATGATTGAGAGGCCACAGCTGCAGAGAATTTTCCCAATGTGGCTGTGCCATAGTGCAGGTTACTTGACAAACAGCCAAATGGAAGTGGCATTCCCTCGACCCTAAAAAACTGACACAACAAAGAAGCACTCGGCTGCTCAGCTTTGGTGTTTCTCCAGCCACAAAGGCACCTTTCAGTGCAGTGCCCAGGTAGTTTCAAAAAGGATTATGTTTCCTCTTTGAGACCCGGAACCAAGTTTTCTTTCCAGTATCTCACAAGCTGGTTTTGTGAGAGGAGCTGCTGGGCATGAGAGGAATCCCAACAAAGAAATGCAGCAGCTCTACCCAAATACTAAGCAGGACACGCTTGGTCCATTGAGAGACAAATTTGGTAACTGCTAACACAGTATATTATTAATTTTGGTGCAGATGAACTGAAACCTGATCTGCCAGTGCTGTACACTTGGCCAGGATTGATCAGCTGGACAATACCAATATGAAAAAATACTGGGGTTACTGGGGATATGGTTCATAGATACATAGCATCAGTGGCAAGCTCTCAGTTGCATTTTGTAAAAGACCTAGCCTCATGACCCCACCACAGAAACTGCTGTGGAGCCCCAGGGTATATGTCCCCAAACCTCCTTGTAAGGATTGAAGGGGAGCACTGAGTGGGGCACACAAATAAGCTGTGACAAACATCAGAATATCTGCCAGCCTCTCTTCTAACCACTGTTTTGGATATCACCTCTTCCGTATGTGCTTTATTAGCCAGAGCTCTGGCTTATTAACTATCTCCCAGCAAGTTATTATTCTGTCTTTTTTTCCTACAATTTTTGCATGAAAGACAAGAACTATTTCATGCAGCCTCTCTAATCCCCCCCAGTTCCCATGCTAGCAACCTGCTTTGTCATTTCCCCTTTGCACACAGCATGGAAGAAGCTGCTCTGCCCCTTTAAACATCCAGTCAAACTGACTGTCAGCCAAAAAGACAATGACTTGTCTTCTGGTAGGATCCAGGGGAATGCCCTATCATTTATTTCTTGCAGTATTTTGGAAGCAGAATAAAGCTGTGGTAGCTGTGGGGCTCCACAGATCTGGCTGCTGCTGTCTGCATTTCTTGCTTCCCAGGGTCTATTCCCCAGCTCACACCTGTCCAGAAGCAGCACAGCTCCACAAACAGCCACTGCAAAGCTGGGTAAGCACAACGCCTGGCCAGACAGTGAGGCTGCAACGGGACTCCAGGGGATCAATTGAGAGTTTTTAAAGTGACGAGCCCTAGTTCTTTCCTTCTTCTTGCAAAATGATTCTGGCCCTCAGTGGTTCTCCTACAACGAGTGCTCTGGGACCTGCCCCCTCAGCTGATGTCTGAGCCCTGTGTTACAGCTGTGGGTTGAAGGATTTTGGGATGGCTGTGGGACTGTCAACCCATCATGTTTCTCCTCACCTCTGATGGGAAAGGTGCATGTCAGAGACTAGAAGAAAAAATTCCAGTCCCACGGTAACTAGAACCTTGCTCACATCCCTGCTGGCTCCATTTTGCTTTCCCTGATCAAAGCTTACTGGAGGTGAAAACAGATATCTCTGTAAACATCTCCATCAAGACATCAAGAACTATTGAGCTGTCATGTCCTGGGCGAGGAGATTAACCACAAACCCCTCTCTCAGGGTGTAGCCCCTGACCAGTCTCTGTGCTCCCTGCCGCATCAGCTGCCTCAGGCAGAGGAGGCTTTCATGAGAAGGTCACCATCAAAAGCAATATTCCTGCCCCTTCAGGGTGGACATGGACACCCCCATGAGTACCTGACTTATTACTGCTTTTAGAAAATGCCACCAGCCTATTTGGGCTGTTGTCAAGTGAAACCAAACTGAATTACAGCATTCCTGGCAGACTTTTGCCACCGTACCCACAACTGGCAGGCAGGGAGGAATGGTACACAAGGTCCTCAAAGAGAGGGAGCAGTGCTGGGTCTTTGCCAAGATGGTGACAGAAGTGACCCGGGCAAGGCATGATGTGAGAAACACAGCGGGTGCAAAAACACAAGTCAAGCCTGTTTCTGGGACCTGAGCTGAATAATGACAAAGAAGCCCTATACTCCCATCCTGCTGCTATAGGGCACTTCTATAGGCTTAACAGAGCTGTAAAAGCCTCCTGCCAGGCAGGTCAGCATTGTCACTGGATGGGGACAATGAGGTAGAGGGTGGCCAGTAGGACCAACTTGCTGGAAGGGCAGTGAGTCCCAGGGACTTCAGCAGTGGGATTCGGAATACTGCAGGTGGCTGATATTTTAGCAAGGCACGGGAGTGGAGGTGTAAGACTTACCCGTGGATAGCGTGGACAGAGTGAGGCTCATAATGGTATCGTCCTTCCTGGTGGCGCATGTCAATTGGCAAAGGAGCATGGAAGGCCGGAAAAATGTGCTGCGGCACTGTTATGGGGAATAGAAGAAAAAAAAAAGGGACTTCAAAAACTTTGCCTTCCCTTTTAAAACAATTTCAAAGGCACTAAATCTCCATGAATTTCAGAGCAAGAGCAGTGCAAGACAAGGGGTCTTCATGATATCAGCGCTATCATACACCAGAGAAGTGGAATGAATAAATAATCAAAGTCATGCGGAAAAATCCTACATCTTCGACATAAAAGATCTCCAACAGGGTTTTTGACAAAGACAAGCAGCTAAGCGCTCTTTGAACTTGAGGAGATTATAGCAAGCACCAAGGAAAACTAGACTTGCAACGCAAATCAGACTCAACAGAGCCTGGTGGGATCCAGACCTGCACCGTCCCTCAAGCCTGGAGTGGCAGCAAACACTGTTCCTGAAGGTCTGTACACACAAGTTGGAAATATTTACCTAAAAATATAACAGCAAGAGCAGCGCTAAAGCAGAATGTCTAGGCAGTCAGAAGAGGCTCAGAAGTGCCTACTGCCAGGTTCTGAGAGAGGAGCTCAAATTGCTCTCACTTGTAATCACTTGAGGCCCTATTTTTTATTCATTTGAGAAGCTTGTTTCATCTTTGATGGAAAGATAAAGTGGTCTCAAAAGGCAGCGAACACCTACATTGACTTATTAAATCTACAGGTTTTAATATTTATTATTGACCCCAAAAGTTAACGGCGAGAATATTTGAGTGAGTTGAGCTGATGGAAAATTCATCAGGTTATTTCTCCTCACCACCCCCGACAATGCTGCCTGGCCGCCTGGGCCTTTTCTGCTAAAATTACAGAAGCTAAAGAAATAGAATTAGCAGAGCCTTGACAGCAATACCACACAACTGCAGTAGCGATCCCGTACAATCACCCTCTGACAGGGCTCCGCACATCTGTAAAGATGCCCCTTTCTGTGACAGTGACCAGCTTAAAGATAAAAGGCTGGTCTTGCTCTGCCTTTACAAACAGTCAGAAATTCTTCATTAAAGATTACTTAATATTGTTGCAGGTTTCACCGTTCTTTCTCTGGCTTCTTGGCCTTTCGGTCTAACTGGAGACCAAAACCAAAATAAACCCAACCTCCTAAGTGAGCAATTCAAAACCTAGCCTGTGCTCCGTATTTCACTGTAACTTGCCTCCGCGACAGGTACCATGTCTCTGGAGATTGGGGAAGCACCATCCAAAACCAAAGTGTCAAGGCTTGGGCCAAGTCTCTCGCTGTCGCTCAGCAAACTTCAGAAATGCCAAACTCTTTTTCTACGAAAGACTTAAAATTTAGCCTTTCGCATCTGTGACTCCAGCTGCACCAGATCTACGCCGACTCTGTCCGGTGGGGCTGTGCTCCGCTTGTGTCCGTCGCGCAAAGCCTGTGTGTAATCCTCATATACCTCTCTCCCGGCATATCAGCAAAAGGATCTGTGGCTCCTACTCCCATTGCAAGGCTCAATCCCTGAGCACAGCGCGGCACAGGCGCGTCAGCCAGGCTGCTGGGAGAGGTGAGAGACTACACAAAAACAACCTTCCTGCCAACTCTGCTGAAAGGCGTTAAGCTAAGGTAGTCGGGGTGGAAAGTATTTAAGGCTCTGCAGCAGACTTGCTCTCCGTGCTCCAGCAAAGGGCTGGCACCTCACACTACCTGATACACTGGGAGCATTTTTGCAGCTCGCCTAATGTCAGGACACAGTAGAGTAACTGTTAACTGCCTCCCCCGATCCTGCCGCCCCCCCCCCCCCCCCCTTTTCTCTCAAAAGCAGCTCAGGGAGAGAATGAACTTGGATCCTTCAGGATTTGCTTTTGCAGGAGGAAGATTCACCCTTTAACTGTCCTGGGTAGGGACAAACTGTTACATAAAGACGCTTGTAGGGAGTCTTCACTTTAAGAGGCAACCAGTGTTTTTCCAGATCAAAAATACACCAGAGTTGACACACCTCATCCTCTGCTCACATAGCACAGTAAAGCTCCTGGTCTCCCCAAACCATGCTCAGCTCAAACTCCAGCCTAGGCTGGCAGACACCTACGGCTGCTGTCCTCCCCCCCAGGGACACTGCTCTGCCTTGGCCGCAGCTGCTACCACAACCCATGTCTGCTGTGGGGACCAGAGGGAGTCAAGCTTTTACATCATCACATACAAAGCATGATCACAAAATCAACTGTCCCTGCACAGACATCCAGCGGCAGCCAACGCAAACATCTTTTCCAGCCTGAGCCCCTAGGCTGGGCTTCCTGGAGTGCTCACCCCATATTTATGCTGTACAAATAAACCAAAAGGAGCAAGAAAACTTCTGTGCTCCTGGGATCAAATCAAAGCGCTGCTGGTGGCATCCCTGTAGGTGAAGATTGGCAGCCTCCCAAAATAGGGTGGTCACTCTTCCTCTAATGGACAGGTCTGAGGCTGAGTCAATCCCCAGAGTGCAGGAAAGTGAGAGCTGACCTGGGCTGAAACTGTATTGGTCATTGCAGCTGAGTTTTAATGATGTGGAGAATCTCCCTATTCCTTTGTCCTGTCCCCTAGGGCAATTTAATTTATTAATAGTGATAAAACTACTAAAACCAGGTCAAACTGAATATCTTAAAAGCCAGGCCAGCTATGCTTTATTTTGTATCTATGCCTTTCTACATGATTGATTGCTGAGATGATACTGGAAATTTCTGTGCTAAAAGAGTCGCTTCTTGTCACTCAGGAGAGCTGGGAAATAGAAAACACGGGCTGTTTGCTGCCTGGCCTCCTTTCCTAGCTATCTGTTGGTATAAAATTGACATCTGAAGAGAATTTCTCCCTCCTCACACCTCTGATTATTAATTGGAAAAAAATTTCCATGAACTTCCTCCTTCCCACTGCACGTTTGTTTTGTTTTTAGCATTTCTATTTGGCCCATGGGAAGCTCAGCAATTGCCTCTGCCTTGGGTATCTGTTTCACACCCCCAGTTCCAACCCCATCATGAACCCTGTCCTTTGCTGCCACTAAGGGTGAGGGCAAAGGTTGGGTTTTTTGACATCCCTTTGCAACATTCCCCTTCATGACTTTCCCTCTGCTTTGCTGCCTGGGAGCACCAGCCAAGCCTACGGGCTCCAGTGGCTGGTGCTGTTCATTTTTATTCTCTTCCAGGTGCTTGGTCAGAAATAATGAATGGTTTTATAGGCAATCAACTACCAATTCATAAACGTCAGCCTGGCTCTGCTTCTTGTTCCCACCCCTCCAGAAGAGGATTGTGAGCTGGCAGCAGGACAGCAACACAGCTGTTAACAAAGATGGATGTTTTACACATACGAGTTAAAAAGACAATTATATTCAATTACTTCAAGTAAGTTACGGTGATGTATTCCTGAATAGCCACAAGAAGGGCAATATGATGATTAGGGCAATGAATTTGCCAACTTTAATCTAATCAAGGCAATCTTTTGTTTAACATTATCTGCTTTGCAGTGGCAGAGGATTTACCAAACCCAAGCAATCTTTGTAGATTTAACCCCAAAGCTGCCCAATTAGAGCTAATGATGATTGCTTTACACAAGAGGGAGGGAGATTTTAGTAAGAGGCCTGGGGAAAGCTTTTCCCCAGCAAAAGGTTGGGCTGTACCAAGCCATGCAGTACAATACTCTGAGGCGCAAAGACATGACAGGGCACTTCCAAAAGTCCCCAGACACTGGAACCACAGACAAACATTTTCTCTGGTTCCTGCTGAAGGAAGAGAAAGCTGAAGAACACATCAAAAGCAGCACCCAAGGGGTAGGGACAATGAGAGAAAGGCATGTTTTGCACAGTTCTACACCAAGTTGGTGGCTTGCGGCTCCCAGTGTGAAGCGGGGAGGCAGAGCACAAGGCACACTCAGAGGCCCCACCTTGCTCCCCACTGGGGCTCCTGCAGGAATGTGTCTGCTCCGCCGTGCCATTTGATAAGGGGGAAGATGCTGCTACCTGTCCCCACTTGTCGGAGCCGATTTTCTGGCCAAGGTTTACGAGCAAGACACAGACCTCCCACTGCTGTGTTCTCATCCTTGTCTATTCAAAGGCCAGCCAAACCTCTGGCTTCAAAGAGAAAAGATAGGAGGCAGAAATGCAGGTTTAAAGGGGATGTCCCTTTGCTGAAAAACCCAGGAATTGGGGAGGGAGGCATCAGAAACAGCCCTTATTAGAGGATGATGCAGGCTTTTGATTATCTCTACAGATAAACCTGTGCTTCAAGAGAAACACAGTCTGCCTGCATGGGTTTGCATAGCAAGCAAAGGAGCTGTTTTGACATTGCTCAGAGCAGCACCTTTTCTTGAGCTCAAAAGTGAGAATTAGGAAGGGTCTAGCAAGCTCTTTCTATTCCAAATGTTTCAGCTTACATGTTTGCTTTTTAAAAAATAGAGAAAAAAAAAAAAGACCAGAAATCAGACCCCACGGCACTGAAGTGGGTTTCATTTGCAGTTTGCTTTGACAAAAACAATTCAGAAAGCTCTTGGGAAAGGACTTTTAAGAAGTTGCCACTTGCAACTGGGATGCTACAGCAAGACTGGCTGGGAAGAGACCCTGAGAAGCACCCTACACCCCCTTGGCACCACACAGAATGTACTGGGCTTCCCCTGCTTTATCTGAAGCACACGTGACTTTTGCAGTCCACCATATGGGCTAAAAAATATAAAGCTTTCCTAGGGTGTCCAACAGTCTCGTGGGGGTACAAGCAGTCCAGCCTGTAAGTAGGCTCCTCTGCCATCAGAAATAGTGCATAAATATTTTGCAATCAACAGTAAAAGTCATTTGTTGAGGAAATAAAGTAAAATATCATTGAATAATTCAGTACCTGTCGTGCTTTTCCCAACAAATTTGCAAAAAAGGCCCCATAAAAATTAACATCTTGTAAAAGAGGAAACACAAATTCTGATTTCTTGAGATGCCTTTTGGTTTGATTTCCTATGGAGTCAGTGATGCATAGGACACAGCTTTTATAAAGGGATCACAAGCTCCCTTGCAAAGACTAACAAAGCTTCACTTCTCCTTAGGAAGGGAAGAAAATATGCATTTGAAACAGAGTTCTGTTTTTTAACTTAGGAGGGACTGAAGCAGGCTAATGTAAAATAACTTGCGCAAGTCTACATAGTCAAACAAGAGCAGGATACCAATGAACCTCAATCACAGCAGGCAGAAACTGCAACTTTATCAACTTTATCTCTAGAAGGCTTCAGAGCCCTGGGGTACTGGATTGATTTGTGTTAGCAGGTGAAAAACTTTTCCAGACACCAGCTTACACTCTCCTGTCACTGCAGTGGCATTAGCAGCTGTACACAAGAAACTGACAGAAAAAATGGGAAAGGGATGTCCCAGAGGATGCTTGTGATATTTCACCAGTACTTCCACGGTGAACTGAGCTGTGCTGTCAGAGGCCAAATCCCTCTTACTGGAGAAGGTGGGATGTGCCTGGTGTGACACAGCAGCTTCAAACAACTTTTGCTTCTTTTTTTTTCTCCCAGGTCCAGCTTCTTCGAAAAAGATGATAGTAAAACAACGGATATCTGCAAAGGCCCTTCTTGCTGCCCATGTTTTCTCACAGATGTCCAAATCTCACTCTCTTTCTCAAGAGTAAGGTTAAGGTACAACAAACATGAAGTGTTCTTCACTCAGTAATCTCCCAGGGAAGCCCAAAGCGTCAAGTGAGGAAGAAATCTTAGGCAGCGTTTGTTTTTCATGTTACACTTTTTAACGTCCCAATTTTACTCATCCACAGTATATATTCAAAGAGATGTATCTTGGCATCCAACAAGCACAGTGGCTGTGAAACAGCAAAGACAGGCCCGTGCTTTGTTCTCCAGCTTTCCTGTGGTGATTTTCCTCACATCAGAGCTCTCCTAAAGTTGGTGGGTTCTGAGCATCCCTGGACAGTCTCAATGTGTGCGCAGGGGAGGCAAACCCAGCCCCAAGCGACTGAGTCTGTGTGTGGCTACTTGACTTCCTTTGATAGTCCCTCCTGGGCGTTTCACTGTTGCATTTGGATGGCCGCCCCTCTGGCAAAGCGCTGCAGGACTGTAGGTGTCGGCAAGGGAGATGTTTTTGTGTTTGTGTGACGTCCCCAGAATAATGATCTAGCTGTTTAAGTGAGCTGAGCGAATGAATGAGCACAAGAAAAACATCTTCACTGAAAGCGCAGCCAAAGTTAATGCACCATTAATAATGGTCTGGGTGAATTATTGGAAGGGATAATAGGCCTGGGGTCAGGGAAGGTCTGAGACAAAGAACAGGGAAAATTGGGTCACAGAAACATGACAGAGCAGATCACGCTGATGCGTCTGTGGGATTCTCCTCGGATGAAGTCATATACCACCATGCAGAATATTAAGGGCTTTGCAGGGACAGCCATTCCCAGAACCACCACTCAGATCAATATGGGAAGGAGCAGGAACAGACACACAAGGCTACAGTGGCTGCCTCTTAGTCTCCCTTTGAGAGATTCACTTTAATGTTGTTTAGCTACTTTGAAAAATACACCTTGTGCCTCCCTCAAAAAGGGATACTTATGCACTGGCTAATTACAGCAATCTGGGAATTTTCTAAGCATAGAGAGGTGTCTGGGCAAGCATCCCTTCCCTGAAAGGCAGCACCATGCATTTCACAAAAAAACATTCAAGGTGCTTCAGCAGCTCTGTTTTTCTGTCTCCAAAATTGCAGAAGGAGCTGCAACCCCTACTCCTGCCCCATCAGCTGCCTGTCTTCACGACACTAAATTACTGACTAACCTTGCTTTGTCAGAATTTGCCTTCTTTAAAACAGAGATAATAATACCTCCCTACCTCAGAGGTTTGGTTAATGTTTATACAGCACTTTAAAAATGATGTGGTAATTAAGTGCTCAGTATTATTATATCAACGTCTATAATGATTCCAGCAGACAGCCCCATAAACAGGGCTGCACCATGCCTACTTTCCCTTTGTTTGGCTTGTTAGCATTTGGTTTGGTTTTCATACAGCATACTTCAGTTGTTACTGGTTAATTATTCTGTTGTTTTATTACCTGCTCAGTGGCTTTGACAAAAGCAAAAGAGGAATTACACAAGAATAATAATAGGAAATATTCATTTTGGCCCACTGGGAACATTATAGCAAGGAGAAGCAGGAGGCAGGCCCCCACAGCTCACCTGGGGAGACCTCTCTCCTGCCCCAGGCACTACAGGCCATTTTGAAATACATCCACCCAGCTGTTGCTACCCAAAGGGATGCAGAACAAGTTTTCTCTTCTTATAACAAAACTAATGGAGAAAGATGGTGGTAGCCTGGTTTACAAAACCATGTTTTTCAGACAATTAGGATGTTGGAGAAGACAACATGCCTAGTTTAACAGTGGGTGGGGTACAGCATCCCATCCAGATAAGATATAAGAAATAAAGATCACACAACTAACTTCTGTTGGGCAAACAGCTCAAGTAATGGCAAATACCCTGTAGGAGAGTTGGAAGTAGAAGGAGCCTTGCAGGGATGCAGATATGTGAAAAGTAAATAAGAAATAATAAAAAACCACATTGCCCCTCAGCTATAAAATCACAAAAAATAATGCCTTGAAAAGCATTATTTTACTGACATTTCAAAGCACCTGCAGGACAGAGTCAGTGTGACTTCAGACTCAGAGAAACTGGGGTGCTGTGAGGAGCAGAGGGTAAGGCTTGTCTCTCCAGTACTGCTGGAGCCCCTGCATTCAGCTCACCACCACAGACAGTCCCAGTGGGTTCCCTGCTCAGCTCCCTGCAGGGACAGACTTTGCCTGTACATGTGGACACTTGACACAGAATAAAGCCTGTTCCTGGGGTTACCTGCATAATAAATGCCATTATTAAATCCTTGAAAGATAGCAAACATCTCCCTCAGACACTGCAAATGGCAGGATGTCCCTCTCCACCATCCCAAAGGAAACTGCCTCGGATGCAATCACAATAACCATCCATCCTCTTGGGGATGGCCCAGAGGAGCTTATCCTCTTACAAAGTTTATTCTACTGCTTCAGCTCAGGTGGAAGAACAAAAAAAAAAAAAAAAAAAAGGTAATTTGAAGATGCTGAGGCGTGCCCTTACCCAGCCACTGCCTAGGACACGGGCACTGCTGGCACGTGGCAAGCACAGCTGTGGCTCTGGTGGCCGTGCAGCCGGGACCACATCCTGCAGTGGGGCAGCACTGTGGGGCCGTGGGCTGTGTCCCACAGCCGGGCAGGTAGGTAGAAGTTGCCAAGCGAGCTGGCTCTTGCAGCTGTGATGGGGCCAGATTAGATCAGCGAGCTCCCCCCGCAGCCCCGTGGCCAACTCGAGGCAACACTGAAGGAATTTGCCCATAAATTTCCTCCCCACCCCAAGAAGACAGCGCACTTAAATGAACTCAGGCCCTAATGGAAGTAAGATATTCTTGTTCAGCTCAATATCTAACCCATCCTGAAGTTCCTGGCAGCTCCACTCAGCTCTCTCCCATGCACTGCCTGACCTTTGGTAAGGGCATTAAAACTGTCAGTCTTTTTCTTGGGCAAAAGAGATGGAACAATTACAGTGAGGCTAAAAATGGCCTTTTCCTCTACATGGAAAATTTAGATTAAAAATTGAAGAGTTCATTGACATTTTCTATAAGAACACAGAATTGTCGTTAAAAAATCAAACCCTGAAATTCCTTCGTTGCTATCTACCATCTCCAAAACTCAGCATGAGGGATTTTCCTGCCTCATGCACCATAGGAGCAGGGACAGCTGCTGCTGGCAGGGACATGAGGACCCCAGGAATCTCTTCAACACACTGGCCTTGCAGTACCCTTCTTTTGTGACCAAAAATGGGGCATTTCACTTGGTGAGAAAACAGGAATTTTCTGAAGCCTGCTGACATGGAAAGTCCTGGATTTGGCTGTACCCAAAACTTTGGAAAATTTCAAAATGGTGTGGGGAGATGAATATATTCAGGTCTATGGAAATATTTTCAAACATTCAGATGAGCATTTGTAAATGAAGGCAATGCATTATCTATTAGTCTATAAGAATTCCTGGGGCCTTCAGGTTACTGATAAGTGGCAGCCTTAGGGGTACAAACCATTATTTTTTTATACCTCTGGGAAGAGTAAATAAGATGAAAGCAGAGCTCTCCTGCAGCCAGGAGGAACCCCACAAGCACTAGGAAGTCCCGCAGTGGGGTGCCCAAACACCAAATCTCTGATGGCTTTTTGAATAGCAGTAATTAGAAAAGTCCCTTGATCAGCCTTGCTGCTATCAGCCACCTTCTTCAATCCCAAATAGCTAGGAGAAGCTTTAAGGCAGAACAGTTTTTCATCAGTTAATGTTTTACAGGTACCTGCATCCTCTGTAAGATGCAGCACAGAAGAGATTAAGATGGTTTAGGATCTATTATATTTTAGACTACAAAAACATGGAAGTGATGAAGTTGAAATTCCTTGACTTTATTTCAACACTATCTGCTGAAATAGATTTGAAAGGGACTGCTGAGCATTTGTGCTTCCTGAAAAATTAAAAAGAAATCAAAATTGCCTTTCTCTGTTAAATAAGCATTAAATTCTTTGTGACACAATGAAACCTGAAACAGCAGCAGTGCACATTTCCATTGCAAAGGAAACCTGCTCCATGCGCACATCGCTGCTGCAGAAGTAGCAGGATGCCAGTCCCACCTGGGATGTACCAGTCTACCCCACCACACCTGATCAGGAGCTTCTAGGTCCATGCTGAGCATTTCCAGAGTGAGACTCTGCCACTAGTGCTAGCTTTGTATTAGCTGGGTAAGGTGATATGACCACCGAATGGTGGAAAAAAAACTAAAAGGAAAGATCTAATGCAGCTTATTAATTCCACAGGTGAACTGCAAATGCTGAGAGTCTTGAAAATCACTTAATTGCCAGGCTGTCAGGCCAAGATGTGTTTTGAGGACGCTGCCAATCTGACAGTTATTAACAAACAAAGAGGCCACAAGCCCTGACTGCACCAAGATCCTTGTTATTTCTACTCATGTGCCACCTCCCAACAGGAAGTACTTAATAAGAATAATAATATCCCGAAAGGCCAACCTACGGCTGTGCAATTAAAAAGCTTTTCTGTCTCACTTTGAGGGGAGCAAAAAAAAATGAGGGGGAAATTAAAATCAGACAGGAAATTCCACTAGAACAAGCTAGCTTATGTCCTAATAACACAGGATTGTGCCAACTCCTCCAGAAAGTAGAGAAGGGAAAGGAAAAAAAAGGGGGGGGAAAAAGAAAGGACAGAAACAGAGAAAGAGAAAAGCAGCCCTCGAGACTGACTCAGATCTGAGGCTACATTGTGGTTCGGCTGTGGCTGCAATTCTAAAGGGAGAAAGGCAGCACAAGCAAATAAAAGGCAGTTTGCTTTTCATGCAAGTTGCTGTTATGTGATGTAACTCTCGTATGAAAGCACGGCCACTGCTGCTTTGTTGAGAAAAGACACAGCCTGATAAGCTTGAAGGACCAGATGGATCTTGGGGCTTGTTCTCCCAACAGCTGCTGCCAGAGAATGGAAAGAAGAAAAAGAAAAAGAAAAAAAAAAGAAGAAAAATCCTAACCGGGAAGGATGAAATCCCGGCACGCGAGGGGCAGGCAGGGAGGTGGGGCAGACCAGATGGTGGTTCAGCTTGTGCCTGCCTGGACAGGCAGTAGGAGAAAAATCAGTTTGTCAGAAACTTCTATGAAAACTTAAGAGACTTTTCCCACAAGTTATCATCCTGCTTCCTGGGAAACCAGTAGGATTCAGCAATTGCCTACACCTCCAGCTGATCTAGGAATGTCCAAAAAAAGTGGGCCAAGAGGATTTGTCCCTGACTTCTCTGGGACAAGGCCAAGGGATGACAAACCTTGCCTGTTTCACACTAAAGCTCATTTCACAGTGGAATTCACCTCACTTCAAGCCAGCTGGTAAAACAGAAGTGTGTGAACCTCAGCTGACTGCCCAGAGTATTCCCCAATACCCCCTGCCTTTCTCCCATAGTCTCCAATACCAGGCTGTGAGAGTCCTCAAAGTGCTCAACAGGTTTTATTTTTTGGGTATCCAAAAGAGAGAGAAATGCATTTGATGCCTGTGCAAACATGGTCCTGACAGCAGTTCTGCCTCCTATGGTAGTGACTCTGGGGAGAAGAGAACCAGAACCTGAGTCCATAGTAACCTGAGCATGTAGTTCAATATGGCTCATTTCTGGAGCTTGATTTTACATCTGAGCAGTTTTCCTTCCAAACTTCCCAAAGAGTTTTCCTTGGCTCCCTGAAGTGCAACTGCTTCAGGTCACCTATGATACAAAGCTAAATTGTATACTGCCATTAGATTGAGGCATTATGGAAGAAAGCACTAACTGGCATTTATGACAAGGAGGCAGCAGGAGCACCAGACAGCACTGCTGCCCTCAGCTCTATCCAACCTGATGAAACCCAGGATCTCTGTTGGTGAGATGTGGAGGGAAAGGGAAGCTGAGCAACTTCGGACTGGAAACAAGAAGACTGGTGGAGTACCAAAGGGCAAGGCAGTGAATGAAGATGGAGGGAGAGCACATCAGCTATCAACCAGTGCCTTCTGGACAACACTCATCTGAGCAGCAAATCTAGCAGAGCCCTGCCTGTGCACCTTCCACTCATGCAAATAAAACCTTATTGAGGAGTTTCATCCCAAGCCACATTTCTAGGCATGGATCTACAGATGGATATGTCTTTTAGCCTTCACAGCAACATCCACGCATTCACACCCCTCCCCTGAGGTGGCACTGGCACTCACTCAATCACACACTGAGCCAGCTCAGGGAGTTCATCCAGTTGAAAACTAATCACCTAAAATTTTATTGCAGAGGGGTTTGGCTGGATCAGCTCCCTGAACCAGTTTACCATGAGATCGATGGTGAAGAAAAAGCAAAAGCCCTTAGGCTGATGTTGAGCAGCCACTTCCAGCCCAGGCTGCCACTGAAAGCATTAGCCCTGACCTCCCTTGGCCACTTGTCCCAACACAGCACACCCCATTTATGGTGGCCAGGATGTGTTTCTATGACTGCAGAGCAGACTGGACTAAAGAGTACATCTCAATGAAAGATAACATGTCCCTTCTCAGCAGCTGATTCTCACAGCCCAGCTTCAAAGTCCTGGTCCTGGGCATGGCTGCTTCAACATATATGGAGTAGTGGGGCTGACTGGCCATTGCTAACTAAATACACTTCCCCAAATCCATCAGGTAGCACACTACAAGCTGTCTGCTCAACCAGCCAAAGCAACTTGCAGGAGCTGGAAAGCTGCCTTGCAGAAGAAAAACTCCCAAGCAGATGCCTAAATCCTGTGAAAGCTCAGGTGCCAATGCCAACAAGAAAGGGCATGCCAGCCCGCCCTGAGAACAGACCTACCTGAATGGTCTCTGCCACTGCAGGGCTGCCTGCTGCCATGGTGGGGACACCTGTACTGCCTCGTGCCACAAAGACTTGCTCAATCTTTCAGGACAAGGCTGTGCTTCAAATTCAGCGCTGGCATTTCGAGTCTCTCTAATCCAAACCACAGGAGTCAGTTTGCTTTCTTTATGCATATGCTCCTCCAGGCATTAAAACAAACTGAAATCAAACTGTTCCTATAGGCAATGACTTGAAAAATTTCCCCTTCATATGAAAGGCCTGTTTATATAATTTGTAAAATTGAACAGATCAAGCCTGGAAAAAACCCTTGCAGTGTCTGCTGCACATTTTGACCAAACTTCTTGCTAGAAATGGACGAAAAGATGCCTGCTTTCTACTAGTTGTGATAAAATTGCAGGGCTGGGTATTTTTCTTTCTTGCACTTATACCCAGGTGATAAGCATCTAGGCAGCCTTCAAAGAAGAGTTTTGGGAGCTCTAATGCTTCAGGACACCAGTCCCCAACACAGTCCTAGCTGATAAAGACTGAAAGGATACTGCACGAGCTGGCTTTTAACCAGGCATAAGGCAGCCTGCTGCTCTTAACTAAACAGAAGGTCTGATGAGGAGAGGGGTGAGGAAGTTATCTGTTTTACCCAGCTGTGGTTTTGGTGCAGGCTAATAACTCCCATGTATCATCCTGCCTTCGTATGAAAATTTTCTGACTGGTATTAAAAATGGTCCCAGTGCAGTTTGCAGCAGATTCTCTGGGCAGCTCATGCAAAGTGCTGGTTGTTAGCATGCTGCTTGTGTAATGAGGGTGCTTAAGACTGTAAGGGGTCTCTGGAAGGTCCTTAAGAGTGATTGCAGTTCAGGAGACTCACCCACCTGGCAACACGCTGATTTATGGCCTGCTCAGTTAATAGCCCTGCTTAACACAGGAGTTTGTCGAGATTAAGTAATTGCCTGAAACAAAAAGTTTATTATCTTTAAGTCTCTGCTGATGAATGACTGGGTGTTGGAAGAATCATGTGAAAGATCATCTGTGATTCCCTCCCACTTTAAGGGGAGAAAAGAAAAAGGAAAATATAATAAGGTTTTAAAAGACAAGCTCTTCCAAAAGGAGTTTGAAAGCTCACAATGTACAGTCAAACCTGGTCGTGGTTACAAGGAGGGGGTTTCACACCTAGGGTGCCATCTAATAAATAGCTCAAGTGAAAACACAGTTCTGTGATGCATTTTTCCCTAAGTACTGCAAGTGTTTTGTAAACATTAATTAACAGCACCCCTTGAGAGATAACTGATCCTGTCACACAATAATAAGATTGGGAATAAATCAAGATGCAAAGTCTGTTTAGTTTCCATACATTACATAGTGGCCTTTCCCATCCTACAAAAATCTGGAAATTTTCCCATCTAGAAAAGACTGCAGATAACTGCGAAGTTAAAAGATGCTGCATGTTAAATTCTGCCACAATTATTTCTCGTCTCTATTTCCAGATACTTCAGCAAGGTTAATCAGATTGATTAAGGTCACACAGACACATTGCCACGTGAAACTGACATCCAAAGTGCCCCAAAGCACAGGACTTTGACACTTGCCCTGTTCCACCCCCACCCTGAGATGAGCTGCCTGCCTGCTGAGCGTCCCTCGCAGTGAGGCTCATGCTAGGAGATCACACGATCCAAACCTCTCCTCCTTCGTCCCCCGTTTCCTTTCCACCCACGAATTTTCTCAGCTGGCACATGAGCACGGGAGTTTGGACACGAGGGAAATAGGACTGACAAGAAACCCCCATCTCCTAAGTAATGTTCCCACAGCCCCAGATGTCAGACACACTGTCCCTCCTCACATAATTTCAAGGCCTTCCTGCAATAAAATGGGAATTGACTCCAGCTTTTCCTAGCACTTCTCATATTACATTTTAATCCAAGTACATATGGTTCAGGGAACACTGAGAGACTTGCATGAAAGGATGTACACCAAGAGAACGCAAACCCTGGAAAAAAAGGGATTAGATCTGCAAGACTCCCTTGGCCCCAAACATGTGCCCCCCAATTCCCCAGCATATTAATCAAGAGTCTGATGAGATTCCTTTTGAAATCCCCCAAAAGTTTTCTGTATACTTCAGTGGCTTTTGGATCAGGCTACAAACTCAGAATAAATCATAAACTGGCTATGTCTGCCAAGTTTATTTCTTTCTTTTCCAGGTTTCAGAACAAATCCATTTTACTGCTGGGAAAAAGCAGAATGAAATAACTGACGAGAGTTCAAATATCCTGTATCACTCCTCATATTAATTCAGCCAGTCAATCTGTCCCATAACTTTGGGAAGTGAATCAGATTACTTTGGCCAAATCACACCACAAAACTGTGCTGCTTAATTTATGTGCAGTTTATTATTTAAGGCAACCTGTGCAAACCCCTTTCTCTTGGGTTAGAAGTGACAATGTGGGGGACTACAACAGTCTTAACCTAAACTACAGTCAATCAAAATATATTTGCACTGAAAAAAACTAATGATCACCACAATCCCCTCAGTCCACAATCAATTTTGGAGAGTCTCTCTTATTAAAAAATATCTAAACTTTAAAGTATACACAAAAAACAAACACTTAAAAATGTGACCCAGGTCTCTGGAACCTCATGTTCTGCATGAATTTGGATGGGTTTATTAATTTGTGGTTAATGTATTGCCCTTTTCTTTTTTGTTTTTTTTTACTCAATTTATCACTGATAGCAAACTCCCCATGCATAAAAGCCTCATTACACTTCCAAGTTGTGTGATTCTGTAGTATGTCTCTCTATCAGCAAGCAGAAAACAGAGTTGTTTCTCCATTTTCAATTCAGAGCCCAGCTGATGTGTGCTGATAACTTCAAGATACCTCGAGAGATCTGCAAGATGAGGAACTTCCTATGGCAGACAGCTTCAGATATCATTTAGGGTTTAATTTATTCATTCATCATCTGCTGAAAGCAGCACTAGCGCTGGCTTTGAGTTGAAAAGCCACTGCACAACGGATATAGCATCATACTGAACTTTTCTCTCATTTTCAGTGCCTTCAGAAAAAACAACCAGACATCCTGACAGGAAAGGCTTGGGGAAGGCTCTGGGATTTGCTTTGACCCACTGCTTGGAGCCCCTTGTGCCATTTCAGGATGGGATCTACACAACCACTTGTGAACTGTCCCCGCAAACTAGGGTAACAGAAGAAATGGATATTTTAAGTTCTTCAGAAATGCAGTAGTGGCAGATCAAAACATCTGTGAACACTGTTTTACTGACAACACACTTCTAACTTTGAAACAGGTTCTGCTATCAGGCTATTAGTACAAGCACTTTACTTTGAAGTATGTACTGTAATACTTGCAATTTTACTCCCAGCTCTGGTATTCATTTGGTTCAGGTTACTTCTATAATTTATCTTCCCACTGGAAAAATTCAGCCTGTAATACACCCATCCAGAGTGGTACGGGTATATGCATCCTCTTTCTGTGCCCCTTTTTTATCCTGCATGATATTTTCAATAAGAAACTTTAAAGGAAAAAAAAAAAAAATAGAAGAGGTTTTCAATCCCAGTGATGCTAGCTCTCAGTTTTTCCCACGAGAAAATCACTTAGCACTTCTCTGACTTGAGGTGACTCATTGCTGTTCCCCTGCTGAGGCTCCGTGCTCCCCTCGTGGTGTTTAACCCAGGCATGTAACTCGCCCAGTGTGGTGGGTGTGCTGGCATTTGCTAATAGGCTTCCTGGGCTGTCACCTGCATGTGATGGCTGAGACAAAAGCTTACGTGATGATTTCTGTTTACAGAGCACTTATGATAAGCTGACATTTGCCTCTAGCTGTTGGGTTTGATAACTCAAATATGGGCCTACATGAGCGCTCCTGTGAGCTGGCGACACTCTTGTTGAGCGTCGTTTTAGAGGAACTTTTCCACTTATCCTCTTGAAAATTATAAGTGAATTTCTAATGCATATGAATGAGGCTGCATTGACAGCTGAGGAAGCTGTAGTGCCTTAATCTCTACGCTCATGTCCTCACATGTCATGTCACCCGTGCCACCTCTCTGGCAGCGGTCAGCACACTCATGGAGGCTCAGTTTCCTAGCTTCCAATCCAAGGAATATTTCCTTCACCCAGCCCCACAAGTACAGGTATCAATTTGAATACATCCCTCAGATGGGGTATCTTCTGCCTGGGAGCATCTTGAGCAGCAAACCTGCAGCAGCAGATGCCTTTGAACACCTAAATGAGCATTTTCCCAGCACCAACCCCGATTTCACAACTCTTCACTTGCAAACAAACAACCTGTGTGTGCTCAAAAGAAGAAGGGATCTGGGTCAGGGACTGAGGTGACAAAGAAACCACATTGCAAGAAGAGTGTCTTTGTTCCTGAGGGAACAACATTTCCACGTAGGCACCAGCACCTTGAAAAATCGCTGGGGCTGCTGAGGAAGAGGAAGGAAAGAAAGCACCAAGATAAACTCATGCTGGCATCACTTGGGTTGTGAAAGCTGTGACAGGTGAAGGTCATGGCAGACCTAACCACACTGGAGAGTTCACAGTGCCCTATTCCATTGCTCCAGTGATCAGATGGTACCTACCCTCACTTAGTAAAGAAAAGGAAGAGATGTAAGAAATAGAGCATGGGAATGCTGTGATGTAAAGGAACAGGATGACAGGCTATTGCAGCCACCCTTCAAAACTGCTAATTGAACACCAATGGCCACAAATCACTATGGCTAGGTTTAATTATTACCATTCATCCCTATGAGATTTTCAGCATGTTTGCGGGCACAACAAATTTCCACATTACTGGGTTTTCTCCATTTCTCAGAACACATTCTTCTCTGATCTTCTCCTGACTTTATCTCATCTGGTTTCAAGGCAAGCCACATTCATAGCCCAAAAGAGTTGTCAAACACAGCTTTGACAGTACATACATGTGCTAATTAATATTATTAAACCATTGGAACCACAGCTCCCAGCCAAGAAGGGATTTCTATAGTATAATCCAAATCACAGGTACTCCTATCACCTCCCCTGGCAAACACCATGTGGTTGACATACAACTGGGAAATGGAGGCAAACTGGTTAATACATTTTCCTCTGACTCAAATGTCTGTGTGATCACATGAAAGAAATCTGTTAGCAGCTGGGCAAATAAGGAAAATTAATTGTTGTTCACCTTCAGCTATGATATGTTTCTTTTTTTATCAGTGTCTGGTCCTAAGAAACCCTCAATTTGTTATTTGTAAGTCAAATGTTGCTACATTTGTCCTGTAATAACATAGTTTGCAAACAGTTTCACTGACTTAAGGGAGCTCCAGTTGTAACTGGATGGCAGATTCAGGCTTTGGAAAACATCTTGTAATTCCAGAAGGTGATGGTGCATATCCTTATCTCCATCACAGTGCAGCTATCCCTCTTATCATAGCCTGAACTTTTAAGTGACACAACGCACCCCAGTCGTGCAGAGGTGATGAGAGAGGCAGGGCCAGGTCTCCATCCACCCTTGTCAGGCACTCTGCTGTGCTCCAGCCTTCCACGCTGGGTCAAGAGGTAAAGACAATTCTCCTGCCCAAACTGGGACACTCTACATTCAACTATCATAGCTGGAAGCACATTTGAGCTGTCAAGGAGGCAAAGGAGCAGAGAGATGATCCACCTTGAGAAACATCAGGACTGATCCCTCCCCATCCTAAGTAAACTTCTGTGACTCTGGCTCCCAGTGGAAACAAAATGACCATTTTTATCACCTCACCTCATCCCGGGTCTTTAGAGAAATGAAAGGCGAATGCAGTGCCTGCTAATATCTTTAGTCACATTTACTGAAACCTTTTGACACCAAGGCTATTTTTATTACCTAAGTGCACTATGCCTGTATCAGAATGCAAGTTTTATTGCTTACAGTTCAGCCTTGCAAAAAGCCTTTTCCAATAACTGTCTGTGGCAAAGATATGCCTTAATGACATAGGGAGAGGCTACAGTACCTCCTAGCACAGCCTGGCACTAAGAGAAGCATTAGACATCCCACACATCTCTACCTTCCAGCAGTCTTCACTCCTCTGCAGAGCTCTCTGTGCTCCAGGGCTGCACCCAAAAACACCTGCCTTGGCCAAGCAGCTGGACAAGTCAAAAAACGTGGCACAAAACAGGAATGAAACATAGCTCCCCACAAGTTTTTGTTTGACTTTTCAAAACAGCACAATAAGCAGATTTTACTACTTAGAAGTGCATGGTACATTCAGTCTCCTCCGTCCAACCTCCTGACCAGAAACTGCAATACCCAGCAGTGCCCAAGGACCTTTAAGCATCTCCACCAGGTCAGACAAGGCTCATGGTGTCCCATCTCCAGCAGTAAGATGGGAGAGGACCAGAAGAGCCTACCTTCATACTCTAGAATTCTCCCCCCAGGCAATTTCCCATCTTGGGTCCTGAGCCAGAGATGTGCCTTAGTATTTAATGACCTTTCAGAGATTTCCCTTCCAAGCTGTGCCTCAGTTTCCCCAGCAGAAGAACAGGAGAAAAAAAAAAGGCTGCCTTAGTTTTGTAGGAATCCCTTAACAGCAATACCACTGCCTTTAAAAAGACTGGAGAGAAATCTGTGCATATATTTGTAAACTCCTTAATTTTTAAGCCTTCTTTCAATTACATGGCACTCACCAGTCTATTCTTTTTTCCTGGAACTGCTGACTCTTTCAAATAGTAAAATTTGTCCCAAACAAATAAAGTAGTTTAGAGTGATACAATCTCTGTGACTTACACCCTCAGAGCATCGCATGCAACACCTATATTGAGAAACCAGGAACTTGAACAGATGCAGTCAGCCTGCTCGCAGTGGGAGTTCAGAGACAAATAATTCAACCTTTCATCACTCTCTAATCCCAGGAAAGATATCAAGGTTAAACTACTGAGAAAAATATAGCGAGTGTTAAGCAACACGGATCTCTCTCTCAAAAGGCATAATTAGCCAGGTAGCCATGGTCACCCCGCTCAAGAATTTGAACCTACAGTAATTTCTCCCTTCCCAAGATGCACAACCCAAGTAGGTGCATTCACTGTCTGCAGCCACGGCGTGGGTTTGGTGTCAGCCGCTCGCTCTATAATTGGCTCTTTATTGTGAGTTACCACGAAAGGCTCCAGGCAGTCCCCACAGACCTTGCCCTTGATCTGGGTTAAGATACTTTGACCCGTGATCCTTTATAATAAATGATATCCCCCTGCTGAAGAATGCTGCCTTCAACAATATAGGCCTGCCCTCAGGAAATGGGAAAGGAATTTTCCTATAAAGGCAGATTAACGAAATTCCACGCAAATTTCATGCATTTTGAATAATCATCTGAACCGTGACGAACCAGCTTCCCCTTGCAGGGATCCTGCTCCAAATCTTTGTAGTTTGAAGACAAATTTAGCTGTCTCTTTCTTGGCTGCAAAGCATGTTGTTTTTCTTGGAGTTGGCACGTCAGGCTGAGAGTGGTGCTCAGGGCAGCTCATCCCCCAGGCTTGGCTGCCCAGCAGGCAGAAAACACCACCCAGGCACTTGGGTGTGCGTTTTCTGTGTACTCATGTGCAAAGATGGCTGTAATTTGAAGTTTATACACAGCCCAATATTCCCTGTTGAGCTGGGATAAACTCCAGTGCAGGGATCAAAGAGGATTTCTTCTTGTGCTGATATCCCCTCCTCCTTGGCCCAGCTGATAGCAGAGGCAGTGAAACCCTTTCTCCTCGTACTTTCTTCCTCTGTTTTTGACAGCTCATGAAATTCTGGGTTAGGGACTGTGCTCAGCAGCTGCGCAACCTGCCGCTGATGGCACCTGGCTGGGACAAAGCCACCCACTGGCTCTGTCCCAGACACCTTCCTCTGGGGCAGCTCTGAATGTCCTTCTCTCAGTATTTTCCTTTTGCTTCATTTCTGGCTTCTCTACTGTCTCCCTAAATATGATGACAATAGGTGTCCCCGTTTTCCATCTCTGGGCACTTCTCCAGCTCCTTCCTCAGGGGTTTTCCCAGCTCTGAGAGTACCAGCATCCATCAGGTTCCCCATCAAACAAACCCTTTTTCTCTCTCCTAGGGACATTGTCACTGCTCTAAGGCACATCTCCACCAACCTCAGGTACCCCAAAACGTTCCCCCTACCAGATGTGAACCATTCCTCCCAATACCTTCTCCCTGATGGTCAAGGTTGTGTCTGCCTCAGCACTTTTGAGGCTCACTCCCTGTATTTTGATCCTTGGATCAAAGTCCTCACCAAGGCATGGTATTCTCATATCCTCCTTCTCAACAGGATCAAACCAAGAAGCAGCAAAGAAACATCATGTACTTTTAAATTTTAGTTTCCTAAAGAAAATGGTTTGTTTTAAGGGACATAGTTGGGTTAGTCAGACACAAGAATTTTTTCCTAGAGTAGTTGGTGAAGGAAGCCCATGGGACAATAAGAATTTTAAAGCATTAAATTTTTTAGAAGATGTAATACAAATTACAACAACTTTCACTGTTCCTCCACCAGTTTACATGGAAATATTTTCCTGATACTCATGAAAATACCAGATGAGAAAACTTTCAGTTTACAAAAAGAGTCTTAGGAGTCTTTCACACGCAGCAATGTTAATGAGACTGCAGCCACAAGGAGTGAAAGCACAGGAGAACAGTGTTTGTAGTGTATATATCAGCCCTCATGTATGCTTTCAGAGGAAGAAGCAAACAAAATGTTTTGCCAAGATCCTGAAATGGTATGATATTAGGATAAACTCCTGCATACCTTTACTTACTGGAACATAAAAAAATGCAAGTAACTATCAGTTGCCATTACTATAGTTAAACTAGGTGATGATATTCAAAAGCAATGCTATCTTCCCAGCAATCACCACCACAATAAAAAACAGAGGGACAGTTGCTCTGAAAAAGATGGCACTTCCTTGATTCAAGTAAATCATTTATGAAATTGAGATCTTCTTTCAAATGAAAAAGTTTGGGAAAAGTGTATTGCAGTTAACAGCAAAGTAGACAACAGCACACTAACAGCCTGACATAAAGTCTATTGAAATCAATGGGAGTCTTTCCACCAACTTCATTGGGGTTTGGATCAAATCCTCCAGGAGAATAAGCTATTCTGCAATATCTATTATTACGCACTGTTTTGTCCTGGTAATTAGATGCCGGGAGAGTGCAGTGTGATTGTTTAAGGCACTGATCATTCACCCATGGAGACCCATGTTCAGAGCCTGGGTGGGTTGAACTCAGAGGATTCCCACTGGCGCCTGTCTGCATTCCCAGCCCCACTGCTGCTCCCAGGTAGACAGGACAGGAAAAGGCAAGAGAAAGCGAAGGTCAGGGCTGAGCTGGCAGAAATGTGACGAGCCCCTGCCCAAAAATACCTGATTCCTGCCCTTCCTCCAACTCCTCAATTTTCCCCATGCACCGCCAGGAATGCATAATGTTTTCAAAGCAGCCAGCAGGTCTCAGGTCTGCACAAAGCAGCTCTGTACAGCCCCAGGCATTTCGCACAGCGCACTGAGCGTCACCAGCGTTACTGACTATACAGGGAACACGACTCTGTGTTTGCATCTTGTTTCTAAGGTAAAACATACTGCTTCTCGGAGGATAGGTTTGAGGGAGGGACTGCAAGTCCCCTGCAACCAAAATACAAACAGAAGGGGTAAACCACACAGGAAGGATTCCCACCATGAGCTATACATTTGGATCACTATGAATACAGGACTCCTTGCAATTAACAGCCAACAAAGACAGTACATCCTGAATTCTCAGAGGACACTAGCATTGCAAAGTTCTGCCTCTGTGATAAGGCTCAATGCAGAGACTGAGCAAACCTATGCTCATCAGTTAAAAAAAGAAACAGGCAACTAAGGAAGTTCAGCAGGTTGTGGCTGGGATGAAGACAGCACTACAGGTTGCTAGTTCACAGTCTCTTCCCATGGAAGACTTGCAAGCCACCAAGTAACACAGAGAGGATGCAGGCGACAATGATCAAAGGCATTCCCTTGCACAGTTCAAAGCCTATTTGTGGCACTGTTCACTGTAGGACAGTGCTCACACTAAAATGATGTAAAATTTCAGAAAACTACAACAATTTCACAGAAGAAAAATCCCGTGATCTCACCTGGAAATCAGCTGGTCCTTGAACTGCAACATTTACAAAGCTGTGAGAACACCACTGGGAAGCAGCTTCCACACCTGCACTGCAACTGAGTGCTTCTGCCACTCTGAAGCTGGAGTCAGAGGTAGACAGAACCTTGCCCTCGACCTAAGCTGCTGCTGCTCCTGAGTTAAGTTTCATGGATACCCCTCCCTGACACAGCTTGGCAGCACGTGGAAGCAGGGGGGAGACTGGGAAGTAACCAGCCTGGCATTAATGGCAATACCTGCTTGAGTCAGGTCTTCTTTATCCCAAAAGTTTTTTGTGCAGCTAAAATATGAGCTAATCTACAGCTGCCTGTATTTCCATCAGTGGGGGAGAAAAACAGGTAATGAATATTTCCAAATGCCTGCAGCAACTGGGGATCCTTCCCTTTTGCTGTTTGGTGTGTTGAAGGGTGCAATCCCTCTTGCAATCCCCCAACTCCCAGCCCCAAACCAACTTTTTATCTGTGGGCTGGTTCATATGTATCAGCAAGAGGCTACACTCCAATCCCTGATACTTTGGCAGAGCTGATGGCCTCAGATGTACCACTAGCTCAGATGCAGAGCCATTATCACACACCACGCTCCACTGAGAATGCCTGGCTCTCTCTCTGCCACTGCTGGGCCTCACAAGCCCAGGATACAAACTCTTGCCTTCACCACTCCCCATCTCAGATGTCACAGGATTTAAAAAGACATGGTAAAAACAGTCTACAAGAATAATTAAAGCAACTGAGTTAACTGAATGTGTTTGGATGAGCTTTGGTCACATCAGTGTGAAAATCCCCCCACTGGCAGCAAACTAGGATGGATCCAACGGAGGGAACATAGGGCCTGATGTGGAGCAGTGGTGCAGAAGTGAGCCCCGTGAAGTTGAAAGTGAGGCCTCCCTTCCTGCGCTGCTCCGACATCTTAGAGATCTGCAAAAGCTATTTGCAGTGAGAGGCTTACTTGTAAAACATAAATGAATACCAGCTGTCCAGACAGGCTCAGAGAGCAGCCTGCCTCCTTGGATGGGCTCTGGTCCCTGGGGAAGCTGGCAGGGCTGGCAGGACATGCCTTGTCTCTCCATCCCAGGGAGACACACAGGCAGTGGTGTGGTGAAAGGGCGTCAGTGTTTTCCTCCTGAGGTGTCTCTTGGTAAGCAAACTAACTGCTTTTTCCCCTCAAAGGGGAAAACACAGTTTTTTATCATCCCCCCCCCTTTTTTTTTTTTTTAAATACATTTCTTTTTAACCTTGAAAACAAATCCCATTTTATGTTACCCAAGAAGAAAGTCTGAGTCTTCCTCACCACCCCAGAGAGAGACCCGCTTTGGATGCACTCATCCATAGCTCCCCTTCAAGCACAAGCACATTCCTGCCCCAGTGCTGAGTTCTGTCAGGGTCTGCCTCTGCATATCCCAGGGCTCCAGCTGGGTTTCTCTGCCCATTTCTTTTTTTAAAATTTACTTTGGAAATAATATTTCCTGGCAACAGATTAATGCCCTTTTCAAGGCTCAAAAGAAAATCCAAACAGCAGCACAGACCAGAAGCCAAGTGCCTGAGCAGGGAGAATGGTACCTGCTTTGTACCTAAATATTTATAATTTGCTAATACTGCCATTAATACTTAGTTTTATTTTACTTATGTGTTTTATCTGTTTAAATAGTTACTTGGCCTTCCCCACGATAAAACATCAGGGACTTTGGCCACTGTTTCACTCATCTCACACTGACACAACAGACCTGGCTTTGATTTGTAGGTTTTTTTCACTGCATATGAACAAATGTAAACATGCAAAAGACAACACTGTTTGCTCTTGGTGGACCTCAAGACTTTCACACTTACAGTGTAGAGGGACACCAGTCTTTCCCAGCTTCCCAATGGGGCAGAGCAAGGCCCATTCATGTCAGGGACAGCATCCCTGACTCCAGCAGCCCTGGGCACTGGGGTGACACAGCCACAGAAGTACATGGTAGTGAACACACAAGGGGAATGTTCAGGTGCTGGCTTTAAGCATTTGCCTGCTGGGAGTTTTAACCTCCAAAATTATTTGCAGGTGTAAATGGCAGCGTGCAACCCTCTAAGACCCATGTTGAGTGAGAGCTGAATCCTGATGCACCTGAAGGTTTTTGCATGGGAAGGAATCAGAGCAGAACTGAGGCAGGTCACATCATCCATAAGCCAACTTGAGCGAGTGTTGCTCTGGGGCAGAGCACAGCCGTGTGTAGCTTGGAGCTGGTGTGATTGGTGTGGTACAGCTGCTGGCTGGGCTGGTGGCCCTGGGGGAGGCAGGAGGCCAGCAGCCAGTGCCCAGCTGTGGCAGCAGCCTGCCAGCCCCAGAGGAACTGCAGGGCTCACTGCCACTTCCATCCCCTCACAGCAGAGACCTCAACAACTCGTCTCACTTGTGTCCTCAAACCATGGTGAACCTGAGGTATCAGGAATGCTAATCGCTGCTCAGCTGAACATTTCCCCGTAATAACCTTTAATGACTCTGTAATTACTCTTTAAACCATTGACTTTGCAATCATTTTTTAATTCCCCTTTGCCACATCTCTCCCTGTGCTACCAAGCTGGAAGGCTGAACTGTAAGTGAATATTAGCCTGCTAAGGCAAGGGCTGTACCATTGCAGCCGTGCTTAATGCGAAACCTTTGAAAGAGTTTGGAGGGCAGGGGGAGGGGAGGGAGGAAACAAAAAGCACAGCAAGATTTCCTCCAAATTGGTTTCCCTCAAAACAAAGCCCTACCACTTTGCTAAGCTGCTTTAGGGAACGTTTGGAAAAAGCAGGGATTCCTTAGCGACTTGCTCCGCTAACTCTGCAAATAGACTCTTGTGCTTCGAGCGCTGATTTTCTGCTGAAACAAATACTAGAAACTACATAGTGATAATTCAGGGGGAAGGCAAGTCCCTCGCTGAATGAACTCAACTGAATTTGGAAACCAGTATTTTGGTGGAGGGGGGATACAGAAGCAGTAAAAGAAACTTGAGTGTCCAAGACTCAGCGTGAAGCCAGCACAAAGCAGGCAGGAACGGGCAATTTCTTTTCAAGCCTTCGCCTCCAGGAACAATGGCCCTATTGCAACCACCCTTTGCTTTTCTTCCCGTGATTAACATGCAGCCCATGTGGGAAGAATGGGAATTTATTCTGCAGTTGAGATTCCAGAGGTGCTATCGGGTCAGGTGGCTAATCGTTAAATCAAACTGCTGTCATCTTCATTCAGGTCCTGTCACCCGGGGCCACATTATTACTTGGGTTTATGCAAAATAAACAGCTTTGCTAAACATTCCTCTAAAAGAGGGTCAAATAAAGAAGGGAAGGAGGAGATACACCACGACATCCAGTAAATCCCGCATTCCCTCCCACCCCTGCTCCAGCTCTGTCCTGTACTGATTAGATGGGGATGGGGGAAGGAAGGTTTTCAAGTTTTTAAGCTTTTGTTTTTATCAGCATGCCATTTTTCTCTTTTCTAATTCCACTCAAGGCTCCTTAGTGAGTACTGTTAACTTATTCTTGTCTGGGTCTGGCTAATTCAGTTTCTTTCTTGAACTACATAGACTTACAATTCTGTATTTTCTATAGGTGAACTCAGCCATAAGAAATCTCTTATAACTCCTTCGTAAAAGACAATCTCTCAGAGGTTTCCTTCAAGACACATATAGAGATACTTAATGCAAGGCACTCAGAAGGAATGTTAATTGCAGTACTGCACACACACATTTTTGGATCAATGGATTATTTGGAAATCCTAGGCTTGCTGCTGTAACAGGTAGCTGAGAAGAGAAGGTCTGCTGAAGTGTTTCCAGTTACTAATGGGCCAAGGCCTTGTGAGAGCAAATGTACTGACTAGCATGGTGTATCAGAGGGAAAACAGTGTGGGATTTTGCAGCAAGAAGAGAAACAGCATCTCCAACCTCTTTTGCATCACTCTCCTTCCAGCTTGGCTTCAGAACCCATTTTCAAGGACAACAAACACATGGATCCAAATAGTGGCTCATGCCAGTTCCTCCCACCACAGAGCACCACAGTCAAGGACAATTCACACAAACTGTCCCAGGATCATGCTCAAGAGATACAAAGTCCTGGCCAATCTGCACAGCAGCCTGATCTCCCAAAAATAGCCAGACAGAATGTACAACTGTGAATGTCGAAGAGCAAAATATTGTCCTAGATAAAGGATCAGAATGATACCCATTTAAAGTGATGCATTCTGCTGTTCCAGTTCCTTCAGACCAGCAGCAGTCAAAAAGACAAAAAACAAAAAAAAACAAAAAAAACCAAAAAAAAAAAAAAACCCCCCCCAAAATCCCCAAAACTAAAAACCACACACACACAAATCCCACCCCAAAACACACAAAAAACCCTAACCAAAAATCCCAAAATCCCACCCTCATGCTTAATATTCATCTGCCTTGAAAGGAACTTTTAAAATATGTTTTTGTTCTCTGTGGCTTGTTGATCCTCGGCAAAAAGTCAAAACTGGGATTAAAACTGAAGGGCTGTAGCCAGGAGACTGTCACTTCTAGTTTCTCTTCCCTCAAGGATTAAAAAGTTACTTTTAATTAATGCTGTTTCAAGATGTCAAACATGGCGGGACTGCCCCCAGCACTGTTTCCAAAGGCTGGTGAGCAAGGCAAGCCTGCTTCAGGCTCTTCCCACACTTCTCACAATCTGCCTTTTGTGGCACACGCTCTCCCAAGCTGGCACACATCAGCTGTCCTGGGGTGTGAGGTGCCCGTGAAGCTGAGGCAGGGTGCCCACATGGTGGGCTTGGGTGGGTAAGGGCAGGTAAACTTCAGCTTTGAAATACGCTCACACAGCACAAGATGCTTTTGTAGAAGATGAGCTCTGGCATCTTTTATAAAAATATTTTCATTGCCTGAGCTCCCCGGGGGAGGTATTGATCCTTCCCGAGCACCAAAAGCCTGTTTCATGTATGAAGAAATCCCCTCCTAGCCCAAACATCAAAACATCTAAGCGTGAGTCCAGCTTTACAGAATTATGCTGGGTTATTCCTGGACTGTACACAAATTGGATGCTAAACACACACCAGGGCGTATGACTAACACATGTCGCTTCCTTCCTGCATGCTCTGGCAGCGAGTTCAATTGAAACAGGACTGTCTGAAAAATCCTGCCCCAAAAGGTCAGACACAGAGTGTCTCGGTTCTTCTGGTGTTTCACAGAGAATCTGGTATGAGGGAAAATTACGGCAAGCAAAAACTGGAGCACAAATGTGACCACAGTCCTGACCTCTGATTGAAAATGCCTCATTGCTAGTTCAACCACAGGCAGACAGACATGATTTAATCCAACTTTTTCACTCCCTTTGCTGTATGGAGCTCACTCGCACTTTTGCTGCTCCTCGGGGGTATAAAACTTTTTTTATCCACCCACGGTAGCCAAGGTACATACACCACAACCACCAACTATGAATTTATTCAAGGTGTGCTTAGAAATTGGCAGGGATAATAAAATGCGGAACAGTTTAAGGTGCCCTGGAACATTTTAACATCACATGTCCAAGGAATCATATATCTGTTGAGGCATTTGGGGAAGGAGATAATGCCAAAAGTGCTGGGGAGCTCTCTAAACAAAGACTCATGTGAAGTGGAAAGACCCCACTCCCCAGAAGGATGCAAAGACACAAATCTTGAACTGCACTTTCCACCACCAACTGAAAACAGTGTGTGGTGGATGGAGAGGTCCCACTGCTCACAGCCACAGCAGGTGCCAGGAATTCTGCCCTTTCGCAGCTGGGCCAGCATCTCCATGGCATGTGGGGAAACAGGGCTTTAAGGGGAAGGTGAACACCTGGTGTGTATGGGCCCAGACTGCCTCCATTGCTCCTGCATATGACATGAGGAGAACCACTAGTGCTTCACAGATAAAAACATGAATAATCTGGTCACAATGCACCTTTGCATCATCCCCTCAGCAGAGGGATAGACAGTGAGAGCTACTGGAGCAACCAATTTCCCATCCTTCACCAGAGGGAAGCAAAAGAGCTGACTCTCACCAAATGCTCAGGAGAGGCAGGAATTAAAACCAGACAATGAGTGGAAAGGCTGAAAAGCACCAGTATGAGAATCTGGTGGCCCAAGAACAAGAGATTGTGTGAGAACAAGAATGCTCTGTGAGTAAGGCCAGTACAAAATGTTTGCCATTAAAATACTTCCACAAAATTACATTTTTTCTCTATTTTGCAGGGATTTGTAGATCACAGGAAGTAAGCCATATAACTCCCATACGAACCCATCCATTTGCAAGCAACTGACAGTGAGCAGTCAGAAAGCAAATCACTACAATTAAAGCAAGCAAGTAAGCAAACCCCTTATTGCTCTGAGACAGGTGGCACAAGAGAACTTACCTCTGTGCATAGTAGGGAAAGAAATGTTCACCAGCTTGGGAGCACCTCCACTGAACAGGAGGATTGGAACCATGTGACCACTGTTTTAAGAAAGGGAAAAGGCAAGAGGGGGAGGGAAACCAGAGAGAGAGAGAGAGAGAGAGAGAGAGAGAGAGAGAGAGAGAGAGCGAGAGAGCATGATAGTGATCCCATTCATCTATAGATTGTTGAGGGTCGACATAATGAGTCTTGCAAACTGGACCAAGCAGCTCTGCAAGGCATTATTGCTAGTAAATAAATCACTTAGCAGAAGAAGAAAATGCATGTATAAATCTTCTGTGCTGGTAGCAGACATGTTTCACTAGCAACTACCTCCTGAATAACATGCCAAGAAAGCCAATAGAGAGAGTTTGTGAATGCATGTCCAAAGCTTCTTAGCAAACTGTCATATTGATCTAGCACAGCCTAAGGAAGCCTAAGAAGACTCAAGGAGTTTGGGCAAATGCTTGTATTAGTGTTTCTTTCCTCTTAAGAGTTTGCTGAGACGGCACTTCAGTGTTTCCCAAGTAGTGCACCTCCGACCCTGGCAATCCATCAAGTGAATGCAAATTGCGGACCAGACAAAACCAGGCAAACAGCAATGCTGCTTAATAATAATGTACTCCCAAAGAGAAGGACTTCCTCTACAATGATTGCTGTGTACACATTTAAACTAAACACCCAAACTTCTTATTAGCCTCATCATGATTTGTGTTTTTGTTCCCTTTGAAATGCTCCAAAGTAAATGGTACAAGTTTACTCAAGGCTAACCTCAAACAGTAGGCTTTCTGAACTGTGCAAACGAACAAAAGTTGGGCTATATATAGATGGCCCACATTTATTATAAGGCCCTTTTGAAAACCAACACCCAGCAAAGTAGAGCTAAGGAGCAAGCTTGAAAAGAAAATAATCTCCGTAATCACCACTCTCTTTGCATTTGGCCTGGCCAGCTCTAATTTGGTGGGGATTGTCCAGGACAAAGCCCTGGGCAGCTTCCCTAAAGTCCATCTCCAGCCATATAATTATCAGGAGTCAGCTCAAGTTGGAAGAAAAGTTTTTCTTCTGATCTGCACAAGGTGTTCCTGATGCCAATACCATTTCTCAGAACCTTTCACACTCAGGGGAAGAAAAAAACAAAGGGAAAAAAAATAAAAATCCAGAGTGCTTATTTATTCACTGTATGTTAAACACTGAAAGTGGTCCCATGAGTATGGGGTAACCCAAAATATCACAGACCCAGGACTGACCTTCTGCCAAAGCACTTTTGATGCAGCTCTTAAGAAATGTGGTTATCACAGTGTTTGTTTTAAACTCCTGTTAATGAATCAGGCAGACCTACACTGAGAAACACACTAAATTATATTTAACTTTGTTAATTTAACTCAAGAATTAATGACTATATTCTAATGAGCTTTCTATTTGTCATTTTTCACTTGTATTTGCAAAATCCCTTCTATGCAATGTTTTCCTGTCTGTTATAACGGGAACATTCCCAAAGTATCTATGTGCTTAGGTTTGGCTTGACTTGGACCATTGCTACTGCATTTTTTAGCTTAGAAAAGAAAAACACTGCCACACACATGCTCAGATTCGTCACGGGTTCACAGGATATATGAACACACAGGAGAAAAGACCGTGTGCTGGCTGATAGACTCGCTGTGGTGCCCCTTGTTGGAAGGGATCAAAATCACTTTTCCATGGAGTCAGGCCAAACCCACTTATGAGTCACTGCCTTCAAAGACCCATTGTAAAATGTGTGCAGAAGTCCTCTAAGGCCACTGAGACTGGAGCTGCAATAGCAAGTTGCCTCTTGTAAAAAAAACCACACATACCCTCAAAATGCACTAAAAATCAATCAGTAGATCAACTAATAAGCACACAGACTCAGGTTTCACTGCCCATATTCTCAGCCATTTGGAGCTAATTCTGGAGCACTCTAGAAATCTTCAGTGGTGAGCAGTGATACTAAAGTTAAGTGCCTGTAAAGTGCTGCCTGCTGGCACTTACACACATGAAGGTACAAAAATACTGACTCCCATACAAACCAAGATTACCATGCTGCAGACACAGAACTGTCACTCTGCAGTGTCAGCCAAAGGCATGGTGATGTACTACACTGAAGCCTCTTTTTAAGCACAGTCTATGTATGGTTGCTCCATCCTGAGCATTCGGCCATACAAACCCACTGTAAGCATCACTGGAGCCAGGCATCATAACAGTACTGCAGGAGCAATGCCAGAATCAAGAAAAAAAAAACAGAAATTTGGCTTCTTAAGATGTTGAGAACTGATTCCCAAACAGTTGGGCCAAATGCATCACAGCTGATTATGAAATAACAGGGCTTTGCCGAAGCAGATCCTGATGGTGGGTTTCAATGTAATTTCTGCCCATCTTTCCATTATGAAATGGAATTGGCAACCCAATGGTTACTTTGGGAAATAAACACTACACTGGAATAAACTATGGCCCAAATGGCCATCATCCCTCAAGCACATAACAGAGCAGAGGAAAGAAGAGAACAGCAATTGGCCCTTACTTGAGTCAACTCCAGCATCAGGGAGCTTCCTTGGGATGCAGCCATCAATCTGGGCTACTCCAGAAAACTCCTCAGTATGTGAGCTGGACCTGTGCTAGTGAGCAAGTTATTATGTTGTTAGTTGGGATGGGCCAACATTCTTCTGGCCTTGACTTAAAGGGGGTGAATATGTTTACATCTCTGCTGCTGCTGAAGTGTCTGAATACCACAGTTCCCAAGCAGGATGCCATTGATGACAGGATGTGTGCAAAATAGAAAATACTCTGTTTATGGCACAGCATTCAGTATTACCAAGAGCACAGTACCCAAATTGTCTGGGAGAGAGCCTTTATGGCAAGCCACACTCCAAATCTCTCTTAAGAGCAAGTTGAAGAGGGTGTAATGAGCCTCAGCACACTCACTGAATTATTTCAAGAGCATTTTAAGAGACTTTGAAAGTCCAGTTTAAGACTTTGTGCTGTTTTCAGACAGCTTGTGTCTCATTCTGGTGAAACATTCAGCATTCATGCTTCAAGCCTGAAAACATATAATCACAGATCCATAGACAGTTTTCTGCTCGAAGAAACCTTCAAAGATAACTAATCAAACACCCCTGACATCTTTACTAGACCAGGTTGCACAAAGCCCCATCCAGCTTGGCCTTGGACATTTGCAGTGATGGGGCATCCACAGCTCCAGTCAACTTGCCCCAGTGCCTCACCACACTCACAGCACAATATTTCCTCCCAATGTTCATTCTAAATATACTCTCTTTCAGTTTAAAACCTCTATACCCTGTCCTTCTTACAAAGTCTTTCTCCATCTTCTTTGTAGGCCCCCTTTAAGTATTTAATGGCTGTGACTGAGGTCTCTTCTGAGCTTTCTCTTCTGCAGGCTGAACAAACCAAACTCTCTCAGTCTGTCTTTATTAGGAGAGGTGCTCTAGCCCTCTGGTCACTTTTGTGGCCTCCTCTGTGCTCTTTTGTGCTGGGGGACCCAGAACTGGATGCAGCACTCCAGGTGGGGTCTTAACAAGGGCACAGCAGAGGGGCAGAATCACCCCTCTCAACTGAGGTGATTGCTGGCCGTGCTTCTTGTTATGCAGGTTTGGTCAAAAAGGATGTGATTTTCATTTGCGAGTTTTCCCTGCTTTCCTTGGATCTATTGAAAAAGCTCTGTCTGAACAATTAAACATTCTGGGCTTGAAGAGACTTCACAAGTCTTCTGTGAGAGGGAGATTAAAATGTTTGCAGAAATTAGAAACTAAATTCTATCTCTTCCCACATCTCTAAGTTTTAATTTTTGCAAACACACTAATGCATGGTTGCACTTAAGACTCACACAAATTAGATCTACAATACAAATTACAGTGCATTCTTTAAGAGTTAGTCTCCTTCTCAATACAAATGAGCTGTTCTGTAACTAAGAGACAATCTCCTCCTTTTTCTCTCTCCCTCTTGTTTTGTTTTAGGTCACTGATGAGAAGTAATCTCTGTGCAGAACTACCTTAACAATTTCCTATACATCCGAGAAACCAAAACCATAAACTGAATTCAAAACAAGGAAATAAACAAACAAAAAATAACCACCAAAGGAAGTGAAACAAAATTAATGCTACTGGATTTTTATCTGTGTTCAAGAACAGGTACTGAGTTTGGGAAGGACAGTGCCTCAGCATGGCTTACTGAGCTTAGTTAGAGAAGTGGGAGCATAAGAACTGAGACAGTACAGCAAGGCCATAAAACCTAGGGAAGAGCAAGAATTCCTTCTGCTGAGTGATTCAGCTCTTCATGTGGACACTTCCACACCAGTACCAACCTGCAGTGCCTTTCAGATCTGAGACACCAACCAACCTCACTTGTGTGTACACAGACATAAGCAAAGTTGTAGGCAAATTACTATCCTCACTGCTGCTGTTAATGTCCATATCTACTAAGCTATTCCTTCAGCTGACCCCAAGGGAACCACCACTGCACTTGATGCTTTCCCATTTTGACAGTGACTGTAAAAATTCCCACTGAGCAGAGCCTGGACTGGGCATATCCCTTTCCAGGTGCTTTCAGGGCTGCAGGTACCCAGCCACATTTTTTATGATCTGCAGAAGCCATCTGCCTTCCCAGACTTCCCAGAGAAGTGCCCAGGACTGTAAGCAATGGTGTGGGTGACTTAAACAGCAAAGAAACTGGGTAGGTGCTCCAAGGCACATCTCCCCATTCCTGAAATTCAGCATCCTGATTCTGGAGCAAAAAGGTAACAAGTAAAACTGCAGAGCTGAGCACGGGAGATTTGCCCCAGAGACAATGAAACCCACAGCAATGCAGGAAATGGGGTGGTCTTTGGAAATTCAACTAATGCAAAAGTTCATTTATACCATGAACAATGACTGAGCATCAGGAGTTACAGCTGAGTAAGGATTTCTTGGCTTGGCTCAGAAGAGATAATCACTATAGAAGAAAAATCCACCTCACTTCACATACGCAAATTGAAGCTTACAAGAGTACATAATTCTCATTAAACCTTTCAACACACACGCTATGTATTTTTGCCAGCACCTGATGGTATGTTAAAGTGCATTCAGTTTCAAACTATCAGTCTCTAGACCCCTACTACATGGCATGAATAGACAAAGCATGTAATTAGGGTCAAATTTCTATCTGATGGCCACTGAAGATATTTTGTTTGTTTTGGAAAAGGGGGGGGGGGGGGGTGTGGGTAGGAGGGAAGAGTTTGGTTCAAAAACAATGTTTATTTTGAGCAGCCTGAGCAGTACTGTGAAGCATTTCAAGAGTAAAGAGTATTTTCTTTGTTAAAATCTTTAAGCAAGCCTCATAGCAGCAAACTGATGAGAGGGTAACATTCCTCACTGCTAATTATAAGCAATGTATTAAATTTCATTCAACAGTAAAGTACCATAGAAACACAATGAAAAAGCTACAGCACAGCTAAAATACCCCAAGTTGTTAATGAAAAGTAGCTGAAATAACATACTGGTTTGGTCAAATCTGTGAACATAAAAGATGCATTTATATTAGAGTGGCACATGGAAAAAAAAAAGATGACGACAATACTATTTCTGTGGAATACTAAATGATTAAAGGCAATAAAGATTTCTGTACAGCTGGGAGAAACTCCTTATGGTCTCAGCTCCTACAAAGTGTGCTGCATGAGCTCTGATAGAGTCTCTGTACAAAGAAAAAAAGGTCCCTGACATCAAAGATTCTCCTAAGAATGTATACTCACAAACTCCTGTGAATCAGAAAGCCCCTAAATATATACCCCTAGTTCAGTTAAACCAAACAACTGGCTCAGTCTCTGGGCTAAAAGTTACCCTTATTGTCATTTAAAAAGCACAGCAATTTGTAATGAGAAAATACTGATCTTCGAGAGGTGAATGCAAACAAAGATTAAGAGGCAGCCCTGGCCTCTGGAAGCTGGGAGCTCAGAGGGATGTTAGGAGGATAAGCATTTCAGAGCAAAGTACAAAGGCAGCGCCGCTCATCTCGCCCACAATTCAGTCTCTGAATAAATGTTGCTGTGCTGTCTCAGAGACATGCTGATTTCTAGCTCCTGCTTAATGGGACGACTTGTTACTACTCAACAGGAATACTTATAACAGAGTTTTGCCTCTTGAGATTTGAACTATTCAAGTTTAGATAGATTTCAAGATGCAGTTAGTCATGTTCTTTGTCCTTAGGATGCCACTCCAGATTGGCACCCATAATCCATTAATACTCAAGGCACCAGTATGCAAATAAAATAATTTCTGCCAAACTAAGACAACTTTCAGGATGATTGTGTATTGATAAGAAAAAGCTGCATTCATCTGCAGTGATAGGACTTTACTCCACAACTGCTTAAAGCTCATAAATTCTTAGTAAGGAAATTCATTTTGTTCTCTTTGTCTGAGAAGAAATAGCAATAATGTTTTTCCCTTCCCAAATTTGTCTGAAAGATCTTTCCAGCTTGCCTTGGTAACTGGGAACACAATCCAAATTGTTCCCAATGCTCCTGTAGATCTAATATCACGTTGCAAATAGGTCCTAGTCCAATGCTTACTGAAGTCAACAGCTATAAACTGGTACACTAACAGCTTTCCAAGGCACTACTAAAGCATGTATTCACAGAGTAATAACCTGGGGCCAAATAAAGAGCTAAATTTAAGACTCCCAACACTTCCCAGTAATTCTGTTTTCACCACCAAACAACTCCAGATCTTATATAGGAAAATAGTAAAAGGTGACCCCTTTTTGTAATAAGGAAGAACAAAGATGCCACTGCAACTATTGCAAATATCAGAACAGGGAGCAACTGGCAAGCAGGGAGTCACTGCTGGGCACTGCCAAGAACCAGCTGCTCGTGCTCAACAGGACAGCACAGGACAAATGGGGGGCCCCACAGAGCAAGAGGAACAGGTTGCTTGCATGGGCCACCCCACACAGACCAAAAGCTACTGTGAGTCTCCCATGCTGGAGGTCACAAGCTGGTGCAGGCACCCGCTCCTCAGACTTCCCACCATGCTGCCAGCATCCTTGGTTTCTCTCACCAAACATGCTCATCCTTGATTCCTTGACATGAACTGCTGTGAGCAACCCTGGTGCTATTTTCCAGTGCTGCTGGACTTTTTCAGGCTGTTGGCTACCCCAGTTGCAGTCCACTCCCAACACAGGGGGAACAAAAGTATCAATACAGACCCATGAGAAGTGGATGTGCATTTAACTGTAAAATGACAGCTGCTTCACTGGCGCTTGGATTAGGGAGGCTACAACGTGCCTAATTACAATGTTAGCTTCAGCATGTGTAAACATGGCTCACAAAAGTTTAATGTCAGATTTTCTTAGTCTCTGGTATGAATTTTGGATGCTTTTTTCTCTGCAGCTGCCAAAATGCTCACTGTTGACAAACTAGTCTAAGTGCTACCGAAGCATCTTTCATGAGCTGACTGCGTACATCTGAACAGATACATTCCTCATTAATGTGCTATATTTCAAGCTAGAGAAAACAATGCATGTTGAGAGACTATAAACCACAAGTACAAATGATCCAGGTCGCCTGTGATGAATACAACCAGTATTATACGAAACATGACACATTGGGCTCTCTTCTTAGGGGAAAAAAAAAAAAAAACAAAAATGAAAAAGTAGAAAATATGCAGAAGGGTTCCACATTCTTATCAATTCTTCTCTTTTGAAATCTGTTGGAGCCAGGGAGATTTTTGGAATTTTTTCCTTACTGTTTTGTACACAGGGTGCTTTCCCCTCCCACCAGACACCGCCCGTCCTGCAAGAACATCAAAAGAAACTGAGTTTGAATCCCGATTAGTTTCTAAATCCAGGATTAAGTTGATGGCTAAACTAGAAAAAAGGGATCAATTTGGGAAGCAGAAGATCTGAACATGGGACTCTTGCCTGGTTGTCCATTTCTGCAACCTTGTGAGATGAAATTACAGAAAAAGGGATTTTTCTGGTGAGAGTTTCTATTTTTCCCCACATCAGAAACTCAGAAGCTTGATCTGGGCAGAACTCCCTTCAGTCCATCCTCAAAACAGATACAGCTTTGGTGTGCTGCTGAAACCAAACCATTTGACTAATTCTGCTGATTAAGTTCAATTAAATTATGTCCCTTGTTGAAACAGATGTCAGATAGGATTTGATTCTGTGTGCTTTGCCTGAATCTGCACACTTTTGTGCATAGAGGAACAATTTATAATTTCAGTAAGTTTCCAACTTACAATTATATCCAGTAAGGCACAAGTTAAAAAACAAAACAAAACAAAGCAAAACCAAAACTAACTAGTTAATAAATTACTATTATAGAAGAAATATAAGACAAACAATGCTCTCTATATGTTCATTAGCCCATACCTACTTTAGAAACTAAATCTTGAGAGATTTTATAATTCATGCCTTCATGCTCATCAAAACATTTTTTATAGCAATCACTTTTGTGACAGATTCCCCTCTCCCTTCATTTGAAGTAAGCAGAGTTATGGAACAGTCACACTACAAAAATACCTGCAAAGTAGCAGCTGCCCAGGAAAAGGCCTAGATATAATATGACTGCTGATTTTTGAACTGCTATGCATGCTGTGTATGCCTGGAAACATAACAAATGTGCATGGCTTGGCTTGTAGCACCTAATTTGCAATAATATTGAAGTCCCCCACAATAACTCATTTACTCTTATAATAAATATATAAAAAAAGACAAATTGCTACATCGAACATGCATTTTCTTCACTGCAAGTAGCTGCTACCCCAGGGAGAAAGCCCTATGCTACTAACTAATAGTAAATCCTTTGGAAAATCATGTGTCATAATGATGGACAACCAGGGAAAGGGTATTAAATAGATTTAGAGGTTAGATACTCTAACAAGAACAAAAGAGGCCTTTTGCAAGCTAGTACCAATCAGAGCTGGCTCATTGGTATGATTAGCACCAAGTCGAAAGAAAGTTTCAATTACGAGACAAGACAAGACAAGAGAGAGAATATAACCCAAGATCTTTCTAGGAAGATCTGTCTGGGATAGATCAAGTCCCCAAAAATTGGGTAACTTTTTGGTTCTCAGGAGACACCATGGTGTCTTCAAACTGCGTTTAGGCAGGGGTGATTTTGCTCCATCTGTTATTTTATTTATTGGCACATCATTAGACAAAGTACATCTGAGTCAGAATGTATTACCATTATATGAAGTCAACAAAAAAATACAGGCTGTCTGAAAACACACCTGATGGACAAAAAAAGGTCTGTTATCTAGAAGCTAAGGCAACACAAGTCAACAACATTACTTTGCTTCGTCTTCAGAAAAGTATTAAATGCATAAATTTATCTAGAAGGGACATTTTTTTTTTTGGCAGGAACGAGCTCTAAATACCAATGTTCTGCAGAATTGTACGAACTAGAATGATCACGTCCAGATCTCAACTTCAGATCCAGACAGGATTTTGGCCTAAATTGATTTCCACCAGCACTTTCTAATTAGATTTGATACACTGGGGGTGTGGGAATCTTAATTCATCATAAATGTCTCGAGTTTATTTCACACAGAAGCAAGGAACAGCCCAGTCTTGACAGAAACAAAGGGAGAGAGTCTTTTAATTTGTATTTGTGAGGACTCCCTAGTATCTTTCATATCTGCAGAACATCCAGCTGTTCCCCAAATGGCTCCAAGTTTCTTCCTCCAGAACATTTTCTATTGTTTCTGATACATCATCCCATAGTGATTTATTGCTATTTTGCAATCATTATCAGTTTACTATTTTGACCAATACACCATAAATCAAGAAGAAGAATGTTAGGTGGGACTTCATAATGTAGCTTTCATTCATTACGTGCAAAGATTATAGCCATTTCATAAAAACCAATATGAGAGAAAGAAGCTTATTGGCAAAGACCAGTGAAATTCATTTCATGCTTCAAAAGTTTGTGATTGGTCTGCTAAGGAAAAGACCCCTCAATTGTTGGAAATTGTTTTTTCTTTTAAACCAGCAAATGCCCAAGACTGAGCTATATCAATTGTTTGCTGTACTTTCTACTCAAACAGCGTGGAGGCCATTCCATATCTGTCCTTGTAAAACCCACTGTGCTTACTATTCATGAACTGCAGGAGAGAGAGATACATAAAACACAGGTCTCCAATACATTATGCTGCTCTGGAGAGTGTGGCACTCTGGGAAAGTCAGCTGCACACTTGGCACCATGTGTCCTGCTCATGCAGGGGACAGTCATAAGGGAATGACATACAGCTTACCCCTTTGGAAGTCGACTCAAGATCAAAACCAAAAAATCTCCCCCACATCTTTTTTGCAGAGAAAACTAAATGAACTGGGACAAATTCTTTTCATTAGTATTTGTCATTCCTGAATGTCTGCTGTCCTTATTAATTCTAGGCTCTTCTCTGAACTGCTGAAAAACTTCTCAGGCTAGTCCAAGACTGCTTTTTGATACCTCCTCTTTCCACTCAATTCTCACTGGATCTCAGAACACAAATGAGTGTTATAAATCATCCTCCAGTGTCCTGACATGGTCTGTTAACAATATCCGCTTTCTAATTGGGTCAACCTTGTGCCTACTTTGTTTCTCCCAATAAGAAGACTCTAAGATTTTTTTAATATCTTGCACAAATGCTACTGCTTGGACAAATCTATCTGTAGCAATCACAGGTTTCAACATCTAGGGGTTACCTTCTCAGTCATTTCCACTGGAGCTGGATCAGTGAAGCTACAGTCCCACCAGGGAACTACTGGGTCCTCTGCTTGACTGAGTGCAGCCATCCTCCTGCTCTGTGCCAGGAGGCAGTGGGCACATCTTGGAGGAGAGCACTGGCCTGGGACTGTTTCCAGGATGTGGTGCAGACAAGCCCACTCTGCTTTGGGGATTGCTACTCTGCAATGGAGCTGCATGGACTTGGGTGGTTAAACTGGACTGCAAGACCAGAGACAATGTCCTGATCTCTTCAGCTGGGTAAATGCAACCAGGAAGAGGAAACACCGGGTCCATATCTTGTATGTGCAACTTTTTGTTAGTTCCCTTTCATTTGTGGACGGATTCTTCCAAAAGCAATTTTCCCAATCATTTTAGAAATCCATCCTCCAGATCAGGTGAAGAACTCTCTGGATATGCATCTATAACTGTGCCAGTGGCATAACCAGTTTATAATCAACTCTGTGCATTTGGGTCAGGTTAAGTTAATGCATCGGATATTTTCTATCAAGAGACAAAACTAATTATCAAATTACTAATCCAGCAGGACAAACCACAGAGATTTTAGGGATTGAGCCTTGGCTTTCAAAACCCAGAGCTGAGATCCCACCTGGGTCAGCCACCTTCTCCTAGGAGAAGGAACCTGGGTCCACCACTCATCATGGGCACAAAGGGTCTGAGAGTAACCCAGAGACTTGGGCATTTAACAGCATCAGCAGAAGGTCAGGAAATGGGAGACCTGTTCTCCAGCCCACCTCTGAATGTCATCTGATTTGGAGCTCCTCTGAAAGGGGATCTTTCAGCACTGATGCACTGGGCAGTCTCATTAGTTGCATGTTGGGCATGTGCTTGGAGAACTGACACACAGAACTTTTCAAGCTCCCTTCCAATTTTCCTTTTTTCCAAAGAGAATAGACTCAGCCGCCTCCTCTCCACATCCAGACTCTCAGGAACATGCATCAAACTTAGGTTGCACAGAAAGCACAAGCAAACACTTCTAATTTACACTTTAAGAGGCAGAAGAGAAACCTTTCCCTTCGACTTACCATTTGTTACTCAAATGCCTTTCTCCCTGTCACAGTTACTGGGAGAAAGCTGCTGAACTGGAGCTGTGGAGCTCCTGCACAAGGCTTCTTGAAGTCACATATGGACTGAACATCAAGTGGACGGCTGTGCACAAAGGTGTGGTTACCATGAATCATTTATTACCCCAGCTAAAGCTTTAGGAACAACATTCACTAATGTAAAAGATAACTTGACTCTGGGAATACTGCTGTCACTACGGCTGCATATTTTACAAGGGGAAAAGATTCCTTTAGGTCTGTTTGTTGCATTAACCCTTTCAATCCTGCACTTCTACTGCAGGGACAGTTTGATCTTTTATTTTTCTTGCAAACAGAGAATAACAAACAACACCATGAGTTTTTATTTGAGTTTCTATATAGTACACCTAACCATTTCAAAATACTTGTGGGTCCTGAAAAAGTGTTGGAAAAGAAAGCTCTTACCAAAGACAGGAGCAGCATATCTTTATTTCCCTGTGTACCCAGTTGTGCAGCTACCTCTAAAATATTTGAACCACACTGCATGATTATAAATAACAAGAATGGAAAACAGCACATTCTGTCCTCTGCAGATCACCAGAATGTAACCTCAGCCAGAATTTATCTGAGGGCAAGTGTAAATGCAAAGTAGGAAAAATTTCCCTTATTCAACAAGAGCGATTAAATTAACGATCCTCCAAGATGCTTGAGAATATTTCCTTATTCACTCTTGGTGTTTTGATACAGGGAGGAAACCTGTATGCCAGTGGGTACACCAGCATGGCACAGGGGTACACACCACACCTTCCCAGTGGGAGACCACTGCCAAACATGCAGAATTTACACTTTTCTGTGTACAAAGAGCAGCCAGATAACTTCCACCTGCATGACCTTCACTGCAGGTTAAGAAGAGACAACTGCAACTGCATGACTCCAACAGCCTCCACTGAGATTAATGCTGAATTGTCACCTATCTCTGAAAAGAGCACAGAGCTTAAAAATTTAAACACATAATAAACAAAATGCAACAGGCAAGCTAAATGATGCCTATTCTGCCTCTAGCTACAACTTTATGATTCTCCAAACGGCCAGATTATTGACAGAGACACTTCCAAAAGCTATGATATTTGCTTGCACTTCTTTGATCCACAGAAATAACACAAGAAGTGAGAGAGGAGCCCCTCTTGTAGATTTTCAGGACTTCTAGAAATAGGCAGAAACACAGAAGCAACAAAAATGGAATTAATTAAGTTTGTGCAAGCAGAAGAGCCTACACTGGGCTTTCAAAGCTGGCTTAAACACTCTTTAAACTGGTTTTAAATACTCCTTAAGTATTTAATCCTGTTTTCTAACATTCAACAGCTTTTGCTATCCAAATTCCTCCCCCCAAGGAAGCATCTCACAGAGGAATGTGTGGTCAGGGAGGGAGAGGCACACTGTGGGCACAGACTGCTAGGAGCAGCCAGCAAAAGGCAGCAGCACCAGGGCACAACCCAACCTCTGCCTGTGCCCACCAAGAGGGGCTTCCTCTGGTGGTGTGGCTTGGGGGACTTCAGAGTGTCCTCAGAGTGTCAGTGACCATTTCTACTCAAAGGAATTTAGATTTTCCTAGGACAAGAGGTCACCTGCTCTCAAAGTCCCCAGCACTTGGCATACCTCCTTCTATACACAAATAGTTTCTTCTGAGCACATGGCCTTTAAAAAAAAAAAAAAAAAAAGGTGAGTTTTTTTGTTGCATATACACGTGTGTATATGTATGTATTTATATCCATGAATATCACACATACATGTGACTCATACCACCAGCATACAAAGAAGGACTGAAGGACACACAGCCATTTGCTTCTGTCGGCGAGAGCATGATTTAATCCACACCAATCTACCACCAAAACAGAAACTCTGGAAGACTTTCTCAGCCACTAACCTGCCAGAGAGACAGACCCTGAGGGACAGTGCCTTTTTAGTAATGCCTAATTGTTGAGCATCACTAAATACTGGTTTCTCCTCTGGGGCCACTTGTCACACCCTGGAACCCGTGGGTTTGGGTGGTAGCAAAGCACAGCCCTGTGTTCTCTCAGGGCCATGCAGCACAGCAGCAAAGCAGCACTGATCGGCCACTTTGCTCAGGGCTGTGCAGGAGAAGACCCATGGTGGGGGTACCTCTTCCTTGGCAGAGTCCCTCCCCTCCCCCTGCAGCCACACCGAGCTCATTCCATACATCTATAATGAATCAGACTCCAACTCATTAATAAAAAATGACAAGCCATCATCTCATTGAATCTTCCACGCTGGTACAGCATGCAGATAAAACCCCCAACTCTCTCTCCTCAATTCCTCTGTGGCCCAGCAGCTAATGAGACTACAAGATGGACAGGACAAAGTGAGCTGCAATTGCACAGAACTTAACTTGAGAGAGAAGGGGAAATAACCTTTTCATTACAGTCATGAGACTTTAATTTTAATGCCTTTTTTTTTTTTTCTTTTTCCCTCTATACTAACAAAAAGGTAGGACCAGAGGCCTTGCTAGGGCCACCAACCAGGTCACTGAGCTGCAGAAGTGTCACGAGACACAAAGGAATTGAGCTTTGCTATAGTAATGAGCTGTTCAGTACTTTAGGTCCCTAGTCAACACAATTCTTAAGTGCAGGATTTCTAAGAGTTAGCAATAATCAAATACTAGAAAGGTAAAATAAAATAAACAGACTGATGAGATTCACAGACACTTAACTCTTCCCAGGGGGTTTGCTGGTCACTTTGAGTTACAGACACTCAAGTCATTCCTGCTGACCTCCTCTCCATCTCCTGCATCTCTGACCCACTGTTATGATGCTGACAAAGCCACAATTCAAATGTTCTCTGCTTCTAAGTGAGATGAAAAGTAATAAAGAGGGATCAACAAAAGGAAATGGTAAAACCAAATTGCATTGTCTACTTGATATTAAGAACTACATCCAGCCACATCCTTATTTAATAAACTTGAGTTACACAGTGAAGAAAATACAAATTACAGATCATGATTTCATATATACAGCACCAACTTTAGTCTGCATAGCATCCTTTATGGAACTACAGCCCAAAACATTTTACACAATTAGATGGATGAATAACAGAAGACAAGGCAGTCCCATAGCATTGGGAAGGGAAAGTTTCCTAATGAGACTTGGAAAGGGACAGGCAATGAAAGGGGCAGGTCAGCAGCAGTAAGATCAGCTGGGGATTGCCATAGAGGGGATGCGATGTGTCCCGAAATCAAATCCCCTTTTTAACACCTGGCTCCAAGCTGCTGCTTTCCCTCCCTGTCTGACTTTAGTTTGAGTCCCTTTAATTAGCACATGATAGAGACCTCTGTTACAGTGCTGTAGGTCTGTGGTTCAAACCCCATGGGTGGTTGCAAAGGAAACAGAAATATAATTTTTGGGCATAGTGGAACTGGCATTTCCTATTAAGAAAACAAAGAAATTTCACTTAGGAAAATGGTGGAAAAAAGAAATCTTTCCTACTAGAAAAATAGGAGGATTGATTCAAGAACTCCAAAGAAATGCAGAAGTTTGGGCTGCTCAGAGTACTTTGCATAAATTAATACAGGCTTTAATTACATAATCACACATCATTTTTGTCCCCATTGTCTTTGTCTTAACCTTAAGGGAATCACTTCAGACTAGGGCAGACATCTGAGAAGGTAAATAAGGGAAGACAGTCATTAGAGTGATACAAGCAGGAGGTGCAGCACTGCACAAGCCATCAGGAGTAAAATATAGCTAAGTACTGGTGGGCGGCTGGGATTTTTAGCTCTAGGGTGATATATAACATTAGATCATAGTTATTTGTAATGTGATAGTGCTATGTAAAGCTGCAGCAAAAACCACCTCTGCTCCACTCCTTGCATGTGATGTGAGAAGATGACCCAGGTCCAAAAAGTCTGTAGTCTCAGCAGTTGTCAAAACAAAACCGAGGGACAGGGTGGAGTAAAAGCATGATAACACTGAGATAATGTGAACTAGTGCTGAGAAGCTGTGGTTAAAACATGCTAGCTGCTCCCTGATTCCCAAGACCCTGGCTCTGAGCTTAGCAATGCTACTGCTCCTTCAGTCCAGGCCGAATATACGGATGATTCAACAGGAAGGCCAGAAACTGTCAGCCTCCCAAACATCTTTGGCCAGCCCACCCCTAAAGCAGGAATAATGAAGTCAGTTTTACAAACAAAAGTTGTGTATCTGCCAGTTCTGATTGCAAATTGCACATTCCTGCACCACAACCAGACAACGGAGAAAAAAAGAGCATCGTGTTGTCCTGGGGTCAAGTAATCATTTATTTTTTTCCCTTGTGTGCCATAGACAGAGTGAAATTATGTTTGCTTTCTGGAAAATATTTATTTGTTTGAATAAAAAAAAAATTCCCAGACCCTTCACATTTAAATAAAAAAAAATTGCCTAGAATTAGGATCATTTCTTCAGGGGCTTTTTTTTTTTTTTTTTGATTTTGAAGACTTACGTTTTTCTAGTGTGCAGAAATGCTGAGTTGACAGCGTGAACTGTCCACAAAACTCCCTGTGGACTTCTTCTCCCCACCCCCAATAAAAAATACAATTTAAAGAGTATGAGCTTTCCCACAAAGCAGAAGGTTGTCTTCAAAATGGAGAGGTTAGGCACTTAAAATGCAGGCTGAATAACAATCCCATTTTAATTTCACACACACATACACACAACAGGGTGTCCTTGCAGGCATTTAGAAACCAGAGGCTATAAGCCAGTAAGTACCTCATGCCACACAAGAGCCAGTCTGGCTTATACCTACCTTTACCAGTTCTGCTGGGTTTTTTTTTCATCTGCAATTACTATTTGCAGCCAAAAGGAGTATCAATCAATAAATGTCCCCTGAACTGTGCCTTAAGGAATTACTCTCTACCTGTGAGTGAGCAGCTGCAGATGAATTCCTAACCTCAGAGCCCAGGACCAGCACCTGCCTCCCCAAATGCAGGGGACAAACCAAGGTGTAAAGACAAAAAGCTGGGGCATAGGGAAGTTGGTGTCCAGGACTCAAAACACAAGGGCAGTTTATGTAACTGGCGACTCATATTAAAATGAAGTTACATGCACTCCTATGGATATAAAAATATACCAATTTTTTGCTGAAATAAGTTACTTGTGTCCACAGTGCTGCTAAAGGATGGTTTATGTTTCAGGCTCTCAGCACTGTAAGGAGATGTCACACAGGGATGAAAATAGGAACATGAAGGGTGGGGGGTTCTGAAGTACTCAGTGCTAATTTAACTTGCTCTTCGCTTCTTTCCTCCCCACCCCTTGATGTTCTTCATGACTTGCTGTCATTCTTTTCAAACAGCAGAAAAGTTGAACTGCTGCCACCTGCTTTAAGGAAATCCCAGCCCTAATGACACGTTCAAAACAACTGGAGTAGTTTGTGACAGAACATAACTCTTGAGGCCTAGTCCAGTATTCTAATAAATAATAGATAGATAAATAAATACATAAATCACCGTTCTGTAAGCCTGAGCAGTCTGTACTGTTCCTGCAGCTGACTGGGGCAGTGAGGGAACCAGGCTGCTGTGAGCACAGGGATGCAGGCAGTGCTGCTCCACCACTGCTGCAGCATGATGGCCATTCCCGGGAGCTGCACTGTACCCTGCACGTACTTACTGGAACAGTTCATTATTTTTGTCTTGACAATTACAAACGATGGTACGTATCAAAGAAGTGTCAAAATCTACATGAGGATTTGGAAGGCACAGGAACAAACTTTCAGCACACACAGCAGCAGTCCTGCAGGGTGGGAGAGATGGGCAGTGGAGAAGAGAGAAGCATGTCCATGGCCACCTAATCTTTTTCAGGCGATTCACACCCCACATCAAATCCCACACTAGTAAGTGTGGGGGAAAGAAAGGAAAGAAGAAAACTAGGTGCATTTTGTACATAGCATTCCTGTGTTTCAGCCTCTTGGACTCACTTATTTTACAAAATCAAGCTATCTGAATCTTAATGTGTAGTACGGCAGGAATTCAAAGCCTCTTCTTCACCCACTAAACTTGATCTGAGGCTCAACTTGACAATGTCGATAAATATGTTGCGCTGCATTATTCATGCCCCTTCCCTTGCCTTCCCCCTGCCTCTGCCTGGCAAGCGGCAGCCACCACTGGTGCAAAGTTGTGAGCCAGGAGCAGAGAGACCTGCCCTGTATAAATACCTGCAATAAATAAAAGATAAACAAGATATGTTGCTTGGCGACATCTGCCTCTTTGCCTCTCTGTGCTGGGCTCCCAGCACAGCAGCCGCTCAGGGGGGCCTGGGGAGGGGGTTCACAGGCTCTGCAGCTGGAAGCCACCATGCTGGGGGGTTGGCTGCAGCTGTATTAAATAAACCACTTGGATAAGGATAGAGAACACCCCAGCACTAAAATATCTGAGAGCTGAAATTCTGCTGATGAGCGTCAGGAGATCAGTGGTTTACAATGCGAGCAACATTCCTTCAGCTACTCATCATCATCGTAATCATCATTATAAATCTTGGCAACCAGCAAAAAACATCCATTGTTTCTATCCCTCACTTATTTCCCCTCCAGATCTGCAGACTTAGTGACGAGGATATTTTGTTGTGGTTTAACCCTCAGTGGTTTATCCAGGCAACACAGAGGACTGCCTCAGAAGATGACACTTTGCTGCAGCAGTACATGAGCAGCTGTATGTAGCAGCCAAATCAGGAGAAACAATAACTTTGGTTTCTTTTCCTGCATGCTGTCAAATGGGATGAAACTTGTAGTTTTCATGTTCTTCCCCTGATGCCATGATCTTAACCTTTCCAGTCCAAGTTTGCTCATTTGTACATCACCAACAACATGCCCTTAACAGATACTATGTGGTTTCAGGAAAGCTCCTCTGTTCAGCTTCTCAAAACCAGTATCTCATTCAAGGCCTTTCTTCTACAACATACATCTTGCTCCAACAAGGAAAGCCATTAAGTCCCAAAGAAAATTAGAACTGACTCACAATTACATTTTCACTGCATCTAGTCTGGAATCCACGAAGATTTCAGGCTGCTTAAAGAAGAATAAACCATGAAAATATATATATAGACACACACTTAGAGTTTCTGCACAAACAAACTTTTATGACAGTGAACATAATCTCTGTCCCTGCAGAAACTGAGTCATCACAACATCTGACCCTTGAGGCTGCAAAACCAAGATGATACCACATTACTGTTAAATGAGGCAGTATCCCAAAAGTTACACAAAAACCATGCTGTGATGAAAGGTCACAGGATATATTCAGACATGGAAAAGGTCAACAAAAGCAGAGGTATCTCTAAAAGCTGCAGCAAAGCACAGCCCTTAATGCAATTTAGGAAATGGTGAAAGCCTCAAGAGCAGCACTGTCCCACTGGCAAGGTATTCACGTGTTCACCTCCTTGAAATTGCACACTTCTGCTGCATGACTGGAAGAAGCCAAAGGAAAATGACTCCAGGAGTGACAGGATATTCCCTGTAGTCACTTTTAGTGGTTTAAAGATTCCCTCTAGTGCGTCTATTATGTTCTTGTAACTAATACTCCATGCAGCTGCCAATTCAACCCTTATTAAAATGAACTGTGTGTGTTCATTTCTTGTAGGAACACTGGTGTCTGAATTCTGGGAACCAACTGAGATTTGGGAGGCTCTGTGGCTTGGGGCAAAGAGCTCTTTTTTAAAGAGCTTTGCCAAGTCAGGACTGAATGGTTTTCCCCACTTATAGCCTCCAGACCTTTATTATGCTTGGGCTGCAACATATACCCAACTCCACCTCTGCCAGACCAAAGCTGTTACATTGCTTCTGAGTCATAGCAGGCTGAAATTCTCATCCTTCACTACATACCTAGTCTGGGATACACTCTCCTTCAGCTGAGACTGGTTGTAGGAAAAGGATGGAGTAAAAGTCTTGTAGAGGAGCTGGTCTTGCTCAGTACACTCTCTGGTCTGCACTGACCTGGATCACTGCAAGCCATGAAACTGGAGATGTTCAGGGCTAACAGCTTTTTACACCACTGACTGCTGTTTGCTTTCCAACCCCTTGGTACAAATGCATGGCTCTCATCCTTTATTAGGGGAAGCAGCTCATCTGTACCAAGCTAAATTGTGGGAGCTTGGCATCAGGACAGGATAAACCTGCACAGGGCTGGTGTGGATTTTGCAGTCTGGGCTACTAAAGTTGAGCAGCTGCTGCTGCTATCTGAACAACAGGTTTACCTGCTAAACTCAGGGATCCACTGAACCTGGTGGTTGTTTAGTCATCAGATTTTTCCATTCGGCTCATGCTCTTCAATCCTAGTTTTCTCCTGAAGCCCTGGTTTCCCTGGTGAGAAAATCTAGCTGGAATTGCTATACCTGTCACCCACAGTGGGTGCCAGAGCCCTTGCCAGGATGGACTATAGGGAAAGGATGCGTCTGCATCACAGAGCTTTGACAGAGACCTACTTCATTCCCAAACCCAGCAGTACTGGCATCTCCATGTGCTTGGCTCCAGGCCATTTCCTTATTAAATACAAAGTGGTGCTCTTACCACCAGCTGAAGTTTGTACTTGTTACATCAGGAAGAAAAATATACATATTGAGGTAAGTTTCTCCTGATCTGACACGTACAAACATTATCTATGCACCCAAACACACACACTCATAAATATACTGGCCTAAGATAGATACTGTCTCTCCCAACAGTCAGACCCAGAAACCTGAGGACTTCCCCTCAAGTCATGTTTTATGTGATCTAACAAACCATGGGAGATAATCGTTGCAATAAATGCATCCTTCAGAGCCCAGAGAAAGTAAAGTGCTGTATATAAGTATCAGGTATTTGCTCATATTGTCCTCAGAGGTGGCTGGGTAACCAGGAGCATGTGTCAACCCAGGGCACTTCTGGCCAGACACAGATGCTCTTCTCCCTTCAAAACATCATCCCATCCCATTCTTATAAATCAATACAGGTATTCAGAGAGTAATTAGTCAGAGTAACAGAATCTGAGTGTCCTCCTTTATAAACACTAGCTAATTAATTTTCAAAGTGTCTCTAAGGAGACAAGAAAATACGTTGACCATGATCTAAAATATATGACAAGAACATAACTATTATTAAACCCAGAGCTTGAAAAAGAATGGGAAGAGCCCCACCAAGGAGATATACATCAACAGTCGACTGCCTCTACACTTTAAATATTCTTTTAACAAGAGATGAACATTTATTTTACCAGTGCCAAAAATAACCTTAACCTCTGTAAAAAATTCTGCACTCTGTTAAAGTACATGAATTTTCTTTGCAGTCCTGAGCAATCTCCTGTTTTCACCATTCTGCCTGACTACTTTTTATGGAAGGGGACTAGTCAGATACTTGAACAGCCCTTGGAAGATTTCAGAAGCCTGTTGTGGTGTTCATGAGGCTTCCTCTATACTGTCTAAAAGCCACATAAAACAGAGTATCAGTACCTCTGCGGCAAGACTTGGCATATATCTGTATACTGAATCAACATAATTATTTAGAATCCATCTCTCTGTGTGTAATTTCTTTATCCTGCTATTGTGTTGCAAAGAATGAAAACCATGAAGAGTTGATCATCCATGCACCCTCCCTCCTAGGTTTTTTTGAAGTTAAAAAATTCCTGGTTGCGACAGAAGCAGTCTCAAAACTGGAAGCTGTCAGTCTCATTAAAAACACAGTCAGAAGCAAAGCTGTTCAAATGCAACCCTGAAGTCTCTACTCGAGATAGTCAGCTGTAAAACACCACTCACCCTTGCCTGCAAATATAAGAGATTTTAGCACATGGCTCCCCAGGGGAACCTTTTGCCGTAAGAAATTAGTGTGGACCAAACTTCAGGAAAAGTCTTAAAATACCTGAGCACATCTGTATGGATAACACCATTGACAGTAAATCATCAAGTTAAAGGATGTACTTGGAAAAGGGAGAAGTTTAGATACACCACTGCTTCAGAGGCAAGGTCTTGCACATCTGTTTTTTTAAGGAGGTAGCTCAATACAGCAGGTTGAACTGCTGAACCATACTTTCCTAAGCCTTAGAAGAACCAGGAAAAGGAGGAAATTACATTCTGTGAGAGGTGAGTTCTATCATGGGGAGAAGTCTAAGAGGAAATGATTGTTCAAAACATATAAATAAATAAATAAATAAATAAATAAATAAATAAATAAATAAATACAAACAGCAATCTCACATTGGCAACTGCAAAAACTCCTTCACAGCCAATCTGCTCCAGCCATTGTCTCATAATTATTGAACAGAGGAGTAACTCTTTACCAAAACAAATTTGTTCTTCATTAATAAATGTACCTGAATAGAATAATTGTCAAGATGTATGTTTGGAATTACAATGAAAATGTCACAAGGCAACCCCTCTGGGGCAAACAAGCTGGATTTTTCATTGTAAAAAATACTAACTGTAGGTGTGTAAATGTCAACCATCTCAGTACATTCTGCCATATCAAGAGCCATGTACATAAACGGCAGACTCCTTGCAAGACAAGTTTCTGTGCAGCCATGAAACACAAACGGTTACTATGCAATCTCCCAGGGAAATCAAATTAATATAATAAAAATAGTTTCACATGTGCATGATACAGCATACTGATGCTGCTTATACAACACTAAGAGCCGTTACAGTATAACTCATCCATGATCATAATCACTTCTTTCTTAAGTCCTGGAATCCCAAGCAGAAGTGCACATGTAACTGCACGCCTGCTTTTGCATTAACAACTGCTGTCGCTGCAAGCATAAATTAAGTATATATATTGCTACATAAAAACCTACTTAGTTACAGATGTGAATTTTTCTCAAACTCCTTCCAGCTTCTCCTGAGCTAGACTTCTGGCTTGGTGCTAACTGAGCTCCCTTTTACGCTCTCCAGTTTTTACTGCATTCCCAGCATGTAAGAAGAAGGAAATGCCTCTTCTTAACTGTGAGCAACTGTACACAATTGCAAAGGTGAAGGGCAAAACCAGGCAGAACCTTATAGTGTTTTCACATTGAGATCCTCGTTCAGTCCAACTTTTGTGCTCAAAACTTCAACTTAAATATCTCTGAACTAAGCAGGGACCACAGGAAAGTGCACTGGAAGCAGAGCACTGACACTCGTGGGGTAGGGATTGCTATTTGGTGAAGAAAGGGCTTGGAACCCTGCAAGGAGAATCTGCAAGAAGACCACCCGCAGGCACCAGAGAACAGCCTGGCTTTCACCCTCAGATCAGTGGGAGGCTTTACCCTGCTCATCCCTGATGGACACTGGGAGTGGGGCTGGGAATGACTCTTCAAGCCACCATGCAAACCCAGAAAGCTCCAGTTTCAGCTCAAATGTGTGGTGTCTGGGCAGCCTCCAAGGGGTGAAAGGGGCAGTCTTTGAAGAAAAAGGGACTGGTAAAGAGGCAAACAAAGCTGACCTTGAGAACCCCACTAATGGGAGAAACATTTCCCCATAATAAACTGACAAAACTTTCTGCCCCAATTTTAAGTCTGAAAGGGACTTGCAGAGAAGGGGTGCCTACCCCATCTCAGGAAGTGTTTAAGGCCAGGCTGGATGGGGCTTTGAGCAACCTGGTCTAGTGGAAATTACATCTGTCTACAGGAGGGGTTTGGAACAAAATGATTCCAAAACCAAACCATTCTATGATTCTTCTGGTTTCTTGGCTCCTCCTGGTCCTAGCAAGAGACATGAACTATGTCTACAGCATGGAGCTGGACTGGTGGCTAGCACATGCACATACAGACACAGAGGGCTTTAGCAAAATACCTTTAGCATAAAAAGAAGAGCAGAATCAATCCCTTTATCCTTGACATGGTGTAAAAGAGGTGCATAATACTGCACATTTAATTGCACTTTTAAAAATCACCTATTGGATGGGCTGTCTAAAAAGAGAGAACAAAGCAATCCATGCCTTTTAAGTAATGGAATGCTGAGGAACAGTGTTAAACAAAATCTGCTGATACATTCTTGCCAAAACTGCAATAATGATAAATCCACTATAGAGAATAAAACATCTATTTGCAGGGGAGAAACGGAGGGATCTAGCTCCAAATTCCACTGGAAGCTTTTGAAATTCCACTCTTAAATAGCATAGGGTGGTGCCAAATTTCACAAATATGCTAGTAACCACTTGCAAAATTACAAGAATCAAACCAGCAACAAGTTTTGCTACCCATGGGTGTTGATTGTAATCACATCCAATAAATATAAGAAAAATAAGAATAATAAAGATTACATTAATGTTTGGTTACTGTTTTCTTAATGCCTTCCCTTAAGCAGTGTTGCAGGAACATAGAGACCTCTGAACTTTCTAAGGTTTATTTTCAGAAGGCTTCTGCAAGGCCAGGATGTTCTTCCAGAATTCACCAGGTCTGAAATTTTATAGAAGCAGGTTTTCTGGAGGACATTTTCTTAACAATTATATCAGTAAATGGACTTTTGAGTCCCTGTTTTTCTTCATGGATTTGACAAAATAAACTTTAACAATGAGCAACTTTTCTGCTTCCCATGTCTATTTACGTGCAGAACATGAATACTTTTCAACCTCAAAGGACTTGATTTTCTAAATCACTTTGAAATCCTCAAAAGCTGCTATAAACCCACTTATCATGACTGAGATCGGGACAGGAAAAAGTATAGAAGGAACCCCACTGTGTGAGTTTGATAGTACCATGTGTGTGACCTCCGCCATGCTGCACAGAATTTAGTGTCTCTGGACATCACTCTCACAGAAGTCAGAGTGGCTGCCTGTCAGTAGCATTAAATTGTTTGTGTTTGATTTTGTTAAAGTAGCAATAGAAAGTGGAAAAAAAATTAATTGCAGCAAAGCAATCAGATTAAGTATAATTTTCAACAACAAAAGTAATATTTTTTATGTATTTTCCAGGGAATAACAGAAACCCACTTTGTAGCTTACCCATATCAGTTCCATCTGTTATTTTAAGGGGTGAAGCCTGAACTGAGAAATCTGTGTCACACAGAGGCTGGCAGGTTTGTGAACTCTATTGGGAGCTGCTTAACAGTTGGTCTTAATCGTTTTCCAAGGCACAAAGCCGAGATCAAGATGAATCTGTTTCCCACATTGTTTCCTCCCAACAGGGTTGGATTTCAGATTTGCCTGGATTAGAGTAAAGCCACCGGAATTCCCCACCTGGACATTTAGGTTGGAGGCCTTGATTTCAAAGACAAGTGGTATGCAGTAATTCCAACCTGGCCTCATGGGACTACAACTTTCATTTCTAATCAGTGAATTGTCTTTGTGAAAAACAATTTTTTAAGAGGAGGAGGAGGAGGGGGGAGATTTTATTACATCTTCCCCTTTACTTCATAATTTTCTTTCAGAGCCAACATATTTTTAGCCTAAATACTAATGAATTAGAAGTAGTATCATTAGTTCACCTTTTCCACAGAAATTAATAACAGGGCTGAGATTTTTAAATCCCATACTGTTCTTCTGCCTCACCCTGGATTTGCTCATGTGTTACTTTTTCGCATAATCGGCTTGGGCTCAGTGGCTATGCCAAGCTGTGCTTTAGGCTCACAGCATGTTGTAACAGCAGTGACCAGGACCTGAACCATCTGCACCTTTATCCCACAAGTGCATTTACCCAAAGGAACAGCCCTACTTCAGCTCAAGAGCTGGAGAGGAAGAAAGTTGGAGCTTCTGAAAAGCCTCCTAGGCTAAAGGCTCCCTTCTCTTGCAAAGCCAAAAGTATTGTGGCATGGTTAAATCTCTGCACAGTGCCTCTTTATGCTCTTCCCCTCAAGATAATGGGCCCAGGCTGGACCAGCCACCCCACATCCAATTTGCAAAACACTGTGGATGTCTTCAGCTCCCTTGCAATGGCATGGGTCTTGGTAGCCTTTCGACATACCCTGCCCCACCCTCCTGAAGTCCTGAGCACAGACAAATGCTGCACCAAAAAGTCTGCTTCTGCCACCACACAGACAGGAACCCATCAAGACACCTTGATATGAGTGTGTCCCACTGGAGGCAAGGGCATAGTCTGGAAAAGTCCACGTGTTTGTCTTGGCAAACTCCAGCTCATCTCAATGTTTTATCCATTGAGATACAGCTTCCATTAGCTCCCCAAGAAGGCTTACCCTGATAAATATTTTCCTGTTCCAGGCAATGAGGTAAAGCTCATTTTAATACATTTTAGAGGAAGAGCTTTGATTTCGACACCTACAAAGACCTACTTCTACAAGAGAACCAGAAACAAAGGAAACAACAGCATTTTCATCACCCATGTGGATGGGTGGAGTTTTCAAACATTACGGACTTGAATCTGGAGGATGGAGATGGTTAGACCAATCATCTCAGATGAGCCAGATAATATCTTTTCATTTTCTTCTGTTGAAGGCCAGGTGTCTCTGGCTGTCTGACAGACAGAAGCAGCAGGGCTTGGGATGACTGTTGGCATTACCACTTCCATGGCTGCCCCTGCTTTGCTTTGAATCAAGTTATCTATTATCAACCCACTCTTGGGACTCGACAATTTACAACAGGCATTTAAGCCATCACCCAGTTCCCTTAACCATCACTCAAGTGTAGCACTTGAGAATGCTGATGACAGACAAACCACGGTCCACTCATCAGCTGCCCCAAGCCACCCTAACCACAGCTTTCAATTACCTTAGCCATTGTGAAGTACAGAGAGAGAAAAAGTGTAAAAATGTGGGCAGTTCCCCCACATCTTCTCTCTATTTGTGATGATCTAGTGTAAAGTTGTGCTCTTGCAGGTCAAGAAGCAATCCCTGAAGTTATCCTGAGAAAGCATCCATTTCCCTCCTTTGGCTACAATATAGCAGTCCTGTTTCATTTCCATGGAGGCAACCAGACTTTAAACAACATGCAGGACTGGATTTTGTTACATACCAGCAGAATACTGAAATTTGGACAAAATTTCACATTCACATGGAAAAGAAGAACCACATCTCTAGACTTAGAACAATAACCGGAAACAAAAGCCACCAAAGGCTCGTTCAAACAAATCTGGTGTTTGCCTCATTAGACTCAACCCTATATGCTACACAATAGACTAGCAAACCAAAGTGCTAAATATATGATTAAAAAATTTTAAAAATCTTTACGCCCTCCATGTCATGATGTTGGAAAGTTTTGCAGAAACACATTTTCATCTGATAGCATGTGTTTTCAATACAGACATATTTGGGCCTGCATGTCACTATTTTAGTGCTAACGTTTACAAGCTTATTTGCTGAAGGCAATTTTTGAAGACATTTTGTCAGTGGCCAAGTCCAACTTCCATTGAAGTTAAGTGGAAGACTCCCACTGACCTCAATAGGAAACAGCTCAGACAGTCAGGGAAGGATTCAGAGCTGTTATAACTCACTGAAATGCCACAAGTCGAGAACAGATCTCTGAGAGCAAAATGGGTAAGCCCAGGAGGAAAACACCACCATGAGAAGTATAGGAGAATATCCATTAAAAATTACATTAGGACATGGTACATGGAATTTCTTCCCTGGCTGTGCCAGTGTAACAGATTTGCAGCCCGTGCCACAGCTCACCACCAGCTGCTGCCAGCAGGATCCTTTGTGGGGCTGTGCACTACTGCTTGTGCTCACTGAACCTGACTGGGGGAGGGAAACTAAAGCAAAAAAACTGCGCAAGGTAGGGTGTTTTCAGCAGTCCAGAGTGATCTTGTTGAAATAAGATCAATTCAGACTCCTGAAGTCAGAAAAAGCACAGAAAGAATCCCTCATTTACTGTCTTTTTTCAGATAATTATTTTCCTCTAGTTCATCACAACTAGGCAAACTTTGTTTAATAGCTTGTAATATTGCTGTCATGACTGTAACTGTAATTCCTTCATTTGAATGGAGAAAGAGCTTGAAAAAATTCCTTGCAGACTGCTTTTTTTTTTCCTCTTTTTCTTGTTATAAAGTCCATACTTGCTGCAAGGGCACAAGGGATGGAAAAAGTATTTAATTAGTATTTCCAGAAATATCCTCGCCTAACCCATAATGAGGTCATGCCAGATCATAATCCTCTTCAAATACAAGAGACAAAGTGATTTCCTTTTCATACAGCATCCTTTTTTGGGTGCATCATCGACAGCTTTTCTATGGTTTCAAAGGAAAAAATAAAATTGAGTCAGTCTGAGTGGGGGAAGTCCAGAAGCACCTAATACATCTTCTTGTGAGATGAATTCAGCAGGCTGTACCTCAGTGAAGATATGGGTGGGATCTAATACAACCAGGAAGCTTTCTTTTAAAGAAAACAGAAGGAAAAAAACACAAACCAAAACCACAGTTCAAATCACCATGTGTCCAACAGAACTCCTTTGAACTGTCTGCTTGAATAATATTTCTCTTAAATCAGGGAAGGGTGTGTTTGGGCTACCTGTGTCTATTTGCCATTCCTCTCACCTGCCAGAAGCAAACCTGAGTCTTGGGTGGATCCTTGAAAACATGGAGCACTGTGGACACCACTGGGCCAGTGGCCCAGGGAGGGGCTACATTAGCACTGGTGCTGTCAGGGCTTGGCTTGTACCAAAGAGTGCTGGCAGCAGCTGCAAAACCAGCTGAGACCAACCTTCTCATTGGAAGTCATCCCTCCTCCTTCAGTTTTCCAGTGACCAGAGCACTGCTGTGTTTTGAACACTCCAAAAGAAAAGCCCAACCCTCAAGTGGCCCCTCCTGGACAGGGGAGCTCAGGATACACTGAGGTTGCACTGTCCACTCTCCTTAAGAGAGATGAGTCAATGAGCCAAATAGCTTGTCCATGGAAAAAATATTAACTTGGAGGAAAGCTTCCAATCTCATCTTGATAAAGACATCAAGAGCTTGAAAACCCACCAGCTCCCTTGGTGGCTCATCCCAGTAATTATTCAACTCCACTGTCACATTCAGGCAAGGAGCAGAGCTCAGGTAGACACCCAGGTTTAGTTTGTAGCTGGTGATGGCTCATCAGCTTTTCCCCACTGGAATAAGGGACCAAAGAGCACAAAGCATTTTCTTTTCTTCAATATTCAATAATTAAAATAAAGCAGAAAAAGGACAGTATCTGCTGTATTTGCCCTCTTCTGCAAACACACCATGTGTTATTTCACTATAGAAATCACTGCACAAAGCTGATTTTTTGTCCAGCCTCAGGAAACCAGTGATTCTCCAAACCTTTCTCCCATCCCCCAAAGTTTATTGTTGAGTTCTTGGAACATCAAGTACGGAGTGTGAAATAATTTAATGGTGGGGGGATTTTCATCCTCCTTCTTTATCCCAATATGACTAAATTTATTGATTTTGGATTGCTGTAAATTATAATGTAATTATCCTGCTGCACAAGCAGCTTCCCTTTCCAGAAATTAAAAAGCAATTCAGGTAAATGATCTTTAGTTATCATGGCGCATCCCTGCAGAACTCATTAAGTTGGGGGATTAGATGGCACACCAAAACTCTTTCAGGGCGGGTGACATTGAAAACTATCACGCCTGACAATACAGAACTTCCTTGGGATGATAACAGGCAAAGCTGCTGGTATGACACTTTTTTTTCCCTTTCCTGACAAATTTGGGATGTTATCAACTTGTACATCTCCCAGGATCTCTAATGCTCACTTACTGACTGTTCTGAAAAATAAACACCATTCCTTGGAGATAAGAATGCCATTAAATGGAATTGAAGAAATGGACAATATTGCAAGGCTATCTGTAGAACGTTGTCATCTGATCCCACTGGATCTCAGGTGGAAAAGCAGCTCATGTGAGTCAGAGTCAGCAACTACTTTTTGAGGTGGGAGACTGCCAACTAGCACAAAAGAGACCTCACACCAGATTTCCAGACAGCTAAGGTGAATTTTCCATCTTTCCCAAAAGAAAGCTCTATCTGATGGGATTGCTAAAAGATCTTATTGACTTTAGTCACAGAAGATATGTGCACTTTGCCAGCACAAGTGTTCTCAATCCCTTTGTCTTGCCCAAAGGTTATGTTTTGCCTCCCTAAATCTGCCTGCACTTCAGGCATTTTCCACTTGCTGTTCTATGCTGCTGTGATGGCAAAGCAGCCATCATCAGACTTCACACTGAAGGCAGCTACAGTCGTTGGCAGATGAAAGGATACGTGTGCACGTAGTTTGCACATCATTAAGTTCACAAAACGCTTTGAGGATGAAATGTGCTACATAAATATAACAGGTTATTAAATTTCTTAGTGCCTGCAGTGGTCTTCGATGGATTGTGCCTAAACCTGCTACTGCTTTTAGCTTCTTGGCTTCTTTTTTACCCCCTTGCCCCAGAAGATTTTAAGTTTCTCTCTCCAATCAAGGAGTCTTTCACACCTGCTGGTGGCCCCATGGAGCTGCTGTGCAGACAAGGTCAGTCCCGCTGGTTTTCTGCTGCATGTGTACAGTCTGCTCATTTCCTCTGAAAGCAGTGGCTGCCAGATTTGAAAGACCCCTCTTGCTCCCCCTGCTCTTCCCTAGTACAGCCCTTAATTAATACTGAAGGCTGCTACCACTTCTGAATAGGACAGTGCAGATCCTTGGGATATTAGTCAAACACCACAGAGATTTATGAACTCATCAGAGTGAGCAGGATACTCAGAAAAGAAGCAAAACTCTTCAATTTAAAATTCTCCTACACCGTCAGAAATTTCAACTTCATCTACAAGTTCTTCAGTTCACTAGTTCTGATATTTCATTTCTAGTAAGGACCATGTCCTAATATGGACATTTTTGCAGTGTTCAGCTAAATTCTGAATATATAGGATGTACCCTGGTAGCCCTTTCTCCCATTAAAAACCACCTATTAACTCTGTCTCATGAAAGCCCAAGTCATATCTGGTCCCTGTTTCTAGCAGAGATGGTTCAGCAACCTCTCTCTCCCCATCTCAACAGCACACAGTGCCACAGTTACACAAGGCGTTGTGGTGGGAGCATGGGACATCAGTGAAAATCTCTGTTCTTTTTTGGGATGCACGCATACTTTTCAAATTTCCTAAAAGGAGAGATTATTTGGTTTTGGCCCGGCATCTGAAACCACTCACAGGCCACACACAAGTTACTGAGTAAGCAGACGACATCCTTTTCTTAAACCCTTATGGACACAAACAGATTTTGAAAACATGTAGTTCAACCACCTCAGCAAATTGTTTCCCCCGTGTGTTGGTGTTGGGAGCCCATTGCCTACCCTCCCTCCTCCTCTTCACCCCCCATTCACTGTTTACAGCAAGAAGGACATTAGTGCTGGACTGAACCTGCTCCAGTTCTTTTATATAGATTTAGACAGTATAATTTGATCGTGACCACAGGCAGTTTTATTTCCCTGATTTATACGTAGCCTTGCAGGGGTTTGGGGTTTTTTTCCCTTTATTTGGTAGGGAAATGAAACTCATAGCAGTTCCTTCCCTGCTGCAGTCTGAGGGCAAGCTGCAGGATCTCCACAGGGCTGTCACCCTCCTCCTGCCCTTGTTGTGGTCTCAGAGGAGAATACATGCACTGCAGGAGCTGGCTAAAGCTTCTCCTCTATCACAAATCCTCCCTGTGGCCCTCACTGCCTCCCAGCACTTGGCTTTTCTCGCCCAAGAGAATGGTCCAAGTGACATCCAGGGTAATCGAGGTTGCTGCTCCCTCTATCCATGAGTGTGATACCCCAACAAAAACTCCAGTGTCATTCCCTCTCTAGGGCCTGCTAACCCTCCTCCCAGGAAAGTCAGTAAAAGGCTTCTTTGACCAAGTCGTCACTTTTACAATCCAAATATCAAGGGATAGAAATCCAGGCAGCTCTGCCATGGGAGACGTGGCTGTTGGGCCAGCATGTTGCTACCAACCATCTGCATTCCCAGGGCACACTAAATCTGGGATCTGTATTAGTATTCTCCAGCAGGCATCTGGCAGATATTAAATACCAGTCTCCCTGGAGAACTTGTTACCTCCTCATGCTTGACTGGGTGAATATAAGTGAGCGCCGTGCTTGTATCTGCTACCTGAAGTGACTAGATGAAGCCTATCTGAAACATGCCAAGACCCCATATCTGTCATTACCATACCAATTTCCTGAATGAAAATCCTGCCTGTCTTTCATTTAATCTGTCTTCTCTCTCATTACGTGACCAGAACATGCTGTACTAACTACAAAGACAGGTCAGTATGTGACTCAAAACCTAATTTCTGTTTTTACTTACCCAAATGATTACTGCCTGGACGAGCATGATGTTTTGGAATAACAAAGCCCACCAATGATTCTGCCCTGTCACTGGCATATGAAGAACTAATTTTGCACTGGGCTATAGGCTTAGAAAAAAGGTTCATCTGAAATCCAGTTGTCTCACCTTAGTAACCTCATCTTCACAACAATATGTACTGTTTTTCAGCGTATCTACCTTTTGTCTTTTTCTGCACCCAGCCAGTTTCTATTTACGCTTCTGAGGGTATAATATTGCCTAACTTTTCCCTTTGCTACCAAGTTCTCCTCTTGAGGATCCCACAAAATGATGTCTTTTGGCTCAATCCCTCTGCACAACTCAGCCCTCCTTCCACACAACTTGTCCAGGCTACTTCTGCTGCTCTGTATATCATTTTATCTAAGTAAAACCTTTTGACTTTAGTCCACCATGATTTCCATAAAGGACTCTCAGCTTCTCTCTGCTACTCTGAGATTACTGGTACCTTGTGTCCTACCCCATCAAGCAATAATTTTGCAGAAATCATATCCTGCCTAGTTATGGGGTTCACACTGATCAAATATTCTTGGAATTTTCTTTTGCCTCACTCAACATAGTAATTGCCTTGAAAAAGAATTTCAAAACTACCTGCAGACCTGTTACCAGAAAACTCACAGGTGACAAGAGCCACTACTCATTTCATGTGCACCCAGAGGCAGATTGGGAATGCTGGGCACAACTGCACCCTTTGTAAGTGTCTAGACAGACATCAACCCTTCTTTGTGGTATCAGAGTCAATTCCTCCTTCTCTTCTTGTGCCTTATTCAGCTGATATTGCCTTGAAATCCCCACTGGTTTGGGCCATCAGCCCTGTATCTCACAAAAAAAAAGGTTAAGTGAAGCAAATTCAGGAGGGCATTTCTATTCTGCCCTCAGGACTTAACTATGGGAAGGTTTTGAGGTTGGAAAATAATAGTTTTTCATTATGGTCACAGAAAGGAAGAATAAACTAAAACCACTGCAGATACAGGCACTGAGGAAAGGCCCTTTGGGCTGATACTTAGAGAAGCTCATTTCTATCCTCACTCAAGTGCTACAGAGGTTAAAGACCTGCTACAACCTGCCATAAAAGGCAAACCCCACATTAATAGGAAATGTGTTCCCCTCCCCCATTCCAAATGTATTTTTTATGAGTAAACATTTCTGTATTAAGACTTATTGTCTTCAAAGATCCCTTTTATGTCCCAAAGGTAACCATTTAAGTGTTCTTATAACAGCCGTTACTTATCTTTACAATGGGCAATGCATGTGAACTCAGTGTCTGAAACTTTAATTTTGCTATATATTTTTTAGTAACTACATATAAATCCAGCCTGTTTCAAGTGTCAGTGACTCTATGCGACCAAAAGATAGCCTTGGACCTTATTTCATCTGCAAACACATTATTCTGAGTGGAATTAAAAGGAGCAAAAAAATTTGCAAAACTCTCAACCTTTTTAACTTGCTTGCAGAAGTGATGCAAAATGCACAGAGCTCAGAAAAAGAGATGCAAATGTTTTTCACACATTCAGTCATCTCATATCTATTTTAAGAGTCGCTGCTCCAGCAGTTGAAACACAGGACCCTGCAGTAAAGATGTTTTAAGGACGTCTTTGTAACAGCACAGTAAAGTTCCTCTGGAGTTTTCCAAGGGAAAAAATTGCACCAAACAAGAGTACTGCCAGCTCCTCTGCAGCTGATTACAGCATTAGAGCGTGCATGTGCACAGCAGACTAATGGGAAGGTAAGCTGAAACTAAGTTTCTCTCCAAAGTTTATCCCGTGACAATGATTTTATCCTTCCATCACCTGGCATACAAGAGTCTAATTATGAAGGATTTTGCTAAGACCACTGTCTGTTGCTAGACTGGATGAATATACATGCCTATTGAGTGTCTATTGCTTGGGTCAGGGTATACCCTGAAGCTCTTCATGGTTTCTGTAAATTCACCCAGGTGCATCCAAAACCCCACCCAGGCACTTAGAGATCACCCATAGACTACGTATGTAGGAAGCTGCTTTGAACTAAGAAAAATAATTTTCTTTTGTTTTGATACAGAATATTTACATTGTTATTAACAACTTGATGTTCTCCAGATGAGTTTCAGGTAAGATCACCTGAAAAACATTCTCACTTCAGAGCAAGCATGGCCTTTTGGATTACACTCAATCTCTGTACCCCCAAACAGTCTCTCCACTACACATACTAAAAACACCCTCACTGTAAGAACCTAAACTTATCTTCCCCAACCCTGCAAAATGGTTTTATTGTCCCCTTTGTACAGCAGTGGGGTGACACCTAAGACACACGAACAAAGTCACCCTTGTAAGGGAGCACCCGGGAGCAGCAGCACCCGCTTGCAGGCAGTGGGGAATAGGAAATGGCAACCTCCACAGTCTGACCCGTAAAGTGTTTCCGTGTGACCAATGCCATAAACATGCTAACCAGATGCTGATGGATGGGCCTGGAGGCCCAAAGAACAACCCGAGTTCATTATATAAATGAAGGAGTGAAGGGAAGTCAAGCAGCTTTCCCAAAATCATGAAGGAAGTTTGGGACTTCATCAGGAACTGAAACTAATTTTCTCCAGGCTCAGTTCTGTGCCCTCACTGTAGGGAGCCACCAAAAAAATTGGGTATCTTCACACAAGCAGCCTCTGGGAGTCGGATCAGCTTCCCACAACACATAATAATTCCTCTCATTAAAACAGAACGTGCAAACCAATGCCTAAAGTCCTCACCTTTGTGTTTCTCTGGTTTTACTTTATAGTGTGGCTGTAAATGCCTCTGAAAGAACATCACCAGCTGTACCTGCAAACCAACACAAACAGATTTGGCTTAACCTCAAGACTCACTTGCAAGAAAGCACTTGCAAACATTAACACAGGATAGGGATAGTCACTCCAGCCAGGATGTAGGAAATTGCCCCCATCACTGCTGGTCCATCCCACAAAGAGCAGCCACAAACCTGAGGGTGAGCCTCAGGTAGAAAAATTGAGTGAGAATGATAGCTTTATCACCTCACAAACAGAACAAAAATTTCATTTCAGAAAAATCTAAATATTACGCAACATTCTGGCTCCAGGGCCAGCAGTGCTTACTGCCTATCACTCTCTCTTGGCTCATTAGGTGCATAAAATCTCTGCTTTCTTTAAACGATTAAACTATTGTTGAAGCAACACACAGAGGGCCAGGGGCTTAGAAGAAGATATATCCTCTGCTGGATAGTTTTCAGGAATGTCAGACACTGATCTTTTATATCAACACAACTGAAGCCATTGAAACACCTACTTTAACTGTTTACTTAAGGATGCATCTGTTGCAAGCTGTGATTTTTTCTGAAAATCTGTCAGTCAGGAACTGATCACTGTAAGAGAAGAGAACAGAATAGAAAAGCTTTCTGGCTAAAATGGCATCATTCACTCCCTGAAAATGTCACTGTATTTAAAAAATCAGATACTGGTGGCAGTAAATATAAATATTTTGCTTACAATACTCCTGTTCTTATTTATGGTTTACTTACAATTGGAAGCATTGTCAATGGGATGGTCTTTAAAGGATCTGGGATTCCAGGAGAAGGAAAGGTAATAAAAAAAGAGGAGAGAAACCCCCACTGAGCTCTCTAACAAACTACAGAAAAGGCAGAATTGATTTCAGTCAAGTTAGTGATCATGTGGGATCACATTCAATATTTTTAATTTATTTTCATTTTGGACTCAGCCTATGTGCCCAAAGTTTTGCTCAGTTCTTTCCAGCAAAGTTTGCTTAATTTCAACCCAACACCACAATAGGAGTCACAGAACACCCAGCGTAGGTCATTTTCCAACACATGTATAGTCACAAATTTAACATAATCCTGAAGAAGTTTGCATGAAAATACTATATCCCCTTCATTCCTTCAAGAGCTAAATTTACAATCTTGGCTGAGGTTTTATTCTCTGTCATTACCATTAAGATCAGAGAACTCATCCTGTCAAGCATAGTCCCCACACAGAATTCATGGGATATCAATTTATTTCAGAATTTAAGGTTTCAGCAATTTTTGTCTCACTTGGTTCTGGAAAAAACTGTAGCCCCTAATTATGAGCCCACTGTGCTAGGTACTGAACAAAGGCAGTGCTGGATTAGTTTAAATTCAGTGATAACCTATTTGTGCTACTGAGCATTTTCATACCCTTATGCAACCAAGAGGAACGAAGCTGACTGCTGCATCGTGATGTTCTCAGAGGCTCTGGATGATGCATAGACAACTTGCCTTCAGCTCTCCTGAAGGGAAAGAAACAACGCCTCCGTTTGGCAGATGGGCATGAGGATTTGAATCATCTGACCATGATTACATGGCATATCATTGAGAGAGGAAGGCCTTGCTAGTGGATATGGTGAACCAAGGAACCTGGGCTAAGACCTCTGTACTGTCATTGACAATGTCCCCATGTACACCATATATGAACTTCTGAAGTCCCAGATATAATCACTTTACATTCCTCTGAAACAGCTCAACCCATTTCAGACACTTCGGCCCTAGAAAAAATCCCCTGTGCTCCCTGTCTACAGAATGGGAGCAATGACATCTCCAAGTCTTGCCAGGGTGTTCATATGCAGACAGATGCTGTAAATGTTGAGCCAGTGTGAGTGCTGCACAAAGCAAGAAATCCCCCTACAAGCCCTAGGCTCCCCAGAAACCACTAGACAGCACAATTCATCTTCTCTAATTATAAAAAATAATAAAAATAGTGCAGTAGAACTGGCTGTGTCCTCTCAGGCCCCTGCACCTCACTCATCACCACACAAAACCATGAAAACAGACTGATTTCATGGGGGACAGTTTAACAAGGTGAGGAACAATGCCAAGTCCTGTTTTCACTGCAAGGTTTGTGGATGCCTTCTCAAGGCCATGCAGAAATCCTTTAGGAGGTGTTGGGAACACCCTGTTTCTTGGTGCTGGTATTGGATGCACAGCATTTCTAGGAACATTTTTCTTTGCCACTCATCTGACCTCAGGAGCAGTCCCACTGCTCTGTTCAGGCAGCCATGGAATGCTCTGCCAAACCCTATCAATTATTTAGCATCCAAAGGTAGACTTAATCTGTGTGATAAAAGGGTGGATTTTATCTAAGGCTTGTTCCTCTTAAAGTGATTTACACAACTGGCCTCTCTAGTAGCTTCTTTTAACATAATTATTTACTTTTGCATTAATAGCCTTCCTCCATTTGGGTTATTTTAAGAGCTTTTTGTAGCCTTGAGAATTTACTATGTTTTTTCCCTTATATTTTAGTGGGTACCTTATATTTTCCATCTCTCTGAATGGGCTGTTAAAACACCCATTTTGCCAATGCTGGTGAAAGCTGGAGCAGCTCTGGGAAGCAGCTCCCCTGGCTGTGTTGACATCTGGGTGTTGAGTTTGCCTCTAAATTGAGAAGCCATGGGGTGAGATTTCAGTTCAGAGCTGGCAGTTAGGGCTCCCAGACTGCTCATCAGGATATGGACTGATAAACATAAATGAAGCTTTGAAATATTAATCTAGTCCCACCTTGGTTCTTTGCTTTAACCCCACACTGCAATTTTAGCAAAGTTGGGAAAACTGTGATTTTTCCGCCTAACATTAAATCAGGCATGAAGCCCTCAAGGGAATAAAGCAGGCATCTGCACAATGTGATTCACTCCACCCTAATGCAAAAGCATCCCAAACTAGACACCTAGCACTCAGGCAGACAACTTTAGACAAAATAACTCCCATCCTTTGTCCTACTCAAATGGTATGGTTAATGGGTGGTGTTGGGAGAATTGATTTATAAACCTTGGCAAATTCACAGAAGTTCAGGCAAAAAGCTGACAGAGATACTAAAAATTCAAACTATGGGGATGTGCTGGCAGAGGGGACAATCCAGGGGATAATCCATTATCACCACTGGATTTTCTTACTTTACTACAATTGACTAATCCACAATAGGTAAGTTTAGCATCAGTTAAAAAGGTTATATTTAGGTACCCTCTGAGGGGTACTTTAATGAAGTCTGAGCTGGGTCCTCAGAAAACAAGACGTGCCTGTGTTTGCCAGAATAAACTTATGGGGCTTACAAAATAATAGAAATGAAGAAGCAATTATTATTACAACAATTATTAATGATAATATAATACACTAACAAAATACATAGGTCGTCCAGGTGGTACTTAATAGTTGGGATCACCAATGCCACAACCAGCCTATGAAGAATAACTTTTCCTATTTTAAAGTCACAAAAGCTTTTCAACTTGGCATGCAAACCTGCAGTGTGGTTGGGATGACATAAAATTACTCTGTCTTCAAAAGTACCTTTGCATCTGTAACAAGCTGAAATTATAGGAACTTTTTGCTGTGACAGTGTGAGGGAGCTGTATACAATCAGGGAATGCTAGTTGATGTTATGAATCATAGAATCATTTAGGTCAGAAAACACCTTTAACATGATCAAGTCTAACCATGAAGCTGTTGCACCATCTAAATGCTACACAATTTGAACCAAAAACTCTGTAAATATTAATGGTTATCCACTCTGAGGTCACACCTGTGCCCACAGGGTTGGCTACCACACAAAGTCAGTAGAGAGGCTTGGGCAAGAAGTTTCCCTCATAAGGGAAAAAAAACAAAAAACAAAAAAAAAAAAAACCCCAAGAAGTCAGACTCCAATCACTCATATAAGCAAAGCAAAGGATTAAAGAAGAAACTAGGGAAACAGCATTGCAAGCCATGGATAGAAGAGAAAGGGTAGGCAGAAGAAAAGATGTGCTTTTGTAGCACAATTTGTGGCAATATAAATTATCAAAATTCTGCCACTGAATTCACTGTACACTGTAACTAAATAACTAAAATTGCTGCTCCCAGAGTGCTCTCTGCCAGGCCCACACACTAGATACTGCTCATGAAACATAAAAATGGTGCAGCATGGCTTTAACTTCATCCATCTCTACATGAATCCTTCTAAACTATCCCAAAGAGCAGGTGTCAGGTGACCAGCATGAGACAAAGCTGGCAGACTTGTCACTCTCCTTGATATCCCATGACTGAGGAACAGCCAGCACTGCACCAATCTGAGCATCTGAGAGAGCTCCCTGCCCAAAAGGACATGAGTGAGTATCCTAGAGACTGTAGGCAATCTGTCCACTCAGAAAGGCTACAATAGCAAAGAAATACACTTTAGGACCCCAACAGAATTAGTTTCATGAAAGGCTGACAGAAACAGTCAGAGCAGAAATAGCAGTTCTTGATTGCTGTTGCTCTTGGGGCAGCATTGCACTGAAGCCCTACCCAAGGTGGGGGCCACTGAACACTGTGCAGTAGATGCATGAGAATAGACAGGGGCTGTCAGGAGAATTTCTCAGTCTGAATTACAGGGGTTTCCCATCATTCAGTTTTAACCACTTGCCCCCTTTCCCCCTGGAGCCTATCCCAGATTTTCTGTTGAACACATCTCTCAGCATTTTAAGCTGTACACAGCAAAGATGCGCAGGGCAGGGAAGCTAAGAATGTGCTTGTACTGGTTATATTCCTTTTCCTGGAAAATGTGAACTGAATGAAAAACATTCTTTAAGAAGATCCCTGCCCCTCCAGGGTGGACAGAGGAGATGACTTCATTGGGGCTGTTCTCATTCTAATTTGTCTGAGTCTTGGGCCACACAAACTATATATTTTTTCAGTGTGCTGAGGTCTGCTGGGATGTTGGCATTTCCTCCTCCTCATTTACATGGTCTTCCCATAATCTAGCACTAAAACAAGCTGAACTGCATAAGGACTCCCTGCCAATGCCACTTGGGGCTTGCTTACGGAAGACCTCTGGAGAGCAATGGGAGGTGCTCCCTGCCCTTCTCCTCTGCCTATGAAAGGGCTGAGTGTGCTACTTCTGCAGAAGTAAGCATTCCTGCCAGCCCATAAATCAAGTGACCAAACTCCATCCCAATCTCTGATCCACTGCAGAAAAGCCCCATACTCTGCCTTTACAGCACACACAGGGCAAAGAGCTGTATTTCATCAACTGAAGCCTTAATATCAGAGGAGAGTCGTTACCTCCTGGAAAAAAAAAAAGCACAGCCAGAGTCTTAGTAGTTCTGCAGCTTGGCTTCCCCATGTTTACACCAAATGACTTGTTGAACTTCATTATATACAAAGTATTTCCATAGATCAGAGGAAGGGAGACCTGTGCAGCTAACATAAAATAAATTACCACCCCGTGATAAATGGTTCTATTAGCAATCCAGATTGTTAAACTCAGATACAACAGGATGAAGGGAGCACTGCCCCATTCATTCTCCCTGCGGCAGATACTGAGTTGTAAATAGGTTATTTTGTGTGTAAATAACACATTAAAACTCAGCATTAGCCGTGTCTTTTGATAGAGAGGAAATTGTTCCAAATAAATAATTTCGGACAGGAATGTAAAATAAGCCAGATTTAATAGTGCATGCCTGCTGTAGCTGTGTTAAACATGACTAAAATGATAAACCCCAGAATATACTAATAGTAAACTATGCTCTGACATCAAAGTAATGAGGCTGTATTTTTACCCAGCTTTAGAAATGCTAAAATTAGTCTTGACAGAGCCAGACATCAGAAAAATGTTTCAAACATAAACACCATCAATTTAGGAACTTGGAGTTTGTGTCATGCAGAGGGTGGGGTGGAGAAGGAAAGGTGCATTCTGGGCCTTGTTAAAGTCCAGCAGTTAGCATTTAAGAGAATTTGTATTTAATTTTTATTACGAGATGAGAAACCTATCTTCCTAATATATCTCTGTCTTTCAAAGAGTGGCTCATTTAAATTGCCCCTACAGCCATGTGCCTGGGCTTCCTCATGCCTGCAGCCTGTAGGTACAGATACATGTCAGTGCTAGCCTGGAGGACACAACCCAGCCTCCCTCATGGTGCTCTGCACCAAACTCTCCTACCCTACACGGCAATATGGACTTTTGCATTCAACAGAAAGGTGTTCTGAACTCAAATTGTTACAAGTTGCCCTTCCAAGAAGTACAGACAATAAAACCAAGAGCCTCTTCTGCAGATCTAACTTGTCTATAGTTCCTACATACTGTCATTATAAACAGTTTCCATCTCAGTCACATATACAGATATGCCCTTACTGCAAGAGAAAAGAGGAGCTTTGACTCCTTGGCCAACATGATTAATGGAAAAATAGAAAATTAGGAGAGACTTCCCTGATGTCATATCTGTGAAGCCAATTTCTGAACATCTGATCAATGAGTTACTATAAAAAACTGTTGCACATGATGTTTAAAAAGGCAGCTTCAGAAGACCAAAAATATGGGATGCAAATTTTTTAGTACAAAAGGACTCTTCTCTACTGCCAGCATCAACAATATTGATCTCTTTTCCTACAGCCATAACTTAATTTGTTAGAGGTTGGAAACACTTGAGACAGACAAATATCCAAAGCAAGGGAACTAAAAATGCAGAATGAACATATTATAATAATACAGTCTAAATAATAATATAATTAAATAGTTATTCTTCAATTATTTAACTGTGATTCAGTTTATTCCTTCAATTAATTATAAATAAAACTTTATGAATCTGTGAATTCCTACAAGTGAAAAGAAAACCTTATGATCTGAGAAACATGCAAAACATGCTATGATGGCACTCCTTCTGTGTGACTCAGTAGAATAAAGGAGAGGAAATGTGTTGTGAATTACATTTGTTTGGCTCTGGAGAGCAGCTTGGTGATTTGCAGCACTGGCTGAGCCTCACTGCCACTTTCTCATATGCTAGTACAAAGAGTAAAACCTCTGCAATAAATGAAATCTAGGGTTAGTCTTGGATGAGAATGAAGACTTGCTTGTATGGCCCCAAAGCAGGGTGGGGAGTGCAGAGGCACACCCTTTAAAGCTGATCCCCTCCTCAAGCTGAACTTCCTAATTAATCTCCAAGCCTTGTTTGCTTTCTTCTGTAAAAGTATGAGCATAAAAACTCATAATTCTGGCCTGTTGTGAATAATTACTCTAGTTTAGGGAATCAAACACATTATATTAGCATGAATGCCATGTAAGTAGAGTCTCATCTCTACCCAGTGTTTTTGCTATCATCTGCTAAATCACACCTTGCAGTTAACTGATGTTAGAAGACAACTTTGTCTTAATTTTTCTACTTCCAAGCACATGCACAAGCATGCTGCTCGCTTTCAGGAGCCTGTATTCTGTCTAGCCAGAGTTCAAAGGAAAGCCCTTTGGACCACAAGAGCACGTGCATCACCTGCAGAGTCCTGGGGCCAGCCTCCAACCACACTGCTGCCCATTTTGGGTCATTTATGAGCACTTTTCTTCACAGCATGACATAGATTTCACTCTTTACATCTCATTACACAACGCTTTCATCACAATGCTCCTGACATCTTCAAACAATCCTCAACTTACTTCTCCACTTCCTCCTAATAAAAGGAGAAATATTGAGCCCATAAATCACTTTTTTCCAAAGGTGAGAGCACACTGCTAACAGAACATATTATACTGGATGCTTAAAAACCAATTAGGTCTCCAGGGATGCCAAATGGGCTGATGGACACTCCACCTCAGGGCATCCTCATTTGGATCTCTGGAAAGGTTGTGACTGCTTCCTCAGTGGAGGCAGTCCCAAGGAAAGTGCCAAGTGGGGAGAAGGTGTTTATTCATAACAGCACATCTATGGGCTGCAAATTTTACTATGTGCCTTCTCTATGTTGGGGCCACACAACCCTTCAGGTCTGCCTGTCACTGACATGATACCTCAAGTGGGCTGCCTCTGGAGTTCCTATAGCCTTTGCTTCTTCAGAGATCTGCTGGGGGATGCCAAACTTCTGCACATTGCTGGCCCCCCTCTTTCTGCTTTCTGGCAAGCCTTCCTTTCTGCCACTTTGTGCAGTGCTCACAAGGGAAGTGACTCAGACCCATCCAGGACCACAAAACTGTGTTTCCCTCCAAACAATTTTGTAAAGACTTTCTGGTTGCTTTTAAGAAAAAGTTTATCAAATGCATTAATTAATCTGATGGATTATAATCTAGCCACTCCTACTTATTCTGTGCATCTGAATCTTCACAGGTCAATTGGTAAAAGAAACCTGAGTAGCAAAATTTACAAAAAAGGAAAGATAAAGCAGATTTGAGCCTCTTTGGTCAGAAACTATCTTCAAAACTCAAGCAACAAAAAACTCAAACTCTCCAGTCAATCTAGATAAGAAAGAGAGCAGCTCACAGAAGAGTCATGCTGTTCTTCTGGGGTGATGAAAAACCACCCTGCAGTGAAGGAAGGCGAGGGGACAGGTTCATTTTGAGGCAGACTCTGGCTAGCAATTACGTATATTTCAAAAAGGAAGAAAAAAGCTGCCTGCAAAGTTTACACAGCTGGGATATCTCTTGTCACATCTGAACTGGTGCAGGCCCTCCTAAGTTTGTCTCCTTATACCCTGTCCAGAGAGAATACCCAGACCCCAGCGAGGGCAGCTATGGTGGTTCCCCAGCAGGCACAGCCTTGCCCAGAGCTGTGCCATCACGATGGGCCCTGGCACTACTCTGGAGATCCACCAGCACATGTGTGCTAGAGATGGGGGTGGGTTTTCCTGCCACAGCGAGCTGGAGGAGGAAGGACCAATATCCATGCATGTTCACCTGCACACCAGAGTTACACTCACCAGAAATGGCTCCATGCCTGCAGGTGTCCACAAGAGCTTCCAGTTGGCTTCAACAGCAGCAAGACCAAAATCTTTCTTAACAAACTGACTTGAACACGAACGGCACAAGTGGAGGGGTGTCTTTACAAACACTCTTGCACTGGGTCTGGACATTACCAAATTCCTCTCTAACCATGATATCCCAGCAGCAATGACTGAAGACTGTGCAGTCTGCTTAGCTCATTACCAGGATCACAGCTGGCACACGACACCCTTCCTGACCAGGATAATGAGGTGCTCCCCATCTCCAGCCAGACTCACCAGCCATTCTTTAACTCCACCATGGAGGAGTAGAAGGCACAGTGCTGCCAACATTTCACAGCTCTGGTCTGCTGGTGACAAGTATTGATGGGATTTCCCCAACTCCCCCATGGCCACCCCTCACCACCCATCCCCTCCCTCACCCCAGCCCAGTTCTCTGGGAGTGGTGTGACCCATCACACTACGGTGACATTTAGATGCCATGCAGATTCCAGATCCTCTGACAGCCAAGAACTCCAATAAACTCAGCGTGTTCACAGGAAGACAGATGCCGCCATACTTATTAAATTCTTACAGTCTAATGAAAAACACCCCTGCTGCTTTCAAACTGGGGAAAACATAAAGTACCTCCTTGTGCCACTGCTGCTCCCACTGCTGCTAAAGGAGTGGGTTTCTTCCCCGTCTCTGTAAAGCCATTCCCCTCCAGAACAGCACCTTTCCCTTCTTTTTTCCCAGCAGCTGTTGAAGCAGAAGTTTCCATCTTACATGGGCATCTTCCAGCTCAGGAACCCTACAGGACATAAAACAAAACCAGATTCTGGTCACCACTCACAAAACAGGCAAAATCAGCTCCTCAAAATAAAGCAGAAGATGGTTTGGCAGAGTTCAAAATCAAATGGCAAACAGCAAAGAATTCACGGGTTTCTAACTCCAGCAGTACAGCCAGTCCCAGCAGTCATAGGCACAAAGGCCACAACCATGTAAATGACTAGGTGTTCTCATAGACCTACAAAGATCAGGACCAAAAAACAATCCCCAGCTAAACTTGGGCTACACAGTAAAGTTTACAGACCACAGGGCTTTCCAGGACTATAGGATAGGTGAGATGCAAATATTTAGCACACTTAAACCAGATTTACCCATCCTATACATGACTTAGACCATCCTAAGAAAAACTCAGCTAAAAATTTCTGATAAAATACAGATAAACATATATTTAAAGTGTTTGCTTTTTTTCTTTCCCACAGTGGGTGCTTATGCTGTGTGCTGGTTTGGAACCAGCATCATGATCAGAACTTTTCAGCAACGCTTACAGATAAGCCACAGCAGGTCTGCCACATCCCATCAAGTTCTCACTGGTGAGGTCTAACAAACATCGATCCACCCCTCTCTCCCAAAAAAGTTCTTCTATCCTGACCAATTGCATATGAAAATCAGCTACGGCTTTACCCCCATTACAAATGGTGAATTAAATGCCAAGAAATTGCCGCAAAACAAGAAGATACCAAAGTAAAAATAACCTGGGTTTTAAACTTAGGTTGATAAAACAGCAGCTCCTGAACTTTTTGCCAGCTTGACCATTTTTTCTGCATGATTCAGATGGCCTCACAAAAGCAAACACATGGGTATCCCAAATTTAGTGTAAAAATAGGGTTTCTCTTAAATGAAGAGGCATACTTTGTTTCTGAATACAAATACTTTTGTTTCCCTCATTTTAACTTGTTTGATTTCACGTGTCTCCACCTGACTCCTGCTTACGCACAACCAGCACAGTTACCTGGCACTACCAGCCTCAGGCTGGTCTTGGGAAAACCCACTGCTAATTCCTCCTTCCTTTCTAATTTTAATGCAGATCTGCAATTTTTCACATGCAAATTTTCAGATGCATATTTTTCAGCTCCTGAAATACTCTGAGCATAGTTGCTGTTTACCTTACTGGAATTAATGGGATCAGGGGAATATCTGGGAAACCAGAAAACTTTTTTTGTGCATTCTTTTTATCACCACTGTGGCAATTCAAAACTTCCCTCCCTTTGCTCTGGAGGACTGATTGACTCCTGAACATATTGGACTAAAACGTAAAATCTCCTAAAAGCTTTAAAGCACAAAGACTTCAGGAATTCCCACTCTGCGAGGGACCTGGCACATGGTGGTTGTGGAGGACTGTCCCCACCACTGGGCTCTGGGAGAGAGGTGTCCCACCAAGCAGCTGTGTGCCCCAGCAGCTTATCCCAGGAGCCTTCAGGCACGGCTCACATTAATGGGACAACGAAGTGATGGATCTGTGATCACAGTCTGCAGCTGTAAAGTGTAAAGCCCTCACTGGAAATGACAGGACCCACAATTACAGGCTTTACTGATGACACAAGGCTCCAGTGAATACTGAGGTGGCCCCTCAAGGTCCTGCCCCGGCATGTGCTGGGCTTGATGGCAAACATGGGATGGGTTCCTGGGGGCCAGGACTTTACAGTGGTTTAATCCAGGAATCAGGTTGGGTTACAGACCACGTATGAAATAAATACACCCGAACTGCAGGAGTATTTGACCTAGGTCTGACAGCCTGGGCTTCTGTTCGTTAAGCAAATAAACTTCAGAGGCTCCATTACTAACCCCTCACCTGTTTCTTCTTAGTCCCTCTTTTCAAGGCTTTGCACTTTTGTTTGAAACCAGACGCTGGCCCTCGCACCCCAACCCCCCTTCTCCGGGTACCCTGACCCTGGGGGCAGCCCCAGGGGTGAGGGAGCATCCTCAGGCACTGCAGAGCTCAGCAGCCAGCGAGGGGAAGGAAGGAACTGCTAACAGGACTTGTTCTGTGAAACATGCAGGTTAGAGCCATGTTTTTTTTCCAGAGATGCCTGGAGCAAAATCTCTACATCCCTGCCACAGACACCTCAGTAGGGACCCAGTTTTTCAGATGTGTCATTTATCCAACAGGAATGTGACAGGAGATCATGCCTGTATTTGAAAATCTGGTCTTTGCAGCTGTAATGCTCTCTTTTCAGGTGAATTATGAATTTTAAAAAAATATTCAAGTGTTTGTAATAAGTGGTTGTACTAAACAGGTAAATCCTCAAATGCCAGATTAGAAAAAAAAAAATAAATAAATAATGCAGCTACTCTAATCTCACAGGATTTAGGGTAATAAGTTTATAATTATTTTTGCTTCGTAAAGGTGCCTGGGGCAGAGCAGGCCGACTATGAGGTTCTGAGCTTTTCCCCAAGTCATCAGCAACCAAAAGTAATTTTCCTTTCACAGCACCCCACAGTCAGAGTTGATCATCCCAGCCCAGGAAGACACAAGCATCCTTCCTGCCAGATCCTGCTCTGCTCAGCACCTCTGCCCACAGGCAGGACAGAGACCAGTAAGCAAAGGAACACCAACACTGTTTTCATATCCTACCCTCCTGAGGTTTCACAGACAGTGGCCAAGAGCTGGTCACCAGTAGCCTACCCAGTGGTGCAATGTGTGAGCAGGACACAGCACTGAAACTCTGGAGATTTAGGTCCCCATCATGGACCTGCTACAGTCTCCTCAGTGTCCCTGGGCAAAAAGCTTAACTTCTCTCTTGTAGCTGGTTTCCACAGCAGTAAAATAGGAAATAGTACTTTGCCCTATTTGCAAAGTGCTTTGAGATCCTTTGAGGCACAAGGCTATGGAAGTGTTTTTATTACCAGTATAAGAAGATATATTGGTGGAGGCAGTCAATCCACACTATCCAGGAGCACAACATTCATTTTTGAAGCAATGCATACTTTGCTTTCTGTTCGATGCTAAACTTTTTCCGCTGCTCTGTGCCACACAGAATTTATAAATTCAATGACAGATTAATCTTAGCAGCAAGGCATTTGGCATGAAAAAGGGTTTCACAGGGAGCCTGCTTTTTCCTGTAAAGAGTATGCATTTAGGAGTGACTATATGGAGAAAGACCCTATGCACTTATTCAAGCACAACTCTCTGCCCTCCGTCATTACTCAGAATTAGAAAGCCAGAATGGATTACTCAGTTTTTTCCTAAGGTTTGTAGCTTTCTCTGTGGGAGGAGGGCTGGGTAATTGATTTTGACACTAATACCAGCACTATTCATATGCCCTGTAATATAATTCTGCAGTGACACTAAAAAGACAGCCATCTGAGATCTGAACAAGGAAAGTGCTATATGATTTGCCCTAGACAACCCCAGCTATTTTAACAGCTGTGTTGTATATTAAAAGGGAGAAATCCCAACAGAATTAAAACCAACAAAGTCACATTTGCCTCTGAGGGAAAACAAGAAGCCGTAAACTTTCCTAATAAAACAATCCCTCCCGCTAAGTGCTTAAGGAACGGTCTAAAGGGCTGTCTGAAAATGCCTGTCTCTTTCAGAGGACATCAGCCTGAGCAGGACTGCTGGCAAACTTAGGAATGAACAGATACTCATCAGCCATACCCTCTGCACAACCTTTTTCTTAAAAAGGCAATTATTTCCTTCTTCAGGATTGTTCTTTCATCAGGCAATCCCTTTCTCCTTCCCTAGACAGGATAGAAAATATATTTTTTTCTTCTCTGTGAAAAATAAATGACCAATTTTGCCTATTTCTGCTCAAAGATTAAGCAGCACCATGGGAGTGATCCTCTCTGGCAGAGGGCAGACATTGTCAGTGACACTGTGACACAGATCCAATTCTGAATGCCACCTTAAAGCCTGGTAGCCCCATAGTAAGAGCAGAAAGTGACTTCCAAAGCAAGCTTCCAGAAGCCATCTCACTTTTGGGAATATTTTGGGCTTGCACAGACCAGTGTGTATTCTCTCTTCATTCTGAGTTGATCTCCACCTGACCTCCCCATACACAGCCCTAGCTGTACTAGTGAGGTTCCATCACCTCCAGGGGACACGCTGGAGGTGTGCTGGCTGCTGACACCAGCACCACAGCCGGTATGCAGCTCCACTGCTGCTTGCTCCTGGCAAGACTGATGGGAGCTGGGATAACCAAGGGCAGCTTTTGCACAGTTCTCGCCAGGTTTGTGCTCAGGCACCCACAGGGAGACAATCAGTTCTGCCACATCACCCCTGTGTAGGTACAATCCCAGGTTTGATAGCTTTTCCTGGTGCACTGCTTTAGTTAAGATAAACCAGGACGTACTCTCACCATGTCCTCTTTTGCAGTGGACTATGTCATACAGCTAAAGCCTTCTGAATGCATGATCTACTTATGAAATTCAGTGTGAGCCAACTGCTCTGAACATTGGCTTAATACAGTGGCTGCTGTGATCCTTTTCAGTCTCCCAGGGTTTGAGCCAAATTATGTTCTCAATTACACGGAAGTAGCAGCAGTTAACCTGGTGAAGTCATAGGCTCTGTACCACAGCAAAACTTGACCCCTCTATTTTCTTTTATATCAGCAACAGCTTCAAATTACTAAAGAAAGATTTTTCTGTCTAAATGCCACTACTAAATCTTGGGACTATCCAAACATGCTGTCTGCTGCTGAAGGATCTACAACTGTTTACAAAATATCAATCTCAGGTAAAAGTAGCATAAATGTTAATTCAGAGCTAATCACTGTTGAGGTCCTCCTGACAGAAGGTTTGCCATCTTGACATTTCTTAGGAGTGGTCTGCTCAGGCCAATCCTACAGGGTTGATTACACATGGAAATTAGAGCTGTACACTGGGACAGTAGCTCTCTGTCTGGAGGCTGCTCCTGTCCCTTCCCCTCAAGGAACCTTCTGTGATGGGTCCCTACCAGCTTCTGGGAAGGCAGAAGGCAGAGACAAACACATGCTGGCAGAAGCAGTGCTAGGAGGGCACAGACATGTTTAGGGTTTATTCTATTTTTCTATCCCCTACCCTGACTTCTGCTTAGAGAAGGGTAATACCAGGCTGCCAAAGGAAGGGAGGAGGGAACTGTGCTAGCAGCAAACAGCATGGGAAGACACGCAAGTTCTGCCTGCCTACTCCCAAAGGTAAGGCTAAAATTGCTAAGAAATCTGGGTGTTCACAAAGCTTCACAAAACAGTTCCAGCCCATGCAAAAAAAATGAAAAGAGGAAAAAAGAAAAGGAGAGGGGGAAAAAGAGACCAAAAAAAAAAAAAAAAACCCCCACTAGAGTTGGCAAAACTGCAATAGTTACACAGGTTCTGGAATGTACAAAGGCTGAAATCAGAGACTTAGCATCTCTTTTGAACTTCAAAAACAACAAGTCTCTTCAAATCACTCCTTTAATTGGCTTTAAATTAGAGTTCTAAGTTTAATGAACAAATCCTTCACGTACGGCATGAAACGGATACACTTCTAGATTAACTTCCTGATCAACACCATCTGCCATTTCCATATGGCAACAGCAAATCAAAAGCACGAGGAAAACTGCCCTGAAATACTGTGAGGGGTCAAAGTGCACCCAGAACTGACTGGTGCTTCGTAGTGTCTTTCTGTACTGCAGTAACATCACCTCCAACCGGCTCCAGAAGTCCTGGGATATTACAGGCACAACTCTGTCCAGGAAGGTGAAGAAAGGAAAAATGCAGGGTAGGAAGGAGTCATGAAGGAAGAAGGGATGTTTGCAAGGAAGATTGGATGGATGTGGACAGAGCAGCAAGTGCCTGAAGATGGACAAGAGCCTGGAAAACAAGAAATAAGGGGATAGGGGGATGACGTTAAAAAATTTCCTGAAGGGTATCAGTGAATGAAGCACAGACAATGGGAAATCCTGCAGAAAGAGAGAAGCATGCAATAAAAAAAGCAAGGGACTGCACGCAGACCTGATTCCCCAAGAGATGGAGACATGCACTGCTGGAGCAGGGGAAAGCACAACACGACATCTCTAATGGCAGGGACAGGACAGGGAGGCAGGGCACAGAGGGAAGAGAGACACAGAAGAAAAGGGACATGGAAGGGTCTCTGATAAAAGAAATATGCCCTGCAAACAACTTCAAAGAATGCAGCCTTCCAGCCCGCTCCATCACTCTTTGTTCAGGGAGTACCTAAGACTTTGTGTCTAGGCACAAAAAGAATTTAGTACTTCAGGTGGTGCCAGCCATGTGAAAGGAAACCATCTCAAACAAGAGTCACAAGTGCTGTTCCCCCTGCTTACACTGACACTGACCACAGCAGCCTATACCAAACAAGGGCTGGTGGCATTCAGAAATCATCACATATGAGCTGACTGTAAATATTCAGCTACCTGCTCAAGAACCAGCCTTCAGCAGAGAAGGGTCCTAGGAGACCTTCCAGCAGAAGCCAGTCCCTACTGGGTCCTGGACAGCAAGGGTGCAATGCCAGTGCCTGCAGAGGGGCAGGCAGCCCCTGGGACCCCAGGTCCTGGGCAGGGCTGACAGAGGTGGCATAGCACTTGTGGGAGAGACACAATCCTTCAGGAATGCCAGCCACGGGCCAGGCTATCCTGGGACACTCTGTGGCACCAAATGCGAACATTGAGGCTACTGTATTTCAACATAAATGATTTTCCCTTTTCTAAAGCCATTTACTTTCTGGGCTGCATTTTTTGGGAAGGAGATGATACTGAATGGAGGAACTAACATTTCAGCCATTTTTCAGGTTTAGCCTGGTGTTCCTATTTTTCACAAACACTAATGTCACTTTAATATTGCTGCTTCATTACAAATAAGTCTGATTTATAAAACAGCAGAACATTTGAATCCTTTCCCCACTTCCAGTATATTTTCAAGTTGCCAACCATAGAGCCTTGAAAAAAAAATATCTTTCAGATGCTGGGTTATAAACAATCACAATACATCATCAAAACATAGAACAGACATAAAAGCTCAAAGCCAGACACAGAATCAGCACTGGTCCATGCCGAGACATGCAGGCTGGGGTACCTGACTTTCCCTCCTTTCCCTCAGAAGTTATCTTTGTTTCTTACTTTGGAAGAACTGAGAAGATGGAGGAGTGGGGGCTGGAGGGAAGAGTCTTTTGTGGTAGAACAGGAAAACAAAGTTATGCTTGTAATTTTACAAAACCAATCCTACATGTCTTATCATGAGAAAATTTCCACTAAGCAAATTCTGACACGCGAGAAACCGTCAAAGAAAATAATCAAGACACTCCTGCATTCAGACTCTGCACTAACATGCTGCAAAAATATGGGAGGATGCCACCAAGTAAACAAAAATTGCTCAAAAGTGATGCATCACCATTATAACTGGTCCATGAATCTTCACTTGGGTTTTATTTATTTGTTTGCTTTTGTTTTAAGAGTGAGAGAATTGTGGCAAAGCGTTGCCTGAGTTTGTGTTTTTGATGTAAATCTAAAGAAGTTTTCAATTTCCTGTTACACAATTTTCTGGGGTTTTTTTCCAAAAACAGAACCAAAAAGACAAATACTACCTATGTGTGCACACATGTATCTAATGAAGAAGTACTGTTTTCATTTTAGGAAACCTTTGCACACCAAAATAGAAAAAGACCCCACAATACAGAACCCACCCCAAAAAAAATCCCCTATGAAGTCTTCATGCTCCAACAAGAACAGAAACTGCTAATAACTAATATGTCAGAGAAAACATCTGTGGTGCTTGGCAGCTATACCAGGGTGGCTTGCAGCTAAACAGGCTGGGTGACAGACTGTATGAAGTCCAGGGTGGAGGACCATTAAACTATTTACAACAAAATTAGACTCCAATTGCAAATCACTAATAACCTGTTGACATTTCATCAGGTTTATGAGTAAAAGATACTACAAAAGTAAATTGCACATTCTACAAGAGGTGCAGAAGCCGATTCTGAACAGAGATGTTTGTGCAGATTCTACAGAAGTGAGAAGGGTCAGGGCAGGAGATCTGGCTAACAGGAAAAGAGCTGCCTTGATATTGGATTCAAGGGAGGTTATGAGAAGTGAATGTTTTGTTGGCTTGGTGGTGACTGAAGGAGAATCCTCTCAGGGTTTCTCTTCTCTGCTGCAGTAGTTTGGGCACTTTCAACTCTCATGAATGAAACCCCAAATACAAACCACATGCACTGAAGTTTAATGAGTTTGCTTTATGTAAGGGTGGGATGAGTAATAATGTCTTGTAGTGACTAGTCCACCCAGATGACATTGAACAGGCTCCAAAGCTTGGATAAGAAACCCCTAATTTGGTGCAAGAAAGAAAATCTTTATTTTGAGCAATGAAAGATGAACGACTGCATCCTTGCAAAAATCCCTACAGCAACTAGGCTCTTTCAGAACATGTTTCATTACAAAGTTTTGGTTTATTTTTAAACATTACAGTTCTGTTCATCAGCCTATTGAATTCTTCCTCCAGAGGCACACGTGTAAGCATGCAGAATAGAGAAGCCTGGGAAGGAAACAAGAATGTAATTAAAAACAAAAAAGCAACACTTCAGTTGGCTCATTTTCCTCTGCTGAACACATACACCACACAGGCTGCTATTCCACACTTTATTCCACTTCACATATTGTCTTCATAAGACTCCAGTTGCCAGCTGAAGGCAGGATGCAGACCACATAAAATGGTTGGCAGTTCATAAACAGGAGAATGGAGAAAAATTCATCCAGATGAGAATGGGAGAAGAGTTTCTCAGAGGGAAATAGCATATCTGGGATTGGAAAGGACCCATGGATGTCATCAAGGTCAGCCTTATGCTCACAACTAGCATTTGAAAACCCCAAAACAGTTGAAATATCTGACAGCTGCTTTACTAAGAGAGGTCAGAGCTACATGGGATGTACCCATGTACCACAACAAAGCCTAGTCTGCAAGGACACAAGCACACTGGTGAAGAAAAATTCAAGAACAACCAAGAATCTTTGCAAGGAATTTTATATGAGGAAGAATGAAATCAATACTTTGAAGAGTATTCAGTTTCTGTGACTCAAGTTACAAGGCTATATATTTTTCCAGAAATTAACAGTTAAGTAAGCAGTGAATGGCAGAGCCCCTAAGTTTTCAGCAGAGCAGGTCCATCTTCTACCAAGAAAAGAAACTGTACAATGTGGCTGGATGTCATTACAGTGGATGGGAATAAGTCTTTCAGGAGACAGGCTGAAGTATTCAGTAGGGTATTAAGCTAATGACAAAAGACAAGGGTGAAAATGAGCACTCATTTAGCCAGAAATCAAGATGTCAAGATTAAAATTAATCAAGGTACCAAGGGACTCAAAGAGAAGAGATTCCTTAATTGTGTAGACTGTAACACTATGAGCACGAGTAATAAACAAGAAGTGGAATAGCTCCTTTAATACACAAATTAGTCCTGACTGGTATTACTGAATCTGGTGGAAACATTCATATGAATGGAGAGTTGCAATCATTTTGCGTATCAGGGACTGAAAACAGAGTCATGAAGCCTGTCAGCGACAAATGGCTGTTGACATGGTAAATAAAGATGATTGCTTTATACCAGTGAGATGCTCTCCATGCCTAGATAGCCTAGATAAAGATTATAGGTTCTAAAGCAACCACATACAAGGCCACACATCTGGACAATAATTGATTAAAATGAAAACTGTCTAACACTGACTGGAGATGACTTGAAGTTTATGGTGGGCAGACAGTGGCTGAGAAGCTCTATGGAGGGTACCAATATTAAAATGAGTAAAGCAATATGTGTTTGCCTACGCAGAGTTTGGGAGGCTGTAATGCCTTTCTGCCTAACCCTGAATTGACAGGATGTGCAGTTCTGGTGCCCACAGTCCAAGCAGAGAGATGAAAATTGCTAAGGCTCCTGTGCCACACATGAGAAAAATGAAAGAGAGGTCAACAGAGAGGCGCTTGCAGAATGACTTGATCAGTAGTATTAACACATACACAGTTGCAAAGGCTAAGATACAGAAATTAGAAACAAGGCTCCCAATTTCAACAGAAAAGAACACTAAATTCAAGGTGTTGCCAGGCTTTTAGCATAGCAGAGCTGACATTTTATTCAGATACATTCCCAGGAGGTCTGCTGTAGTCTAAGACTTATCACAGGATGTGGGTTTTAAGTACAGGATGGGTTTAAGTACAGGAGAGTCTTCTGATGATATTAAAGAGAAGGTTAGACTAGATCAGCACCTTGACCCTCTGTGCACCTATGTATCAGGGTATTATTAATGGCTGGTTTGACATACCTTCACACATCAAAACATCTGCATTTATTGTGATTAAATGTTAGCATGTCTGTCTCCACTGACAGCCAAACTAAAGACTTCCTTCTAACTTCCCTATATTTTTCTTTTGCGGTAAGGACTTAAGACAGGTGTTTATGTCCTGCAAATGGCAATGTTGCAGAATATACATTACTTCACCATGCAGTCTACTGCATATGTCTACTGTGCTACAAGTATTCTGATGACTGAAACAAATTATAAAACAATTCACCAACGGAATATCATGCAATCTTCACTTTGTAGCCTGTAAGAAGCACTTCATTTCTTGATCTGGTAAGCAGCTGACAGCATCAAAAAAAGGAAAGAAACAACATTGTAATTTATTTCATTCTCTTGTTTAAAAAGCTAAGGGGAAAACCTCCCTTCTCAGCACCAGTAGTGATGTCTCCACAGCCTAAAGAAGACTATGAGTACAAGGAGTTCTGGTCCTCTGCAGCCCTGCAGTGTCTGCTTCACATACAAAACAAGCTGGGCTGACAAGCCAGGGTATCTCAAAACTTACTGGAACAAAACACAGGCCAGCAGTGAACTTTCAGCAAATGTCAGCAGGTTGCTATGGCTCAGGGGAAAGGTTTAGGGACTAAACAGTTACATTGGTGACTGTACAGTTGAAGCAAGAAAAGCAGAACTGTGTTTGGTGCTAGCCAGGCCAGGGCCCGAGCGCTGGAAACTGCACTTGCACCTGTTGAGCCCCCACAGATTTTCAGAGGCTATACCAGACTTCAGGGCACAGTGACTGATGTGGCCACTAGATACAAGAAGATTCTTTTAACTATTTTTTTTACATAAGACTCAAATCATTAAGGCTAGCCTGAGAAGCTTCTGTAAATACTGCCTCCTTATTTGCTTTCGTTCCTTGATACTTTCTAATTTAAGACAAAATGCAATCAAAAATATCAATTCTTCAGGACGGAACTCTTGTACAGGAGCATGTGTGTATACATACACACACATATATCTGGTTATAGTTATTATTTAGTTACAACTAAACCAGTTGTAACTAATATATGGCTAATTACTAAAACAGTTACTATATACCTTGCAGTTATTGTACATTATTTCTGTTGTACATTTATGCACAGAATTATATTCCAGATCCATATCTTGTTCTGCATGCAAGATTATTGAGTTCTTCCTTGAGAAAACAGTCAAAAAAAAAAGCTAACTCTTTTACCTCCCATCTACAACTCCCTCCCTGCTCCCTCCTTGAAGTTTCATCTACTCTTCTTTAATCACCTCATTCATCCACAACCATCTTCCATGCCACAGCCACTTTTCTTGCTCTCCTTGCTTTTTTTTTTTTTTTTTTTTTTTTTTTTTTTTTTTTTTTTTTTTTTTGCTGGTCTGCCTTGGTCTGCCCCCCTCTAAACCCAAAATCCCACTTGTATCTATAACTCATTCCATCTTCCTTCTTGTTCACTACAGCTAAGCTGTATTCAAAGCCCAGTTGCCTCTGGGCTTTCTTTCCACTAAATCTTACCTACATTTTACTGTCAGATTGACCTAGTTTGGACCAAATTCCCTTCAACCACACAGAAACTTCAGTCTGTCTCTCAAATATCTCTCGTAGCAGTCTGGCCATGGTTAGAAGGTAGAAAAGGATGCCAAATGTTGTAAAGTGGATAGCATCTTGTTTTTTATTCAAGTTTGAAACCTGGGGTGGGGTCCTCAGATTCCTCCAGTCTCACTGTAAGATTTTGCCTTTAGGCCATCTCTGACTCCTGCTTCTTCCTTCTGCACAGTGTCTCAGAGTTTGGCACTTCCTTGAGCTTCCTGACACTCACCTACACATCCAAACTCAAAACACCAGCCTCTAACCCATTCATTTTCATTTACAGCAAGTTCCTTTACATTGGCTCTAATGAGTACAAAGCTGATTTCACAGCCTTTCAGAATGTGGGAACAAAGAACATTTTCCTAGCTTGTCACTTTTTTCCTGTCACTGTGCTTTACATCCTTTGATGGCATACTCTTTTGTTTTGCCTCAGCCATTGTCTCCTCTTTCAAAGCCTATCAAAGCCTACCACACTATGCTTTCAATCTCATTGGCTTCAGAAGACTTCAGCAAATACATATGCACTTGCTTCCATCAGGGCCTAAATATGTGTTCTTTGAGTGGGTTTGGTCATACAGGCCAGAGATATCTGCCCACTCCCGGCCTCATTCATAACTAGTCTGAAACTATTTTCACACTAGCTTTCACCACTGAAACTATTAACTTGGGCTGCCTTCTGTTTCATTATCTTATCTCCAAGCTAAGAATCAGATCCCCTCAGAAAATCAGGAACCAGCGAACACACCTGTTCTGTTTTTAGAAGTACTAGGGTTCCACAGTTAACTCTATTTTTCCTCCTCTAAGGGAATAATCACTTGTATAACTCATTTATCATAACTCACTCATTCCTCACCAAAAGAAAGATTATACTTTTTATATCCCCTTGCTCTCTGCATAACACACAGTGTCAGAGAACCTTGACATTCAAAATTATACACTAGAAATACCAAAAAACCTCTTCGAGTATGCATTTTAATTGCTGTCATCACCTAGCACTTGACTGAAAAGCCAGTTAGCTTTTTCTCTACAGAAGAAATTAAATATCTATTTTTTCCTATCTCTACAGTCAGGCTTTTGAGCCCAAACTTTCACAGAACTGAAGGCACAGGGATGGGGTACTTGTCACCAGCTATAGATGACCACACAATTTCTTGTTTTTAAACCATATCTATAGCTCTCCAACATTTGGTACCACCTTGTCCTCTTGGGCATTTCCCAGCCTTTCATGTATTATAAGAGAGACAGCTCAACATATTTTCTGTTTTGGAGACAGTATCTTCACTGCAAACTCATCATTTCACAGGTTTATTGCTTATAAATGTTAATTTAAAAAAACACAGAGAAAATGTATCTTGAAAGCCAAAATTGTTGGACATCCCCCAATCATTAGTGGCACACTGAGAAAACAGTTAGATGTCTTTCCTTAGCACTCTTGTAGCAAAAGATTGTTCTTTATTTAGAGAATATGTTCACGCAGATGCCTTCAGAGAAACCTGAAGCACGTGCTGGGTTAGCTTTCATTGCTGCAGCTTGCTGAGATCTTTAGAACACAAGACTGGAAGCTGTGAACATTCCTTAATATTTAGGCCTTCCTTCTGCTGATCAGTGCAATGATACAACACAGCCCCGAGGCCATATGGCTGCTACCTTTGGCTGGGACCTGGACTCATACTGTGTGTCATGCAGAAAACTTACAGCTTTTACCAAACCTGTGGCCTTTTGGGTTCCAGCCCCCACAGCCACCCAAGGGCCTGTTTCAGACCGTGAGAATCAGCAATCAAAGGAATGAACCATCCACAACTCCAGCACCACATGCAAATTACAGAGCATGCAAGACCTCAAAGCAAACAACATTGTGTGTAAATAACTTCAGGGAAAACACACATAGGAAGAGTTCTATTTATTAGAGAAATAAGTGATTCCTGTCTCTTCAGGTGCAATGGAGCAGACCTTGGCTCCCAGAACAGGCCCACTTGGAAGGAACATGCTGCTGTCCCACCCCACTGTGCTACACAGATCTGTGTCTCTACCAAGAATTTTGACTCTATTACCAATAAGCACAAAATAATGAACTGCACTACCTTCTTAGGAAGAGTGTAGTAAACTACAGCCTAATGAGAAATGAGATAAAACAAAGCTGCAAAAAAGTTCCACTGCTTTTAAAAAATCCTCTATGCAGTTTCCTGGTTTACCTACCCCTGCCACAGTGCAACACTGCACAAGAAACCAAATAGATACCAAAATAGCACTAAATACTGCCCAGCCTCTTTTGCTATTGTCAAAGTTGAGGGGAAAATAAAGTGAAGCGACAATGAAAAGCCTTTGTAATGCAATTTGCTGCCATGACAGTACATGAGGATAGAAGAGCAGACAGCTTTTCATTCAAATCTATCTTTATACAGAGGTAAATGGTTTTGAATATATATTTTTTTGCTATATATTCACTATAAAATGAATCACAATAACTTCAAGAAAATGCTGACATTTAGGTAATAATTATGATTTTGCAAATGTCCAACAAAAGAGTTTCATTATGTACACATTTAACATATTTAATTAAATTTCCTTTGGCAGAGTCATTGCAAATGTCCAGTTGATCAGCCCTCTAGATCCACACGACCTTAACCTCCTCTGATCACAGCAGTACACAGTACAATTGCTTTTCATGCCATCCTTGGAAAAACTCTCTGTTGAGCCTTCCTGGAATGGGTTTGCATCATCCAACCCATTCTGCTCTGCAACATCAGTACTAATCCCAACATCATTAATAAATGCAAACACACATTTTCCCAGAGCAGCTTCACTTTGTTAGTGACCAGAAAGGTGTGAAGATTTCTAAAGAGTTACTTGATGCTAGTAGAGAAAATATGCACACCCAGGTTTCACATCTAGTTTTGACTTTTACTGGTCTTGGGTCCTGTAAGAGAGATCCAAGTCTTACCTGTCCTGCCCTCCCACATTTATTTCTCTGACCCAGAAAATCCTTCTGCTGCAGCTTCCAGCTTAAACTTTCACCCTAGACAGGACGCTCACTGAGAAAACAAAAAGGCCCTGCAATTCTTCAGTCATTCCCAAAGTTTCCTGATCTGTCAGTAAAACCCCAGGGCTGATGCATCTCACCTTCAATAGCCAGCTCCTTTGTTCTGCAGAAGGAACATCATGGCCATACATCCCCACAGGAGAGGCTGGAAAAATTCTCCTCACAGCTGTCCCGAGAAATTTCTGACTGTTCTGTGAACGTTTGAAGTTTGGAGGTTGATGATGATGCGCTTCTCTGTGAACACCAAAGTCATACCATGATGCAGCAATGGTGTATTCAAGCACAGACAGAACCCCCAAATTGTCACAGCACTGCCTAAGGACTGTCACACCGCAACAGACAAATGGTCCCACTCATCCAACACCCTGTCTGACAGCAACCAGTGATGGATTCCTCAGACTGAAATACAAAAAGGTCATTTTCTTTTCCCAGTATTAAAGCAAGGTAGCAGAGGGCAAGGACTTTTGCAAGCTGGGGCAGCAGATGATCTCTTTCTGCTATATCAGGTTAAGTGAGAAACTGGGGAGGGATCTCTGCAGAAGGTGTGAGCTTGTTCATTCTAGTCAGAAAATGCTTAGAAATTGTCAGATCAGAGATAATACAGAAGTACAAATTATTACCATTAGGACTCCTCTAGATTTGAATACTAGAACCAGAAACACTATTACCTTATTGTAGAAATACCTCAGTCTTTCCTGAAACTTGCAGAGCTACATGATATTTAAATAAATGCACCATAAACATACTTCCACTTCTGAAGTTAATCACAATTGCCTTACAGGAGATTAACACCATAAAGCACTTTCACAGCTGACGTGTCTTGAAAAAAATTCCCAGAGTTAAAGTTGTATAAATAATGTAAGTGACAAGGAATATAATTATTAAATGTTGTCATTTTGGAAGAAAATTAATTAGCGATAGCTGTAGCTGTCTTGTGTCTATTTAAGCAGTGTGCATCTCAATTAAAATTTAATTGCAACAGATTCAGTCACAGCAGGGAAAAGTGATGGAAATGAAAAGCAGTCTGATCCTATATTGCTGTCTACAAGAGGAAAGTGTAGAGGAAACTGTGGGGGAAGGGGAGGAGAGAGGTAAGAAAGCAAACCCACAGAGCTGTGCTGCTGCACAGCCAGGATGCCCAACTCCAGAAGGTGCTGTTTGTTTCCAAAGCAGGTGATTGGTACCAGACACCAGCACCAACAGGAGCAATTCCAGCTGCTGCTGGAAGGGTCATTGCTTCCCATCACGGCAGATGAGCTCACATACCCACTGTGGTATGAGAGATGGCATCATTCTTCACAATGCTCTGCTCTTTGCTTTCCCCACCTCCTCCAGGTCATCCTGGAAAGCCCCTAAAACAGGACTGAGAGGGGCCTTCCTTAAGGAAGAACCAGAAAGATCTCAACAACAAAGCCCTTCTGACACTCTAAGTCACTAGAGGTACAAAGATTTGGTTTGAGGAAGAATAGTCCCTTTCACATGACTTGGAGGAGCAGCCAGCATCCTGTATGGCTCTGGGTTATCTTCTTTATCAGAGTGACCCAGGTATTGCCTTTGTTCACTTTTGAAGGATTTTGGATGTCCATGACAAGATGCTTTAAAGAAATTATACAGCCAGAAGGAGTTAAGATACCTGGCCCATCTCTGCATACACAAGGTATTCCAGAGTGTCCCTAAAATTCCAGCAGCCAATTCTCTACACTGATTTGAAAATACCATCCTATGTCTTGACCAAAGAACTGAAACATGGCTTTTCCTTCAACATTTGTTTCTCAAGATTCAAGTTATCTACAACCTGCTTACTTAAATGAGTGATTTCCATCTCTGAGAAAAGTGTGTATTGCTGGAGGTGTGTAGGATGCAAATCACATTGAAGCAAAAAACCAAAAAGGTGCAGATTCCTGAGTTCATTTATGACAAGTAAATAAAATGGAAACCAAAAATGAGATGCTCTGCTCTTAAAACTTTGGCTATTTATAAAACACTTGCTGAGTGTTCATCACTGAACTACATAAATATTCTTGAAATACTTCTGTTAGGACTTATTCAGCTTCCAAATGAGAAAAATATAGTTCCTCCAAATTCCCAGGACACATTCTCAGTCAACCTGAAAACCAAGCTATATTGTTTCAGACATCATAATAATAACATAAATTTACAGTACTTTTTTGTTGATGATGCTGAAGTCATAAGAGAATCAAACTCATTCTCCTGGTGTGCAACTCTGTCCAGTCATAAAAATCATTGCTTTCTGCTACCAAAATTAGGGATAGCAACCTGAAATGGTATGTTCCTGTTGAGTATAGAGATAGATAGTGATGAAAGCAATCATAGTCCTAATAACAATACGGTCACAGTCTTATAATGCTAACTAAGGTATAGTTATGATATAGCCCTAGTGAAATCAAGATTTCATTAAAATTTGGTAATCCTAATCTGGTTTTATCTTAAATACAGTCTAACTGCAGTTTCATTATCAAAGTCTTAGGATAAAACAGAAAATAAGCATGTATACATGATCTAATTTAAGAGACTGCAGTTATAACTCTAACAAAGCCAAACCTTTGTGGTAGGGGCAAATGACATAACATTCCCTAGAGAGTTCAGGCTGGGTGTTGCGAAAAATCTTCTCCAGGAAAACCATGCCGTGTTGGATCAGTTCACCCACAAGAGGCTGAGGCACCTCTTTCCAAAGAGGTTCACAGGACTCCACTAGACAAGATATGACCAATTTAACCTTGTGCTGGTGGTAGGCCCTGATGGGGCTGGAGGCTGGGGATAAAGAACCCCCCTGAGCTTTCTGTCACCTGAAATTTCTGGGATTCTGTGATCCTGGAGAAGTGGAGATGAGAAATCTCAGTGCTTTAGAAGATCCAGTTAGATAAGGATTAACTGCTGCTGCTTGAAATGTTCAATCAACCAGTCTGAGTGCCTACAGGGAAGCTGCCACTTTTACCATTGGGCCTTTTTGCTAAAACCAGTCCCAGCTGCACATGAAGCAATGTGAGAGAACCTGCATCAAAGGTGTAACTGATGATGAACAAGCTGAAACATGACTTGAAAATATTACTTCCTTCTTCAAAAATAAACAAAAATATAACCCCCAAACTTTTCACTGGAGAAATATTTAACATTCAAACAAGATGATCAGCAACTTCTTTCCTTCTGCAAAATATTTCAAACTGGGGGGGGGGGGGGGGGGGGGGGGGGGGGGGAAGGAAGAAAAAAAACCCCAACTCCTCAGCCTAATTTACAAAAGTCTGCAGTATTTTTGTTAAGGTTATCAGATGTCTTCTATCTCAGCATAACTAAAGCCCAAAGAAAAGACAGCCTGTTCACTGGCAGGGATGCTGATCTCACAGATCTAATGCAGAAAGCACACGCCTTTCTGTACACAGCACTCACATAGAGTTTATGTGTAAGTCTCACAAATGTTTTCAAATAAATGGAACAACACGGTGTAACTTTTTTAATCTCTTCTCACTTTTCTGCATATTAATATATAATTACATGCAGGTTTTCCTCTGCTTTTGTCTGCTGCTAAGTGGGACTTGAGGCAATTCTTTTTTCAAACACTTTTCAGCTCACCATAAAGCTAAACTCATATAACTTCAGATCCTGAATCCAACTGCTGAGCATACCTTTCATCACATTGCATTATTTGGTCTTCATTTAGCTGTCACAAAACCATTTCCTTTCGTCTACAGATTAATTACAGCCTGGTGAGGTTTCAGCACAAATACCTTTGCCCATTGGAGCCTCTGCAAAGACACAGTGATTCATGCAGTATCTATGCCTCTGGAAGGGAAAATAAAGCTGAGGCAGGACATGCAAGCTGTGAGTGGATCCGATATCAAAAGAACTGGAGCCTCCAGTGAAAACCCAGCCATACCAACACAAATAAGTTTCTGCACGACTTGTGCAAGAGCCACAGCTAAACATGAACCACCACTTTAGTTCGGCGCTAAGCTGATTTAGCTACACCATTCATTCACCCAGGACTAAAGATGACAAGGCAGGAAGCGTCACTCAGTCATGAATTATATGTGACACAAAAAAACCACAGGTGTGGTTTGAGAGACTATGCGTGCAGCCGCTGCAGCCTTGGATTCCAGTTAATTGCTGTAAGTAACTATGGAAAATGGACAGTGGGAAACTCCGTAGAAATGCAGAGAGTAAAGCAGTCCAAGAACACTTTCCCACTTGTTCAAAGCAGCGAGATACACCCTTTAAACATGTGTCAACTGTATCTGATGACGACCATGTCAGTGTATTAGGTCTGGATGGTTAGATACAAAGGGCTCGATTCTCTGTGGTGCCAGAGCTGTGCTGGCAGCGAGTTGGCTGCTGCTGCTGCTGCCTCGCAGCTGCCTGTGGGCCAGGGCAGGGCTCTGCTCCTGCTGTTCAACTCAGCTCAGCACACACTGATGGGCACCCCGGCCATCACCTTGCTCCTGGGAGCCTCCTCTGCCAGACTGGGTTGTAGGGGTTTGCCCTGAACCACAGCCAGCCTTTTTGTCACTTTCTTCTTTGGGGCACACTGATAAGTTCCTCTCCTTTTAAATGGGATTGGAGAAAGGGAGATAAATTCAGGGATTTTTACATATTAAGAGCTCAGATACACATGCTACATAAACCAGAGCTTCTAATACCTGAAATGAGACAGGTCCTGACTTCTGATCGTATCTGAACCAAGTTTTGTGTGGTATTGACAAAGTCACCTCTTTGCCATGAAATCCTGGCAAAACCTTCCTGACAGTCCCCTCCTGCCAACTTCTTCCATTGCGCAAGTGGAGCTGTTTTACCAGCTGCTATGGGTGTGCATGAGGCCACTTGTGTGGCCTGTTTGGGAAATAAGAGCTAAGCAAGGGATTATGGATCAGTTGAATTCATCCTTGCAATCACTGAGAGCTAAATATATCTGTGAAGCTGATGTTTGCTCACCTTTTCTCTTCAAGAGCAAAATACACTTATTATGGTGGCAAATCAGCTCAGCCTCCATTCCCACCTCTTCCAGTGCTAATTTTGGGGACGAAAAATTCTCAGTAAGAGCCCTCAAAATGAATGCATTTTTTGAGTTTTGAACTGAATTTTCCCTTACTTTGTACTCTGACAAACCCAGTTGTTCTCTAAAAGACACTATATTAGATTCCCTGAAAAATCTTGCATCCATCTGACCAGACATACAGAGCACAAAAATCTCAAGACCAATATTTGCTGCTTTCTCAGTGATATTCAGTACATTTTTTTTTTTATCTTTTGGGGAAGAAGAACTTTGTTCTTGGTGTCAACTTATTCCCTCCCTCCAAGAGAGCTCCATCTGCTGCATGAGGATGCTGTGGCTCTCAGGCAGGTACCCAGCGAGCTCCACCCAGCCACCAGGGACAATCCCAGCAGTATTCTGGCCTCAAAACCACACAGAACAGCTAGTCCTTTCCAGTGTGATATCCCTGCCAACAATAATCAACTAGTGTTTTGGAGAAATCACCGAATGAGAGGGCTTTTTTCGTCTGTCTTTAAATGGTACTAAGTATCTGTAGTCCTCTTCAGTAACAAAGGACACAAAGAAAGGATGAAAAAAAAAAAAAAAAAAATCCTGCTTCTTCAGTTGTTTTTGCTGATTTTGGAAAGGTTCCTGGATCAAAGCTCAAAAAGCTGCAAGTTTGTGGAAGGCACATTAGCAATGCTTAGTGAGGAAAAATTAGTGAACCGTGTAAGAAAGACAACCGACCCAAGCCAGAGGATGTAATCAATGGGCAAACTTCAGGAAGAACAATTCAGTAGGAGGAAGTATGCTGAGAGCCTTCAGACAATTCAACAGGAGCCACCCTGCACTCAAACCCAAGGCAGGTCACAGTGTGAAAAAGCACCATGAAGAGGAGATACATTTTAATTCATTAGATTGTATTTTAATTCATTAGATTGTACTTTACAAGAAATGGAGTCTCTAGGGAAGCCATTATTCTCGTATAGATGTACTCCGGTGAAACAGACGAAAAAATACCTAGACTCCCTGATGCGAGAGGTCAAACAATTACAATTTCCTTAATTTCATATCCAGTTGGGAAATTAAACAACAGAACTATGGAAGCTTTACACTTCATTTTGAGGAAAGTGGCAATTTAAATTAATTTTTTTAATATTATAAGAATCGATGAGTGAGTAGAGGAGGGGGCTTTTCCCCAGTGACATTCCCCACCACCCTTTTAAACAATCTTGCTCATTCAATGGAAAAATAAATAAATAAATCAGGGAAGACAAAGTCTTTCATAAAAGATTGACTCCTTCACAGACAAAGCTCTAAGCGTTGTTTCTCATGAAGCTGTTTTATTTCATTAATGGTTTTCTCTGCACAACTCAACAACCTTTGACCACAAAATGCTTCCCAAAGTTGGGAATATTAGCCTCTGGAAAGCAGCAGCATCCTTTCCTCATGCTGTAATGTATAGGAACAATTTATAGGAATGAACAAGGAAACAGGAGACCTGTAGTCCATCTAGGCTTGGGCTGCGTCTCTCCTCCACAGCCCCGTAAGTTTAGTCATGGTTATGTTTTTCTAGTTCCTACAAAACTGGAAAAAATTCAAGGGCTTTATCGGTAAAGAGCTCACCCAAGGTCCTACCCTTTGACACAGCTCCTTTGAAGCCTGGAGCAAGGTAGGTTCCCATAACACAAGACGGACATGGATGAGAGAGACTGGGAGGGTACACCAAGAAGCCTGCATGGTTTCTGCTCTGCTCCAGTCACACCATTCCCACAGAATCTCTCACCAGAAAGAGGCTGCAGTTTGGAGTCACATCTGCTCTCCCAGTGCCACCCAGCACACGATAAGCACAAAACCTGGCAGAAGCAGCCAGACTGCAAAAGCTACAGCCAGTAAGAGCATGGCATTATTAAGAAACAAGTGAATGCTTGACAGAGCAAACAGGCTCAGGATACCTAACTACAGTACAAAACCAGAAAAACAAAACAAAACAAAAAATGCATTAGCACTTGTACAGACACAGTGAAAATAAACATTCTGCTGGCCATTGGGGATGAAGATGAGAAAATCAGTCAAAGACGTTTTTTAGTGTTTCACTGGTAGAAAAATATGAATTAGTGTGGGTGGAGTTTTGGCCAGAGTTAACTCATGAAATCTGCTAGCAGAGTTCATTGAATACTGCTATCCTGAGGCTCAATAGATAATTTTTTTTAAACTTCACACTTAAAACCAGCAAGTCAACAGAACTTAGATTACAGAGCTGCAAACTCTGGCACCCACATGTGACTCTGCAGACATTAAAGGTTTTCTAATTAAAGACAAGGCCATTTGCAAGACAGATGATTCCAGTTTACAGTCAAGCTCATTGGGAGACACAACTGAAGCACAGCTAGAAGTGTGCACAGAGCAGCTCATAGACAGACTAGGCCAGGACAGTCAGTCTGTGTCCCAGGATGTTCCTGCAAACAGTAGGGAGAAAAGCAACCCAGCCGGAAACTCTGAAAGCCAAAGTAATTTTTGTCTTAATGCTGTAGGCGGTTGAAGAAAAGGCAGCTGTACCTACAGTTATGAGGACATAGAAATGTCCAGTGAGAAAAGGAAAAAACATCAGCCTGACATTTGCAGGCTGCAAAACTCTTGGTGTACATCTGCTCAGAGCAGCCTCTGGGGACTAGCCCTCCTCCTGGAGCTGCTCAATGAGAGATTCAGCCCCAGCTACAGAGTAATCCCTGTTACTGATAAGTGGGATCACACTGCAGAAGCACGACTAAGCATGGATGACATAGATTGAAACCACTGTATAACCAAATGATTAAAAAATAAAATAAAATCCAAGAGACAGTATTACTTAGGCTGGGTAGTAACTGAGATACAGGCTTATGTCCACTGGCTTGGGAGGCAAATTAATGGATTTTTTTGCTGTATTCTCCTGCACAAACAATCTTCAAACTTATGTCTCACCAGCCAGCACAGATACAGCCTGTTCCAGAAACCAAGGAGATAGGCTACACCAAACAGAGCCTGGGATGCTGTGATCCCACTGTCCTGCCTGCCCCCATCTTCCCTCACATTCTTCTGTACTCACATTAATGGAAACACAGTGTCAATCAATTCAGGGAACTGATCCAGCCAAAAAACATTATTCTGGGAGGAATTAAAAAAAATAAATCTGTTTTCAGCATCTGAATGTGTATAATGTATGACTACATGAGTGCCAAAAGGTTTAAGATGGAGACATGATTGTAACAGCTGGATCATTTAATCTGCCTTTGACCAATACCTTGCAGAGGAAAAGTTCTAAATACATTCTCTCACAAGTAGCAAAGACTGGGGCATCCTGGTGCAAGTGGAGGGGCCAGAAAAGTCCATGAATGTGACTCCACAAGGCACCTTGGATAATTTTTCAGCCTCTCAAAGGCAGGCATTTGCACTGGGGGGACTTGTGATGGTTTCCAGGCAGGGCATGTTGGCTCCAAGTCCTATCCTGACAGCATTCCTGTGAATCTGCCACTGACCAAGAGCATTGCCCCAGTACAGTGAGTCTGAAAATTGTCTCCTAAGGCAGCACCTGGAGAATGGCACAGTCAGAAGGAGATGTGCAGAGCTCTAACTACTGTGCATTAACCTCTTCTCACAAGCTTTATTGTAACTATTTTTAAACCACTAATCACTGGTTTTAATAAAAAGTGCAAATGGATAGTGCCATGGCCAGTCAGGTATTCCTCCATAATAGTTGCTCCTCTGGGGACCTTCTCCCCCTTGGCACAACAGCCTGCTTGCTTCATTTCAGCCTGCAGTGCTGAAGTTCCCAAGGAAACTTCTGATCTTTGAGAACCACAAATTTTTATTTTATTTTATTTTTTAAATACAAAGTTCCCTAAAACAAAATATTACAGCATCTGGCAGGGGTGGATGGGGTTCTGGATTGTTTTCACACCCCAGTTGTAGAAATCCACATCACCTAAGCACATCTCCTACATGTCATGTTACACAAGCAGAAAAGTCTAATGACTAAACTGGTAAGAAGCCACCTCTTTCCTCAGCCACTTTAAACTCGCAATTCACTGCAACTGCCATGATATATGGACATCATGGCCCTGCAGGCTGAGCCTCACCCTTTCTAATGCTGACCAGGCCCTGTATCAACAAATAAGTTTTACAGAGCTTTGTTTCTTCACCTGTGAAATGAGGAAATCTGTGCTTACTCGCCTTTGTTAATATTCTTTTGTTCCTGTTTTGTAAATGAACTTAGAAAACATTTATCCCACAGAGGAGCACTGTGCAAATTATTTTTAAAGTTCCTGCAAAGTACACTGCGTAGGATCCATAAAACAACACTGCTTTTATCTCTCTCTCTGCATGCCGCTCTATCTCCCGCCTTAGCATAACAAAGAAGACGATGTTTAGGGCCATCAAAACAGATTTTTCGAGGGTAAAAGAACAACAGCCAGTGGCTAAACAAATGTATGTGGAAACGGAGTAATCAAAGCGGAGGAGATAGATTGGTGATGTCTCAAGTAAATCTCAAAGTTTTCCAAACTAAACATTCTTGGAAACTGATATTCTCACTCTCCTAAATCATTGCTCCGTGGCTGGAAATCCTGCTTCCAGAAAAACATTTGGTGCTGCTTTTTGTGCAGCGAGGAATGTAAAGAATAAAAATCCTGCAGCCCCATGTTTTTATTGTGGTTTCTACAAAGCTGCACTGCTGGAAAAACTCAATGGAAAGTGCAGCTTTCTGTGGATAGTAAGGAATTATTTTTTCCAGGCGCACATGCAGAGGTTTTGCTGGCAGGGCTGGGCAGAGCTCTCCCCCGGAACACAGGCAGGGTGTGAATGCGGAGTCAGCCACTCACCCACGCGCCGCTCGATTTCCTGGATTTAGTGAGTGGTCTTTGTTGGAGCTGAAAGGCTGCAGCTGGGGTGGAGGATACAAGTTCACCAGGGGTTATTTAGCTCCAGACAGTCTTCATAAAAGCACAAGTAAGTCAGAGCAAACTTTCTTTTTTTTTTTTTTTTTTTTTTTTTTCTTTCCCTTTTTTGCCTCCCCCAAGCAATGAACTTCTGAACTCTGCTATTGCGCGTCGAGATATGACAGGACAGTAGAGGACTGCTAATTTGCATTTCGCTGATCTGCACAGCCCATAACTCACACAAACACACGCAGAGCAAACACGTTTCTCCATACTTCTCAGAAAAGATTTAATAGTGAAGCGTATGGCTGAGGTCTCCTATTACTTGCACAAAACACACAATACTTCTACTATATCTGAAAACAACTAATACTTTAAAGTGCTCCATATGCATCAAGCCCGGGAAGAAAATACATTAGGTGATGTATTATCCTTTCTTTTTTATTATGGACCTTTGCTTCATCACTAATGAGTGGAACTAAATCGCTCTTACAGCTGTGGGCAAATTCACACGGGGCAAGTTTCCTAAAAGGGGAAGCTCTAAAATAGCGAGATTGCAAAGCAGAAGGGGGATAACTCAGACATTTCTGGTTTATTGATCACCTGCTTACAACTGCTTGGGTACCACCATTAAACTCCTATCCAAAGAGTGACCTTCCAAAGCAGATTCCCCAGCTGACCTCTGCTCCAGCAATACTCCAAATCTTAATGGCACTATTCAGCTTTATCAGCAGTATGCTATACATTGCATATATACCAAAACTTGTGTTAAAGAGATCAGGAGCTCTTGTCAAAAGATATTTCCAATAGAAATCATCAGGTTGTCCACACTGGAAATGTCTATGGCTGTGCATCAGTTAGAGGTAACTGCTTGTGAGGTGGGTCAGAACCCTGCTTCTTTCCTCAGCAGATGTCCAGAAAGACACTCAAACTCCCCAGTTTCTGTTCCCAGGAAACCCCACCTCATGGACTGCCTTCTGCACCTGGCAGCCAAGATGCCAGTCCCAGGCTGCTGGCAGGGGCACAAAGCTTGTGAGAGTTCCACGAATCCAAGCTTTACATGAAGCTTAAAGGGGGCTTTAGGTTCTCCTTCCCTGGGAGAGGGGAGTTGGAGCAGACAGCTGTTCTCTTTCATTTTAAAGTAATCAACTAAAACCAGTTTTGGTTTTTTCTTCTCGTTTTTTTTTTTTCCTTCCAGAGCAAAAAAATGTATGGAATTTCCTCTCCGTGAGACCCTCCTAAGAGCTCTGTTGTAAAACTGAGAGAATTTTCCCAAAATATTTCCCCCAAAATCAGAAATGTCAGTTAGCACCAGATCCAATTATATGACAATTCATTTCTTGTCAGACAACCAAATTTGAGATCCATCTTATCCTTGGGCAAGTCCCTTTACAACCTTTTTTTGCTCCCTTTAGTCAAACACACAAACTTCCAAAGAGTGAAGAATCCTGTATGTGAACTGCTTGAAGAGAAGGTGGTGATTCATAACACAAGGGAAAATGTGTGATAAAGCAGAGGAGCTTATCCCAGCTGTTGAAAGGGATGTGGAGAAATCCATGCAAGATTAAAATGCCAGGTTTCCATTTTCTTCGGATATTCAAAGGGAGAATTGCAGACTTTGCATCCTGCCAAACTCTAGCCCAACAGGAATGTGTGCAGTTGTTTTGACAAACTGCAGCTTACTAGAGAAAACTTAATTTTCACATCATAAACTTTCCTTAAGCTGGCTTCAGGCTTCATACTTGCAAAACCTCACTTACAAAAATGTTATTCAAAACCAGGAAAGTTTAGTGACACCAGCACAGTTCTGTGTCTGAACCACATCTCCAAAATCTAAAGCTTGGTTCTTCAGCTCTCAATCATCCCAAACAGCATTTAAGACATATGGTCTACCCAAGACCCATGTTGCTTTTCATTGCATGTTACATATATATAATTAAACCCTTCTGGCTCAACACAAACCAGAGTTTAAGATCCAGTTTGATCACTACCAGAAGTTCTCTCCTCCTCTCCCTGCTCCCATACACACATAGCCCTACAACAGCTATCAGAATTTATGGGTGTAAACCATAACAGTGGTAGGCCAATTCAGGGGTCCAGCACTGGTTGGTTGTTAATTATTCCACCTCTATTTCTGCATTCCTAAGGGAGTTTTAGTCTAGTGTAAGTCCCCATTCTGCTAGCTCTGGGAGTCATTAGCAGACACGGCTGTGCTGTGTGTGGAGTGTGTTAAGGCACCTTTGGGCTGGGGCTGGCCAGCCCAAGGCAAGCCAGTATTGGGCTGCTCAACCTCATCTGTGAGCTGCCAGGACACTGCCAAACCTGCCTTATCACTTAATCTGATGCTAGCTCAGAGGTGCTGGAGCTGCATCTCACCCCAAGGGAACCCAGTACCATCACTGCCCTTTCCTCCTGGCCCTCAGGAGAGACGTGGAGGACACAGCACAGAGTTATGGCCACACTGTTTCCCGTCTTGTCAGAGAAAAGTGACAAGAAATGATTCACCCAGAGTGGACATACTGCAAAGACAGCTGATTTTGTGGACATTCTAATAAATCCTGGAAAATTTGTTCTGCATTAGAATAAAGGATGCTGAAATTCTGGCAGACCTTAAGCCACTTCTGCAGTGGGACGGAGGTGGAGACCATGAAGCAGTGGGGACAGGAAGCAAAGGGTCCCATTCACCTATTATTAGGTGTCCTGATACCCCTGGCTGTCCATCTGTGACTCAGCTTCTTAACTGATCTGATTCTTACAAGCATCTGGTATATAAAATTCAAGCATTTCTTTAAAGCACTTTGAGACATATGGGAGGAAAATACTTGTACGGGTGTTGATGGAAAGAAAAAACATCTCTTAGCCCTTCAATCACTGCTAGATTTGTTGTGAAATGAGAATAGATCAGGGGAAAAACTTCCATCACCTGTGGCTGGTACCATCTCCTCAGTTTTCTAAATTAATGTGCAAAGTAAGTGAATGAACTATGTAGCTCTAAGCATAAGCTAGTTCATCTGTAACCTATGGCAGCTAACAATAAATAAAATACTAAGTTTTGCCAAGGAAAATAACTGAAACTGTGATAAAAGGCTTTTCTTGGGAAAACAGAATACAAAAGTCACTAAGAACCATGTTAGAACCCAACACATCAGAAAGCAACAATAAACTCTAACAAGTCAGAGCACTTCCTACTCTAAGAGGTAAATAAAATAAACTTCTGTTGACACAATGCAACTTATGACAGAATTACTGCTCCATTGCTTATTTATTCCTTTTTTAAACCCCATACTTGGCTTCCAACAGATCTTGTGGAAAGACGTCTTATTTACACATAAACAAAAATAAGGTACTGTTATTATATGCTGCAAGTATAGAAGGCCTAAATCCACTCTTATAGAGTGCTTAAACTCAAAATCAGAGGTAGCACATAGTTTTTACATGAAGTTACAAGGACACTGAACTACAGCACATCAGCAGCACTTGGAGTCCTGAAGCCATTAGCTGAACACAGGGAATTTCTCCCATCAAAAGTTTACATCTGTGCAGACCAAACTAAAGAGCTTTCTTTGAAAGCTGGAAGATTTCACTGAAAGCAAAATGAACATTATAAACATTTACTCTTAGAGGCCCGCAGTGCTGGGCCGAAGAGCAGGACTTGCAAGAGATAAAGGCAGGGCACTCACATGGAGTAATGAAGGACAGATGCCCTGGGAAATGACAAAAGGCAGTAAAGAAACTGTGCAACTGACCAGTAAAATTAGCTGAAACTTTCCAACCTTTAAATGCTGCTGAAGAAAACTAACGCTGTATTTTAAGTCAAAATAATCTGATTCCATTGCCTGGCTTTCATGCACACATGTTTATGTTTTCTCCTACTGTAGAAGATAAAAGAAAGGCATGTTCCTTGCACTTGGGCTGACTCCCTCCCTCAGTTTTGGCTTCTCCTTGTGTCCTGCCAGAAGGAGGGTTTGGGTGCTGATCTGTCCTTTCCAGGGGCAGTCAGTGAGACATCTGTTTCACAGTAGGGGGAGAGCAGCAAAGGCCACGCACATCTGAAACTCTTTTGCAGTAACTATGGGGAAATGTAATGAGATAAACTACTGCTTTATTAATCAAACATCCACAGCAAATTAATCCTTTCACTGCGCAAGCTGGCTCAAGATTTTTCATTGCCCTCAACAGATAAGGGTAGAAGGCAGCCTGTTCCTTTCTTATACTGATAAAAAAAGTATGCTTACTTACTTACTTATGTGCCTTATAGTCTGCCATGCTGCACAGGCTGGCTCTTGCAAACCAGGGCTTCTGGAGGCTGAGTTTCTGCTGCTCCTACTGGGACTTCACAGCTCCCACCCATCTCCCTGGCCCTCCAGCTGCAGGTTATCAAACCAAACCAACAAGGTTGGGAATACTCCAAATGCTCCAGATCATAAGCCAGCCCTGCTTGAAGCTAAATCTGGCCTGGACTGCAAAATGGTGACCCCAAAATTTGCCGCAGTTTATTCTGAGGTACCCTTTCCCCCAAAACACTTCCCTTGGTTGCTCCAGGCTTGGCTTTGCAAAGATATCTTTCACTAACAAAGTTCAGAGAAGCTTGTAGCAACAATTAAAAGAAACCTGACCAGGTTTACACTGTTCTCTTGTGAAGTGCCTGCCTGGAAAATCTGCCTTGTAAATGGGTTGGGCCTAAGTCTACTAATAGAGGTGTAAAAGTATCATCAATCAACCTCCAGGAAAAAAACCTCCAATGATGTCTCCTGCAAATGCTATTAGAGACCCCCAGCTGCATAATTAAAATTCCTTTTTAAAGTGGCCTCAGAAATAAGGTAGGGAGGATAATTGATACTCCCGCACAGAAGTGAAGCCAAACTATTTTTTAAAAATAATTCTGGAGTCATACTGACATAAATGATTTATTTCTGCTGAATGGAAACCACTTAGATTAAGGTGGCAGACTTGAGGTAGCTTAGTGGTTATGCTGCTCTCCTGAGACGATGGGGCCTGAGCACACATCCACTCTTGGTCTGGATGTGAAAAGTGGTTCAAAGCAAAGCTCTCCTCTCCAGGAGTGTACTCTCACCACAGCCCTCAGTAACGGGAATGCAATGAAGACACAATTGTTTTGACATTTCCCTACATAGAAAATTCCCCATGAAAATCGTCTCCTGAATTAATCCAGTTCTGAGGAAACCAAAACTGCATTTTTCAGCAAGAAAAATATTCATCCCCATGCAGAGGAGAATGAACCCTTCAGCAGTTCATTCTTCCCACAGACTGAGAGGACATAATTCAGAAATTTCCCTGAAGCATATGGACACACACCTCTTCAGGGACAGCACAGCAATACAAAACACATTTAAGAACAAGTTTAAAAGACACTTTCAGCTCATCTCATTTATGCTTCAAGAATGGCAGTGCTTTAAAGTTTTCTGTCCTCCCTCTCTTCAACAAAATAGCCAAGTGTTTGCTAGGTGCTACAGCTGCATTTGTTTCTCTATTTGCATGAATCTGCCATCTTCCCCCAATACCATTTTAGTTGAGATAACTCTAACTTGGTTTACACAGCTAGTTAACCTAATTTTCTAATTTAGCTCTTCTAGATTAAGAAAAGCAAAATGCATTTGAGAGTCACTCTTAAGCATAAAGAGGAGAGAAATGAACCTTTCCTCAGTTACTGTGGAGGACATTTTAAACTGACAGACAATGCAGTGTGTTATGCCAGTAGGAAAGTGATCCTCTGACCTTAGTTTGCATTTCAAGTAAAGTGTAAAGCCAAAGAAGAAATGGAGTTTCTAAAGAAAAAGTTAAGGTACAGTATTGTAGATTTATAAATGATCATAGACCATGTGCATCAATGAGATCTTGTTTGTCCTGATTTCTTTGAAGCAAAGTGGGAGATTTCTTGGTGCAGAGCTGCAGCATAACTTTGATATCTATTCCAGAGACCATAAGTGAACTAACCCCCAAAAGCTAACACTTCAGCACCAGGATGGTAGAAATGTGGGAGGTAAAAGACGGTCCTGATCAAAGAGCAGATACTACTGACCTGGCCAAGCTTGCCATGCCAGCAGGGCCATATGGACTGAGCTGTGGCTCAAGAGGTTGCTCACACCCCTGCCCTCACCTCCACCACCACAACACCAGGAGCTGCTGTGTCACACTCAGACATGGTGCATGTGTGGAGAGGCACAACAGCTTTGGTATATGGTTTGCATGCCCCTGCATCAAGTACATAAAACACAAAAGGCATAATTTGAAACTGTCCATAATAAAGAGTCTGGGAAACTCTGGCTTCTTAAGCAAACAGGGTTGTGCCCTACACAGTGAGCACAACAGGACTACTGCTGAAAAGGCAGCCCATGGCTTAATACATCACACTGTCAAAAAGCTTCTCCCATTATTCAACTGAAATTTGCCTTCTCTTAAATTTCATCCCATTACTTCTAGTTACACCCCATTGTACCACTCTAAATAATTCTTCATAGCCTTGGTGTTTACACCCTTCAGATATTTGTAGATTTATATCTCAACCACCCCATTTGTCATCCTTTAGCCAAGTTATCTATATTCAGCTGTTTCGGTCTTCTCTTGTAAGTCAATCCCTCAAGCTCTCTTGTTACTTCCTTTTTTCTCCTGAACTCTCTCCAATTTGTCAATCTCTATTGTAATGGAGTGAAGCAGACCTGAATGCATTAACTTTCTGCAGTTACCAGTGCTGTGTCCTCAATCCCATCTGCTGCCTGAGTGCAGGACAAGCAACCAAACCTTTTTTTGGCGGGGTCTCTTTAGGTTACCAAAAGCAGCAAATTTGCAAGATCTTCAAGCTCAGTTATTAATTCCCAAGGACCTAGGTATCCCAATAGATGCTGCATCCTGGATGTCCACTCCTCTGGATTTTTTCTTCCTGATAATGTAGGTGTTCTTCCTACTTGAATCCCATTTTGAAGTGCTGTGCTGCTTCTTGCATGGTCTCCACAAGTCACCTTTACCAAACACTGAGTCTGCCTGCCACACTGCTTCCAGACTCATGGGTTTATTTCCCCATCTAGGATGCCATGATGGAAAACTCCTTCACCATCATTTCCACTATTTACCAGGTTCCATCACAGAGCATTCCTATGATTCTCTGATTCCACCAGAGACTTTCAATTCAACACAAAATGGGACACCAAACCTATGCAGTGACTGGCATTACAAACCTCTGTGCTAAACCAAAAGTTCTGCCTCCTACAACAGCCCAGATGATCATAGAAAACACAGTGCCCTGCGGGACCCCAGTGCAAAATGAAGCATAAACAGATGACATTCCTCCAACATGTGCATCTCCATAAAGCCAGTGTTGGTCCTCCCTGTCCTGTGAACATGTCCTGCTGCACAGCTCCTTCAACAAAACTGTCTGGACAAATCAGAGGAGGACTGCTGAAAACAGCTGACAGGGGTTAAAACCACAACTAAATGGATTCTCAGTTGTGCAAGCACAAACCTCACAGCAGGAAAAAGGCCCTGGAGAATTACCCTGGGAAGCAGAACTTGTGGCAGGGGGAGGCGCTCAAGTCCCCTCTGGTGACAAGGACAGACCTCTTGAAGGGAAATGAGCAAAGACACATATGACTTCAAACTGAAGAGCTGCCTTTCATCTTTCCTGGCTACTGCTGGTCTACCTGGAAGGAGACTGAGTGCATTTCTAGACTGTGCTCTGATCTGTGTGAACATCCCCAGTTTGAGAAGGTATCCCATAAATCTACAGTTCAGGCTTACAGCAGATGGGCACTCACTTCTCTTCAACACATTCACTCTGTCTCATATTAACACCATGTCTTCACCACCTGAGTTTTGAAGAGAAAAGTTATTTTGTAAACCTATTAAAAATAGTAATTTTCCTCCCTAATTGTAACTTTCATGTAGCATCTAAAATCATCAGGTCACACTACTGCAGAAAACCGTCTAATAAGAACTTAGACCCACTCTATTATAGGCATGAATGATTCATTCTGCTTTTAAGATCACATATACACTTAAGTTATTATAAAACTCAGCTTTGTTCAAACAGCAACAAAGCAAAAGTCTTCGAAAACTGTGAAAGACAGTGAGGTCCTGAAGCCATATCAGAGATGCATTCAAAGCCAGGTGGGACAGATCAGCTCCAGTTCAAGGCCTCTCTCCCCACAGCAGAAAGCGTGGTGGAGAAGGACAAAAGCTGACCCCTCAGGGAACAACTATAAAAAGGATCCAAAAAACACACAGCAAGCTCTGGCAAGAAGTTTGCATTTGCCATCACTTAAATTAACAGCAAAGGAATCCCCAGGAGGGAGGAAATTTGGACTCTGTCCAACATGCAAGTGTGCTGTGTGAGGAACTGTGGAGGGAAGAAAGAGCCACAAACAAGTACTGTGGATTCAGAGGAAACCAACACAAACTGCCAGCAACTGAACCTTTATAAAGGGCAGGAGTTTGAGTACATAGACGGGTATCAGGAGAGAAGTTTATTGCAGGTGATCTCAAACAGAATTGCCACTGTCAGTCATCAGCTTTCCATGAGCTGTCTTTAGAAAACAAAGACTTCTATATTTAAAAAAAACCCAACAAGTTATCTTAAAGTATCTCAAGAGTTTATGAAAAATGAAACAATCAAAAATGTCACAGTTGGCAACATAGCTAATAAAACACTGGGAATTGTTCTCTTGCTATCTTACATGTTGAGTTGTTATCAATCCTTACACCACATGCAGGTCATGCTGACTTCCAGAAGACTCAAATCCTAGTCAGCACTCATTTAGCTTATGACACAAAGGATAGCTGCTCCACTCTTCCATAATGGCCTAAAGACTTATGATGTATTCTGGATTAAGTCCTTCTAAAACACCTAAACAGATGGGGTTCTTTACCCCACAAAAGTCATTATTAAGTTAAGAAGTAATTCAGTCATGTAAATTTAACTTAAGCTAGTAAATCAAATAACATCTTTCTAAAAGCAGTAAAGTGTTCAGAACTTAATCCTTTTAATTCACTGTTTATCCCCTTGGCACCTAGACTATTTTTATTCTAGTCACTTCTGCCGTAATAAAAAGTTAATAAAAGAGCACAAGCAGCCAGACAAGTTGCAGAACTAATGAAGACTGGTTTCCTACAGGTTTGGTGTCTTATATCCCTTTTTTTCCCCACAGCATTTTCTCAGCTTCCACCAGGTTGTCTGTGCATCTGTCTCCTTGGGACCCTTTCATGGCCCTTAACTACTTGTGAGCCAAGTGGCTGCTTGGGAGCTAAATGTGATTTTCTAGCCCACAGGTCTAGAAGAGCAGAGAGCTGATAGCTTCACATTCCAGCCTCCTTTTCTGTTGGGGCATGGGCTGTTTTGCTAAAGAGCAATGAATTTAAGGCAAAGATCTCCCTTATAAAAATAGACAGTGAAAGTTCTATGAACTTCCTACATAGTAATGCAATAGTTTTCTAAGATAATCCACACAGGCATTGTTACCAACTATAACTGTAATACATGCATGTCCCACAAATGCCCCAAAAGTAAGGTGATCTTTGAGGGCCACAGGAAGGGCTTCCTCAGATAAGGAAAGGGCAGGGAAAGCATTGCTTTCTGAGAAGCCCCACGGGAAATAATCAAACTTACAACCAGTTCTTTCATAAATCAAGGGGATCAGGTTCAGGCAGCTTCTCATGTGCCACCATGACAGCATTACAAAGGAAAGGTCTGTCCCAACCATGCAAATCCCAAGCATGGTGGACATTTCCAGTTAATAGCAATTATCTTGAAAAGCCCCTGCCTCCTTGTATGCAGACAAAGCACAGGGAAAGCACAGTGTATCCCACTGGTTGTGGAAGGCTGCAGGGTAAGTCAGCATTCTGTTCCCACACAGCCTCTGGATGGTTTCAAGGCATAGCTCCAGATCTAACACATTAGTACAAAGAGGTCACAGGGGTCCATGTGAGAGGGAACTGGTAACACACAAGGCAGGAAGTACCCTCATGGTCACACAAAGCAGTCATCATTCACTAGCTCTGCCATAAACCTGGGATACAGAGAGCAGCCATGTGCCCTGAGTGAGTGGGCCAGAGCTGCAACATTTACTGGTATTTCTAAGGGACTAAGCTGTGGGTCCTGAGGGAGCTGGTGGATGAAGTGGCTAAGCCACCATCCACCATATTTGAGAAGTTGTGGCACTCTGGTGAAGTTCCCACTGAGTTCAAGAGGGGAAACATAACACCCGTTTTTCCTCCTCACAGATACAAGCTATACAAGTCAACTCAGTACACAGGAGTCACTCTGCCTTAGGCTGGTGGTCCCACCATGGGCACTTGCTGTGTCCCTGCAATATTTCTACCACTACAACACAGCTGGGTTGCTGAGTCCAGTTGAGAACTGCAGCTCCCCAGGAAACATGAGGGACTGGTGAGGAAGGAGGTCCCAGTAAAGCAGGAGTTGTTGAATTGATCTGTCATGGCCTGGTGGAAACCCCACATTCATGTGGGATGGTGCCAGGTTTCTTTTTGAACACAGTGCACCTCATCATTCAAGCATCACACTCATAATTATACCTAACATGAAACACGAACTTTCTATTATTGTTTTCATAGAAAACCAATAAATCTTTTATTTTTACTGAAAAGAGAATTACAAGCCCAACACATTCAAGACACAGGCTATGATCCAGCCTTTCAACATGGATTCAAATCTAAGCTTTTGTGAGCAGACTCGTTCAATCCCCAGTATGACCAGTCCACTTGCAAACTGGGACATCAGACAGCACACCCAGCATCTAAGCTCATAGGCTAGTGGAAATACCACCTACAATTACAATGTACAGCTGGATGTAGGTGCTTGCATAAATCCCATTCATGGCAGTGTTAAAAAAAAAAAAAGGAATACAAATAAAGTACAATGAATTTTCAGCAGCGGTCTAACTAGCATATGTAGGTGTGATGCATGCCTTGCACCATCTGCTCTGGTCTTCCCAGCCCTATCCTTTATCCTAACATTACTCCCTAGCAGCTTCTTGCTTTTCAGAGATGTGATCTGAAGTTCTGCCGCTGGACCAACTCAAAGCTCTTTTCTGCAGAAACACAAGCAGTGGCTTTCCTGAGTAGCCGGTTTTTTTCTTGGCACAGTGAACTTAATAGAGATGTCGAGCACAAGTGTTGGCTGCTTCCTACCCCTGCTGAAATTGGGAGCAGACCTCCTGCAAGGAGGCAGCCCCAGGGAGCATCTCTAATGCAAAGCAGCCTTTACCATTCAGGAGAGCTGCAGCACCAGGCTGCTGCTGCCAACTTCTCTGCCACATTCATCCTGGCACTGCAGATCAGGAGGAGGAGTGGCATCCTGTGGTCACACTGCTGGAGTGACACCAAGGGTACCCAAGGGTTGGCTGCACCCTGACCTCCCATCTGAGCACAAGTTTGCCTTAAGTGGGAAAGCTCCATTGCTGCAGGTTGGGGGGACAGGCAAAACAACATTTTAGAGGCAAATGCCCTGGGAGCCACACTTACCACTGGTCCAAGAGATCTGGATTAATTTGCCTTTTTGCTTCCAGTTTACTTCTTGTGACTACACAGTAAACCACTTAACCTTGTAGGCAAAAAAGTGAGATGCCAGCATGTTCAGCTCATACTACTCACACTATGCTCTAATCCAGTTTGCATGTCCAGTCCTGTCATTAGCTGGAGGAAACATTACTCTCCAAGACAGTAGAAAAGAAGGAGTAAAAAATTGTTTCTGGAAATGCAATTATTCTCATGGCAAACTGTGGAGGTTTTTTATCTAGACCCACAACCAAGTTAAACTGAAACATATTATATTTCATGAAAAAAAGTTTTAACCATATGTTTAGTCATTTGTGAGCTCTTGATCCTAACGCACAACATAAGCTGCAATATCAGTGTCAAAAGTGCCTGATTTAAAGCATAAGAGGCAGAGTTACATGAAGTCAAGTTAAAATCACTTCTGCAAGTTTGCGGGCAGAGACCTTCACATGGAGTGACAGGTACAGGGGAACACATCCTGGGGTCTGCACCGGACACAGGGAAGAGGAAAGTTTTTTTCATTAAAAGCTTTTCTGTGAGATTGGCTAGGGGAAGATGATATAGCTAGGGGGGAAGACTGAGACAGCTAAAGAATAACACATGGTATGCTTTCAAAACATACAGCAACATGTGACATTCGTCTGCAAGTCTGGCGCTGAGGAGCCTGTGGTCTGGCAGCAGAGAGAATTTCTGCTTTTTATTTCTTAAATCATCTCAGGCATTTGAAGCAAACCCCCCACCTAAAAGTCTGAGGGGAAGAACATAAAATCAGATTTTACGTACCGTACTTTCAGTCAGCCATTTTCTCAGCGGATTTTTATCCTCCAACTCAATTCCCACATCATTAAAGTGATGCTGTCTCTTTAAAACACAACGTGGTGCCGTGCCAAAGCCTGCAATAAGAATCACTGGCACCAAAACAGTCAAAGCACACAGCTTAATTCTCTACTTAATAAGACAATTAAAGAAGAGTATTTGGATACAGCAGTCTGCAAGTACCAACACAGAGCACTGATGTCTCCAAAGGCATGTTGATCTGAAGGCTTTATCAGAAAGCATCTGTCACAACCAGATGCCATCAACACCTGAGAAAAGTGTGAAATAAAGTGGGTTTATGTGGCTGTAATACGCACAAAGGCTTGTACTGCCCAAGTCCCTATTAGTGAGCACTTTAGAGGGTCAGGATAAAGTGCCCAGATGTAAAATTGCTCATAGATTGAAATAAATTAAAATATATGTATGCAGCTTCCTCTGTTAAAAATACATTCTTGTGGAAATTACTCAAATTACAATGGAATTAAGAGTGCTGCATATTTTGAATATTCACTGCCATAATCATAGAAAGGCTTAGAGCAAGGTTGTTTTTAAACACTGTGCTTTGACAGATGTATTAATACATGTGAATGAATTGGGGTACAGAAACTAACATGGGCACCAGTTATTGCTCATATGGAGTCTCTTGACCATATCTGCCTCTAAGTTTCCAACCAAATAATTCTCAGATGTCATCTCCTAGCAGGCTTCATCCTGCGGAGCTGAACCAAAGCTAGAAAGATAACAGCAGCGATATATGAACTAATTAGTCATTTGATTAGCTGGCAAGAAGACAAGGTCCTGCAGTTCTGTGACCTAAAAATGCCACTGATGACCTTAAAACTCCATCTCAAGGGTGTCTGGAAATCTGTAACCTCCAGAGAGAAAGAGAGAGAAATGAGTGATGCCTAAACAGCATTAGCTCACATGAGATGTTGAAACAGTGCAGACGTTAAGCTGAGGATAGGTGTGACATTTGAAGCAATCAGCCAGCCAAAGAGCACCTGCAGCACTGCACTCTGTTTGAACTGCTGCACCAAGGACTCCCAGTCTAGCCTCCATGGGAGGGTTGTGGGACAAGTGGTTTAGCACACCCAGAAAGCACACCAGGACCACAGACCTCATCCTAGCAACCCAGCAACACACAGCAAGTGAGGAAAAAATAAAGCAGATAGCTCTAACAAAGGGGGAGCTGTATGGTGGGGTTAACAGCCTGCCAGGCCCAGGTGGCAGCCCCTGGGCTGCACAACGCGAGGAGAGGAGACTGACTGAGGAAAGGAGGGAGAAGTCACTTTGAGGAAGACATCCTGAGTGGTTGCCTTCTTCACTTCCACTGGAGGGTCCTACACATCACTAGAGATTTGATTTTGGTAAATCCCATGAATGCACTAGTTATTCCCCATGCAGGAACAGGAGGAGGGAGTGGGGTGATGCCAGGAGGTCCCCTTAGGTTGAAAAGTTGCATCCTCAACAGCAAAGGAGAAAGACACCAAAATCACCAGGGTCAGGGGTCACAAGTTGTTTTGTGTCCCCTTCCTCCAGCCTGACAGCTGGAACATGTCATCACCTGACTGTACTCAATGCACTAAAAGTTTCCTGCCTAATCTGAGGCAGTGCCCCATGGAAAGCCAGCAACTGGTGCAGAGAAACCCACAGTGACCAGAAATGGGACAGCCCAAAATGGTCAGCAGAAAGCAACACCAGCTCACAAGCAGGGAGTTCACCTCTACCAAGAAAGCCCATTTCATCTCCCACCTTCAACAGCTTGGATGGAGTCTGATTCTTGGGTGTCTCCCTACCCTGAGAAGAGATTAAAGGAAACAAATGTATTCACAAAGATCCCCCTGCTATCTTTACCTTGGAAATGTCCTCTGGAATGAAGTAGAGGAAGATCCCTCACCCTGCACACTCCTGGGAGAATGGTGCAAGCTCCAGCAGATGCCAGCACTGCCCCCGTTTCATCCTTGTCCTCTCAACACAGATCCAGACCTGCCTTTTACGTCCACTTCCCCCATGTGCTTTGTCCCAGAGGGATAAACTCACCTCCAGCATCAGTAAATTTCTCAGAAGTCCAACACATTGTTTAAATTTTACCAAGTCCTGCCAGAGGCCTTGGAGTAAAACTGCAGGAGTAGGAACATTTCCTCAAGTAGAAAATTGAGATTTAGAGTGCTGCAGCAGGGTCTCTAAAGAAGTGCAAGCTTTACTGAGATAATGCAACCCCAATATGCACAATGTTTTCCCCCTCATTCCCTTTTCTCTGAAAAAAAAGAGTGCAAAAGACCCCAACAGCACACACAGTAAATCAAAGATGAAAAAATTAGCCATGGATATGGTTCAGTAACACATGTGCTGTGCTCAGCCCTGTGTTCCCTTATGGCTCTCAGAAGCAGAGAGCAAAGTTAAGAATCCAGTTACTACAGTTACAAAGAAATTTAAAGTTTCCAAATCTGACTTATTGTGAATTGAAACAAAACCTCAAAATGCTGAAATTCTCCAAAAAAGGAATTCTAAAACAATCACTTGGAGTCCACTGGAAAAGAAATTATATCACTACTGTATTTCCTACAATGGAATTATACTTTAAAATTCTAAACAGAAACCTACTTCAACACAAAGCCTGTAAAACAATGAATTGTTAACACTCCAAGAAAAATCCTCCATCTCTTTTTTCTGCTACATTTTTATAGCACTGTCCTGGTTTTGTAGAAGATTTTAGTGTCAATGATGCCAGATATTGGAATATGATTCCATCAACGAGTCCTAGCCAGGAAATACCAAAGCTGGGGTTGCCAAAGCAACATAATTAACTTGATCACGGTAGATACACTGTGCACCACTTTCCAAATGGCTCTTTAACACCCCGCTAAATCCTTGGTTAAATGGCACATCCGAAAGAATTTCTCCTCTGAGTTCCTCAAGAGCAAAAGGAGAAGTTGTCAAAATTACTAAAAGCCAAGTACCACTCTGCTCCCTGGCCAATGGTCCCCTGGGCTTGAAGAGGTCAAGGAGCAATTCTTGAGTCTACTCCCACAAATATGAACTGTAGCAATCACAGAAACACATGACTCTCTTGCATTTTGTAAAGATTCACTTTTAATTCACTGTTACCAAATTTAAGAGGTTTGATTCTTTTGTGGCATTATCAGTAAAATTACTGCTGCTCGGGCAGGGAGGCCTGAGTGCTGGTGCTAAACCTTGATCCCGAGGACACAAACTTCAAAACCTGAATATGCTGTCACTAACTCAATGTGTACAATGTATCAAAAATAAGAGTCTGTCTGTTCATTTGGAAAAAAAAAATAAAGAAAAGTAAGAAACAAAAAAAAAAATTGAGTGATGGGCTTTCAGCCTGTCATCAGACCACTGTGACCTCAATTTTTGAGAAATAAAATCAAAATCTATTCTTATCTTCAGAGATTCAAGATGTATTTATGTGTCAAACTTTCTCCCCCTTGTCCTTAGCCTTTGGGAAGCACACTAAAAATTATATCAAAGCCTGAAAACCCTGCGATCACACTCGCATTCACCTTTGACCCAGGATGCCTACAGCTCTCACCAGCTCCTCAGTTCATCCCCACCATGTGGCAAAGGCAGCAGGTCTGGGAGCAAACTGCTCAGGATGAAATAAAGGCCACTTTGCATAGCGAAATCATGCTGCCCTGCTCAAATTCTGAAGACCAAAAAACTTTTCTTTGGCAGTTTTCTGCTTCTTTGTATTTGTGAAGGATATTTTACCACCACCTTCCTCTCCTTACGTACAAATATTTGATTATTCTCTTTGAAATGTCTCTGTATCATCTACAGGCATAGGATACTGAATGCAAACACTGATTGATTCTTTCTTAGCCATCAAATGTGCTTACACAGCAACTACACACAGCAAATGCACACAAATCTCACATTTCACATTTTAAAATATGAACATGCTGTGTTGTTTTTTTTACTCAAACATAATAAATGAGCTTAAATATTAGAACTTGAAATTATTAAGTAAATCATGGCACCTGTAAAGCTTTTATTTGCATAACATTAATTCATGATGGCATGTAAAACAAATTCATCACTCTCAGTATATTGTAGTCTGATTTATGTTAGAATTGGAAAAAATAAAAATCTTGAGCACAAAATTATGTTGACAAGATGTACGTGCTCTTCGAAGCACAAGATTTTTTTTTTTTTTTTTTTTTCTGAAGCATCAAAACAACTAAATTATGGGAAAGAGGGCTGGGAGAAAGCATCTTTGAAAATGAATAACATACTAGCATCACACATACACACTCTACAGTTATTAATGTCAAGCATGGTGAAGATACTCTAGAAAATCATTACCATTCATAGCTACTAACAGCCATTAAATTTCAATCAATTCAACTTAACACAAGTGTACTTCAGCAGCCCTTACAGTTCCTTATAGAGGTGGCTCAGAAAGTCCTGTCTGACTTATTGCATTGTCCCCCGCACAAAGGGGCATTGCTGAGCATTGCTGTGAAAAGGAGCGATCTTGGTGTTGGGAACTGATGCTCTTTTAACACCGCTGCAATCAACAGACCTTGCTTTTAAAGACGGTGTGATAAAAGCGCTCTAATAGAGCTCCTCAGGTCAGCATGGAGGGGACTAATATACTGATTCTAGCTAGGAATGCCACTTTCCAAGCTGAAAAAAAGATGGTGAGATGTTTTTTCAAGGGGTTTTCAATTAATTTTAGCGACAGAGTCATACTGCTTAACACAATGGTAAACAATTTCCAGGTAATTCGCTTGCTTGAATAGAATATAATAACTAAATATACAAGACATTTAAACAAAGCAGGATTTAACTTCTAGAGACTGGATATTTAAAGCTCCTAGTGATGAATTTAAGCCACAGCACTGTAATAGTACAGCATCTCCACTCTTCTGAATTGCATTTGTAAAACTGGAAGTTTTTCCACTGCCAATGCAGGAATTAAGCTGTGCAGCTGACCACTCCTCGCAGATTCTGGAAGAACCAGCTGGTCTCCTGCTGGGGGTATTTGCCACCTCACAGTCGGGGTGAGGGACTGTGACCACAGGGTGCTCGTCTCTGAGGGGCTGGACCCACACTGGTTTCCGCTGTGCAGTGGAGCATCCCAGGGAACGTGTCTTTCTCTGGAGAGATTTCTTTAGTTTCACGGGAATGAGTTATCTACACTAAAATCCTATATTACACAGGGGATTGAAGACTTCTTTTTACTATTCCCCCCCCCCCCCCCACCAAAAAAAAGCCCGGATTTTTCCAGCAGGGTTCATTCTGCTGGGCACAAAGTCCTCTCTCTAGATTTACAGGCAGTTTAAGCTTGCAAGGGTTTGCTCCTACAGAACAGTGTCACTACATGCACAGACGAACAGATGCAGTCACAGATATGCCATCACTGTAGCTGAAATTACAAGCTCAAGTCCAGAGTCCCTTTTGTGACTTTTAGAACATCCCTTAAAAGTAACAGGATTGATGCTACTATTCATTAGGAGAATATTTGGGACATTCTACAGAACTCTATGGTTTTGTTTCCCCTGGGATTTAGACTTAGCATTTCACATGGGGTAGCAGTAAAGTTCTTTAGAATCAAGAAACATCCAAGTAATCTCTCAGGCAGATATATACTTCATTTTAACTCATTTCCCTACACTTACAAGCTGCACTAAATGAAATGAAATTAATGTTAAAAGGGACGTTTATTGAAAAATCTTCCAGTGACAGGTTCAGAAAGTGCCAGAGTTCAAGTAAATCATTCCACGGAAAATGTTAGCAAAGCTTAATCATACTGGAAGCCACATTTAATTACAGCTTTTTAAGTCCATCTGGGAAAAAAAGAAGCGACTTAAATATGTCACCTGAGATGATCTAGATACTGAAACTATTTGTAAGTTAACAAAAGCATTTGCATCACAAAGCGCTCTGGGGCAGCACCACGGCAAAGCAGATGTGTAATGAACAAGGATCACAGCACCAAAACAATCAGGACTGTAAATAACTACGACTAATCTGCAATCATTTAAATTTGGATTTAATTGCTAGGCAGCAAATACATTTAATTCTCGAAGAGGTAAATGCTCTGCGGAATACACACTTAAAGGTATTTAGTGACAGAAGCGCCACAAGTCAAGAATCCAAATGTCAGGAAGGCAGAGAAAAGCCAAGGAGCAGAGCTGGGGCTGCCATGAGTTCACAACTTTAAACAAACTTTTCCCTGGAAGAGAATTCATAATGTGGCCATCCCCACTGTACATACTGTAACTGCTGCAGGAGTTACACAATGAGGCACATGGGAGGCAAGAGGGTAGTGACTATAGAACAAAATTCAATCTAGTGGCTAATGAATAAAAAGTTCCTTTTATTTCTCAGTTGTTTTTGGTTCATTAAATTTTCCACAGATTTGCAGAGAAGAAAACGTGATCAATAAACCTTGACAAAAGTGAACATGTGAAAAAGGCGAGAGAAAGGCACAGGAAGATAAAAGTGATATCCCGATCACAGATTTCAGAGGCAGATGACCAGAGCTCTGGGCTGCTGAATAATCTGAATAGACCATCATTTCTTTACAGCCTTTTACTTTCTTTTCCCTGACTGTTGGAACTCTTCATTCAATACAATAGTAAATGCACTAAAACTTTTTTTCTTATGCTAATGGTCGAAATCGGGCGCTCACAGTTAAAACACACTTCCCACCAACTTGTTTTCTTTAAAAAAAAAAAAAAAAAATTAACCTATTCAAGTTAAACTAAAATGTCAAAGACAGCTTAAGGCTTACTCTCACCATTCCTCAAAATTAATGGTTTTCTCCCCAGTAGATACAAAAAGAAAAGAGTTGAATAAGGATAAAGCTGCAAGACTCTTTTCATATGAAAAAGAACACTTAGAAAGTAAAAAGAAATACATCCAGTACAAAGATCCTGGTACCTACAGTTCTAATTTGTATTGTTTCCTCTTAGAATATTTATAATTGCAGAAAGGTGACAGTCAATCACAAATAATTGTGAAACGATGAGAAAAGATTCACCAGTGACTAATGTATTTGAGCAGTCATGCCCATGACAGTATCAGAAACGCTTCCACTCATTACAATAGGAGCCCAAGGGAGCCTATTTTCAATTTTTTTCTAATTTGGGTGTCCACTTCCAGGCACCGAGGCCTCTTTTTGCTGTGGTACTGAATATTCACAAATCCCAAACAATTTTTACAGCTCCGTCTTTCTGAATTAAAGGACAATTTTCCCGTTCCCTCTGTGCAACACATTTCAGCTTTAGTGCATTTGGTTTCACTTTGTTTAGAAGAAGTTAGAGGATATGGGGTGTGGTTCTACAGCAGCCAAGAGTGAATGAACAAAAGTTCTGTGACCTCTCCAGGACTACACACATCTAACATGTATTCACTCCCAACTGGAACTGGTCTGTAGAAAATTTGACCTGATTACCCATCATTTCCATTCCAGTCACTTGGTCACAAGGGAGACCTAAAATTTTGACTCTTGAACTATCAAGATTGCCATGCAAGGTGCTATTCTCACTCGGTTTACACCAAACACCAGTTAGTTTCTAGAAGATGCATATATATGGGATCTGCTGTATAGACAGGTCATGAATTGGGCATATTCCATGCATACACACAAATGTGTGCACATATATTTAGATATCCACAGGCGCACGTGTATTGTTTGCCTTTTTAACACAATGCCTTTTGCTGTGATTCATACGAGGATTCATTCTTTGCTGTTGTTTTATTTAGTGTTGTATTAATTAATTCCCAAATACCTACAGTTGTTTTGGTTGTTTTTAAAAGGATCCTGGCATCAGAGTTGAAGTAAACCCTAAATACCACTTAATGCTTTGTGGCAAGTTGTCCAAATGTGCAACTGTTTAAAATATTTACCCAGGTACATAAGGGGGTTGTGCAGCTCTCAAACAATGCCCTGGAATCTTTCCCATCAGTAAGAAAGCAGACAAAAAGCAGAGACTGCTTAACCTCAATGCCTTAGCAGCAAGTGAGAAGTGCAAATATTGCATTTCTATAAAGCCCTAGAAGCTTCATAGAAATGGAGTGGCAACTAATTAGTTTGATGCTATAGTCACATCTAATGTTCCTAAGTAGCTTCTTTGAAAAAACTCACTGCCTTGAAATCCTTGGCCAGATTATTAAGTGGAGGCTTTGTGATGGGGCAATAGATAGGTGTTTGCTCCACAAATACATACAGATTTTGGTGACTGCTTACCGAATCCACTGCCTTCACTAATCTGCACTGGAAACTTCACTATGAACAGAGCACTTCTCAGAGCACAAAAGCATGAAGTATCTGTGTACCTTTCAGACTACAGGGCAAACAACTGGCTTACAGTAGGCCACCAAAAACGGGCAAGGCAGTTAACCAAGTGTCTTCCGTACTTGCAAGCAGAGAATGAGAATAATGCAACTGTTATTAGGTCATATGCTCTACCCTATCCTTAAATTTAAAAAAAAGAGGTGGTCCAGAGGACTGAAAAATTCAAATGTGCTCAACAGAAATAAAGTATCATGATCCTGAAAACATAATTTCAAGTCAGACAAAACTGTAGCAATCACATAACCCTTTCTGTATACAGCTGATCACACAGCCCCAGAGCCTACACAGCTTCTATACAACTGTGCCACTGAAAGGGAAGTTGTGGTATAAACTTGTAAGATCATTAGAATCACCGAAAACATAAGCTAAAATGGTTCTTTGACATAGAAGTTCAAACTAGTTTTCAAAACAATGACAAAAACACTGCTCATTATATATATATATGCAGCCAGAAGGCTGTCTTTTCTAAATGTGACTTCAGTGTGACATTTGGGAATGCAAGCTGCTATGTATTGGATGTCTGAGGTCAAGTTCTGTTCTCTTTTATCCAAGTATAACCTGGAGCAGCTTCAGTGAAATTATGTTAGATTTATATTGACATAAGCATCTAGTTCAAATTCTTCTATGGCTCTAATTTTTCTCTAATTGAATGACCTAATACAAATAGTATTTGTCCATCTGTACACATCCCCTTTGACACACTGGAGCAAAAAAAGAAAGACATTGAAAGGAAGTTGGAAACAGTCCTCAAGATCTGTTTTCTTTTGAAGAACAGCAGTTGCATTTCTGGGCACTTCAAAGACACATACTTTAAGCAATAACAACATTCGAGATGGAGTGAATCTTACCTCAACTTGCTTTAAAGATCAACTCTTTCACAAACACACGCAGCAGAGGTTGGATATACACATGCCTATAGATTAACAAGTTCATCTTCAGTGCATCAGGCATTTTTCAGTGCTACAGATAGGTCATGTTTTCAGTCAAATGACAGATTTCCAAGAGTTGTTTACAGTGGGAAAGCCATAATGAACTTCATTGACTTCTTAAAAGTTGTCAGTTTTGCAATAACACTCAATACGACATTTTTATTGCAATTCAAAGTTTGACAGGTGTCACCATTTCCTGACGTTCCAGCCAAAATAGAAATTACCATATCCACTCATCAGAAAAGTTGAACCAAACCAATTCACCAATTCATTGTGGTTGCCGTATGCAGCAATTATCACGCAACTCAAATATCCCAGCAGCATAAACAATTATTTAATTATTTAGCAAGATCCTCTTTTCCAGGTGAATGTAGTTTCTTTTATAATAAAGTTAATTTTATTAGGTTCTGAACTTTAAAAAAAAAAAAAAAAAAA
>CM031863.1:10986091-11151846 GCA_018697195.1 Certhia americana
AAAACAAACAAAAACCAAACCAAAACCCAAAAAGACCTCCAAAGTTTTTCTTAAAGCAAGGTAGCTAGAACAGATAAAATCAGCAAGTCTTATAACAAATCAGTCTATTCCACTTGTGTGTATTTTGAATTTCATGGCTTATTTACTTAACTTTTTTGGCACCAACTCCACAGCACATGCCAATACAATATTTGTTTAAATGCTGTTTTATGCACATGCTAGTAACGCTTACTTTCAAATTCTTGTACGTTCCAAGAGTTTCAGTTAAAAAAAAAAAAAAAAAAAAAAAAGAGAAAAGAAGGGGATTGGTAGGGGGTAGACAAGGTTTTACAACCACTGCCTTTATCTGTGGCCGTAAAAATATAAAGACGGTATGCCAATAAAATGCTAATTTCTTTACGCACGAAGTTTTCCAGCACCTGGGGCAGTATGAAATACGAAGGTACCTATAGGAAAACACAAGTTTCTGTGGTCCGGCCGGCGCTGACCCCCCCCACGCCCGGACATTTGGCCACCCGGGCCATGTACCAGGGGGCCGAGCCGGGCCCCGGCCCCGGCCCCGGCGAGGGGACAGCGCCCTGCGCGCACCGCCCCGCGCCCGCGGCTGAGCCGCAGCCCCAGCCCGGGAAGTTTGGAAGCCCTGGCTGCAGGTTAGCTAAATGAATAAATAAATAAATAAATAAATAAACCCGTAAACCTCGGAAAAGCCGGCAGCAGGACCACCGATAAATCAACCCTAAGCCCCCGCGCTGGAAAAGTCAGGTTTCCCAGGAAATGATGGCAATCACTTGAGGCAGAAAAAGCATCTAGAGAAGCCCATCTCCCTCCCCTCCTCCCTGATTGTTTTAAAGCCACCGAGTCCGGGGGAAAAACTCTCAACTCTCTAAGTCCTTAATAGGATTGGAGTCCGGGTCTCTCCAAGCCGCTCCTCATCACACAGGGATCAAGTTGCAGCAGGGAATTTTTTAAATTCCTCAGCAAATATACTTGTCGAAAGATTGCCCCTCCCGGATGGGGGGATGACAAGGAGGCGAGGGGGCAACTTCATTTTTCTTCTGAAAAAAAGACAAACTCAACGCCGGCTTTGGGGAGCCCTGCCGTCCTCCGGGACCCAGGTCAAGGCGGTCCCGGCAGCAGCCCGGGGCTGGGACTGTCACCGCAGCCCTCGGGAAAAAACAATGGCCATGGAGGGACGGTCCCGGAGGGGTCTGACGGGGAAAGGGGGGGACACACGCGCGGCCCCATCCTCCCCGCTCACCTGCGAGCTGGGGGGGGACACATGGGACCGGCCCTCCTCGGGCACCCGCTGCGAGGAGAGACCCTCACCAAATTTGTACCCTCCCTCACACACACCCCCCACGGGCGCAGGGCAGCTCCAACCAAAGCGGGAGAAGAGGAGGGGAAAAAAAGAATAAAAAGCACAATGAAAAGATACAATAAGCATCAACTTTACCCAAAAAGCGGAGCAGCAAGTTTTCAGCAGACGAGCGGTTGCCGCGGAGCAGCGCTGCTCCTCCGGACCCCCATCATAAACTTGGGGGAGGGGGGCGTGGGAGGGACTTTCCCTCCGTCCTTCCCTTTTGTGCCTCTCCCCCGCTCCGCTCCGCTCCTCGCCAAAAGCTGCCGCGGATCCCGGCGGTGGCGCGGTGTTCTCCCGGCTGCAGCCGCGGAGCAGCACCGCGGAGGCGGGCGAGGAGGGCTGGCTGGCTCTGGAGGGCCGGGGGCGGCGTGCAGAGGTGCAGGGCTCCTGCTGCCCCTCAGCCCGGGCCGCCGCCGGGACGCGGCGCGCACACGTACTTTATGTATATAATAGATATACACACACACGCATACGCACGATGGATGAAGTTGAGCAGCCTGCAGGAAAACGCTGGAGCGCTTTCAAGCCCTGACACAAGAGGAAAACTGGCTCTAGGGTCTGTTTTCTCTTCCACCCGCCCTTTAAGAAAGAAAGGGAAATCTAAACCTTCCCACCCTTTTGGCGCGGGAGCGGCGCACCGCTCCGGATCTTCTCTCTCCTCCCCCCAGCCCCTTTCATCCCGGATCGCCCCCTCGCCTCGGCGAACCGCACCATTTTGGGTGCGGCGCTTTTTGTGGGGCGCGATGGGATCCGCTCCGCCAGCCCGGCCCCGCCGGGAGCCCCCGCACACCCCGCTCAGCTGGAGCGCATCTGCAGCGAACCCACACAAATCCCCCTTCCTCGGGGAAAGCCGCCCCCCTCCTCCCCGAACAGCACAAGTTTGGCCTGTGCAGATTCGCTCGCGCAGAGGCGGGGATGGAGCTGGGGGTGGTTTTCCTCCAACTTTGGTGGTTGCTTTTTCCCCGCGAGTTTGCGCCACTTTCCAAGCCCCCGCCCCAGCAGGGTTGTAGGCAGCAGAGCTCCGCGGAACATCCCCGCACACGGGCGGCTTTACCCGCCACGAACATCTAGGGGGAGAAACGCATTCATTAAACACTGTCCCCTAAACGCGATAAGCAACCTCACCGGCGCACGATATTCTAGTTTCATCCTCGTGTTTTGGGACTGAGGCTCCGAGGAGGGAAGAAAGAATCTCCGAAAAGTGCCCCGCTCCCACGCCGCATATTTTAGCTTTTACTCCGATCTACATTAAACAGCAGTACCAATGAGAAACGCAGCAGCCTGAACTTGGACTTTAGCCAGGCTGGGCTTGTTATTTGATTTGTTTTGATTTCTTTGGCTGTGGAATTTATCAAAAGTTTAAAACACAACCAGATGCTGTTGGGAAGGGTCGCTGCGCTGTACCCCAGAGCAAGCTCAAACTCGCCGTATCATCAGGGTATCTGACTCCGGCAGGATTATGGCCAGTACCATGGCAACCGCATGCCACATCAGCCCCCAGCTTCACTTTCAGTCCCTTGGGCAGTGTTAACATTTGCCAGCGGATTTGCCCGACACGCAGCCCAGGTCCGGGCAAGTGGAAAACGAGCACAAACCACTCAGAAACCTTCCTCTTCTAGCCTGTGCAAAGCAACCTGGCTGGACTGCGCCATACTACAATTTTAATCCTAAAAAACAGCTACCAATTTGGGCGTCTTCTGTCTGAAATCTTGCACATACTTTTTCTAATTTTTCTTTTCTTTCCTTTTTTTTTTTTTTCCCTTTTTTTTTGGATGTCACTAGAAGGCTGGTATCTGAAAGTGACAACTGGCTCACCACGCTCTCCCAAATCCCATTTATCGCATTCAGATAGCCTGGGAAGAACTGTGAGGCAGGTTATTTTGACAGCTACCAATGTTGCAACTTTTTTTTTTTTTTTTTTTTTTTTTTTGTCAAAGTCTTGCATTAATACTCACTCACTGTTTTACCCAAAGAAATTCCCTCCTCTCTCCATGGTACACATGCAGTCAGTGCTACATGGCAGAGCAGCACAACCTTACCCCATCCAAGTGGGCAATTTTGTGCTGAGAGGAGTTTCATTGCACATACTCCTGATGAGCACCATGCAACGGAGAGGGGGCTTTGGCTACCAAAAGAAGGATTAAAAAAAGACTTTGATCTCCAAAAAACAAAGCCCACTTGTATTCCAGGTTACTTTATGTGGGAAAGATGACCCAGCAGCTTGGGAGATAGGTGATAATAACGGGGTTTTGGATGGATCAACATGACAAGCTGGCAAAACATTAACATTAGATAGGTTTTAAATTCTTGCTGCACAGTTATAAACATGTACATCCAGACTGTTGGCCAAGAGCATATTTAAAATCAAAAGAAGGAAGAATTAAAGGATTCATTCAGAGTTATGTAAAGAAGGACAGTTTTCCCTTCTAGCATTCTCACATGTCAATCTTTTAGAAGATGGAGATTTTTAAGCGTGAATGGAAACTCCTCCTTTTTGTCTGAAGGATGACGGCTGGCGACGGCTGGAGTTTTTTGAGAACTTTGAGTCGGCTTTTACATTATCTGCCTGCTGTAGCTCATCTATCCTTCCCTCTCCTGCTCTGCTCATTGAACTGCCCTCTCTTAATCTTCCATAGGTGTCCGAGATTAAATAGAAGACAGAATGACTGACATTTGGTACACATAAAAGAACCAAAATATGAACAACGGGTCAAAGTGCAAACCTTCCCTCTGCTCTTCCCTCCTGCTCTTGTACAACTTGAGAGGGATGAAACCGAGTAGGGATGTAAAGATATTTGACAACGTGCTCTTACTATATCTTGCTGTAGCACAATCGTGTCGATATAGAAGATACATTCCAAAATGTTCAGGACTAAGGAAAGAGATTTTTTTTAAATCACATTTAAAAAAAAAAAAAAAAACAAAACCCTCTCACAATGATAAAAGAGTGACATACCACCAGGTCTAGCATTGCTAATCTGGGATCTGTCCCATTTCTGTTAGGTCAATGGAAAGAACCTGGAAGTTAGACTAGCCTCCAAAGGCACAAATGTGGCTGTTAAAATGTTTGATATAGTTCTGAAAAAAAGACTGTAATTCTTTATTAAAGTACATCTTAAAAGAAAATTGTTGAAAAACCAATAGGAAATGCTCCATTCTATTCTGTTCATGTCTATAGAATTTATTTCTATAAATCTTCATAAATCCTCATGATAAAGTAAAAGGCCCATTTGAGTATTCCAAAGGAATCTCACAGGTAGAAACTTCCAGGAAAAAAAACCCTGCATTTAAATATGCTTCTCTTTTAGAAGTAGAAAATAATTACATGTGGAACGATCACTAGGAGATAGAAGCCTAAAACCATGTTTCTTGTAAGTCATATCTTTATGTCTGGTTTTAGTCCAAGTGGGAAGTAGTACATGACCAGTTCTGCCCTGATTTAAACAGCTGTACCAGCTCTGGGGTCAATGAAGTTGCACTGAACCTGAATACACCTCGTATCTATCGAATGTAATTAATCACAATGATATTTAATGAATTAACAATGTCATGTGCAGTGCTGGCTCAGAATTTTACTAAGAGAATGGGAAAGATTTTTTTCTCACAGTAAATTCCTTTCTTTTTTTTAAGTCGCCCTGTTACCTGGGGAAAATAGTAGCTATGGGCAGACAGTGAGACAATACTCATGGGGATGATATGCAGTTCTGATTCCTATCTGCCTCCATGTATGTGTTGTTTCTTGTTTAAAGCTTCAGTGTTAAGTTACTCAAGAGAGGTGCCATCTTCCTGCATTCTACACTTTAATTAAGCCTTATTTTATTTTTTCCTCTCTCCAAAGTATATTCAAATTATATCTTCAATGCTAATTTCCTGATAGTTGCTGCTTTGGTTTTGTTAGTTTGTTTGGTTTTGGGTTTGGTTTGGTTTGGTTTGGTTTGGTTTGAGGAGGTGGGTGGTTTTTTCTGCATTGAAAGGACCCATTTGTGCCAGTTTTAATCTATATTGGATCATGAATATTGAACTAAGACCATAAACTCTTCTGAGGGTTTTCTGTGGTGAAATGATACTTCTATGCTAAATCAGCAAAGAAGGTGGTGCTTCTATTTACTGCAAAACTGGCCTGGAAGCCTGCTTGTCATTTCAGAGAGCATGCAAGATTTTATTCAACTTCAAATTGAAATGCCTGACTTCATATGACTATATACACTGATATTTCTGCTTGCAAAATGATAAGCAAACCATTTGAATGGGTATTCACAGTGGACTGAGCATACACACACACCATCCTTACCTGTCTTAGTAGAAGGGCAGAAGCTTCTTCAAAGTGCACAGAACCCATCATGTTCTTTCCAAGAAGTGCTGCACTTGTGGCTGCTCTTGCCAGACACAGCCTGTTGTCCCATGGTGAGAGGTCCCTTCTCACTCAGGTCTGAAAAAGGAAGCACAATTTGTTCTAAGACTGGTAACTCTAAGCTCAGACTATAGAAAGTTTAATATGAAAAGCTGAGGGAGAAGTTATGCCTCTCACAGTGTTTCCAGTTGTAGAAAAGCAGCAGTGACTTGTGTTTATGTGGGGAAAGGAAAATGAGCCTGAAGAAGCACCGCTCTTTGGCATAGATGTAAAAACAAAATGCTCAACTTCCGAGGGATGGTCTTTTCTCCTAATCCTTTGCAGTTTCTCATTCTTTATTCCTCTTCTCCCTGTCCCTCTTACTGCAGCCACCTCTGCCATCCAGGAGAATGGCTACAGGGCTCTGCCTGCCTGGGGAGTTGAGGAGGGAGCAGGGCAGCACATCAGTCTTGCAGGGCTCCTTTGGGCTTCATCTGTCCCCAGCAAAGTGCTTGATTTGTTGGGGACCCAGATAACAATTCTCCTGTTATGTTTGATGATTGGGTTATTTGAAATCTTGTCCCCTTATAGGGAGGAAGGGAAGACAGCAGGCACAGGAAGGCGCAGAATAGTAACTGGGATACCTGTAAATGGAATTGTGTGAACAACTGCAAACTACTGGAATTGGCCATGAACAGAAAGCAAAACTCGGACATTGATATAAAGTCATTGAGATTTTTTGGAAGCTGTATTTATATTTCATGAGGGAAAACTAACAAGAAGACTTTTCATTCTACTCCAGGAAGAGAAAAATTGTTAAGTTTTGCAGAAAAATAGAAATCCTTGTCAGTACAAAATGTATAACCTGGTGCTCTACACATTGTACCATATTGCATATAGACAGTGTATATATACTGATGAATAATTTGCACTGATTTGCCCTGATGCTTGACTGCTGAAACATTATCTACTGTGGCCAGTGTCTGTAATAAAAGTTTGTGCTTTCCCCCAGCCAAAAAACTTTATCCATTTAAACTTCATAGTTGTATAACCATTAATTAGGATCTCTAATGCTTATCTAATCCCAGACCAGATAAAGAATCCCTGATACAGCTGGAAAGGAAATCCCAATTCATAGACCCAAATTCAGGCTACTAGATAATGCTGTCTCACAAAGAAATCCTTTGCCAGAGCTCAGTCTGCTTTATTCTGTCCTGACTTTAAGGGTATATAAAGCATTCAAAATGATCTCATCTTATTTACTTTTGTAAATAACTTTTTCTAAGTCTTTTGGAAGAATTACAAATCCTCCATGCTGGATGGCATTTCAGCAGAAGCATGAGCTCTTGTGTTAGTCCTAGTTTTAGGAGGCTGTAAAGAAATGAAAAGGATTAGAAATAAGAATATGAACACATCACTGACATCTCAGAGTTCTTATGTACTAAGGGCCCTTTTCTCCAGATAACACCTCTAGGGGTTGCAGAACAACAGCCAAAGTTGTGTGAATACTAAGAGTTCTGGAAAGGGCTCCAGTTTTTCAGTACTCAGATTTTCAGGGGTACCCCGTCTGCTTTGGAAATCAGTTGTCTGTGAGTTATCTCAAGTCTAGCATCCGAAATACCCATCCTTTACTGTAAATCTTGACTGACATTTTACGGTGATGAGCAAAGAATGTGGATACTGATATATGAAACTGCTGGCTGAACAGCAGGAGGTGTCCAAAAACTCGATCAAGCCAATGTGGATTTCCATTACATTTGTTGAATAAATGAGTGGCACAAACATCTGGAATCAGAAGTACCCCAAATCCCTAAATGATAGCTCTCCTATGTACTGCCCACAGAAGTCCAGCCCGGTTTTGCTGAAGAGAAAAGGAACATTTGCAATCATACCTAATATATTTCAAATTGGTTATATTGTTTATAGATTGCTTATGTCAAAACTCGTGAATTCTCTGGTGTGCTTTAGGATTTATGTATTCTAGTTCTTTGAAAGGTTTGTTCTTATTTGTTGCTACCTGCAAAAATATATATCTTGCCCCAATTCACAGTGGAACAATGTTAGGTCATTATTCCTTGAATTGTTAGGCTGTAAAGAAGCAATTTCTCACTAACCTGTGACACAGGAAATTGTGATTCTGATGTCAGGTCATTGCTGGATTTCCTTTTACAACAATCTGTTTTTCTTGTCAGCAAATGACATTTATGTATTATTTCTAGAATGTGTAGGCTTCAGTACTTTTGTATGTATACATTCAATATTTCTCTTCTGCCTCTTATTCTGCATAGCTGGGAGTTTTAATATATGATTCAACTGATAAATAAATATATTTTGATTGATAGTGCAAATACCTGGCAGCTAAAACTAGTGCTATCTCCAAGTGCTTCTCAGACTAGTTGAGTTTCCTGCTTTTGTTTTCACTGTGATTTCTTTCAAGAAGCATTGCAATGAATGATTAATGCTTGGATGCCCCTTTTCTCTGGATTCGCTGCTGAACTTAATGTGTTACTTTGTGCTCTGCATGGAAGGAACACAACCCAAACTGCCACCGTGGCAAGATTCTATACCCCATTTAATTTGGCTTGGTGTTAGGAGCCATCGTCACTCGTGAGCTTCAGAGCTTCCTGTGATGAGAATAAATATTTTTTACCAATGTACTGCAGCCTAATGCAGTTGTTTTATTCTATTCATTTGAAATTGGGTAACACGTAAAACATTGGACAGATGACAGTGTGCATATGTTTTACCAATAAATATGCATATTGACTACACAAGAAGTGGTTTACCAGCAGAATACGTTTTACATATGCTTAGGGGACTGATGCTATAAAGCTACACATCCACAGAGACAAAAGTTATTTCCATTGAAACGCACACAGCATCAAACCTTTCCACAGAACTAAAGCACCTCTCTCTCTGTTACCAGTTTTTAGGATAATATGCACAGAAAGGCAGCTCTATAATACTAACATGATTTCTTTCTTCTGGAAACATCCCAAACATTTCCGAAACAGCCTAGATCCTGCTGGCTTTACACACAGGAGGTGATCTGTGCATGTCTCATGGGCCAAGTAGATGGGATAAAGTCCTTGGTGGAATGTAATATATACACTAGGTCACGTAACCATACACAGGATTAACATGCAACTTCTATACGTTGGAATCGCACTACAATGTTAATGTCTTTCTCTTAAATGCAGTACCTATTTAATTATCCAAGACAATTTAGAACTGTTAGTGTATTTACAGAACAATGGCATCAGCAGAAGGTGACTAGCATGGACCATATAAACTTTCACCAAAAGTCTGAAATTAATTTCTACCACCTCCCAAGCATCCATTCATTCAAATCCATTGTTTCTGATGCATGGATTCAAATAAAGTTTTTCTAAACAGAATGAAAATTACAATATTTATGCTAATAAACAAACCAAGGCAAAAAAAGATTCCATCTCTAAAGACTTCCAAAATTTGTAGTGAACAAATCCTAGAAAATACACTAGTAGCAATTTTACACACAAGAAGAGAGATTATGCTACTAATGTGTAGTTTATTAATCTTTGATTTCCTCAGGATCAACAATCAAACAATTATTTGGCATAAAACATAGAGAAAAACCCCACATTGTATTACGTTGTTATAAAAACGTGGGGTAAACTGGGTTCTATGATAATGTGACCTCTTAATAGGACAATTAATCTTCTAGTATCATTACAAATTTCTCAATTCCAGCTGGCAGAGCTGATATGACATAACCTAAATGATAAATGTAACATGGTGAGAATGACTCACCCAGGCAGCCCCAAGGAGAGCAGAGTTTCCCCCACCCAGGAGCTTATGGCATGATCGTGTCCATACTGACCATGCAGATTCTAATCAGTGCAAAGAACAACAGTCCTCTCTTCATAGATCATCTAAAGAAGTTGACAAACACTGAATATAGCCCAATAGTCCCAAATTATGAATATATTCCAAATATCAGAAAGAATACTGTTAAAAATCCTTCTGTCATTTGGTTGCAGCACCCCTAAGCAACAGTAGAGTCCCACAGAGCTAGGATGGTAACTCATGAGATCCTAGTGCAGTCCAAAAGTTTGTTACATCCTGAGACTTCTCTCAACACACTCTCCCCAAATTGTCTGAAAACCACTGTGTTCTAAAGTGAACACACTTCACCCAGTCAACATTTTCTTATACCACTAAATTACATTTCCCTCTTCTGACCACAGAAGAATAAATTGTGGTAAAAGTAATCAGGTACACCCTGAAGGATTGTCCTTGCCCAGCCTTTTCCTTAACTTTCACAGAACATCACAGCTGCTGTCTGAGGGGGTGTGATACTTTGGAAGATCATGACAAAAAGAGGGTGAATCTACAAAGTAATACAGCAGAGCACTTTCCACCAGCCTAGGTTAGGTCTCTCACTCTCCCAGAGGTATTAGGCACAGCCCACCTCAGTTCCTTTCCAAATGTTCCCTAGCCAACGCTCTTTTTCTTCAGCTTTTCTAAAGAGTTAACTGCCCAGGAGAAAGTTTTTTAATTGGGTTCTGGATGAGTCCAGAGAAAAATGCAAAGCAGACACAGAAAAAGGCTGGAGCTGATGTAACCTGAGACAGTGCACACCCTGTAGTCCAAAGGTGGAAAGCTCAAACTGTATTGTAGGAGAATAACTCAATCAAGGAATGACGCAAGCAGAACCACGAGAAAGCCCACAATAAACAAATCCAGCAGTTCAGAAGACCACAGTGAGCCCTGGGCCTTGCATGGGTACAGTCCCTGAGGAAATGGGTCATCCTAGATACAACACTTTCCTGGGAGCAAAGAGCTCCAGCCACAAGCGTGGTTCAGGGATTGCACAATTTGCAACTGAGCTGCTGAGCTGTGGCCTCCTTCCCACCACCACCTCTGAAATGAGCTCCTGTGTGCTGTGAAACTGTCAGCTTCCACAAAGCAACTGGGGACAGTGAGCAGAAGGTACAGCAGGGACTCTGAGCATTGATGTTTAATTTTCTCAGTGATCATCACTGGAATCACTGAATAGCAGGAGAGGGGCTCACGTGCTTCTAGTGCAGTGCCAATAACACAGTCACAGAAACTGAAGTCGAAGAGCAGCTTCAAACAACTCCAATCAACACTGGCAGCAGCTCAGCAAGGGGAGCTCAGCCTCATGAAGTGCTGCCAGCAAAGGGGAAGGGTTTAGGGACATTCAGGAGGTCTGCACGGTGCTGTGGGGACTTTTACTGCAGAACATCTGGAAAAAGGACTGAAAATGAGTTGCATATCTTTTCTTTTTTAAAATCCATTTTCCTAGATTTGAATTAGCTATTACATTTCTTTGACTACTTCAGTCTCCTGAAAGGGTATGCCAGTTTTTGTTCCTGCAAAATGGTTTGTAAGATCTTCTGGAAAGAAATGGTCAGAGACCCCACCTTGCACTTTTTCTGAAGGATGTCCAAGCAAACATTGCTTTCTCATGTCACACTGGGCATCATCTCAATGCTGATCCAGCAGGAGGATTGCCATCAGCTGAGTCACCAAGACCACTTCCTGCAGCTCCTCTGTGGTCCTTGAGGTATCCAACTACGGAGTGTCACTGACCTTGTCTGACCTCAGAGGGTTTTGGGAGCCCAGCACAAAGAAATTTCCATGTGAGCTACTCTCTGAGGGGCTCCTTCATTTGTACTAAGCTACATGGTTCCACTGCAATGGGTAAAAGGTTATGAAGAGAAGGAAGCACAGTAGGCATCTCCCTGTATGGAAATCACATTTGTGAAGATGGTTTTACAGCACCCAGCACAGACACGCTTAAGTAGCAGTTCAGTTGTGGTGCAGTACATGGGGAGAGTACAAAACCCATGACAGGCAGATCTGATGGAGTGAGCTATGGGGAGGCACTCACACAAGCAGCAAGAAAATCTTCTGAAGCTTTCCATCCTGTGTTCTCTGTATATACCACATCTGCTCCAGAATGATGGAAGACTATTTTAGGCACAGTTTATGGAGTTTTTAAAAATGTTATTGGGACTGTATTTTGTAGCCCTTTGCCAGTAAAGCCAGATGACTGCACCATGAGCTAGATCTCCAGATGGTTTAAATCACGGGTCTTGCTCTAATTTGCTCCAGCAAAGGATCTGGCCCCATGAGTCTAACTACACGAGGTAGATGAAGCTATAAAGAATGTGCCAAATGAGCTAAAATAGCTTTTCTAAAAATAAATACCATAACAGGACTTCCAGTGCTACACATAGGCATTAGGTCTGTCAAAATAGAGTTGCCAATCCCAGGCATTCAAAAATCATGAGTTGGACATAAGGCTGGTTTTAAAAAAGCCCACAAGATTAAAAAGAAACTACCAAACAGTAATATCTACGTGCCTCTTCCAGTTTGCATTCTTGGTGTTTTTGAGTCTTCAGGACAAACCTTCGTCATGTTTTAAAGCTTTCTCTGTTTTGGTTTTTTTTTTTTTTCTTCTTTCCTCTTTTTTCCCCCTTGGAAGCATCAGGACTAGAAACTTGCAGCTAAGAAAAGAATGTTAAAAAAAGAGAGAGGGAGAAAGATTCTCATGTAATTGCCTGACTTCAGAAACTAAGCTTTTAAGAAGAATATCATGAGACTCATGATAAAATCATGAGAGTTGGCAACACTATTAGTGAGCTGGAAATGATATAAAGCTCCCACTTCTGCAGTCTATGAAGTATTGGACTTTTAGTCACAAGCTTTTTATGCACAGAAAACCTGTCACTGCCATATAACTGGGCTTTTCATTGCCACAGTCTTCAGATTTCCATTAGATCAATTCAGATAGTTTCTAGGGATCCTTCTGTTTGTACGCAGTCAAAAAAAACTTGGCAACAAAAGACTTGCAGCAAACTGCAGATGGACACAAACAGGAATGGGTTTGAAGCAGGCTGGGAGCCTGAAGGAAGGGCTACATCTGGGGGAAGTGAAGTATTTCCACATGGCTGTATTTGCTGGACTTGTACAGCTCTCTGAAGAGCCAAACCTTCCCCCAGAGATAGATCTGCAAATCCACCTTTTACACTGAAAAACTAGTAGGATCCAGGGGCAGGGAAAGAACAAATAAACCCAGGGAATTGCTTTGGCAACTTTGACATCTGCCAAATGCAAGGAAAAGATTACCATGTAACAAGGGCAAGGAAGTTCTCAGCAGCATGGGGCACCAGAAGTGTCCTGATTATTGTATCCAGCCAGTGCTAATCCCTCACAACAGGAGTAATTCAAATTAGATATATGAGGAAGCGAGATCACCACCTTCCAGAACATAGCCAGTTTGGGGCATCATTTCCGCTCTCAAAAAGAGATTGTGTGACCTTTATGCGTCTGATGCTACCACAGTACAACAGGTCAGTCCAGCTCTAACAGGTTCCAGTCAACTCTGTGACATGCCAAGGTCCTTACCGAGGTCACAGGAAAGTGAGAGATTGCTCTGCCTTTGAAAAACTATTAGGGAGCATTGATCCTCTCAAATGAAAGTTTGAAAGACTTGCACTAGAGTTAGGAAAACAGATACAGATAGGTGTGAGTACATCACACCTCTCTGGGACTGTTAAAAGGCCCCCACTGCGGAAGCAACAGCACATGACAAAGTTAACACATCCAGAAATGTAATTTGTTATTTGCCTTTGTATGCAGAGCTCACACACATTCCTTCAGAAGTGAAATTTCAGGTGCCAGCACCTGCTTTGTGGCTAATGGACCTTAAATCCCCAACACTGTTAGGAAAATCTGTGCTGCAGTTTTAGCTGGAGAGAGCTTGATTCTTAAACAGCTCATCTATTTCCTCAGCACAAACTGCAGAGCCAGAACAGCTCTATAGCAAACTTAGTAATGGGTAAGGGAGAAGTCTGGACCAACTGTTATTGTTACTTACCAAAGTAAGGCAGGAAAAATCCATTAAACTTAGTGAATGACACTAGCACAAGCTCCAGTAAAATTTCTTAAGGTTATAAATAATAAGTTCCAGGGGAGAAAATCTGCACCTAGATGAAGTGTCCTGTGAGTAAAGGTTATCTTTCCAGGGGTCTATAACAATTTATGGGTTTGAGCGAAACAAGAAAAATCTGGTAGTTATAAAAGAGTTTGCTTTGAATTTTGAAGTCAGAACTGGAGCCTGGAGAACCTCATGCAAACACAGGAGCAGATTTTATTGCTGTGACTTTTTGAAGTCCTGGACCTGCCCAAATGAAAGGAGCTTATCACTTGCAAGGGAAAAGGCCACTGAAAAACTCTGGAATATGGAACCAGGAGAGCTACCAGTTCTTAGAAAGCATTCAGAGAGGAAAAAAATTGTTTTGTGTCATGGTGCTGGGCTTTTTGAGATGCCCTGTGTCCAGAAAACCCAAAGAGCCACAACACACATCCTGGGTCTGTAAGAGAGTGGTTTGGCCAACACACTCCCTCCTGCAGAGCCCCAGAGGAGCTGTGTAGGTCCTGTAGAGATGCAAAGTGCACCTGATATATGCCCATCATTTCTCAGGAACCATGTGTCCTGCTGTGTAGGTACTGCAATGTCAGACTGAGCTCAGGTGAGATCCATCAGTAAGTAAATGAACTTGTTGAATTCTAAACAAATTGGTGAAGAGCACATCAACATAACTATTCTAGTTCCAATGTGTTCGTACACGAAACAGTTCAACTACAAGGCTGACAAGTAGACGAGGCTCAATTAATGGACCAGAACGAGGATTTCAACTATGACAATCTGCCCTCTAGTGGGAAAGTGAAATTCACATCTTAACCAGGCTCGATGGCTAAAAAACTCTCTGTGAAGTCTGGCAAGAATGGAACGACCTATTTTAGAGAAGTGGGAGTTGCACGGACAAGGCTCTCCATGGATAAGCAACCCTCGGTTGGCATTTTAATCTCCCAAGGACAGTGAATCTGGCCATGAATGTGCAACATGAATACATAAAATGTTCATTCCATATATGATGATCATAACATTACTTGTGTGTGTATGTGTTCTTGCATATTTACATCAGAACCAGACAGAACTTGGTTAAAAGTCACCATGTAGCATCCCATCCCTGGGATAACTGAGCACAGCTCGAGTCACCTTCTAGCTACCCAGCAACAAAATTTCACACAGCTAAGGGAAACTGCACATGGATTCAGAGCAGTCCTAAGATGTGTACAAAGAGCCAAATTTCCCCATAGGACCCTGTATCATTCCATTGGTGATTAGAGTCCCAGGGATCATACCATCATTTTCAAGCACAGGAAATCTGATTCTCAGGATACCCCTGAAGACTGTAACTTTTTTTGTGTGTGGGAGACACTACTGGAGCTGTAGGATAACAGTATTTTTGGAGGGAGCTGTTTAGGAGAGACAATCTGTAATGGTCAGCACTTCTCAAGAAGTGAGCAACTTTTTGTTTATGGTAAATATGTTTGTGGAAATTTAACAGTAACACTGGCTGTTTTCATCACATGCATTTCTGTCATCTTTGGAATTAACTTTCAGTTGCTCCTGGCTGGCTTTTGCCTGACCCTGGAAAACAAGGAGGTACCACCAAATCACTCCTCAGTTCTCTTACATGTCACTCTCCAGGTAATTCCCTCCAGTGTGGCCAGGTTATTCAGGAGGGAGCCCACATTTCATTGTCCAATTTCAGATCTAGTCAGATCTGATCAGTTTGTTTGCTACTATTGGTTTTAGAAAGATGTGCAATTCCATGCCATGAGAAGATGTTTCTTTAATAACTGGCTCGTTTGTTTGTTTTTCAACAGGACACAAAGACTTTTCTAGTCTGAAGTTTCAGAGTTAATAGTTTACACAAAAATGTAATTGTTCTAAGTCCAACTCTGCCATCTCGTGGTAGCTATTAAAAGGTACTGTTTAACCTTTCATAATTCTTGGCGATAACTCTGTATACTGGATATATATTTGCTGAAGACCCATTATACCAGCCCTCCAGTAACTGAAGGAGGCCTACAAGAAAGCTGAAGAGAGACTTTTTACAAGGTCATGGAGTGATAGGACAAGGGGCAATGGCATTAGACTGAAACAGGGCAGGTTTAGGTTAGATACGAGGAAGAAATTCTTCACTCTGACTGTTGTGAGACACTGGCACAAGTTGCCCAGAGAAATTGTGGATGCCCCATCCATGGAAGTGTTCAAGGCCAGATTGGATGAGGCTCTAAGCAAACTGGTATAGTGGAAGGTGTCCCTGTCCAAGGCATGGGGCTGGAAACTAGATGATCTTTGAGGTCCTTTCTACCCCAAACCCTTTCACCATTATAAAGTATTTATAGTAAATATTCTCCTCTGCATTAGAAGGAAGACCTCTATCTTTCAATGAGATAGGTTAAAAAGTGAGTTACCTCAGCAGCAAGCTGTTTGCTTTACACTTTGTCTTGGATAATGAACAGCTGACATTTGTTTCACATTTGTGAGGAGCTGGCTTGTAGTCAGGTTCACTTCCCAGTTCTCATGCAATGGTTCCATGCTGCAGTGTTTGGATTATAAACAGGGGACTATTTAAACTCAGGCAATTACTTTTCCTCCTCACTGAGGTCTAGGCAGGAGCCAAGTTTTGAACAAAGCAGTTCAGTCAATTATATGCAAAAATTATTATAAAGCAAAGAATCATTTAAGCCTTTTTAGAAAACTGATATTTGCACACTGCCAAGACTCAGCTCAAACTAGTTTCCTCTCTGAAACCAGTGACCTAGCCTGTCTCCCACACTGGGAACAGACACTTCAGAGGAAAGAGTAAGAAATCCTATTTTCAAAGAATGACTCATCTTGGTCTTTTCCTTCTTCCTTGTACTGCTAGCAGTTGGCAAGCCAGGGAAAACAAACACCTTGTTCTCACTGTGACGTTGCAGTCACACCTAGTGTAGCAACATGAACTTCCCTTCACCCTGTTTCACCACACAGGTCTCAAGTGACCCCCTCTCAAAACGAAATCTTGGCTTACTCAGTATGTGAAAAAGCCTTAGCTTGGTCTCACCCACACCTTATAAAGGATTGAAGTGCTCATGGTCTGTGTGTCAAACAAAACCACTGCAAACTGGCAGGGAGCTCAGCTCCAGACATGGAGCAGAACACTGCCATGTTGAGCTCAGGGGAGTCTCCAGTCACCAGGTCCACAGTATTCAGGATGGTTCAAGACACCACCATCTTCTCAACCCTCACCACTAATGCATATGTCCCATCTAATTTTGTTCTGCTGACACCTTTAACATCCTTTTCAATGTAGCAAGGCACTGGATTTTGAGCTCTAGATCAAATGATATCAATATTTTGAACATACAAAGATAGAGCAAAAGTTTTGGTGTGACCCTTCTCGTTCCTTTCTTCCCCTTTCTCTTCTACTAAATAATTTATGCATATAGAACTGCAAACTCAGAAGCAAACCTGTAGAAAATAACAGGTGTCACAAAGGCCTTGCAAATTAGTGCCTTACATCCAGCCAAGCTGACCTCCTACTTCCCACTCACATCAAATTGTGATCTCTGTCCTCCCAGTTTCTTACCTGCTGCAGCAACGTGTCTCCTGCGGCACCTTGGAGGAGCCCAAACTTGGCAGCTGAGGAAGCCAGATGTCAGGGTCTACAAAGAAAGTTTTCAGCAGTGGCAGCTGCTTGTCAGATCACATTCCCCCAAAGACTTACGTTTGGCTCTGATGGTGTATCTGTTGGTGGCCATGGCTGGTCTTCCTAAAAGTCATATGTGGGATCAGTTCCCAGTGGGAAACTCAAGTTTCTTCTCCTGAAAGGCCGTCTCCACTGATTTGCAGCTCTGAGAAATTGTTCATTCTTTTTTCTCACGTTCTCAGAAAGAGTTTATGTTCAGTTTGTATAAAACTGAATTATGAAGAATGGTAATTTTGCATAACATGTAAAGAAGAGAATGAAACCCTTTTTATTTGTGTGAAATTATAATTTCCATAACAAAAAAATATATACATTCTTACCTACAAAAGTTTGATTCTTGGATAGGAACTGATTTGGGGATATTTATGATGAGTATTGATTTTCATTAGAAGCAGAGGAAACTAAGACAGATCCTTTTGAACTAAGGCACTCCATAGGCACTTAAGAGTCTTTGGTTATGAGATTACCTTGTAAACATAATGATCAAACAAGGCTTCAGAATGACATGTTAGAAAAGTCAGCATTTACTCACAGATTGAAAATACTTGAGACAATCTCTGTCACAAAGTAAACAGACACCTGTACCATTAAATGAGACTTCACCTTGAACTGTGAGTCAGGCAAACACCATGTCTGTCTTCAAGTACTCTTTCCCCTTTTCCTCTGGGCAGGTCTATTAGAAGATGGCATTTTTCTGCTGCTGCTGGTTGTGCTCTTGCTGCCTGGGAACTGGCTTGGTGGCTGGTCACAAACCTGGGATTCGGGGTTTTGGCTGCTGTTGCCTGTGAAAGGAGGAGAGCACACTGACAAAGAGGGCACAGTGTATTGATGAAACCCTTAACCACAGTGGTGCTAGGGGCCCTGTAAATGTTCATTTTGATGGCTAATAAGAACAAATGCCTTGGACTGAAAGGAACATTAACCCTATTCCTATTCTAGCAGGGAAGGATGCCAGGTCCTGCTCCTGATCCTTTGTGGCTGTGCCACCAGAAGGGAGCACTGTTACCAGCCTGAGCAATTCCTGAGGATTTGGATGCTGCAGTGCACACCTGAGTGTCAAAGTAATTTGACTGTCAATCGTACCCTCTCGCCCTCTCAGTCACTTCTTTGGACAGTGAATGACATCACCAATATTTGATATAAAGATATTTGATTTCATATTTTAGATTTACAGTCCTTGGAGTTTATGAAGCATTCCTCTTCAAGACTTTCTGAGGATACAAGGCACAAAGCATACCCTGTTGAATTTCTATTCTCTTAGGTCAGACCCTTCTTGTCCTGGGAAATTTAACTTCTCTTTTTGCTTCTCTCTGCCCTTCCCAGAATTTTTTGATTTTTTGTCAGATGCCACTGCTCACTGAAAACACCACTACTGCTGAATGTGGGGCAGCAAACAGGCTCTTAGCAAGAATCCTACAGGTCAACTCAAGATTCATGGAGATTATTGAAGTTTAATCTGAGTAATTTTGCTAGATTAAGAGAAGTTTCACAATTTCTATGGTTACTTAAGGAGCCAATCTGCCATTTGTCAGGAGGTGCTTCATTATTCAGTCCCCTGATAGCATAACTGCATGTACAACCAAAACCTCTCACATTTGATCATTCTCCCACCTTCCCTACAGATAGAGTTTTCTGGAGCAGCCTCAGCTGAGTTAGCTGTGATGATGTGAACTGTGCTGTACAGTTCAGACCAGCTCATGTATTATTTTTACAGCAACGTGAACAGCACCTTAATGGATCACCATGAAAGCTTTATGGGTGGGTTATGGTAATGACATTAAAAGAGAGACATGGATTACAGAGAAGCCCTGGCATGCAAAGAGAAGTTTCAGAAGTGCACAGCAGCCTGCTCATGGTGACAATCACAGTGGCTGCAGGGTGTGAGCTGGGGGCTATGCTCTAGTGCCAGTCTCCTGGCACAGATGCCACATGAACCTCTGTTTTGATCCTTGGGAAGCAGACATATACCATCAGCATTTCAAAAGCTGCAGGATCTCCTCCCCTGTCTCTCAAAGTGTCTCACTGCTCTTGGCATATGTATAGGATCAGATGAGAGTTATTGTGCCATAGTACATGGACATAGCTGAGGAATCCAGCTGATTCCTTTATGTTTCCTTCAGGCCAAAGGGATTTTCACCCATGGTTTCTCTCCTACCTCCAAAGCAAGTGAGTTGTATCACTGGTTAATAGCCCTGTTCTCTTTAAATCAGTGCAGCTTTCATCAGGACAGGTAGTTAGGATTTTTCTTGTTATGTCAGGGCATCAACAGAGCAAAGCTTTTTCTACCTTTGTTGCACTTTTGCTACACCTATCTCTGGTGATGCCCTCAGAGACCCAGGCAGGGACAGCCCCAGGCCAGGCAGTAGATGGCACCAATGTACAACAGTTACAGTATGCACAAAAACAGTTATAAGGGAAAAAAATAAAAATCACACTGCTCTTACTGCTTACAGCCCTTCTGTTTGATCTTGTCTCAAAAACATCTTTTCTAATGATCATTTTTTTGTAGTGAAACCCAGATACCCACACCTTCAGATGTAAGCACAATTCAAGGCTCTCTGTGATCAGTTTTTCTCTTTCCTTCTTCAGTTCACAATTCTATAAAATCAGCACAAGAATTAGGAAGCAAGATCTCTTCATCACTGCTTCATTCCTGTAAAAGATCATTAACAACCCATACCACTCTCTTCCCAACTGCTAAATCTGGTTCATAGTCAGGGTACCCATGCACAGACCCAAATTTCAAGCTGACATTCAATATTTGAATGTGGAGGGAACTTCTTTGGGAGAGTAGCTGCTGGTTTGCCTTCCTCTCTGTTCTCTGGACCATAATCTGCTTTCCAGGAGCCATTGGTGAGTTTTCTCCAATGGGAGATTTCTGGTTATCGCAGGGTCCTTGGACATCAGCAGAATTGTCTGTTTCTTGCTCTTATCCAGAAACATGTATAGTTTGTTTCACACCCTTTGCTATTGCTCTGAAGTTTCTGACAGTATTTCATGGTCTGTGATGTGGATTTTGACACAGGAGAAAGAGGCACATACAGACCTTTAAAACCTTCATGTATGTTAACATGGTTGCCTACAATTTTTGAGGTCTGTCATGATTCAATTGTTTCTTTAGTCCTTTAGTTTCTTGGTGCACCAAGGATTACATCACACTTTGCTTACCTGTACCCACAACTCCAGTTTAGATCTGCAGCAGGATGAGGAACTCTTGTCTTCCATTGCTTTGCTTACAAATGTGGAACACAAAGCAATAGAGTCCATGGCACTGCCTTAAATAACTCCTGAGTAATTATGACAGAGCCATTTGGTGTCTCTACTCCCCTCCTCCCCTCCTCTAGTCACTCAAGGTTCAGATCTAGGCTGCCAAAGCTTGCTAAGCATCTCCCAACTCTGTAAAGCCCACATGGGGCAGACTCTTTGTGCTTACAAAGGGGTTTCACCTGAGACCCGCAGGGTCACAGTTTCTCCAGAGACAGAAAAAGCAACACCTCCAGAGTTGCAAGAGTCTATGCTGGATACCATATATTTTAAAGTATATCAAAGTATTATTTCTGTAGAACATATAATTTTTTCTGAAACTTTAAAATAGTGATAAAAAAAACCACAAGAAAACCTGGCAAGCTGTCACTGTCCTCCTACAGCTTTTAGCCAGCTCTTCTTTATGATAAACACATTATTGGCCCTATATAATTTTCATATTCCCAGCAATTGTTCAGTTTGGTCTGCCCGCTTCTCTCCTACTCTAATTCCATTCACAAAGGAATTTAAAGGAACTTAAATGTTTCAAGCAACTTAAAGTTTTAAGATAAGTTTTAGCTATGGTGTTGTGTCCACCAGAGTTCATTAAAAGGTGAGTTCCCTTTGCTTAACTGAGTCAGAATAACCTTATTCTGAATAACATGTAGGTACTTGAGGGGAATCTCTTTGGCTCAGGAAGACAAATTATAAAAGACTTCAAGTCTCAGTGGCCTCTCCAATAGTTCTGAAGATCCTGCTCTGTGGGGATTACAGATGGTCCAGTAGGCACTACAGAGAAATTTAGGAGACAGAGATTCTCTAGAAGCACTGATTTTTTTCCTGTCCTTGTCAGAATTGCTTAAATCTCTTCAGTCTCCCTTTCCTTTCCTCATCAGGGTGCAGTTACAAGGCTGGAAGTAAACAGTCAGATATTTGCTCTGTGTTAATAAAATCACATATAGGTCCCTTCATCCCCAGTTCCATGGACAATAAAGTAAAATATTTGTGAAGAATTATAATCCATTTTGTTCTGAAACAACCTTGAAAGCCAAAGAAGGATTTCACATCAGCATGTAGCTTTACACCAACAGGCACATTTAGAACATTATGACTCATATAAGTATTTCTGGGTCAGAGGAAAAAGGGTTATTTACCTTTTGCTGGAGAGCTACAGTCCTTCAAAGGAGAGGAAAAAGTGAATTGGAACATTATAGCTGGGTCATCAGGACCAGGTTTCTACAGTCCCTGCCACAGTATATGAAAGGCGAGTAAGGAATGAAAGATGTTTCTCCTTAACCTTCCCCCCAGCCTAGACATCTCTAATCACAAACCAGCTCTTAAAACCCAATTTAAACTTTCTCACTGAAGATCCAAAACTTCAAGACTGGACCATGCAAAATGACAATTACAGCATAAATTAATGACACAGCCTGTTGGGGGTGGGGGGTGGATCACTGTGACTCACGGGCATTTGTAGGTGAAACTGTGTGGGTGATCTCAGATTAGTAATGCTGATAACTGTTATTTGGCCACTTAATATAGGTGGATACAGTGGACAAGATTTGGAACATACAGTCCTTGGGAAATGGATCGTGAAGCATGCTGCAGAAAAGGACAAAAACTATAGGAAGCAAAGACAGGTACTGGTACCTGCTGTAGCAATGCTCTTTGCTCAGCCCAAATCTGGTGACTGATTTAAGCCTGGCCATGTGAAGAAAACCCACCAAACAGATGCATTACTCACAGCACTATGGTTCTCTCATGGCACTCAGCACTGTGTATCCCTGGGAAGTGAAACCCGCTCTGAAACACTCAGGTCCCAAAACAAAACTTTGCCCTGTTGAGCTAGATCTGCTACTGCCTGGGTGTAGGAGTGATGGTCATCAGGGCTCTGTGTCATTAGGGCTTTCTGTACACCAAGGAGTTCTGCTGCAAATCTGCAGAGAGCCAGCAAGGCTAGCATTTCAAAGTAACAGTTCAGACGATTCTGCTTTAGTGGACACTGACAAAGTTATAATCCTTTCTAGATGTACAGCCTAGAGTGTCATGAGAATGCTGTTCTGTGTTTATTCAAGGTTAGAAAGGTATATATTTGAAGATATCTAGAGGTCATATTTCTTGGTAATGCATGCTATCTATTGAGTCATATATGTGCAAGGGTCTTCCCACCCCGGGTAATTCCTCTCCACAATCCCCTCCCAGCTGGCTTGAAGAAGCTACAATTTCTCTTTATGAGAGTTAGAGTTGTTTGAATAGAGGATGCTAAAAGGCCTGAAAGATCATGTTGGGTAGGGAGCATCAGCTAGTTTAGCTTTGTCAGAGGAGGAGGATGAAATAAAGGCAGGCAACTGCTATTCTGGCTCCTGCATATGCTCAGTAGCTAGACCTAGTTAGAAAAATCTACTCTGACGTTCAAGGCAATACATAATATTTGTCAGCTGATTGGTTTGATGAGGACAGTCAAATCTGCCAACAATAGATACAGTGAAATGAGTAACATCCTCCATAGTACAGCAGTGCTGTGGCAGTTCATAGAGAACATGGGACTTACAGTGTTCAGCCAAAATGGAAAGAATTCCTAAATCAGGGTCTGTGGTTGTGATAATTCTGTCACCTAAGGTATTCTGAGGGATGGTGAGAGATAGATGAATATCTAGAGATGCTTTCCATCAGATTAAAAGAACCAGACCACTGCTTAAAAGATGACCACTACAGATCATCCCAGCATTTCAGGGAAACCTAGTGTGCTTGCTCTGTACCCCTGCAGTAAGACCTCCTAAGGATAATACAACATCTGTGTCCTAAAGATGACACAACATCAACATCCAGATTTGCAGGAAGGCAGCCAGGGAATATTGGATCAAATTTGTCTGTGTACCCAGCACTAAATTGTCTGCTGTAATTGATACTGAAGTTAGAACTTGAGCTTCCTAATGAAGCAGTAGAGCACTGAGTCCCCACTGGTTTTGATTCCCTAATAAACACCATCTCTATGAAGTCACTTTAAAGTAGGAGTTCATGCTGAAGCAACATATTTAGGACATATGAGGTAAGACTTAGCATTTAGTCAAGAGTCCTGGATCAAGCATGTGGTGTACTGACTAAATTAGAACACAGGGATGGTTATGAGATCAGAGGTTAAAACAGATCTGCATAGTATTCAACCGTGACACTTGTTGTTCACATTTCTACATATCCCTGTAGCAGTCCACTTTGAGAGTTGCCATTTACTGTGCTATTTTACACATTTTAAGCTATTTTAATTCATACAACAGATGTTCCTCTTCTCCAGCCATTATTCAGTTTCCACAAAAGCATTAAAAATAGCTTTTAGACATCCAGGTAGCCTATACATATTGGCTCTTCCTTATCCACATGCTTCCTGACCTCTTCAAAGAACCTCAGTAAACTGTGATGGCTGAGCAAAAAAAGGTTCATTTAGGTTCCCTCCCATGCAGTTCTCTGTGCATCAGACACTGGCCAGTTACTTTAACCTCATGTGTCTGAAGCAATATCTACATTTATTCTTGATGCCCTTTGATAATGGTTCTTAGGATGCTGAATCAAAGTCCTCTGTGGTCACTATTACAGAACAATGCTTTGACTACTCCGTGATCTATTTCTTCAGCCATACCTCCAAGATATTTTAATTCCCAATAAATTTGCAGATGGTACTTTTTTCACTTCCTTTTCTGGAGCAAATAAGATACTTATACTCATCAGTTGTGGGCAGACAACTTGACATAAAAGGCAGGGTTCAAAGCCTGAAATTTTCTGCTTTCTAATTGCCAAATTGAAACAAAAATAAAAGATCTTATCTGAGATAAATTACTGTTACATAATTAACACTACTTACATGAAAATATGTTATGTTCTAAAAATGCTAGAGGGTAAAAAAAATACAACAACAATGATGAGATGAAGGAAAAAAACCAGTGTACTCCAATTTTCAGGCACGAGTGGGAAGGAACTGCAGAATGCTGGGACAAAGATGTGTAGGACAAATATATCGCCTGCTTGTGTACTGTTACCAAAATACTCACTGAAACACATGGGGCATAAACAACCCTATTTAGAATACAAGATTGCACACATAGTTAAAAAGCTGGGAAAATAACTTGAAAACCTAATGAGCATCAAATGGATACTGTGGAGGAAAATGCCAGAGAAATGGCAGGTGTGAAGGCTACGTAAGATCATCTTCGATGAACAAGTCAAGAGGGTTATGAGTACTTAAGATTTGTATCACTTCTTCAGATTATAGATGATAGCTCTTAACAGGAGGATGCTACTGACGAATTACATTGTCAAAATATTGTTGTTATATAGGCATGAAGGGTAAAATATGTTTAAACACACAGTTTTGGATATAGTGAGATATCTGTTCAGCTCAAAGGAAAAGATGCAGATATTGCTTAAAAAGTAGGATCCTTTCTGCAATCAGAAATGTGCATGCTGGGATAAAACCATTGATGTGAGCTGTGGGCATGACACTTCCAGAAAGATACAAAGCATGAAAAGAACAAGCATGAGAGGTCATGGATTTATAGACCTCTGACCAAGAAAGTAATGTTGACATTACTGTATTTGGAAGAGGCAGAGGATACATAATGGTCTGCAAACACGCAAAAGATTGCTTTGCAGAGTGAAGTCAACATTTGTGTTTAACCGTATTAAAATTGTGACAAAGATTAGATTGATATCAGAAAAAACTTACTAACTGTGGGGGTAGGGAAGCTTAAGATGACTGGGGAATCTCCACAATAGAAGCTTCCCTGCAAGCATGTTAAACAAATACCTGGTAGGGGAAATTCAGGTGTGGTTGATCCTGTTCAGTACCAGTGGACCCCTCTAAGTGTCTCCAGTCACATCAATGATCTCTGTATTTCTATGAAGTTGTGTACAAGGTTAGGTGTTTATGAAAAGATGACAATGACTTATCTCATGATATTTTTTCTAAATGAAATTTGTATGTTATAAATACTGATTTTTCAAAAAGGTAAGAATTTAAAAGCAGACATTCCTGTGAAAATTATTAGTTTTAAATCAAAAACTAAACCCCTTATCAAAATATTTCAAATGAAAACAAATATTCTGATTGAAAAAAATAAAAGCTCCAATTTAGGATTGTTTCCCTGGTAACCAGGAACACTGTCATTCTGTGGACTTGTTCTTCCTATTCTCCCCCGTGTGCCAGGCTTCCAGCTTGCCCAGCTCTCCTGCCGCTGGGACTTCTGTTAGGGTTGCTCTCCCGCTCCCAAAGGGTGGATCATGAAACATTATGGTATGTGCAGACCAAGGTGGATGCACAGCTGGAAGAGAACAGGATCACGAGGAACAACAGTTTCAGGAAGAACAGTTTCAGAGAAGTCAACTAGCAAAATATGTAAGGAGTAATAGGTCTAGTATAACTTTTTATTAAATTAACGTCTTTGGGTTTTTAGAGAACAAATATCTATCTCTTGCCCCCCACAGGCAGCTTGAGGACAAATAAGCAATTTATGAGAAGCTCCAGATGGCAGCTTTCATATTTCTAATACATCACAAGGAATGATCTGATTCTTGGGGTTTTTTACTTCTTTGGTTTCCCTCAGACGAAGAGAATGCATTCATTGCAGCCATTGGAAGTGTCAACTCTGTGCACTTCCCCTAAAGCAAGACTCAGCCTCTGCCAGGCTGTGCTCGGGGGCTCAGCACTGGGCTCAAAACATGAGAAAACAAACCACCCATAAAACGGACATCCCTTCATCCCAAATCAATGGAAAGTCTATCACCCTTTATTAATAACATCTCTTCCAGATGAATGATCCAGTGGGACAACAATTTCCCTGTCCTGTGTTCACATTTCAGAGGGGTACTCTAAAAGGAGCAGCTGGTTGGCTTCATTGAATAGACCAGCAACTCCAGCAGAGTCCAAAGGGGTATTTTGGGTGGTACACTTCAATAACAGCTTCACAGAGTGCTCAGGTGAGAGGCAGTGCCCCACCTAAATATTTGACCTGAAGTTGCTCACTGAACAGGCTCTCCAGGCTGATTTCTTTGATGGATCAATTTGGAATGTGTTAATGGCATTACTCAGGACAATGAATAAAATGCGACTCACCTTAACGTTTCTTGGAAGGAGTCATGGAGTTTATGACACCCAGTGGGAACAGCAAGAGAGGGTCATCTGGAAGGAACAGGGAAACATGCCGAGTGCTCACAAGGGAAATTTTGAGAAACAGATGGAGAAAATATCAGAATTCTCAGCAGCCCCCAAGGAACAGATGAAAAACTTTTGGGTCAATAAGCCAGAGAGTGAAAGGCTCAGAAACCAGGTTTTTGGTTGAATTATCTGGTCCACATACTGGAAAATGCTAATAGTCCACTAGCTCCTCCAGCCTTCATGGGTGCAAAATGTTGAAAAACTTCTGAGGTGAAGCAGTAGGAAAGATATTTCCCATGTTGTTTATGAGAAATAAAATTATTTGCTGAGTGGAAAGGAAGGCTTTTTATTCTCTGAAGAACCTTATAAGAAACCTGAATTTTCCTTTTTTTGATGATAAAATCAATAGGAGAGGGAATTTTCTAACCTGACCATCAGATCTGTTACTGAAGGCTCAACTGGTGCAGAAACACAACACAATAACAATTTTAGATGGAAGTACCATTTGTAGCTGTTAAATTACCCAAAGGATCTTTCACATGAATGCTCTGGACTGAATAGCATGTGCATACACATTCCAGTCATGGATCCAAAACAAATTAGGAAGCTAATACACACCCTCCACTGGGACTTAATTGACCATTAGTTTCCTAGGTTCTGAAAAATCATGTCATTATATCTAACTTATTTCAACATTGCTTTTTACCCCCATAGGATTCTAGGGCTACATAACATTTTTAAAAAAATGCATCCTCCACCACAAAAATACTTCTGCCTTTGGAGGGTGAAAGCTTCCACCCAGCAACACTTCACAACTGGTGTGGACATTTTTACTCAGGAATTGAAAGATACCATATCTCAGTACAATTACACAGAAGAATGTAGGTCAGACAAACATAATTACCAATTACAGAGTTTAGACGAAGATGTACCAGTAACAAGCTCACTGCTGGGAAACAGTATAGCTAGTTCTTAATAATAAATTTCCTTCAGACATCAGCTTCTCCCCAAAGATTCACACCAATAAAATGTAGCAGAAATACAACAAAATCCCTTCAAATGTCTGAAGGGAGTTTATCTTTTGGGAAGAAAATCAAAAACAAGCAGATAAGAATTGAAAGTAATTATAATTTCAGGGCTAACTGTAGCCATTCCAAAACTCGACCTTTCATGAGCAAGTTCTTGGGATTTTAGCAGTGCAGACAGTTGCACAACAGGCAGCCCAGCTTTGTGTTTGAGATCAGCAACAACCCCCTAGGAGTCTGACACCTCTAATAACACTGAACTGGAGTCTCAGTTCAACACTGAGTTGGAATGTGCCAGTCTCAGACTCAAGTGTAACTTCTGCAGAAATAACCCCAAATATTATTGACAGATCATCTCTACTTGCATACCCTTTGGTCTGCTGAAGCTGGTCAGCTAATGCTGTGGGGTGAGATTGAATTTGAAGGCGATAAACCTAAGAAAGAGCTAAGCCTTGTGGTTAGTTTGTGAGCTCTTAACCTCTCTGTATGCAGGGCTCTGTTTGGAGCAGGAGTCAGCAACATATTCTTGGCTGGTTTCCTTTGAGCAGGCAGCTCACCACCTTCTGCAATCTGACCGGTGGGGAGCCAGCCTGAACCACCCGTTAGCTGCAAAGCGCACCCCTGATTTTATGGTTCCCTCTGTTCCTCAAGAAACACTTAATCATGTGACTCTCCAAGCCTGAGGATTTTGCAACTGTCACAAGGCTGCACCAGACAGGTACCTCGGTCAGGTATTTGGACTTTCTTTAAACTCCATTAAAAATAACAAACAAAAGGGTTGACCTTGTACTGTACGTGCATGAACGCAGGATTTAAACAGATGCAGAAAAGATCAAGAATTTCAAATAGGCCCAGGAGAATGTCATTCTGCAGGAGTATATTAGGGTTCAGTGTAAAATCTCACCACAGAAAAAGAAATTAAATGAAATAAAAAATAAGTGTAAATCCCAAGAGTACTAGCAAAGATGTTGAACACTGTACTCCAGTTCCTGTTTTCTGACACTAATCAAACATACAAAAACGTGTGTCAGTTTCTCAGAGCAAATGACAATGCCCTCCTAATTCCAGCAGCTATATCTCCATCCTCATTTGAAAAACTTTACGGAAATGTTAAATATAGCAATCAGGGATAAGAACAGTCACGTGTCTAAGAAGTTTGGCACCATAAATAATTGGATTATTTTGTTTTTTATCATGTATCTTTCATTAAGCATTTGTAACTCTCAGTGACTTCCAGATCCCATCTCCATGGCTAGAACAATATCCACTTGGAAGAAACTAAGGGCAGTATTTTAGGTAGGTAGAAAGCAGGTATTGAAACACAGAAGTATGACACTGTTGCACACTTATAAACAGCAATGTTTATACATCATCAGGAGATTGGATTTTATTCTAAATAAGGAAAAATATTCAAGTGAGAGAGGCTTTACATGTCCACAAGATGCATTTCTAAAAAAGACATGCCGTGTTTCAAGTATGAGTTATAGGACCAGATGCTGGAATCCGGGTGAAGAATTATAGGCTGCGTTTATGGGAGGTCAGGTCGGGTAACCACAATGGCCTGAAAAATATATTAATCTCATTTGAAAGATGGAATGGAATGCAATCTTTAAGTTAATATAAATACACCATCTGCAGCAGTCAGCCCTGAGGAAGGCATCAGAATATGGAGCAATTTAGGCAGAGAGGAATGAACCGAATGTGAGGTAAGGCCAAAATGAAAAGCAAAGGCTGATGTCTGTTATCCTCCAGAGAAGGTGAGGTTCAGGCCTGAACCCAGTGCACGATTCCCAGACCAGACCTGTGTTTCTGGAGAAATCTTAATGATCTTGTTAATCCTGGGTGCAATGCAGTTCATCCAAATGAGAGTGAGGAAGTGAGGGGATGACAACCTGTGCTTATGCATTTACATCAGGAAAAGATACTGCATCCAACATCAACTACTCATTTTGCAACTCATTCTGATTAACAGAGAATGTAGCAGTCATACAGCTGGCAAGTGACATTATCCTAAGAGCTGGTAATTAAAAGTGGACAAAATTAAGAAAATTGTAGCTGGTACTTCCCAATGGCTAATATCCTCCAGCTGAGGAAAATTATGAGAAAACAGTGAGTGGGAGGAAGAAATCAGAGAGGAAAACATGAATGGAAATCAGAAGTTCTTTCAGAATAGTCAGTCCATCAGCATCATCAAGGACAGACTGGCTAAGGCTCAGCTACTTTGGTGGTAAACTAAAAGTGTTTTAAATATTCAACAAATAGGGAAAATAAGGCAACTGTCTGAAGCAAAGAGAAACTTATACTGGAAAATAAAGAGATTGTGAACAACAATTGTGAACATTGCCCATGGCAATGCTGAGCAGGAATTTTTGAGGAGTGTTTGAATTGCATACAGTAGAATTGCAAACAACAATATGAAAAGCCAGACTTGTTCAATAAATGTTTCCATTTGGTATTTTGAAAAGTAATATCTTGATGGTGTTTATATGAGACCAAGGTTGAATAAGTACTTTCCAGCCCATTAGGAAATAAGCAGGATGTTAAACATCATCCAGTAGAGATAAACATTTTTAAATCAGCAGGCCTGGATAAATAACACCCAGGGGTCCTAAAATATTTGACTGAGGAGAACTCTGGCTTGCTAATGTTAATTTTTAATATGTTTTAATATCAGAGGGATTCCAGGTGACTGGAAGAGGGAAGTAACCTGGGGGGAAAAAAAAGAAAGAGATAAAGAGAGAAAAGGGGAGAGAGGGAGAACAGGAAACCAAGTGCAATTACAGAGGAGTTATTGAGCAGCTAACCTCACATCAATCCCAGGTAAAAAAGTGGAAAAACTGAGACAGGACTGAACTGCTAAAACATGAAAGAACAAGATTTTAATTACTGCCAGTCAATGTGGGTTTATGGAAAATAGCTCAAATAAAACTGGTTTCATGTTCTGCCTGCAAAAAAAAAGGCAACTGTACAGATGTAGCAGGCTTTCTCGAGGCTTTAGACTTAGTGCATGACATACTTACTAGATAAACACTATATAACATGAAGGAAACTTATGTTAAATGGCTAAGACATGGCTATTTAGCATAACTCAAAACCCAGCTGCGTCAATCAGATCATCATCAAATGAGGATTCTTTACTGGCTTTCCGCAGGGCTTTGAAGTATACTCGGTGCTATTCAGCGTTTTCACTGATGCTCTGCAAGGGAATATAAAGTCAGCACTGATAGACAGATGGCTGACACAAATATTAGCAGCCTGGTAAATAATTATGAGGAGAAAATACTAATGCTGAGAGTATTTTGGGTCACTTGTAAAAGGCAGCCCATTTGAATGAAATGCAAGTACAAAGGTGATCTGTAAGGCAGAGAGCAAAATAAACCTGATAGGACACTGGATCCTGGAAAGCTGTGATTCTGAAGAATGGTTTGGAAATCACAATGGGCAAGTAACACCCCATGAAAATACTAATTCCAGAAAGGCAATAACAAGGGACGAGTTGTTCCGATGATCCATATACCCACAAACAAGGGAGCAGCAAGCAGTAACGTGTTTATAGCTTCTTACAGTACATCTTACAGAAGTCTGGTCCAGTTTTTACCAGCCTCTATAAACAACTGAAATGGCAAGAAAGAACAAGTGTTAGACTGACCTGATGAATGAAGAAGACACCTGACTGTGAGAGATTTAAAGACCCATCTAACTGAGTTTACTGTGAAGAAAAAGATGAGTGATGTCTTGATTACACTGTGTAGTTACTTCCAGAAAAGAACATACTGGATACTAAAGGGTTCTTACATCTGGCAGAGAAAAGCATAATGAGAACCGGTAACTGGAAGTTGAAATCAGAAATTCAAAACGGTCACAATTTTTCAAACAGTGACAGCGATTAACCACTGCAACAAACTTCTAAAGGAAATGATTGATTATCCATTTCCTGATGTATTCATATCAAAATTAGATGCTTTTCCAGAAAATATATTTTAGCCAAAATAAAAGCTATGCTTAATTCAAATGCAAAGTATTGGGTAACAGCACAAAATATAAAAGTCTATGACATGTGGGAGAGAAAATGTGATGAATGCATGGTCTTCTCTGAGTGCAGAATTTCTGGATGTCTGCAAGAAAGTTAGCTCTAATCTGGTAGAGCAATGCAATCTAGTAGAGGAAAAGATTTTAAAGCAAACATGAAAGTGAGCTAAAAATTAGTAATAAAGGGACTCTAATTAACCACTGGATATGCTGATGGTACTACAACTCCTACAACTGTACATCTAGGGTGGATTTTTAAAAATAAATTTTTTAAAACTCAAAAAAAACTCCCTTAAAAACCCCCAAATGTGAGACAGAGAAATAATTGTTTCTAGTTTTAAGCATTGTAGACTAATTTTCTGGGGAAATTGTAGAATCCTTGAAGTTCTTAAGACCTTTTTACACAAACAATTTCAATTCCTTGGAGAAAAGGGGGCTAAGGAGTAACCTCAAAGCTCTGTACAGCTCCCTGAAGAAGGGAAGCAGAGAGAGAGGTGCTGGTCCCTTCTCTCTAAGATCCAGTGATGGGATACATGGGAATGCTTCAAAACTATTCTAAGAGGAGGTTTAGACAGGACATTATGAAGCAATTCTTTACCAAGGGGGAGGTCAAACCCTGGAACAGGTTTTGTAAAGAGGTGGTCAATGCCCCAAGTCAGTGTCCAGAGGAGTATCTGGACTTCATCCTTAAGAGGCTTTAACTCTTGGTCACAGAATCACAGAGTATTCTGAGTTGGGAGGGACCCACAGGGATCAGCTCCAAACTGGTCAGGCAGCTGGACTAGATGATCATTGTAGGTTCCTTTCAACTGGAATAGTCAATTTTATTCTATCACACTGATTCTGCATAGGGAGGGACAGGACTAGATTACCTCCTGAGGTCCCAACTATTGCTATCATTTCTGTGCTATGTTTCAAGTAAAAGTCATGGCCGTGATGCTAAAAGTAATGAGGATAGATAGGACCTCTGTTATGCAGAAGGTCTAGTAGAATGACAATTTGAACATTTGAACATTACATCATGTGATGTTACAAAACTTCTATAGCTCAGTTACTCTAGAAGGTACATCTGCCTGCTTTTTGTTATCCCAGTGTCTCAGAGAGATCAGAAATTGAGGTTCTGGTTATCAAATACCTATCTCAGTACTTACCTGCCCTGAAGCCCTGTAGCAGTTCAAGTGCTTTTCGAGAAATGGTATTTTTCAGGTCATCTGAGGCCAAATTGGATTATGATGAACTTGAAAATTCAAAGCACCACACAAAGGTGGCAGGGCTAACGTGTCCTCCCCAGCAGGGACACATCTGAGTCAAGATGATTCACAACCAGGCCTGTACAAATAACTAATTTTTCAGTTTTCCAGGTGAACTTGAAGGGAGAAAAAACATTCACACTGCCCTGAAGTGAAGTTCATGTCTGTTTGTTGATGAAAAGAACTATTAAAAAAAAAAAAAAAGAAGTTATTTTCACCAGTCTGACTAAACTGTTTTGTTTGATTTGAAATTGTTTTGTCTTTGTGGTCTCTTGCATATAAACATAAATTCATGGAAAATTTTCTTAAAAAGTCCACCCATAACAGAATTTTTGAGTGGTGAACAAATGATTCACCTCCCAAAATTTTTGTGGCTTTGTTCAGACCTTTCTATGCATTTTAGCTTCAACAGATACACTGATGAATGCAGATAGTATCAAAATAGATGAGAGAGTCACAGCCCTTCAAAAACTGGCCAGATGCAAGCTGCAGTGGAAAAGTTCAGAGAAACTCATTGAAAGGAATTACTTTCTGGAAATTTCCCTAAAAGAAACATTCTGGCAGAGAAAGCCTTGTGCAGCCAGACTTTCTCCTCAAAACTACTGGACATGAGTAAAATAAAATGGAAAGTGCTGCCTCTTTTTCCTGTCTCTGATACTGTCCATTCAGCATAAATTATGAGGTTTTCTGTCCCCACCCCCCCAAAGCTGCAGCGACACAGCCATGAGCACCACAAAGCATCAGCCACCTTTCTCCAGCTCTGTACAGAAAGCCTGGTACCCAGAGGGAGCTGAGTTGCTCAACTTCACATGGAAGCTCCTCAGCCAAAATACATTACAGAAAAAGGTATTATTTATGAAGAGACAAATCTATATCATTAGTGCTGCAAGACGTGCTTTTCAAACACATATATTGAAGAAAGAGAACAGCCTCTTGAGCACTGACTTCAGCTCAACTTGGGATATGGCTGTGCAGAAAGAGTGCTCTCAACAGTTTGAACAACCACATGAGAAGAACTTGATGGAAAGTTCAACACCTTCCCAAGAAATACAAACAGCCTCTGAAAATGCAGCACAATCACAGCTGGCTGATACTTACCTATATATGAAAAAAAAGCTTCTTTCCAAATTGTTAGAAAATTCAGAAGACTCAACCTCTTCAATAGGCAAATGTTAGGGAAGGGAACAGATACTTAACTAAACAGTCAGAAACTCATCAGTTCTTTTTCTGTGATTAAAATACTCTCAGTTTGTGAATTTTTTTTTTTTTTAAGAAATATGCTGATGTCCAGAGAACTTATATCAAGAGCAGAACACAGTTTTGATTCCACAGACAGGAAGATCTTAGAATTATTTCAAAAGGCCTGAAAATCCTTGTATATCTTTTTCTGATTTTATGAATGATAATAATTTTACAAAGTGAAATAAGTTAATGCAAATACGATGAGAGAACGATAGCCCAGATTTAGGACGCCCACTTTTAGGCAGCTCTGTTTTAGTTTATGTTCAACTGTATTCACACTTGTGCTCAATCCAAAAGGCTGAAGGGTTTAAGTGTGAAGTGATTCCATACAGTAGCTATTTTGACTAATTAGACATTGATTTACTGCTTTACTGGTGAGTATCCATTGCAACAGTTAAGATTGCATTGGTCTGTGCACCTGATGGTGCCTCAGACCTCAGGAGTCTGGGCAGTGCCCATCAGCCCTGCCCCTCCATGGAGTGCAGTGCCCAGGGGCTGCCTTTTGTTCAGGTGCAGGATGGGAGCATTGCACTGCCTGCCAAGTTTTACTCTTGAGGAGAAATTTTGGATCTGCAGCTATCCCTAGAATAAAGCCCCAATATTTGGTTGAGGACTACATCTTATCTACCTTCTTTAAATTATTTGCACTACATTATTCTTCGGTTTGCTAAGTATCACACCAGCTTAAAAAGAAATATAGAAATATTTTCCAAGGCAGTGTACTGCCATGATGAAAGGCATTTGATCATACACCTGAAATACTCAAAATTTTGCTTCCCACTCAACTGGCATTGACCAGACCCAGCTTCGGTTTCATTTCACAGAGCTCAACTGGATTTACAAGGCCAGGAAGTAAAAAATAAAAAGAATGATAACGCGTCCTTTCTGTGCCATGAAAATAGACCAACTTTGCCATATATGCCAGGTGCAAATTCCCTGGGAAATGAAGGTGCCATTTTTCCAGGCTACTGCTTCCAGAGCCACATTTGAGGGCTGCACCAGGAGGGGGCAGGAGAAAGCCGTCCGTGCCTTCCCACCGAGGGAAACCCTGGCAAAACCGATTGAAAACTTCCCCAAGCTCCAAGTTAGCTTCTGTGCTCCTGGCACCATCCCTCTGTTACACACATCAAATGATATGTGCAGAGCACTCCGAGTGTGGATTATTTGCAGGCAGAGATCCTGCAAATCCGGGTTTGTAATGCATCCCACGGTGTGATGGCCAGGCTCCCTGGCAGCCTCCAGCCTGGTCCAGCTTCGCTTCCTCCTCGGTTAGTAGGAATTTTGACACTGAGATGAATGAGTTTTGGCTAATTTTCTCTTACAGCCCTTTGACGTAAAGACCATCTCAGGCTCAGCATTTTGTGCAGAGCTTCTAAAGAGCTTCCCCATGCTCTGTGCAGCAATCAACAACAACAACAACAGTGCAGTGGATGAGACTGAATGTGTTCTTCTATCACTGAAGGCAGGGCAGATCAGTGCTGATAAGGCACCCAGTGGTTGTCTGCACAGAGCAGCCCTGCTACATCTCAGAGTCACTTGTCACGTTCAAGGTGGCTGAGCAGGTTGCAAAGGGTACGGGCTGTGTCTGGGTAGGTCTCAGTTTTCAGGGAAAACTACTTCAGGTGCCTATCTTTGGTGGGGGACTGAGAATTGGATGGTGGAGAAGACTCTTATACATTTCAAAACTTCCAGCTTCTGGAAGGGTCAGGGAAAAAAAGCAAAAAACCCCAGTCTTCTCTTGTGGTATTTGGAATTTCTGCTTTCAATCATAGCCAGAAACCAGAGATGTGAAGCCGTATGAGAATTAAATATGTAAGGGAAAAAAAAAAATTCAACCAACCTTTGCTGAACAACAAAGAAGACTTGGCTCATGTTGGTTTCCAACTATGGGTGAAGGTTCAAGTCACTTACTTCAAAAATACATTACTCATGAATGAGCTTTATTAAGAAACCTAGTGCTCCTATAACTCTTTCCATGTGAGGTTTTCAAGTACTTTATGGAATTAAGCAAAACAACCCTGGGAGGTAGATTAGTTCTAACATCCCCACATTACAGATGGGAAAACTGAACACTAAGCACATTTGTAGGAGAGCCAGAAATAATATTACCTAACTCTCATGTACTGCTTTTCAGCAGTAGATTTCACATCTTTTCAATGGAGGAACCATTATCCTTATTTTATAAAAAGGCAAAGTGACTTTCTTGTCCTGGCCAATAGCTGAGCTGAGTGAGAGGAGACAGTTCTTCCCAGTCTCAAGGCCTGATTTTACTAACTAAATGACCAAACCACGTTCTCTTTAATATTAAGCAATTATGCAAACACACACATTAAAAAACAAAAAAAAAACAACCCCAAAACAACCAAGAAAATACATCAGGGTTGATTTTTGGAAAGCCAAAAATATGTGTGCTACTACTGAAGATTTTCTTGATTGACCGTATCTCTTACCCACCGATGTACTGCATCTTTGCTTTGCTAGTGAACATGGGAAAATAAGCAAATTGAATCTTTTCACATTAATCATGTGGTATTACCTGACCACAGACAGCATCAGCAGAAAAATTTAACATCAAAGAAAACTGTTATATGGTTCTTTTGATGTTGCAAACCTGAACACAGAGGAGATAGTTCAAGTTTTGAAAGAAGTAATGACACATGAACATGGAAGGGGTCATGATGCTGTTTAAAAACTAAAAATCCAGCAACCCTCTCCCCGCAAATAAAACTTTCATTCTTACAGCCTTTTCTCTTCGTCCAGGAAAAGCAAACTCTTGAGCTTTTTCACTCTAAAACTGTCTTATTTTGCACCCAAATACATTTTGGCAAGATCTCTTGTCCCAGAGCAAGTGCCCCGTGAGATGGGCACCCAACAGACAAAATATGAAGGTGATGCTGTCCCCAGAGAGCTTTCCATCTAGACCCATTGAAGACATTGTTCCACCCCAAGAAATTCCCTGTGCTTCCTCTGGGCAATCCCGTTATTTTGGGCACAGAAATAGCAGACTAAAAGGAGGAAGTGTAGAAGCTTTTGAACTACCAAGTAAAACAATGAAAGCTCATACACAGTTTTGGGAGGAAAAATTATGACCAAGAAACTTGTAAAGGCAAGTTGAAGTTGCTGCTTTCAAGGCCTTTCTGAGTTGGAAGACTGATGGGTCAGGGGATGCTACCCTGACCCAGCTGTAATTGGGATGCACAGTGGTGCTTGTCTGCAGAAAAATGAATCTAAACCAACCACATTAATTTATTATAATTGTATAAATTATAAAGATTAAAACCATCTCACATAAATTATAAATATCACCATATAAAGAAATTTCATGAGTCCTCAAAATGGGCTGAACTTAAGCCAATCTTTAAAATGGTTTTGGTAGAGTTGCTTGTGAACTGAGCTTCCTTCTCTAATTCAGTCAAACATCCTTCCCAAAGGCTAAGCCAACTTAAAGCCAATATTACACTAAAAGGAAGGATACACAGTCATTTAGACATGACTTAAAATTAAATTCAAATGGCAACAGAAACAAATCTCCACTTTTTTTTAAAGCTTTTTCATTTGTATAAGATCAGCTCTTAGCAGGCAGGCAACAGAGTCAATTTCTTTTTGCTCTTTGCTGTGCCCCAGCTCTCATGTGTATATCTGATGAGTCACTTCTTCCTTGTGACATGTCTTTGCCACCTGCAAAATAGTCTCACTGGGGCCCAGTGACTGGGTGGGGATTTTGAACTTTTTTGGCTTGCAGGGTCCTTTGAGATCACTGGAAGGAAATTCTATAAACCTGTGCTGCTACTCCTCTGAATTACTGAGAAGAGATTCCATTTGAGTGATGTAGACATTATTACTGTTGCTGTTTGTCTGCAGAAAGTGACTTTTTACTGTGCTGAAAAGAGCCAGACACTGCAGGAACTGCTGAGGATGACACAGTGGATGTCCTCCACTCTGTTGTGAAGTCTAATAAACCTAGAGGACTTGGTGTGTGCCTGACTCTGTGGGCAGACAGAAAGCAATTATTCCTTTTTCACTTGTGCTAATTTAAGGAGAAAGGTCATTTTGAACAGCTAAGAGAGTTTCTGTAATAATATTTTACTTATTTAACCAATCCTCAGTTTTAACAGATTTATGTCTTAATGTCAGCACTAACCATCCATCCAAGGACCAGAAAAATGCTTTTGTGTCAAAGTGCTATTACTCTCCCTCAAGTACAGATGTGGAAATGGAAAAAGAGAGCTATTTGAAGATTCTTCTTTGACATGGGAACAGCACTGAGATCTCCAACATTTGTGTGCTCTTCCATGGTCCCTGCATTGTATTTATGTCCAGACTTAAGCTCCCTAAGCCCGTGCCAGCTCAGAATGACTCCTGGGACAGTGCCATGCTGTACCACAGCTAAGGACCCAAGCTGAGATTTCTACCACACTGAGGGTGGAAAACCTGTCTCAGGGACCTAGCCTGAATCTCCGTGTTGCTCAGCATAGCTGCACGCCTTTGCCCTGAACAGTCTTGTTCTGTACAGTGCCGGGAAATGTGTTCATGGATTAGCTGTCTCCAGTGTGCAAAGCTGTGCTCTCCTTTGGCTCTAAAACACCTGGCCCTGGTGTGGCCAGTAAGCACAGGGTGAAGAATGCTGCAGCTCTCAGCAGTGTCCTAGGGTTTACTGGTACACTTGTTCAAACTCTCAGAGTTAAGCCCATTTTTATACAAGAGTTCATTGGGAAAGCCTGCAAAGAAAATGGTACAGGAGAATTTGTCTTCCTCTTTGCAGTAGGCTAGGGCTGCCTGCTGGAATCATCAAGGAGCTTTATCCAACATTTTATGCTCTTGCAAGGGTCTAGACTGTTGCTGAAACTCTCTATCACTCTTGGTTTTTTCCCTTTGATTTTCTTTTTAGTTGAGGTTTTTGGGGTTTTGCTGTGAGGTTGCAATGACGCAGTGGAGCCTGGGTAAGCATGGCCTGCAGCCCATGGGTTTCTAGAGGCTGGATGACCCAGAAACTGGATACCATGACCCAGATGGTCCTTTCCAGCCCTACATTCTTAGGCTTACAGTCACTGATAACTGCAGGACACTCTCAAAACTAAAATACATTCCTTTTTATACTGACCAAAATGCAGCCATGAAAGAAATCTCTCTTGTTTAGTCATCTGGACTGCTGCCGGAGAAAAAATGAACAAGAGGTTTCCTTTAGGTCCACTGAGCAGAACCTTACACTGTTCACATCCCTGAAGGTGATATGCTCTCATCTAAGTAGAGCACCTGCTCATTTATTGTCCCCAGGAGTCATCACCTGGAATGGGAAACATCAGGGTTTTGCTTGAGCATTCAGCATTAAGTTGTTGGCAAATCTTCACCGTAACATTTTTTCTTATCTAATGATAATTTGATGTATGAGAAACCTGCCGAGTGAAAGCATGACTATTATGTGAGCAAACAATACAGCAGTATGTCCAGCATTATCTGTGAAATGTATTTCAATACCTGTGTGATTAATTTGGATTTGGAAGCACAGTGAAGAATACATAATAGAAAACAATATGCAAACTTCTGTGAAGGAAAGGCATTAATACGAGAACCAAATGAAGCTCTGGAAAATATAGGACTCAAAATAAATTATCCAAAATGCTGGATCTTCCCTCAATGTAATTAAATAATAACATAAAACTCACAGATCAACAGCCCAGTGGTTTTCTCCAGTAAATATAAAACAAAGAAACTCAGCAGCAGTCAAGCTTCTTTTTAATTATACCAACCACTTCAATCGAAAAACCCTATGAGGGTTAAGGAAAAATTGCTGCTAAGGCTGGGCAGGCTTGCTTGGTTGCACAGCATTCCAGGGAGGGAATTTGGAAGCAGAGGGAGCAACTCTGTTCTACACATTTGGTCCTTTTAGCATGCATACAGGAAAAGAACCATATTTAAAAGTGGGCATCATAGTTCTGCAGCCTTCAAAAGAGCCTGCGAGGAGAAATTTGACCTAAGTGCTTACTGGCACAAAACATTTACATAAACTTTGCTCTGCTGCACACTCCAGCTCCTCAGAAATACTGAGATCTTTCTAGTACAGAAGTTAGTCCCAAACATCTGTGCTAAGCCAAATCTTTGCTGAGGGACGCTGTCTGCCTCACAGGGTGAGGGAGGCTGTTCCTTTCTGCTTCTGACTACAGGATGGTGCAGCACAGTCCCTGAACAGTTCTCAAACACATCTCCTTTGAAGACATCTTAAATTCCGTGAATTACCCGAGAGCACACACCAGTGGGGCTGTTAGGGAGCACAATTGACTTTGGAAAATGGTGCCAGAGACCAGATGGATGCTGGTCCCTTCCCTGACCAGCAGTCAGTAAGATTATTACTAGTTATTGTTTTAATTGCCCTACTGATTTGATTTTCTGGCCTTGTATGCTTCTCTTTTCCTTGATATGATTCTTTTAAAACTTGTACTGGAATACTTGTAAGGAGATAGAGTTTGAAATGTAAAAAGCTAGTATGACAAGACAGCATGGACACAAACTAAAACCTTTTTTTTAATACCCAAGAATTGCCTCAAGACAAATCTTCTTTCACTGAGTTAAATGTTATTCACTAAAGGAAAAAATACATAGTACAAGAGTAAGTCCTTGAAAGGAAAACAGCCTCCTAAACCCACAAACCCAAGCAAATCAAAAGACAACTTGTTCACAGAGATAAAGGGAAAAAACAGAGAGGAAAGTTTTTAACAAGGACTTTTTTCATTCTCTCTTTTTAATCTAGTATCAGTATCAAGAGCTGAATGGGGAGAGCCTTTGAACAGCACCTGCATGGGCCAGCAGTGAAGGTCACATACCAACCTACAAATCTCTCCCCCCTGGCACTGGAGAGACAGTGTTACATTCCTCCCTTTGTACTGACACGAAGTGGCTTCAAGTCCATGTCCAAGTCTAAATACTCATGAGCTGTAACCCAATCATAACTGGTGACTTCTGTACACTGGCCAGCAGTGGAAACTGGAGACTGCTGGTCCCCACTCTCCTGCACACCCCTGAACGTCCTCCCTTCAGCTTGGCTTTTTCCTTTCCCCACTATCAACATCAGCTCCGATTCTCTCAGGCTGGCACCAGTTTGTTGGGAGACCTACACAATTAAGTGTTCAGAAAAAAAGCTAAGCTTCAGCAACTTTATTAAGGAGGGCAGTGGGCAGGACTAGGGGAGTAGGTTCCTTTCACCAGCTTCAATTGCATGAGAGCCTTGGAAAATTTTCTGGCAATTTGCTGCAAGGTTATTGAGGCAATTTCTGCATGCTTCTCCCTTCTTTTTTAAACAAAAGCTTAATGAAGGCAAGCAGAAGAAAGAACTTACTGTCACCTTCACTGACCTTCATTTTGACTTTTAAAAAGGAAAGTGATAGTGCAGTTGAAGGTATTTTACCCGATGCTTCCAAGCTGCTTAGCCAAAGGCTGCACAGTTCTTCTACAGCATTAAATCACAGGCAATGACATCTCCAGCAACATACAGGGGAGTTGCTCGGCACTTGTTGTAGCACAATTATTCTTCAGAGATACACAAAGTGGCTTTTTCACTGTGCTGAGATTCACCACAGTAATTCCTTTTGTAAGGACTGTTAGGAATACCTCAGGTGAAGAATACATACTCTTGCAGTATTTTATCTAGCTTTCTTAATTAACAAATGATGTAATCTGCAGTAACAGATTGTATTTGGTTTTAAAAGAAATGTCTAAGATTAAAGGATTACTTCATATTAATATTTTGGAGGACTTGATAGTCAAACAGAAATACACAAACAAAAGAACAGATGCTAACTGGCCCCAGCATGCTCACAGTCCATGCTGCCTTCCACTGCTCTAGCTGTTTTTGAAGGGGATCACACAGAAGATATGTGCCCTGGAAAAGGAAGGGGGCCTGGATCAAACCTTGAAGAAGCCTTGAGAGCTGTTGTGCAGGAGTGAGGCTGTAGATTTATCCTACGTGTGTGAAGAGCATTAAGCCATCATAGAGGGCTGTCTGAAAGCATTACACGTGCTATGGACACTCTGTGCTTAGCAAGATACCATTGTGGACCTGAAAACCAAAACTCTGACCTTTAAGTGCTTGCCAGAATCTGGGAGATAACAGTTATTCTTCTGACAGCCACTGGACTGAGAACATTTTACCTCAAGCAGACATTGTGCTCACACAATGCAGCTCCTTGCCCAAAATGCTGGTGCGATGACACCTATTGTGGGGCTGACAGTCCCTTTATGGAACACAGCCTGAGCTGCCAGGCACTAAAGGAAAGACATTTTGTGCACTGCCTGTGTGTGACAGGCTCAAGTTACAGCCCTGAGAAGGCAACATGGTTAAATCTGGGTGCACCAGTGACTTCCATGGGTGCTTGTGGATCACCAGAGACCAGGCCATGGAGTTTGAGTAAAATCACTGGAGCTTCACAAAACACCCACTCTTTTCAAGCAGCTGCCTTGTGCTTGGAGCTGTACTGTTGAGTGGTGATGCACAGAAATTCTTGAGCATGTCAGTTTAATCAGAAGTCCACAGCTAAAGCCCTCTTTAATCTAGGTTATATATTAAAACATATTTATTGGGTATTAAAAAAATTGCAGTTCAAACAGCAAAACTTCTTTGCACCACAGAGGATGTTTATGACCACTAAAGACCACTTAAAGCTAGCACAGTTATTTTGGAGGTGTTTAAATAGTTGTAGAACATGAAACCATGGAGAAACTGAAGACCAGCAGAAAATTTTAAAGAAAGAATTGTACTTCCATGCAAACCACCCACTTCCCAAACATCATGGAGGTACAAGGCATCTGCTGTGCAAAGTTTTCCATACACCCCTGACAGAATTAAATATACGGCCACACATAGTGATAGAGCATCAAAAACCCAAGCACTAAGATTCCTCACTGCATAAACTCCCAGTCAGCTAATGAGGAGCTTGCAAAATAGGCCAGAGCCTCTATTTTCAGATGTAGATGTTGTGTTTTACTTGGAAGGGTTTAATGTATCAATGGAAAATAATGGAATTTTTTCCTTGTAATGTTCTTCATCCAAAAAATCTATGTACAGATATTCTATGTGGCAATGCTTCTTCAGGAAAATTCTGGCTCATCAAAATCCTAAATCCTATCATTCATTTAATTTTGCTCAAATTAACCATTATGCAGTGGGTGAGGTGGCAAAGTACCTAACGTCATCATGACATAATATTGTCAAGCAGTGTTGTGACAACTTTTGCATTTTAGAAAAAAATAGCTTAGCCAATCTAGCACTGATTGGATTGACAGCAGCTAATTATTGGGTAGTCAGATAAAATTTGAGTGTATCCAGATGAAACTGAAGTAGGAACGGCAGCTATTAAAAATAGCTTTAAAGACAGCAGCAACTTCCCAAGTTGTTAAATAAGAAATAACAGTTATCTTCTGGATGTTATTGACAGTTGTCTTTATAATATCAACAACCATATCACATCATTAGAGTATAGTGCTTCTCAATAATTCAGAAGATATAAATTAGTTTCTCAAGAAAGGTTCATGACCCTAATTTCATTTTCTCCAAATAAATCTAATGCAATGTCCTAGGAGAAGATAATGAAGATCTACAGCTCACCTGAGGAATCATTTAAAAGACCATTAATCATCTTTAAAAAGCAGTGTGGTGACATGCATTACCAGATTGTCCTTCTAAAGAACTGTATGTTAGATATTCCTGGCATGCAGTAGATTACACAATACTGCCATCAAACTTGATCTCCCTTTACTGGAAGATGTGGAAACTGGAATATCAGACTCAAGGGAAAACATGTTTGATTTGCAGTGTCCCAGGACAACGCTCAGAGGAAGCCAAACAAGCAAGGAGAAAAGAATAGCTGAGATAAGGATGACTTAGAAAACAAGACATACAACATATGCATACAGCTAATGGGAAGAGAAATATGTACAAAAGCAAATTTTAAAAAAAATTAGCTCTATCAATCTCTGTGCAAGATAGATCCTAGCTGTTTGAAAACTGTCCACTGGCTCAAGAAAGTGTCCCCACCAAAAACATTCAGCACTTTCTAAATAATACATAAAGGAAACATTAGGTGTAGAACAGGAGCTGACTTATTTAATTTCATCAAAACTTGACAAAATCAGTAATTTCTAAAGCCTAACAAATTACACATAATTGAAAAAATTCTAAAGCTGTCCATTATAAGATATTGAGATTAATTAATTTGTAACATCATTCATGTGTAAATTAGCTGTTTCAACGCTTTGCTTAAGTTTATTATTATACACAAGATTGTTAGTGATAGTCATGCTTTGAGCTGAAGTACAAAACACAGCACTAAAATTACATCCACTTAGAGAATTTTTTGCTGCTGGTAGTCCCTACATTTAAAAAGTATTAGTAGCTGTTACTAAATGCCAGATGCTGTCAGAAGTGATGAAGATGTTAATTTTTAGTCTTCACCACTTCAGACATTATCTGATATTCAGTTTCTCTGACAAATTCAGGTATTTATGAACTGACTACAGCAATCTTCCAGAACTGGAAATTGGTCTGCACTGTATGATGGTGACTAACAAGTTGATCATGATTAAAAGCAGAGTCCTGTAACTAAAGTTAGCCCTAAGCTTAACTGAGGGGCTGTGGTTGTTCTAACTTCACTAGGTCATTTGAACTGCCAGTAAAATAAGAATTACAAAATCAATTACTTCCAAACTGAGTTATTCATCAAATTCCTTTGCTGTATTTAGACAACCAGTTTCCTCTGTCCTTATCTGATTTTTAAATAGAAACTTCTCATCCCTCTGGAACTTCAGGAACTTTTTGTACAACTTGAATATTTTCTGGTGAACAAAATCCCAGGTAACTGTTCAGATCTGATTGACTGTCAATTAAACACCATTTCCCTCTGGTCTCAATGCCTTTATAGTATTGTGCAGTTGATCCTAGGCCTCTGGCAAGTGTGCCTAGCAAGATATTGCACATAGACTCATCAGGTGAACAGATTCATAAGTGGAATGAACCTTGAAAGCAGAAAAAAGAAAGAAACAAGTAACCTACTGATATCAAAACTGACCAAGGAGGATGAGAAAATAACCAGACCTTCAGTTTTGGCCCAGAAGAGATGATCAGAGATTACAGGAGGAAATGCCCTGTGGGATTAGAGACAAAAGCATTGAGGACTGAAACAGTACACTGAGTTTGTGCTTTGTTGAATTAGGGTTTGGTTTTATAAAAATTAAATCTGGGCCTGTGCACTCAGTTTCTTTGTGTCTATAGAAACCACTTGAACATAACTAAATTACAGAATTAATGAATTCCCGTTTTTACATTGTCTTAATTCCAGCAATGGTTTTTGGCAGATCTGAATATCTCATTTTCAGAGGTCCTCCTATCAACAAACCCTCTCCAGGCAAATATTAATTTTTTATTCGTATAAAATATTGCAAAACTATAGGAGCATAAGACAGAGCTTTAAAATGGAAAAATTTTGCATTCATATAGAAAGAAAACCTCTTATGGAGATCAAGTAAAACTGCCACAGACTGGACACTAGAAGCTTTAAAGGTTGTTATTCAATTACATTTTTCTGTCTTAACAGTGTCACTTGCTGATGTATACAAAGTAAATTCTTTTTGGTGAAACACAAAGGGCGTCCCACCTGAACTAAGGGTGCCATTACACAGAACCTCAACAGAGTAAGGCAATAGATCTCCATGGAGGTTACATTACTGTCTTATTTCAGTAGATGGCTTTGTGCTACAAAAACACAAGTAAACAAATGTGTAGTGAACAATACACGTAACTTCTTACGCCTGAAAACTGGAAAAGATAACATTTTGTAGTAGAGATGGCGGATTTTCATAAGGATTTTATAGTTTATCTAGATATTAGCATGACAGCATTACAGCGTACACAGAAGGAATGTCTCAAAACAGAGGTCATGTCCAAAAGCTGGACATGCAATGTCATAATTCTATTTCCTGCTGTAAGGAGCATATATGACTGAAGCTGAGATGGATTGGTTTGTTTGTGCTATTTTTTTTCAGAAGAAAACAACTGACAGTGAAGAAAAAAAATCAAAAGATGGAAGGAAATAATAACCACTTAGTATTTGTCATTTTGGTTATCCAGAGCTTGTACTGAAAATAAATGTTTTTGTACAAGTGAAGTGTATGCTTTTCCATGAAGAGGATGACAAATTCTTTAAATCCTTTGTTTTCAGGTAGAGGTTTGCTGGTTTTTTTTCTAAATAGCCAAAAGTATAAAGACAAAATGACAAGTCCAGTTTTTCAATATGAAAATGGGTATCATGGCTTTTTAAAGCAATAGTAAAACTGAGTAAGGAATACATAATTTGGATGCAGAAGGCCTCAGACTTGCTGGAAGGTAAAATGAGCTAGAACTGGTGACAGAGCAGCTCAAAACTCATTTCCTCTTCATGTTCTGCACAGGCAACTGCTGCAAGAACTAAACATCCTCCTATTATATCTATGTCAACTTTAAGAAGCTTAGCTCACTTTATTGGGATATTTGGGTGCAGGTCAGATATCAATTAGCTCATTTTCCAGTTTTATTCTGATTATCAGTTAGTCAAAAATCAATATTAGGGGCTTGCACTTTTACTGCCAGATAAATCTCTGCTGCACAACCGGGGAAGGAGCAGTCTGGGTCTCAAGTCTGTGCCTTGCTGTGGTTGACAGCCACACCGTGTAATCCGCTTTAAAAACTCCATTTCCAGCTCAAGTTAGTCAGGGTTTAATACAAACAGGGGGAGAAAGGCTGTAAGACTGTCACTGCTGTTACAGTCACCTTCTTATTTTCAGCTTACATTTGTATAAGTCCACTTTTTCACTTGTTCACTCCCAGCCAGTATTTCCCTTTAGCTTCAATTGCTCCTCCTTTACCAAGTATGTACTAACAATACATTTAGAGAAAGAAATTTAAAGTTGGGGGTATGATGAGAAAACCCATTTTGGTAACCTTGTAATTCAGGCTTCTTTTCTCTCCCCACTCCATGTTGGGACATTTTGGTACCAACAGTGTCAGGAGAATTGTGATGTGGTGCACATGAGGGATGAGGGGACTGTGGCTGACTGTAGGAGGATGCTCAGTTTCATGTTTTCTTCCCTAAGCCTCCCTTCTTTTCTCAGTCTTTTTGTTTCTGTGGCTGAAAAAATCTTGCTGTTGTACTTCCCTTTGCATGTCCAACTCACTTCAGTACTAGAAACTCTCTATTTCTACACCTTCCGAAGTAGAAAACTTTGATTTCTTTCAATAAATTTACTAAATTTACTATTAAGCTTTCTAGTTTCTTTTGGGTTTTTCTTTCCTATTACATTTTTGGTTGGATCTGCAGCCTTTGTCTATATTTTTCTTTTTCCTCTTCTGGAAACAGAAGTTTCAGATAGACTTTACATCACTGACAAATATTTTTTGCCTGTATCCTGAATTTTTCTGATCTTTGTAGTTGTTTGAATTTTATTAATATCTACCTAAATTCAACAAAGTTTGTTTTCAAGTAGAAGCTAATTTCAGTGACAGAACTATTTGTCTTTTTCAATTTTAGCAGATTTTAACTGGATCAAATCAGGATTTCCTAATCCAGTAACAGTCTCTTATGATAGCACTATTTTTGAAAGAAAGATTCTTTGTTTAGTGAAACCAAGTCTTACATAGCATTGATTCTGTCTGGTTAATTAACCTTTGTGAAAGAATCACATCCATTCTCCCATGTGGAAATACCTGGGACCAACCATTGTAAATATTTGCATTTCGACTCTATGCCAGGAAATTATATTTTTCTCTAATAACACAGTTCTTGAGAGAGGAAGATATATTTTTAATAACAACAGAGTAATACAGAAGACTATAATTAGTTCCAAGAAGTTTCCAACTGCTTGGAAACTCACAGCAACATCTAGCCACCATCCGTGTGATGACAGCACTGTCCTTCTTCCCAAGACCACTTAGCATAATTTGTTCCTGCACACACAGTGCCTTCAAGGCCTTCCTGGCTGCCCCAATGGAGGTGAAGGACCAGGGGAAGCCCTGGTCACTCTTGTTCTCATCCCACACCATGGTGAGCCCTGCCCAGGTACCTCCTGAGGGTGTGGCATCACGCATGACCTCTGTGAGCCAAATCATTCAGTAATACGTACTGGGTCATAACCTAACAACATATAAACTGAAATCATCGTCCTCCTCCCGTTACCAGGTATCTGTCAGCTTGTACTAATTTGAGTCCTTATCTCTCAGAGGTTAATTGGAACTGGCAGCTGCCTCATGGTTACAGGGGTGTAAGAGCAGTCATGTCATCTGCACTGCAGCTGCACCACGAGGTGCATCATGCCCATATCAGCAAGTAAGACACTGGGGAAAACAGGAACAGAGAAACCAGGCAGGCCTTGGGGGAAAAGCTATGAAAGAAATCAATTATTATTACAGGGATGTTTTAATCAAGATATCAGCTTTGCTTCGTTAAATAATAAAGTGAAAAGATTTTTTTTGCTGCACTCTGCTCCATGTGCATCCCTTCTGTTGAGGCAGGCAAATTGTGGTGGATATAAGTTCAGCTCCCTATAGCACCAGTTTGGGAGTGAAAAGTAAACAAAAGAGGCTCTAGACAAAAATGTAACTATTTCATAAAATGTTCCCAGCTTGAAGCAAGAAGCTAAAAAATTAGAACATCTCAATGTTAGAACAGCAAATTAGCCTGTTTGCTGGCTAATGCTTGACTTAATTTGGCTCCAGTCCCTCCTTCCCCACACATATGTTATAAAAGGACCTGATGGAAGGTGACCTACAGGCAAATATGACTTTCCTGGTGTGAATCCACATATTCAATGCTCTGGCATTTCTCACAGAAATGCTCTGGCATCAAGGTGAGAGGTTTGTAGAGTGAAGACTGCAAGAGCAGCCCCATGCTCTGCCCTTGAGGAGACTGTGTTACACAGTGCTGTAACACAGGCACACCTGTAAAACCCTTAAAAGGTCATGTGTGCCTCTAAATTTATTATAGCAAAGACCTAAATGGAATCCTAATGAACACAAAAGTTATCTGGTATAATATAGATATCTGGTACATATTATCTGGTATAATATAGATACATGCAGATATAAATATATTTGTATGTATATACTACACTTTTGTTTAGGAGAGTCTATCTGGAAGCCATAGCACATGTAATAGAAATTAAGTGCAAGCTGAAGGATTTCAAATAATCCAAATAGCTCTTCTTTTTATCCTTTACACAAAATTAGTACAGGCTCTAAACACATTCACAAATCTAAACAGCAGAAAGCAGAATGTATACTACTTTCAATTTGTACATAAAAATCACCAAATAAGATACGAGAGAGGCCTGTAGCAAATCATGTAGTAAAATGAGAAGTGACATCAAAAATCACTCTTCCTTAAAAGTATCCTTACTGCCAATAATTCTCAAAATGATACTTAATCAGTGTGTTAGTTTACCAACCCTTGGGAAAAGGGATCTTCATCTCTTTTTAAGTGTTTAAAGGAACACTTTCAGTGTTCACTGGCATCTCAATCTTGGACATTAATGATTAAAAAATGCCATTTAGCAATGGCTTCAAGTCTATAACTCAGGTGAATCACTCTCTACTTTTCAGATTTTGTATTCTTACTTATTATGAAGTTCACTGGCCAGCTTAGCAAAGCAAATAAGAATTTTTTATGGAGAAGTAGAGAAGTAAAGGAGTTCAGCTTCTGAATGAATATTTCCAAAAATAGGAAATTAAACTCTAATGACAAAAGCTGAGAGAAGGCCAAGGGAATTAGCTGTTTAGCTGTCACTCATTTTGTGAATTCCCTCTCCTTAGGCTATACTTTTTAGGGGTGACAGTTTTATCTTTGCATATTGGTGAGCAATAAACTTAGGGAACAAATTTTATGCCCTTAGGCTTTGTGGGACAAAGTGTGTGTGTGTGTGTGTGTGTGTGTGTGTGTGTGTGTGCATGAGGAGTTTATTTTGGGGGTTTTTTTCATAATAGAGACAAAGCTTGAAACAGAGGTATTGGTATAAAAATTCATTTTGTGTTTTAAGGATACTCCAAATCTGAGAGACAGGAAATGAGACAGTCCTTTATCCTGGTAATTTTCATCATTTAGCCATAGATAGGAAGGATTTTTAAACCACACCTTTCAAGCATACAAACAGAGGAGAACGGTTTATGGAATTTTCTGTTTCTGATGGTTGAGCCAACATTAACAGAGCCTCATATTTTATTGGTTCACTATTTTTATTACATCAAATGTCTCTCTTCAGTTCTTGCAGCACACTGCATAACTATGGAAGCAAGTTCATCTTCTCTATGACAGAAACACTCAAATTCAGATCCCCTAGGACAACCTCAATTTCTAAGATGGAAGGTTGATATTAAAACATACGAGTGATAGATGTCTAGCTGCCACTGTCAAGAGATGGACTCTGGACACTTCCTTTTTACTCAAGCTTTTGACTATATCTTTTTTTTTAGTCAAGTTTATGACTTTCACAGCTATTGGACTTTTTGGGGAATACTCTGGTCATTTGTCCACGTATCCTGTCCAAAAGCTATCAATTAAAGTTATGCTGCTGACCATCCACTCAAGAGCTAGGATCTGAGAGCTCAAGGTATCAACTCCAAAGAAACACAGACTTATGAAGGATTGTTTTTTGACAAAATTGAATGGAGGTATTAACAACACAATTCAGCAAGTAAAAATAACAGTGCAAATTTTACACCAAAGAAGTACACATGAAGCTTTTTGTTTGCAGTGTTTCTGAAAGAAATCCCACAAATAAAATAATCAAGTTCTTTACTACTGAATACATATATATTTTAATATTGAGAAATACAAACAGGTAGTTGGTATTATAGGGCAGAATTTGCTAATCCTTCAGACAGTGCTAGGAGAAACAAGAGCCTCAATGTAACCCCAGCTGAGAATATTAGGGTGAAATTAAGTTAGCAGCCAGAAAAGCACTGCATCAGGACAAAGCCTTTTAAAAACAAAAAACCTTTGAGGTTAGTAGTGAACTTTTTGTTTATTGGCATGATAGATCCCTGGCCTGTTTGCTTGGGCTTCTTGATCTGCTAAGAGACTTACAATATTCCCCTGAATTTTAGCTACATGTATTTCAGCACAGATCTCTGGCAAATTGTGTAAGCCACCTCCCTGTTACCCGTGTCTAGTAGCAGACATGACCACACAGAAAAAGAAGGATGTATTCAATCTGTGTACCATTCCTAAGCAAGGGTGTTCCACACAGCATCTCAGCCACCTCTGCTTCCTGAAGCTTGTGGGTACAGCACTGGGCTCCCACTAACCCAGGACAGCAGATGGGCCACAGCTGGAGGAAACTCTATGTCTTATGTTTGCATAAGCACAATAAATTACACTGAATACAAGTCTTCCAGACTCCTCAGTCTGCTATGCTTAACTAATCTTAAATTAGCTAATACAAATAGGCATCTTGAGCCCCATTTCCTCCCAAGGTCAGCAAACAAAATAAATGCCAACAGATCCCAAGATTTTAGCTTCTCTGTGAGATTACAGCAGAGAGCAAAATCACTGTAATCTATGAAGTATTATTTCTGAGACTCATAAAGGTAGACAAACAGAAAATTTAATAGTTATAAAATATCTACTAGACCATTAAAGTTACTTGTTGGTCAGTATCTGTATTATCAGACATAATTCAATGAAACCAAGTGCAATCACAGATTCAATACCACTTAGCTTTTGTACAGCACTTTTCATCAGTGCTATTCATCAGCACCTAGCAGTTTATAAAAAAAGAGTGTTTCATTAACACATCTTAGCAGGCAAAATTATAGCTGAGACAAAAGAAAGTGACTTGCTGAAGGTCATTCAACAGGCACAAGGCAGAGCAGGGAATACATGACAAATCTCATGATTCCCCATTCAGTGTTCTTGCCATCAGGTAGCAAAGTCCCTCACAGTAACTCACTGTTCATCTGCTCTTCCAGCAGGCTGCTGCAAAATACATTCTTTACTCTAGATAACTGTGTTCTTATATATTGGAGGAGATAGATACTGGTAGTGCGTGGAAAACCTAGGTTTCATCTATGGTGAAAGTGGCTAAGAAATAGCAGTCAACCTGCTACCAGAAGGTAGAGTAAGTGCCATTCCCTCCCTACAGGGGATTTACTAGAGGCTGAATAAGGTCACAGAGTAAGTCACCACAAATGTCTCTGATCTCTGTTTTCATCTCAAGACATGAATTTGAAGTCAGTGCTAAGGCAAAGCAAGCGATGTCTCAGAAAATAGTCATGTGGACTGCCAAGTATTCAGAAACAACAAAAAATGAGGCCTCAACTGGATTTCTTTGGTTTTTTTCCCAGCCAGATACCTGTGGAATTTCAGACATTTCCATGGCCATTCTTTAGCAGGTGTTGAAATAAAAGTTACCATTTCCTGCTCCTTAAGGGTTCTTAGAATTAGGCTTCCAGCCATAGGCTTATCTAAAATCCATGGAATCCAATTAAAACTGCACCAAAGTCTAGCTGAATGATCTTTTCAGGAACTATTGGTAACATGAATTAGAAGTTTCCATTGAGCTAAGAGCATCTATTGCTGGTGAAACAAAATAAATTCCATCTAATGAAATAACAGCTGATGGTCATGCATGCAGTACAATTGAAAGATGATTGCTTAGCTTTTTAGATTTTTCAGTTGTCAGTTGACAATTAATCCTGCACTTGATTTCCTTTCTTTGGAATTTGAATACCCATATCCACAATTTCAGGGTAGAGAACATAAACGCTAAGAGTATCTCAGCTTTGCCAGTCAGTGTTGAGGTTATATGCTGGAGAGTTAGAGTGACCTAAGAGTCATCCTCTTGCATCCTACATAACTAGGACATTTTCTCCAAAATTTAGGCTTTTTTTTTGCATTCTGGCTGCTCTACTCTTACCCTTCATCCCTTTATATGCAGACTTGAAATAAAATAAGGTATGGTGCCCTTTCTTCACTGAATGACCCCTGAGAAGGGATAATGCACTGCTAGATTTCAATATGCAACGGCAAAAACATTTCACTGACCACTTAAAATCATTGAAGAGTACACAGTTTTTATTGCAAAGTCTAGCAGCACTCCAGCAGAAAAAGTTATTTACTTTAATTCCACTGAATGCATTAGCACAGCAATTATTTTTTCACTTTGCTAAAAATGCAGTTGCACCCCTATATCTCAGATAGAGCCTCCAAAATAAAAAAAGTGGTAAACAAAACAATTAGTTCCTGAAATAAAGATCCTGGATTTTTTTTTAAGGCAAGCAACCACTAAGAAAAGGTTTTTTTCCTGAGCTTTTCATTCAGAAGTCCCAAGATATTTCCATCTTATGAGATCCTCTGGAGACTGGAAGTGCAATTATAATAATTTTGCAGATTCTGAAGACTTGTCATGTAAAGTTCATTTTTCTTGCTAAACGTTTTACAAAGCACCATCACTGTTTGGAACAGAGTACAAGAGAGTTGCCTCTTTTGCCCTTATTACAGAACTACTCCAACACAGCAGTATCTGTAGCAACAGTTCTTGTTAATATTATTTAAAGCTGTGATCAGTCTAATTACTCAACTCCCACAAAAGTTTAATATCTAAAACATGTTGCTGAGTCCATTGTTGTTGATTTAAAAGTAGAATAAAATCAAAAGTTAGGCTGACAGAGTTATAGAGCTGAATATCAAAGAGCAAAAGAAAACACGGTAATAATAAAATTATTCTAATGCAATGTGGTAGCAGCCAACATACAGGACCTTTCAAAGGTACCTCATTGCTCAGTAATGGTCTCTTCAACAGCCTTTCTCTTCAGTCACATGAAATCAATCTGATTACTTCTAACAAGGTTATATATAGAAAGAAAAAAAAAAACTTTTAATATATTACAACGTAAAACTTTTCTCAACAGGCAGGGAGACACAGCAGGAATCACACAAAGACATCTATTTCTAGTCCTGAAGATTTCCATGTATTAAACAAGCACCTGTGATTAATTCGGTAGGGAGGAGGAATTGATTTTAATAATATTTTCCAAACTATTACAATTACTTAAAAAGATACAATCTGTCATGTCTGAAATATGACAACATGGGATGTTTCTCAGTGAATTCCTAGAAATACTCCAGCTTTTAGAGTAAAACTTATAATTCCAACCTTAAACATTACAAAATATCAGTCATAAGGCCTCTCACTATTATTTTTCAAAGGTGATTATTTTTCACCTGTTTTCCAAGCCAACATATTGCAGAAAAGGAGAAGCACATCCCTCACTGCTACCTGAATCTACACGGTATCTGTATCAGTAGTTCTGGAAGCAGAGTTTTAGAACACAGGAAGCTGGTGAGCACGGGAGCGTGAAAAATACACTTTTTCACTTGACTGAAATTTATGAAATGTGCAGCACCACTTAGTGTACCACCAGCATCCCAGATGTAGACATTTGCATATGGAGGCAGCAGTGAACATGCCCACCTGGTATATTCTCTTTTAAGGTCACTAAACCAACTGTTGAAATATAATATTATCAAAAAACCAATAAATAACCATTGACGTGAAACCCATGGGACACCAATCAAATGGATTAAAATACACATTTTATAAATGTGTATCTAGCAATTGCAATTAAAGTACTTGCCTAGAAGAGAAAATAAAGCAATTAACTGAAAAAAGGTATGTTAAGATATCTATCTATCCCAAAGGTACTCAGCAGTATACAACTTATTTTATAGTTATGCAATAACATTTTCACATAGACAACTCAGCACTCAGCAAGGACAGATTTTGGCTCTTGCACTTTGTAGGAGGGTTTGGGTTAGTATTTTTCTGTATTTAAAAGAGAGCAGATGAGGCTCAGCAAAGATGAAGAAATCTGGTTTTCCTCCATAAGGATAGGAGATTTTGCCATTTGTGTTTTAAGGAGTGTTTATCAGGGGTAGTAGAATGTATATTCTTTGAATTTAGGTGGGTAGCTATAGGTAGTGACAGGTCACCTAACTGTCTGTTGGTTTTGCTTTTTCTCATTTCACCACAGATGTCAGTGCTGTTAACAGACATACAGAGTGTGTGTTTATACTTAATTTTGTATGCTTGTGGTTAGAAGTCTAGTTTGGTTCAAAGTCAAGGCAAACTTGGATATATAATGTCTCACAGGAAGAGTTACTGAAAACATGCTGGTGAAAGATCAGCTATAGAAGGAAAAAGTAATAATCCAGCTCTTAATGTTCTAATCTCTCATTAAAATCTTTGGAAATAACTTCTATAGAAAGATATCCAGCACCAATTCACTTATAATATTACATTAGCATAATTCAACTTCCAGTGGAAAATTAAACAAATAATTCCCATAAATAAAAGAGAAAGATAAATGACAGGGTTTTATTACCAAAGGAACCACTGACACTCTAATTAGTCACACAAGGATTATGCTTAGGGCAGATGAATCCCCTAAAGTGTGAGCAGTATTTTTACCTCCTTCTATCAGGAAAGGAAAAGTTTAGGTCATCTGAGGGAAATCAAGGAAGCAGAGAAAAATACAATTGTACCTCCTTTTCTCCTCCTCCAAAGACAACCTGGACATGCCCAGGCTGGGTGTTGGCCTTAGCACACGCCGGGAGGTGAGACTGCCCATGCACTGCACGGTGCTGGGAGGACAGCAAACACCCCTCTCCCCAACAATCACTCCCTGTTAATATTTGATAGACAGCCAAAGCGCTTCTGTGAAGAAAACTAGTGAACCACCTATGAAAAAATAAACTGCTTTTCAAGAACATCCATCACTGGAAAGGGCTGATTTTCTTGTCCTCAAACAACCTTGTTCCTAAGGCTCCTGGGCTGCTTCTGAGTTGTAGAAAAGAACATATTGGGGGTTCGCTATATGGTGTGATCTCTTTTGTTACTCATTCACTCATTCATTTTCTCTTTCCTTCACCGGCACAGGGTGCCTGACTGTGAAACCAAGGAGCCACTAAACTGACCCATATTGCTGTTGTGACACTAGTAAACTACACATATTAATACCAAGGCATCTAGCATGGCACTAATAGTTGGATTATTAGTGGCTGAACAAGCAGGCTTAGGCAGCCTTTATTAGGCTAATGAACAGATTTTTCCAACCAATGTCCCTAATCACCGTGCCTGCCTGCAGTAAAATAGCATGAATAACTGTTAAACCAGATACAATTAAGGTCCTCACTGGGATTAGAGCTACGGAGCGGCTGTTCCCAGGCACCTAGATCCCTGTTTCCTAATTCTAGTTAATAGGAGACCTTCTGCCTGCTTTCTGTCTTAAGCCAGTAAAGGAGAAGGGGAGGGAGGGGGGGAAAAAACCCTTTGCAGAATATCAGATCCTCTCTCCTAACCTTTCCTGGATGAATAGAGACGGATTGTGAATCGTGCAAACCTAACATCTTCTAGAACAATAAGGCCCTTCAGTGATAACAATAGTACTAATCATAATAGTAGGCAGCTCCAGCCCCTTTCTATCATGTGCAAACAGTTGGGGCAGAATATGAAATTGCTTTAGAAATAGATACTGACTTTCCCCCCCCCCCCTCCCTTTCACTTGCCTACTAAGAATAGCCTAATTTATTCATGCTTTTATTTGGCAACAGAAACTAGGCTGACCTGCCTCCCTTTTTATTCACACAGATAAAAGGGCTTTGGCAAAAAGGCAGAGGACACTCTCTGCATTTAAAGGTGTCTAGTGTTGCTCTCCAAAGGAATGACAGAATGGTTACTGCTTCTTTCATTGGTCCTCCTCTGCTCTCTGGCCTTCATCTCTTTTCTCTCCGACTTTCTTTGGGGCTGTTCATGCCATAAAAACTAGGTTAAATCTGGGGCGGAGGGGAGGGGAGAGAGTAAAAGAAACTCAAGTGCCTTCAGCATCTCGTTCAGAATAGTGTGGCACTGTGCAGCTACAGAGGTCCTATGTGTAGCTCACAGTCTTGGAACTCCGGGAAGAGAGCATGATTTAGAGATTTTGCTGAGAGCGTGTGTGTTTGGCAAGGGGGGAAAGAAGGGGGACTGAAAAGGGCTTGCGTTAACCCTTCTCCTATCTTTGTGTAACAAGAGTTGCTACTCAGAAAACGTGAGTCACTGCAGAAACACCTTGCATTCCAAGCCCAATCCATATGAGACAGCCTGGCTGTATGGATCGTGCTGACGTCCTCGGCTGCGCTCACGGCAGAGCCCTCCCGAGCAGCACGCGTGGCCCAGCCATCACGCTGCAGACAGATAACAGCCAAGTTAATTGCTAAGTACAAACACAGGCATCTTTCAAGCTGGACAAAACCCCTATGTATCCAAACACAGCTTCAGTGGCTGCCTGTGCATCCACTTGGTGAGCAAAATGCTGAGTTATCTGGTGCTGGATAGGGGTAAGAGGGCTTCTGTCTGGATGAATAAAGTTCAGCTGCTCCCTGCTTGATTAGTAAAACCTCAGTCTAAATAATAATTTTTAACAACATATCAGAGGTGGTTGGTTATGTGTTTTGGCACTCCTGATGGTGCTGAAAAAGTGGAGGAGCTCTGACTGACTATGGTGCCAGGGACTGTCTGCACAAGATAGCCACAACCAGTCACCCACAAAGCAGGGTCTTCTGCAGGCTGCAGGAGGCTCACCTTCCCCATACTTCCTTTCAGGTGTTTCAGGTGGTTTTCTCCATGATTCCACTATTCTCTCAAGTTTATTGCATTTTTTATTGCATGCATTTTTTAAAAGATGATCTAAAATAGTCACATAAAGAGGAGTCAGAACAAACACAAGGATGTTGGTGTGCAAGACCAGCTTAATATTATCTCCTGCCCTTTTAAATTCAATCACACCCACCACAGACTAATACTTGCCCTTCTCAACATCCGACTCCTGGTCTATATTTGTGATTTATCACCCAAATGACTGATTTTGTTCCTTCTGTACCTTTTGGACTACCTCATTTTCTCAGCTATGCCAAAATAAATATGAATTCAACAGATATATTATGGCTTACTCCACTGCAACTGAGAGCAGAATGTGACTTGTCTTCTCAGATGCATTATTAAAGAACCTAGCGAGAGCACAGATTTTCCTGCTATGTTATCACATGATAAGGTCGAGTTGATCTGCAAAGTGAAACCTTTCAGAATTTTATTTGGCAGTTTGCTTTAAAACATCAAGTGGTAAATGGTTTCTGCTCTATTTCAGTTCTCATGAACACAGTTCTTTTACGACTGAACCCTTCAACAGGTTAGCAAACATTGTCTCTCTGCCAAGACATGCCATTTCTTTTTTTGTAGAATACTTCTTTTCTTCATTCCTCTGCCAACCCTTTTCTCTTCTCCACACACTGCTTTCAGATTGCCAAGACATGATCGTGTGCTTTAAAGTTGATTTCGGAATTACTTGGCATATCTTCTTAGCTTTCATCTATTTTCCTATCTGGAAACACAATAGAAAGTTTTGACTTTCGAGAATTATTTTTTTTAAGCACCCCTTTCCAGAAGCTATCAAAGTGCTAGCTACCACTGATTTTGTGTAAAAAACTAGACCAGCAGAATTAATATTCTTTTCATACACAGTTGAAAAAGGTTGAAACTTCAAAGCTAAAATTCAGATATAACCTCCCTGCAAAGCTCAGGTATTGGCATCTTCTTATCAATCTTAAAAATGAGATGCAAGAAGTCTTGTGCAAGAGTACATATCCTAATCCACTCCAGCACTGTCCAAGAAGGATTTAGACACCATGTAACCATATAAAATGCACCAGATTGGGCATCCAGAGACTTGTGTCCATAAGAAGTCTATTAGTAGAGTTAAAGCCACAAATAGTAGTTGTGGGCATCTCATCTGTCATTCTGTTACACTGGCAACAAAACATCACTCTCGCTTCTCCCACTGATCAAAAGATCTTTCCAAGTCCTCAACTCATTCTGGTAGCTCTGTCCTAAATGCTGTTTCTATTTTTTCCACACACTCTGTGAAGTTGAGGCTCAGTAACCCTGGAGTTGCCTCCTTATCTTCCTACTCCTTACACAGCCAATAATCATGCTTGCCATTTTAAGAGACAGCCTCTGTTTGGGAGTCCAGAATTTCTGTCATTACCTTTTCTGGTTACTGCATTGATGGAAATGATCTCCACCTTTTAAGTGTGACCTACGTTCTCTGTCCATGGATGTAGGATTTTGCATTTGGCTGCATTATTTCATACTGTTTATTTCTGCTGCCATTATGTGTCTCCCTTAACCGTTCAGAGTGAAACCTTTTTGGGCAATCAGTGTACCTGGCTATGTGTTGATGTGGTGTCAAGCACAACAGATCTTCATATTCAATGAGCTTTACTAGCCTTCTCCTCTGCACATACCATTCACACAGCCACCTTTATGTTGGACTGCTTCTCAATGCCTCTAAGTATTCAGATGCAAAGATATCACAAGAGCGACCACATGTCTGTTTACTGCCTCTCATCCATTGCCTTGAGTTCAACACAAAAATATGCTCATTTACATAACCTCTTGTCAGACATGCATACTTAAAGGCTAACCTGGCCACACAGCACAAAATTATGAGCTTGCTTGCCAAGACCTTGCACTCCTACACTTCATAATAGGATTCAGAACCATCTACAAAAGTAAAAAATACCTTTTCTGCCAATAGAGCAGAGAAAGGCCAAACTTGGGACACTCTTAGAGCTTCCTACCTCCCATGTATTTATAGAACAAAGATCAATACATATTTCAGATGTACCTATATTTATAAAGGTGGGACTTATAAGACACAAACCAGTACAGAGGTATTCTCTTCAAGTGGATCTTGCCATACACACCGGCAATCAATCTATCCTATGGAGAAATCACCCTCCAATGAGGTCTTGCGGGGTGTCACTTGCAATCTATCAGCCCGAACAGTTGTGTAGATGAGGATCCAGGATTTTAGTGTGAAATCTGTTTTAATATTTTTTCAGCCTTTCCATGGGCTGATGCTATAGGTTTGGTGGGATCAGTGAAGGGCTCAAGGCATGACAACGAAACAGTAAAATCTCTGTAAATTCAGTGATTATTCTTAGCAGCAGGGAGTCTATATTTTCTGGAAAATAGTCCAGGAGAATCACTCTCAGAGTATAATATGGAAAGAACCAAGCTACGCAAACCATACAAATATATCTAAGTAAAATGCGACTTTGTTAATTTTTCCCAGGAGAAACATATAAATCACATGCTACCACCTGTTGCATTTGCCAATTAAAGGACAGTGGTTTTTAAATTCATCTCTGCAAGTTTTTCAAAATTCCTTAGTATTTCATTCCTCAAACATTTAATTGCTTCTGACTGCCTTCAGGAGGTGTACTGGAAGAAAAGCCGTTGTACAAGGCAGCTGGGAGATCTCAAGCAGTTCCAACTTTTCCCAGTTAATTCTATAGCCTGAAAGCAAGCCAAGATCTTGGATTAACACTAGAAGGGCGAGGATTGTGGCTTCAGAGTTTGTTACAAACAAAAGCACATTGTCAGCGTATAGCATCCAATGGTACTTCAGTGAACCATCCTTGGCACCCTGAATGCTTGGGTGAAAGCATACCAAAATTGCCATTTATTTCAGGGCATCAGCAAACTCTGATGTTGTTGCAAGCCCATAGAGATCAGGCATTTGTAGTTTAGCAAAAACCCCAAACAAACGCAACCCTCTCCTTCACCCAAAAAACCACCTCCAAACCTAAATTCCTGACTGCAAATAAAACAAACAAAAAGTTATCTTGCATGCAGGAACCTAATTAGACTCATAGAGATTTTAGTCAAATTAAGGAATTATATTTTGCAAGCTTGATATATATCTCATTATATATTATGCCTATCTCAGACTGTAACAATCACTTATTTCCCCAGCTGCTTTTTGCTTAAGATGGCAAGTTAGCAGTCTACCTACTTTTCCCCCTGACTCCCAGAAGTCTTAACAATGTGTAAATTCAATGCAGGCCATATGCAGTTTATTTAACCTCTCCAGGTGCTCTGGGAAAGGACTTCTAGCCTGTTGCTGATCTAATTTCATCTTCTGTCTTCACCTTTTCCTTAAAACCACAGTAAAACTAATAACAGCCTCAAAGCAAGTCTTCAAAGCAGCTTGTCAATTTTCCTTAAAGAAAAAGTGAAGGATCAACCACTTTTTTTTTTTTTTTCCTTTTTGTATAAACAACCTGAAATGGGGATCTAAAAAGAGCATGGCATTAAATTTCTGTTTTATTTCATGCTCAAAGTACATGCAGTATGTTTTATGGTAATGAATGCGCGATCAGAGATTAGGAGTACATCAGCTGAGGAGTTGAACACAGCTCCCATGAGGACAGGGGAAAAAAAAAAATCAACCTATAAATACAGCCTTTATTATAATACTACAACTCTAGAACATCTTATTTATGACTTGAGTGGAAAGATTTATGTACTATTAGTTCCAGATTTCATGAGAATTATGTACAGTTATGATAAGGATGTGTACATCTCTGGAAGCTTGTCAAAATGTCTATGAAAATTCTGCATGGTGAATTCCCCTGGTCACAGACCACATGTCTTACATGATGGCTTCTCAGGCACACCATGTTCTTCTCTTAGTTTATTCTTAGAAAGCAAACTCAGCAGGTAGAACTGTTTTTGTGCTCTGTCTGTATAAACCCCAGCACAGTGGGATTCTTCTACATTGGGATTTTAGAGTGTTAGGATAATGCAGATAATAAAAATCAAAACAATAACAATATGAAACAACATAGGAAACCAAATTCAGCACTGTACAACATATACAGCTTCCAGGAAACCTGACCCAACTCTAATCTGCCCTTTGCTCTACAACTTCCCCTATAAAGTCTTGAAAATGCATTATTTTGGAGATGGGACTGTGTCAAAAAACTCCACTTTAAAAAGAAATTCTTCATTGTGTAGGGTGGGGTTTTTTTACATGGGAATACAGAAAATTTTAGTATCTATCTTCAGAGTCTGGCTTTGGGGCCAAGAACTCTTGGCCCTCAACATACCGTGTGAAGCCCTCAGACAGGTCAAGTACTTCTGAAGTAAATACCAGAAAATTTCTTTGTTGTCAGACGCCTTGGAGTTCCCTGTGGGTCTGGGGCTGTGTCTGTGTGATCTGCTCTGCAGATCAGCCCATTTACATTGGGGGTTTCCCAAACCTGGGCAGCGATGCCACGCATTTAATCCCCTACTGAACACACACGGCCCGCCTGCACCGCAGGCACTCTCAGAAGGATCAGGGAGGGAGACATTGCAGATGCTGTTGTACCTCCAGACATGAGGGGCTTTAGCTGCTGTTACTTTAGGCCAAGAGGGAGGGAGCATAGCCTACAGGAAGAAGGAGTGTGGAGGAGTCAGGCTGCTCCTGGATTTAGTGGAAGTTAGTTAAGTAACCGTACACAGAGGATATAACTAGTAATCAGGTCATGAATCTCTGCATACAGTTATTTTTGTAAGAAGCCAAACACATTTGGCAAGCCTGGCATTGTCTCATATTATTAGCTGGCAAATAGTGTACAAAGTCTTTCAGTCCAATGAGAGCAACAGCAAAGAAGAGATTGCAGTTGACAGGAAGACAATAAAAACATCTCTGAGCACGGAACAAAGAAGGGACTTGGAACAACAGGAGCAGTAAATTCCAAGCCTTGTATAAGCGTGGAAAGAAGAATTCAGTCCATGACCAAGCAGATCATGGGTATTCAAAATACGAAAATTAAGGAAATAATTTAAAAGTGAATACTTTGATGTCCTACTAACTTGAAACACAAATAATAAAAGAATAAGATCCAATTATCTAAAATATTTGGTGAATAGACAAAGAATACATTTGATATATAGTGATTGAGAATGGAGAATAACATTTCAGCTCCTGGAATAAGTAAAGGAAATAAATTTTTCCTTAAAATGTGTTGCTCAGAGCATTGGTATCCATGTTTACATTTAGAGATCTGGAAGATTCACTAAACACAGGAAAGAATCATGGGATAAATAATTTAGGTGATCCCAACATAAAGGACTGACTTCTGAGAGACCCAACAAGTGTCTGAACAGAAAGCACTGAGTTGCGGAAAATATACATAAAAACCAGATTAACTTAGAGTGAAGAGCAAGTATGCCAGAGGCTGGAGCAAAAGGAATACAGGTGAGATAGGCATAAACTTGTCAAATACGTTGGCACCATGATGTCAAAATTAAAATGAAAAATAAGAACAGAGCACACCTCCATGCACCCCAAAGTACTCATTAAAAAGACCCAAATAAAAAAAGCATTTAGCCTGTCACTGCAATCACAGAAAGTAAAGAAATGCCACCCCCAGACACCAGGGTAGGCAGTCAGTCTATTGCAGCAGAGAGGGCAAGAACTGGAGGCTCCTTTAGGAGAGTCCACCTCAGCCTGACTCTCAAAATTACCCAGAATGATCCTAAACATGGGAGTCACTGGCAGAGCAGAGGCAGAGGCAAGGATAGGGCTGGAGGAAAGTTTAAGGGTTAGAGATCATGCAGAAGCCAGAGCAGGAGCAGGGTCTTGGCTGCCAGAAGCAGCCAGCCTTGTGAGAAGCCATGACTTCCCACCCCCAGGCAGGCTGCAAGGGACCCCACACACAATTCTCAGACTTGAAGGCGAAGGGCACAGGGCACGTCCCAGGAGACACCAAGGAAAAGCCTTGGATTTGCATACAGAGCACAGACTATCATTTTGGACAGGTTTATTTACATCAGAGAGCTACCAAGAAACAGGCAGTGAAGTTTTACAAGCACTCTTACCCTGCACAGAATGAAAGAGGGATATTGGTGATAGCCAGGCTTTGAGCAGCCAGCACAACCCCTTTACTTTCCCTCTCCTGAGGAGTGATTTTTCCTTATCTATATCTGTGACCTGGATCTTGCTTTTACACCAATCCTGGTGAAGTTTGCTTTATTGTGATGGAAAAGTCAGCAGCAGACCCATATCCCCTCAAGGGACATCCTGGTACCAGTCACTCAACCCATGGTTGTGTTATAAAACAGCAACCTTCTGCTTTGCTAAAGTGCAGACATATGAGCCGTAAGCAATTTGTATAAAATATTTTAAGATACCAAGAAAAGAGCAAAAAAGCAATGAGAAACAATAGCATACTGTTAATTTTTGGGTCATTTAACACAACTCCTGGTAATTTTCTTATATCTGTGCATCAAGTTTAAAACTGGAAAAAAAAAATCATCATCTCTCCTTGTGTACATCACAGCAAACCCTACTAGGATACTTCAAGTTTGTCTCAGTTGGCTTCTGTTATGTTGACTTCTGCTACAGGATGAGTGAACACACTGAGGAATAGAGCCATAATTCTGCTCCAAAATCTAATGCCAGCTGGAAACAGTGAAATTATGACATTGGACTTGTCAGTGGGGATGTCAACAGCAGTAGTATGAAAAGGTTTTATGAAATACTTTTTTTTGCAGTCCACCAGATCCTGTAAAAATGTGCTGAAGTTGCCTGTTATAGTTTGATCTAGGCCTCTTTGGATTCATACAAGTCTAATAATGGGCTTTAATAATCTCTGGATCAGAACATTTTACGATAAACATGTCTATAATAGCAATTTTTACATTCCCTAGAAGAAAATATTTTGGTGTAAGCACCGCTTCTCCACAAACAAGACAGGAAATAGGCTGCAACTAGCTTGCCTCTTGTAGAAGTTATTTTTTATTTTCTTTGTGTATTACAGCATTTAATATAACAGTAATCTGTAACCATGACTGAACTAAAATCTAGAATAAACTGGCATTATTCCTCTTGGCCACTATTTGATGAAGCAACTGGTTAAAGGCTGGCATAGGATTTGCACAAGAGTATTTTTTACTGCTGGTTTTATAAGAACAGTATTTAAGAAACTGCCATGGAATTAGTAAAAGTAACTAGCTTTAGTAAGGGTAATGCTAACTAAACAGCTCCAGACAAAGTGTCCTATGCTTTACAAACCTTTGCACTCTGCCAGAAGAATGTGGGAAAAAAAGCTAATCAAAAAAAGACAAAATAGAAGCATTACCTCATCATGACGCAAACTGCCATAGCCTAAACACTGATCCAAAAGGAGAAAACTAAACTAGTGACTCCAGAGATAGGAGTAAACCTTTGGCCACATCAAATGCTCCACTCTTGTTAGAGAAATACTTGCTCCCAGTAAAGTAGCAATCTCTGGTTTTATCCTACAAAAATGAAGATAAAGATAAAAAGCAAATAAAAAAATGAATTGTTTTCAAAATAGAGTGTGATTTCTTTAGGCCAGACTATGCCTTACAAATTATTTGTAGATAGCTGATTGCAGAGAAGCATCTGTCATAATTCTGACCTCTGTGTGTTGCCATACCCTAAGGCAGCAATAACATGTGCCTTTTACTGAATAGCACCAAATCATAAAGCAGTATGCCAATATATTAGCCACAAAGCATATATGTAGGTATGAAAGAAGAAATTACTTTAAGAAGAAAGGAGAAATTACTTTAAAGTTATGCTGTCTCCTGGAATGAAATTCTTTGTCTGAATGACACTCTGGACTAGAAAGCTCAGTGTGCACCAGGGAGACTCCTCAGAAGTTTCTTGTTTCCCTTTAACATGGCTCAGACATTTGTCAGCTGTGCAGCTATGAGGCATAGACACTGTCAGTACAAGTTCAGTATTTTGTCCTGACAGTCATGCCTCCTTTGAGCAGCACTGTCAAGATATGGTCCTTCCTACCATCAGAAGCATCTGGAGAAATGAAAACAATCAACAACACTTTTTTGCAGATAAAAAAAACACTGCACAAATTACCTCAATTTTCAACTGAAACTGAATTTCTCAAACTTTCTATATGCTTAGCACAAATTATGGTTCAATTCAGACTTTAGGCAAAGGCAAACAACAACCCCAGAGCAGGCAACTCCATGCACAATGCTCATCCACTTACAGCAGCTTGATCATTTAAGTGTGCTACAGCTTGCCTGTCGTTTGCTTCATGCTGCTTTTGGAGCTGTTTTTTCCATTTGTTTGTGTTGAAGGCTGCATTTGTTTTCTTTCCTTGTACTGAAAAAACTGGAGTACTGTTGACAGTAAAATTATTAGGCCCTTTACCCTAAAGTTGTCAACCAGTCTTGGCTGTTAACAGATCTAACAATTAGGTAATTAAAAGTATGATTGACAGGCAAACAGCGAAAGAAACGAAACCTGTTATTGCACCCCTTCAGTGCAACAAATAAACCCTCTGTACGTTTTCAGTATTCACTGGCTTCAACAGGCCTAATTATCCCTGGTTGATGAGTATGTGCATAGCATTCAGAAAGTGTAAGGTTTTCATGTCACTTGTTTTTTTCTTAGGTTTCTTTTCTTTTTTTTTTTTTTTTTTCCAGCTAGAGTCCTTTTTCTGATATGTGTGTGCATTTTGAATATAATGCTAAAATACTCGATGTCACCCCGACTGCTGGAAATAAGCCAACATATAATAATATCCTATCAGGAATGCTTAGGAAAAATAAATCACTCCAGATCCTTGGGAGTCAGTGATACAACTGCTATTCCCTTGTCAGAAGCAGGCAAGCGCATATGTTTAGTGCTGCACTTCAAGGTAGGCAGTCAGAGCTGCTCTGCCGTACGGGACCAGCCTGGATGACTGACAGTAACAGAGCTGTCACCGTGTGTTTCCCATTTTCTGCAGTGTGTGGTTCTGCACCCTGCTGTGTACCTCTTCAGTAGCCACTGATTTGATATGATGCATTCTGAGAGGCAGAACACCTGATGATGTATTTTAAAATTAAACCAAAACCTTGCTGCTCTTTTCCAATTTAGACATCTAGGGAGAATTCTGCGCTGTATGGGATCCTTTAATTTTTTATTCTCCCTCTTTCAAATCACATTCTCTGCCTTTCTCACACACAGACCAGGCAATAAATCTGTGTGTGCTTCGTTTTTGGTGGGCATCATTCAAAGGCTGATTTGTTAGGTGTAATTACATTCACAGCAGTTTGAAAGAATTGAGCTAAGCCGCCTGCCCTTCAGCTGCAAGTCTTGGTTTACAGTGCACCCTATTAATATGCAACCGGGCAGACAGATGAAATGCCCTCAACAGGTCTTAGATGTCTTTAGCATCTTAGTCCCCCAACTCTGTAAACATTGGTTCACTCTGGGAGCAGGGACTGCTGTGCTGCACAGGCAATGCCACTCTGGGGGAAGGGATCCTTCCAAGAGCCTGAAAGCCACCTGAAATGGCTTTAGGGACTTCTCAGATATTTACCCTTTCTTGTGGCTAACAGTCTGAGCTTGCAACCACAACTGGCCAAGCAGAATTCACCATACACAGCCAGGCTGAGAAAAGAGGGGAGAAAAATCCTCTGATAAACTACCCCTGCAACCTCACTCAGCAGGGCCAGGACCTCTAGGTCTTCAAACTAAATGACATCAGAGCAGGTGACTACACATGGGGGGGTTTTTTGGAACAATAATCAAGATAGATGACAATACAGCTACGCTGCTGTCTCTCTCCTCCCACTGTATTTCCTCCTCTTCCTACACACTATCATATCTCTTTCATGTCATATTCAAAGCAGCATTTCAAACCAAGAGCAGGAGCTAGAAATGGCTTGTTGGAGGGAGACTGTTCTCTCAAGCATGATATAAAAATTGAGATGGTGCTATAGAGGAGATTACTTTTTTTTTTACACATGTATTTTAAAAGAACTTGGCCAATCCTGTAACTAGGATGGGATACAGTACCACTGTTAATGCAATACCTTCAGTCTCTTAGCTTTGCTGTTTCCTGATTAAAGGAAAAACAACTTCACAGGCTTTCTAGAACTATGGTAACCTCACCATCAATGCTTACACACAGACCAAGAATACGGAGAGGTTTTTCTGGAGTAGCAGATTTGCCCATTTCTATTTTCTTTTGAATTTGATCCATAGATCTTCCCCTCCTGCATGTTCCTGCACCTCCACCTTAATGCTAAAGACCTCTGTGTCCCACCACCAGCTTGAAATAGCACATGAGCTCCTGTGGGAACTGGACAAGGGAAAACACACAGCAGCAAAAACAAAGCAGGTGGTCTGCTGGCAGATGCCCCACATCTTTGAGACTTGAAACATATCTCTTGCTCTGTATTAAACATGGCTAAAATTGGTTCACAGGTTATCAGCAAGAAGGAAAGGATGGGTCTGCAGTCATATCCCTGACCTTTCTTCATGCATTCAAATGAAAATAATTTTTAAAAAATATATGCACCTTGACTGAAATTTGAGGAGGAAACAGTGTCTTTTTTGCAAAACTCTGAATATATAGAAAACCTCAAAGGTCAATTACAGGGAATTAGTGGGCCAAAAGCTGTGTAGAAGCAGATTTATATCTTTACAGCATAGAGAATGAATTGCTTATCAGGGCAGGGTTTGACCTAAGGGGAATTAAAACAAACAAACAAACCAAACCCCTAAAGATCAAGTCTCAGGCTCTCTGTAAGATTTAAGGATGTAAAAATTTCCCAAGTAACAAGCTATTTTTATACCATCTATTTTAAACCTTTCTATTCACAAGATGATTCTTTTTTATTCATGTTCCTTCAATCTATTACGCAGTCCATACTTTCTAGCTACTACATTTTAGGACCACACAAATTGTAAATATTGGTTTGTATTAAAAACAGGTCTGAAGATTTAGCATTTGCATCCAAAGTCTTTTCAAAATTCATGGATGTTTTCACATTTCAGACACCTAAAGGCCTTGATTCTTCAAGATGTAAAGCATTTTCAGCTCACTCCAAAGTCCAAGGCAGTTGAAAGTGCTCTGTACTTTGAAGGGTTGGGCACATAATTTAAAAATCTCTGTTAAAAAAAACCCCAAACAACCAACAACGCTCTCTTCAATGATCCATTATTTAAGGGGTATGAATTTAATTACTTACTGTAACTAAGCTCAAGAAAGCTAGTCTTCTCACTTGGAAGGATACCAAATTTCCATGTCTGCATATAGGCACAGTCACATACAGTGTGACCTTAACAAGATTTATGGTGTGGTTTATTAATTCTCTAAATTGGTTCCATAAATCTACACTAGCCCTCACTATTTAGCTGAGTAAACTGTCTTTGATCTCTGCAGAGAGAAGAAACATACAAATCAGATTTCTTTCATAAAGGTACTGGGCCAGACCCTGCCCTCGGAGGTATGGCCAGCAGCTCCTCATCCCTCTCTCCATGGCAGGAATTCACAGCAGAATTTCATCTGGCATATGCAAATCACATACTCAATTAAAGCAGTTTGAATTTCTAGATGATGGGCATTTTATCTGTGCAGTGCTGCTCATTTTTCAGCAACTAAGAAGTCCTGGGGAATTTGGGAGATTTTTTCACATGAGGAAAAAATTAACTTTGCCTCAATTTATTTACAGAAAGCTGTTAAAAGATAACACAAATATTTCTCTTAGAACAACACAAAGATAACTCCATGCAATATCTGCTCTGTAGGTTTAAGTAATGGACTGGCTGCTCATGCTCCACAGTGGACCAACCTCAGGTCTCTGGGTTTGCAGAGCTCTGTGCTAGGATATTCTATATATTATCTCACGGAGAGTTTTCACACAGCAGGTTTTCTTCTTACCTATAGAAAACCATACTGGGCCTAGATGTGGCTTCTTTCTGGCAGGCTGCTGTGACAGTTCACATTGCTGCTGCCGCTGCCCTGCCAAAATAAATCACAACCAGTTCCACTAAGCCTCTAAACAGTTTTGATAACAACAGAAGTCAAACAGTATTTTAGAGAATGGAAAACAGTGAACTCAAGAAACCTGTGCAACATTAAGATACCTCAATTTTGTTTCATGCTGATCAGGAAAAAGAGGGGAAAATTAGAGTATACTTTTATTAGCATTTTGAAATTTAGCTTTAACAGTCAAATTAAGACATGATGTGTTATTAAGTAACAGCGTGTTTGCAAACTCATAAAAACTGAAAAATATTTCACTGAGTTAAAATCAAAATGTGACACAACACATCTTTTGCATTTGCACCACACTGAGCTTAGAAAGCAGCATCATGTTTGCTACAATGTCTGGGGAAAACTGAACAAATGCTATTGCTCTTCAGTTCAGACTTGTCCTCCTTTATGTTCTTCACCTCCTCATAAAATTCAGATTTGAGGTTTGGTTAGGTTCATTTTTAGTCTCAATCCAGAAACATTTTCAAATAGAAACTGAATTATCCCATAGGCTAATGTGTATATTAATATAGCTCTTTCCTGTACTTTCTAGTTTAACTTTGAGATGAAACAGCTCAACCTTTTGTGTTGAAAATTCAAAGAAGCCAACCTGGTCTGCCTCTTTCTTTAGTTACAAAGGGGCTTCTTTTTTTAGTTATAAGTGGATTCTTATCAAACTAGATGTGAAGAACTAATTTTAATAATGGTATTATTCTTTAATTATTTCTTTAACTTTATAATTTCATCAGTTAACACAGTGCACAAGAGGTGTGCACCTCACAGAGGTGAAATTCTTTGCAGACACCATCTGGAACCAGATAACTGAGGACAAAGTATTTTGTTCAAGTCTGTGTCAAATATGACAAAAACTGAGGAGATGAACATGAACAGAATAGATTTAGAAAATACCTAAAATAATTAGTTACACTAGAATACTGATCTCCAGAAGGGTAGTCACACATCTACTGCTTCTGATAACTCCTGAGCAAGAATTCATGAACTCTAAATGAACTCCTAAATTTTACTGAAAAAAGTGAAGACACAACGCATCTCTGTCATGGTGGAAGTTGGATCTGAAGACTTTACCAAACAAAAGGCTAATTCAAGGGGCAAAATATACAGCAGGTCATGCTTTATCTCTGGAGCTGGGAGACATTATACCAAAGCTGCAGGAGCTACTTGAGTGCTAAAGGAGAGAAGTTTTTGCTAGGTACATCCACACAAGCTGCTGTCTAACAAGTTGCGCAGGAGCCAAAGGCCCAGGGTCTGTTGTTTAGGTGGATACCAATTCCCTCTCTGTCTTACTAATAACTTAAAAAAAAAAATTATAAAAGTCCCCACCACTCTAGAATTCCTGATACCATAATAACATGGTTTTGTCTTCGTTAGATCAGCATTTTATCTAGAGCTTAAATCATCCTTGTTTTTCTCCTCAAGACTCAATCCAACAAAACCACTTACTTGTTCAAAGTTAGTGCCTCGACCTGAACACAACATGTGGCTGAAGTTGCATTAACTCAAAATATAGACAGAAGTGTCCTTTGTGTGCTTGTGCTGTATACTGATTAAAGTCAACTTTTTTGATATTAAAATGAGAGCCAGCACATTGAGACTTCTCCACGTACCATGATTTCTAAACTCTCTGAACCAGAGACAATTTCTTTAACTAAAGGCACTCCAAATCCAAAATGTGGCTTCACTCTCTCTAAATGAAATTTGCCATATCTGTTGTAATTTTATTCCTGTGTGCATTATACTTGTTTCCCCATCTACATTTTCCTTTTCTTCTATTGACAGTAAATTTCATCTGCCACTCTAGCATGCTGTCACTCACTCCTGTGAAATTCTTCTGCAACTCTTTATGCTTAAGTTTGATTTCCAGAATAATTTTCTATCACCAAATGCTCTCATTATTCAATTTAGTATCTAAGTTCCTTTATGAATATGTTGAACAGCACAGCTACCAGCTGGATACTACTAAGTTCCCTTTACCAAACAAGCTGACCGTTTATTCCCACTTATTTTCCCCCCATCTTTTAGCTAGTTATTAACCCCTAAAAGGATTTTCCCTCTTGTTCTGTGATAGATGTTTCCTTCCAGGAGAAGGCAATAGCCTAGGATGTTCTTGGAGTGTGTGATAGGGGCCCAGGGCAGGTGCCCTGCTGGGCCTCTTGTTAGTGACCAGAGAAGGACAGGTGAGTGATGTGGTGATTGGAGGCTGACTTGGGCACAACCATCACAAAATTATACAGTTTTTGATTCTTGGAGAAGTAAAGAGTTGGGTCAGCAGAAATTACAATCTTGGACTTCTGAAGGGCGGACTTTGGATGTGTCACCAAAAGACATGGTTTAGTAGTGGAGTTGGCAGTGCTGGGTGAGTGGCTGGACTCAATCTTAAAATCTTAAATCCTAAACAATTCTATGATTGTATGAAAAGAAGAAATCAAGTAGAAATTGTTTAGAGAAACTTTCTGGAAATTCAAAATATACACTTATCAGCTCTACTGCAGAGGTTTTCATTTGTCTGTTTTTAATTCCTTTACACAAGCCTCCAACAAATCTGCGAGATAAAATCCCTCTATAAATGCCATCTTGTGTTTTCACAATAAATCATATTTACCCTTATTTCTACTTTATTATTAGCATGGGCTCTGCCCAGTACAGAGGTCAGATTCATTCTTGCTCAGACATTTCTCTTTTTAATTCTTGGACCAAGGAGGGCTTCTTTAGTACCATATTTTTGACTCATATTCCATTTTTCATCCACAAATACAACATTTTTCTGTAAAGCTGCTGCCTAACTAAGTTCCCCATCCTGTGCTTGTCTAAATGATTGTTATACCTCTATCTGAGGTTGGTGGCTGGTATTTCCCTGGTTTGGATCTGACAACACAAAAAGCAAATTTAGCTGGAAAAAAATTTCTTCCAAAGGGGGACCCTTTACTCACCTGAACCCTTCCCAATCCGTTGGTAGTGACACCTGATAGTGGAACTAGGAACACGTCCTTATTTATCAGTCCCCTCTGGTAATTAGTTGGGTCTGCTCTCTCTCTGGTATGCTGTGCAGGAACAGGCTGTGTACTTGTGTTACATGAAGATAGTTTAGGCATATCAAGACTTTTGCATTGATGGGACATGGGGAAGGTGATGAGTGCATTTGTGTATCTGAGGTTGTTGCGGGTGATTAAAACACGAAGTATGTGTTTTAATATATGTGTTTTATATGTGTTTTAAGTATGTGTTTTAATATAGTGAGATTATTTGAAAAATGTACAGCAATGAAAGCCACTAGAGGGAAGAAGACAAAAAATTACTTGATTGTAATACTCAACAGTATGCAAAAGGTTAGAGAAGAAGGCAGTCAAAATATAATTTCAGATCCTCATTCAAATCCCACTGAAGTAAGTGCAAAATTCCCTTTGGTTTCAATGGGGTTTGAACTTGATTGTTAATAGCCATCATTGTAAGACTGAACTCACACTTCCAATGTGTTTTAAATTTAACAAAAAAAAAAAATTAGACAGTAAGGCACCATGTGAATTGTAGAATTTGATTAATATATATATTGAAAAATCAATTTATCGAGTCCTATCCTACTTCCTTTGGAATCAGTGAGAGCTTTACCATTGATTTCAGCTGTAGAAAAACCTCACTTCTGCTTCCTAGAGGGAGCTTTCCATCTGAGTCTCCAGCAAGGAAATGCTCATTCACAAGCCGTGTGATCTAATCCATGGCAGCTTTAGCAGAACACACTGACATCCCTGGAGAGCAGGATGAAGTCAGATCAGGGCTGTAAAATGAACCAAGGCCACGTAAAGCCTTGCTTAAGTCAACATAAGGATATTAGAGTCGAGATTTCACCACGGCCTTTCCATTGCAGTGGGAACTTGAAGCCAAGAGGGTTGAGAGAGAGTTGAAGCGGGGAGACCCGGTGATGCAGGGTTACATAATAATCCAGCTTGCTAATCACAAAAGCATGGATAAGCATTTCAGCCTACATCACACAGGCAAGCAACTAATCTTGGAGATGCTTTCTGGTGGGGCATTTTATCTTCCTTTCTCTTTCTTTTTTTCTTTTTTTTCTTTTTTTTTTTTTTTCCCTCAATTGTCACATTGCCTGAGGTGAGAGGAAAGAAAAGAAGCCCCCCTGCAGATAAACCACAGCAATCAGGATAATGATTGCAAAGGATCATCAGTCTTCAGGACATGACCTGAGCATCACCAAGGGCTAGAAGAGCATTTTTCATCTCTCCCTTCCTTCTCTCCCTCCTAGTTTGTCACTGCAGAAATGTAGGGTAGCAGGGAAGCAGAGATGGTGTTTCTGATTCTTAGGCTAGACACAAGATAAAATGTACAGGTCAGCCCTCTTAGGTCAAAACCAAAGGAAAAGGAGAAAAGAATCCCTGAGAAAAGGATTAGGCAGGAATCCTGCAAATCCCTGCCTTGATTCACTTGTTCCTAGAAACGAAAAGAAGGCAACTGAGCTTGCAATTGCTTTTCCCAGATGGGAGATAGGGACTTTCCAAATTCTTCATCTGTCATCAGCCAGGGATAGAAAACCTTTGTCATCATCCCAAGGAAAAGAAGAGGGTAAACACTGGTCAGGGAGATGCTCTGTACCTCATTTATTAAGCACCTGAAGTGTAAATAATTATAGGTGAGGCCCTGCTATATGTTATTTGTTGTCCCATTATAGAATTACTATTCAACGGATTTGTTTACAGGAAAACCGTAACCAGGTTACATAAACTCCCAAAGCAGGGTCCACAAACTTACTTAATATACTTTGTTGATAGGTATCTTTTATTCCTAAAGGACAGCAATGAAGAAAACTGACAACGGATGAGAGTGCACTGAATGCTGTATGAAAATCTGTAAGGCAGTTTAAACAGATGATTACAAAAACATCTATCTGTTTTTGTCACAAATTGCATTAATCAAGCAAATCACATTTATCTGTCCCATGAGGGCACTAACAACAATTCTTTGAAGTTTTATCACAGTTTGGATGCTACAAGATTTTACTGATACCATGATATCTTAGAGGTCTTTCCCAACCTTAATAATGCTATGATTCTATGATGTGGTGCTGCTCAAAAGGGTTTAATGTGCTATTAGGAATGGAAATTAATTCATCTGTGGAAGATGAGAAGCTGATCAGCCGGACAAGAACAAATCCTAGAACAATTTGAGAGTGGAGCATCACAGATTTCAAACTCTCTCTGCCCTGGTTAACTTAAAACACATTTCAAGAGGCAAGACAAATGGGAGAAGGGAAGCCCTCCCAGTTATCAGCAGTGCCAGCTGTTTTATGGCAGGGTTATAGTAATACCTGGGAGACACGAAGGAGACACATCAAGCATGTGAACCCAGTATTGATCCTCTCCTAATGGCTGGGGTATATTAGAGACCTTTCCAGGGAGTGAGCATCAGTGCCATAGGGCTGACACAGACTGGCACCTCCCTGGCTGGAATACAGAGGAGACAGCCTCAGACTGGTGATGCACAGGAAGATCCTGAACTCATATATAAGATGTATTCATAGAAAAGCTATTTACCCAGCTTATATGCTACTGGAACCTATGGGTAAACAGAAGCTTCACTGAACAGCTCATCTGTAATGTTTCTGCTGGCCTTGCAAGAGAGATTAAATAACTACGAAATAGGATGGATGGCTGAATATACTTTTCTATTATCAAACAGCTTTGCATTAGGTTATTCTTCAGAACCATGGGGGAAAAAACCAACTTGTCTCATGTCTGAGACCTTCCCTTATTCTCCAGAAAGCTGAATGACAAAGGGGAAGTAATAACAGAAAAGTAAACCTCAACAAAACCCCCAAACTAAACATGCTCTTTTCACTGCACTGAGATCCTCCCAGAGGTGAGAGCAAAACAAGGTCTTTGGAATTTTGAGTGTACTGACAAGTTGTTGTCAGACTACATATACATATATTACACCACACTTGGCTTCTTAAATGCACATTTTACTTGGTTAGTAATGTTTTCAAAATAAATGGGCCTCTGAAATGATTGTAAAAGGCTCTTTCAGAGAGGCTAAAATGCTTCACTGCACCTAAAAATATGCAGCGACAGCACAGCAATCTGAGGTACAGTTGCCAGAGGTGTCAGAAATACTTGCAAAGGGAAGATTTAAAGGATGGAATATGCTAAAGTCCATTCCTCTACTTAAATGACTACAAAGAGACCATGATTTATGGTAATTCATTGCAAGTTCATCACATCAGAGCACCTCTCAACCTCCATGTACTAACCTTAGAAATTTACCTAAGGTGAGGTCGTATTCCTATTTCTGCTCTATTAACAATCAGTGTTGAACACATGAAAGCTCAGGAAAAAGAAAAAACTAATTTCCTGACTGCCATTGTGTCACCTCCTTTCCAGATGAAGTATTTTATTCATCTTGACTTCTGTGTCATGCTCAAGATCACCTTCAGATCAACATTTCCTGTCATGTAAAATTCAATATGCCAGTATAGGAGAATAAATGGATGTGAAGAGGATTGAAAAGAATAAGGCAAAGTACTCTTACAGAAACCCTAATTATAACCTATAATTAAAGAGTAGATGATTTCAGAAAGTTGTAAATAAAATTACTAGATTTATGGGATTTATTGCACTTTCCAAAAACTAAGACTAATGTAGTTTATATAACCAAATAGATGCCTGGAAATTCTCACTTTATCACAAAACTCAGTCAAGAAATGCAAGAAAACTCAGGAGGTCACCCTGGAAAAAGGCAGCTAAAAGTTAGCAGTACCTCCTTTAAGTTGCTTACTCTAAGGGCAAAATCTGGCATTTAAAAACTCACTTTCTTGATGTGATTTTGAAATCTGGTGCCACCAGTAAAACAATCTATGTTTTGTGCCATATTATTTGTTATACAAATATTTTACTCTATCTAAAGTGAGAAAAAAATAAAAGTACATCTCCTACGTAGGCAATGGCAAGGAGTTTTCTGTTTCCCCCTGCCTAGAAATCACACAGCAGCAGAGCATCACAGGAAACAGTGTCTTCTTCAGCTAACATTAGTAGTCCTCCATAAAAAATAATTTACACTTGATGATCCATTTAAAGCAGATCATAATTAAGTGCAATACAGTTGCACTTATTGATCCACAGACCTATTGGATCTGTACGGATCAAATTCTTATCGATCTGTAGACAAGTTTTTTTCGAGGGACCTAATTTAGATTAAATCAAATACCACATTAAATGCTTAGACTGTCTTTTTTAAACTGGTGTGTGCTCACCTGGTTGCAGAAACCTATTGCTAAAAATATTCAGCTACAGAATTTGTCCAGATTTATAAATAATGTGGCTGGGGCAGCTATTCTCCTAATGGCTGTGTGCTAAGCAGACTTGCAAAGCCTGGCATGGCAAAAATGGGATCCTTTAGATCCCACAGACTACAAGAGGAAGATCTAGGAAAGCCTTGAGGTTTCAATACAACCTAAAAGGTCTCATGCTACAGTCACAGAGCTGGTGTTGGTCACACATCTCCACTACAGAAGCACCTACCAACACCTGGATGCAATTGATACAACAGGTTCACAGATCTTGTCCACACTTTCTTCCAAATAACTGCTAAGTTAACACTGTCAGGAAGCAGAGGACTATTGCTAGAGGCAGTTTCTCTCCCTCCACTTTCACAGAAAGAAAAGTGGGAAAAGTTAAATTGCTGTAGTAATTTTAGAAACCATGATTTTATAATATTAAGAGAAGAACATTTAACCCTTTTTAATCCTTCAAAAAGACAAGTTACAATTTTTCTATTAATCTTTACTGAATAGTGTTTTATCTGCAAATATGTATCAAGGAAACAAAATAATAGAGCTAAAACAGTTTGTTAGTAGTACAGAAATAACTAACAATTTCTAGAAATTCCATTTCTTTTTTGTAATTAAGCTGAACTAAAGTTTTTGTATCTCCGGAAACTTCATTTCAAAGTGACATGTTTCATTATGTTCAAGGGATTTCGCAAAGATGAACAAAGTCCAAATGTATAAAAATTTGATTAAATTTTAGATTCAGTGAGGATATTTTAAAATCTATTTAAAATTTATTTTAAATATTTCTTCACAAGAAAATCCACACTAAAAGAGGAAACTTTTTTCTTGTTCCATTAAATGGTGAGATTTATTTCCCTTAAAAGGTTTAATTACTTCCTGTTCACTGATCTGCTCCAGTGTATTTGCAGAAGCTGATGTCACCTGGACCTTTGTACAAATTTACTTTTCAGCTTAGTGAGGTTGTTCATTATAAATAGGTTAAAGCAAATTCTAAATAAGCTATTCGCTACCACTGCTAACACCAAGAATAAAGAAAAGAAGAGAGCAAGAAGGATACTGAGCAAAAAAAAAAAAAAAAAAGCCTTCACAGTTCTGGTTTTCTTACTGAATACTGCCTGCAGCAGCTCAATTCAAATATTTAAATTATGTCAGCAACTAGACAAGCCTATTGTACTTAATATACTTTAGCTAGTCCAAAAAATTGGAATGATTTTCAGTGGGGAATACTTATTTTGTGGAATTTGATGCATTTTTTCCTGAAGTATGCAATGGGGATGATTTAAGAATTGCTCACTCTGCCTCAGTACTGGGGAACTGAAGAGGCTGCATTTCTCTCTGATTTTTGTGACCACTGCAGTTTCCTTGGTTCACAATTTCTTTCCCAAAGACCTGCTTGCAGAAATGAAAACTGAAAATCCATTCTCTATGCTGATAGGTTTACCAGCAATTAAAGGCAGTAAAATCACAAAAACTGAAAAAGCCAAGTGTCCTGCGATTTTCCTGTTTGTAGCTCTGTACCAGCCTTACAGAAGAACATGTCCCATGTCCCTGTGGCCTCATGAAAGTGAGCACCTCCAGGCTAGTCCTTACTACAGAGTTCTCAGCATGCAGGCCTGCAGCATCTCCTCCTCGAGGCTTGCCACAGCCTGAGTCTCTGATAAGCAAGTTCTTTTATCTTGGGTGTGTGACACCCGTGCTCGTTGTAGCCCTGTGCATTTCCTTTGCTTCGGCGATGGCTAAGGAAGGTGTCAAGATAATAAAAAGCCACTAAATGTCCATTGCTAACTTCTGCTTTAATTAATATTTTTCTTTCCAGTCCCTTTGAGAAGAAATTCTACGCTTGCCTATTTTACAAAAGACAGGTTCATTTTAAAATAGTTTAAAAGAGAAGGAAATGCCTAAAATCCAACCCAGAAAAAACACCAGTTTTTTTTTCTTACTACATAACACAGTTTGAAAGACTTCTGCAAATGTTCACCAGAATTTGGATTCATTGCCTTATAAAATGAAGTAATGCTAAAAAAGGTGCACTTTTTATTTGCTCTCCCTGATGAATGCTCTTGAAAAAAATTCTAAAGAAATCGATAAGTATTTCTCACAGTGAGGTACAGGCAAGGCTTGCCTCTGTTATCTATACCAATTGAGACAAAATTCAACAAACTTGAGTGGCATAGGTCAGAAAATTCTCTTATATTTTGCAAAACTAAATGAAGTCACCAGAGCAGTGCCATTAAAAGCAACCAAGACATGGAGTCATTTAAACGGCTTCCCCTAGATGGCTAGGTTAAGCTCTGTTAAAATTAATCCTTTTTCATGCTGGCAGGTGTAACAAAGAAAACCTTTTTGTATGGAGTGCAAAGAGGGTATTTTACCCTCTCAAAGGAAAGCTGCTTGATATTTCCATGGAGAAAACAGCACAAGTGATTAACAATTTAGATTTCCCATTCCTAAGCTTTGTTTATATAAATATATGGGGGATCATTTCTGAATCTGTAAGAGGATTTTCTACAGTCCAATGTAAAGAACTTAAAACTGCCATAAATGAGATGTTAAAAAAAAATAAACAGATTGCCTTGATAAATGCCAGTTATTGCAGACTGAGCTCCACTGTAGTAACACACAGAGCAGCTGACATTTAAAAGGAACCTGACTAGAATGCTAGCTCCCTAGGTAGAATTTTTCTTCTCTAAAATAATCTCAGGTCTTTGTATGGTTCCCACAAGACAAGATCTCTGTAGTGGTGCTCAGCCCTTCCCGACTCACGGTTATGACCTACTTCAGGACAGCCTTTTACACACACACAAGTAGCAAATGAGCATCTTCTTGAGCTGGTCCAATGATGGGCATGTCATTGCTGGGACAGAAGGGACTCCAGAGATCAGGTCTTTGACATAAACATGGAGAGCAAAATGAGCTTCACTCTCCTCCCCTTCCCTGATGACTTTCATTCCTCTTCTCTGCAGGATTAATTCTTTCTCAGTTTTTCCCAACTAATATTTCCTATCCCCAACTTGATTTCTGTAAAGGAATGAACCCATTTTCATTGAGAAATAGTGCTGGTTTTTTCCAAATGCAGAGACAGATGAAAATAGCAAACAATAGTAGTTTCCTCTTCATGCTGCTTTCTTGCTCTCTGAGGCTTTCCCCTCAGCACAGAGGAGAGGATCAATATGCTTTTTCCTCAAGCTCTCAGCCTGTGGGAATTGCTTCACTGACCTGTTTCTTGTCTGCCCTTCACAGGTCTCTCCCACCAGTTCTAAAGAGCAGGACCCCAGTCTCTGACTGTCAGAAGGCTGCCTCCACTTACAGAGAGGCAGCCTTGATGCTGCTTGATGTCTTGACTGCAAGCTTTTTGGAGGTATTTTTAACCTTGGGGTTTTTGGGGGTTTTTTTGCTTTGTCTGAATAAACAAATCCCTCCACTCCCATAACTCCCCTTCCTTGTTGATTAGCAAACCTTGAACTGCCTCTGCTACTCCTGATAAGCTCTGAACATATCACACATGTTAGCACAAAATTTACATAACTGACCCCCTCTCAGTTTCTGGAAAAGATGCATAAAATCTATTTCTTACTTGATATTAAGTATGCTTGTTGCTATAATTTCTCTCTGGCCCAAAGGAGGCAAGTCAAGAATGGGCAATAGAGCACTTAAAGAACAGAAGCAATAGCCAGGTTCATGACTCAGAAAGAACCAACTCCTTGCTCAGAAAAACCCCAAACAAGCGCTATAGGATAACTGTGCACTAACCCTCTACTCTTTTTCAGTGAAAGCCACATATCAAAGTACAGGGAAGGACATGCCAACCTTAGCTCCCATGTCCTTGCCATGACAAGTTGTCTGCAGCAGCCAAGCAAGATATGCAGGGTGACTTCATTAGCAGAAACAAATTAGCTTCTGACTTCTACAACTCTACTGCTGACCAAAGATTTTTTGCATCCTGATCTCCCTGACTGCAGAGGGATACATGCTGGGCATGGTCATAACTTCTGAAAACTGTGATGAAAGAAAATATAAAGTTACTCTAAACAGCTCCTGTGACTCTCCTCTGTGCACCTGAGAATGTCAGGACCATCATTGCATAAACCCCACAAGTACAGACAGCCAAAATGTCTCTGTTCTATTCACATCTGTTGAATTCAGAACACGCTTAAAACTTTGAATTAAATTTCTAGTCTTTGGAAAGTTTACCCTTTACACAGAGATGAAGAACTAATAAAGATGGAAAGAAACAATACATTTTTAAAGCTGACTGAGACTCAGAACATCGGGTAAGGACTGTTCAAAATGTGCTCACTGCCACATCATTTTGACAGTACAGCAGTGTCTCAGCAGGTTGTAATGCAACTCCTTGGTATTTCTAAGTGCACTGGGCCTCTAGGATCACTCTCTGGGAAGAGACGTCAAGGTTGTTATTAGAAAGTTGTTTACATTTAATTAAAACGCTCAACTTATCTGAGCTTCCATAAGGTTAATAAACCCATCAAATTTCTAGAGGGATTATAATCAGAACATATATGTTCCAGTAACTGTCCTCTGTTTCTGCAAGATTTCTATAAAATATTTAAGTCCATCAAATATTGAACATGCACACTTAATGATCTAAACTTTTATTTTAGAATGAGGTTTTTGAGTTTGAGAAGTTATCTGTAAATACTTAAACTCAAAAGAAAACTTGGCAGAAGCACTCTTTTAGCTAGGGGAGCTTGTGAAAATGTGATGACCTTTCATTCAGCCTGACTAGTTTGCAGAGAAACTCTGCAGCCTTTACAGGTTTAACCACTTAACACTTTCAGGTTTTTGATTCCTGCACTTTCATTGCCTAGAGCTGTAATTGTTTGTGATCCTGCACAAATTCTAGGTGATTTATTACTCTATTCCAGTAAGGACAGCAGTAATATTTCTACACTTGTGAGCCATCTCCTCTGCTGTGGTCACTGTGGACCCACTACCCAGAGCCTTGGTTCATCAGGATGCTTTTCTGAAATGCTCTCTATACTGACAAGCCAAGCATGCTGTCCAGGTGCATCCTTCCTCCCTACTCAAAGTTTGGCATGGAGATGCCCTGATCCTCCAGCTGAGAGCTGCTGTGAGAAAGACTCACAGGGAAATAAGCTGGAGTGGGGCTGGGAGCAGCCAGACGCCAAGTGGATCAGGTCCCCGGGGCACAGCAGGGAGTGCACTGCCTTCTTGGCCTCAAGACAACCTGTGCTATTTTCCACCAAGTAGCACTTGCTGATGATATCGGCAAGGCAAGGCCCACAGCCAACTCATGCATTATGTTGCTGATGTTACAGAATCAAATTTTATAGGAGAAGGCAGCTGGAAGAGGCCTCCAGAGAAATCTAGCTCACCTCTGTCCAAAAACAAGATCAGCAATGCTTGCGTCATTTTGACAGATGCTCACCCAACTTGTTTGCAAAGCCTTCCAATACCAAAGGCTCCCTAATCTTCCCAGCAAGTCTTGACTATTCTTGCTATTATAAAGTCAGGGTTTTTCTAATGACTAACCTCTCTTTACAATCTGAGTGTACTACTTTGTCTTATGTAAGATAAACAGTTTATTTGCTCCCTTTTATTTATTTAAAGATTACTTTGCCTTCCCTCAATCCTGTCTTCTACAGACAAAACTTTCACTCACTCTGCTCTTCCATACCAAGGTTTCTGTATCTGTGACCATTCTGCCTGGTCTCCTCTGGTCCCTCCAATCTGCAGTTACACTTGTCAAGTCAAAGAGGCACCCTGTTCACAGTGGTTTCATCAGAAATAAACTTCTCTAGTTCACTTATAAGGAAACACTGTGAAACAGCATCAAACCCACAAGTCAACAGGCACAATGAAAATAATTTTCCTCCTGTTAAAAGGGTGTATTGTTCTGTTACAGAAGGAAGTTGGACATATTTTATATTGTTTGCTATTAATAAGCCTGTGTCCTTTGCTTACTTCCATTATCTCCTTAATTTCTTGTTCCAGTATTTTCTGAAGAAATTAAGCTGCACTGTCTCAATTAATTTTTTTCCCTTCTTTAAATGTATACAGTCGGTTTCCTTTTCCCAGCAGTCTAGTACTTTTGCCACCATCTGAAAATTAACAAAAGGATCCATAAGCAGTCCCTTTGTAAGTATTCTCCAGATTTTATTTATTGAAAGATGAGGTCTTGCCCTTGTCTCCCTGGATTACTTATGGCAACATGGACCAAGTTGGCACTTTTAGTGAAGATGTGGCTTTCTGCCAGAGAGCAATAAGCACTGTAATCTTTGCAACTTCATTTGCTAATAATTTGTCTCTGTTATGTAACAGGGCAGCAATTGTTGGCCATCTTCTTACTGTTCTGGTCATCTGAGGTCCATTAGGTCACTGTTACTGTTCATCATGGGAAGCCTTTAATTTTTTAGTCTTTGCATGTAATGGGGTTTTTTTCTTACCTTGTGTTTAAAAACCGCTCCCCTGATGTTTCCCACTATACTTGCTGTCTGGGCCTGATAGCTCAGATGCAGAAATTGCCAAAAAATGCCTCCTCACAAATCAAAAATCTTAAATAAAAAATCAACTTAAATTTGTCCCTTTTTTTTTTTTTTTTTTTTTTTTTTTTTCTTCTGAATAGCTTCATAATTGTGGCATTTGGGTAGAAAAATATGGGATTAGATTTGGTTGTCAGGATTCATACATTAACACCAGAATCTCCCTAAAGATAAACTATATTTCCGCTCCTGTCCAGCAATGGCAATATAAACTGAATGTTCAATCAGACATGTATAGCAGCTGCATCTGGCTACTTCACATGTGTTTCAGTGCTTTCTGAGATACATAGGAATCCAGCAAAACAAGAAATAGCATGTGTCATTGGTTTTCCATGTGGAACACGGGACTTGCCCTACCACAGAGGACAGCCAGTAGCATAAAAGTCACATTCCTGCAGAGCCTGCCCATTTCTGCAGCAATCCTGGTAGGGCAGCACTGGCAGTGTGGGCCTCCTGTTGTGAGAGCCACACAACAGGTACAGGTAGGAGACTGTTGGGGTCAGAGACCTCTCAGCTGGAATTCCCTTTACCCTGCATTTTGGGGTATCAGAAAACCTCTGTAATACATGTTGAAAACATCTTCTACATAAGTCTTCTAAGTCTCTGAAATTTTAAGTTTCCTTCTTTCCGTGCTCTAAGTAGATGTTAAAGGCATTTTTCTCCCTCCTCAGTATATTTTCAGGCCACACGGAAGGATAAACCTATCATGTTTCTGACCCACTAGGAAAGCTGCTTTAGTGTTGCAGGAAATGTAATCTGTATGACCGACATGAAAGTGTTATAAGATGTGAGCTGCACAGATTTTGGAAGGTTGTGTCTGAGCCACAACATCCATTCTTCATTGCTAGGCTTTGCAAGCTAATATCCTCTTAGCCTAATTTAAAATCATTAATTAAAACTGAGTTGAAACTGATGTGTAATGTAATAAGGACAAGAGCTCCAATGCCAAAAAAGAAAAGGAAGTTTTAAGAGATGTCCACGTATTTATATTTGCTCTGCTTTTCTTGAATCAGATTTTACTGTACAACATGACCCTAATTTAGTAAAGTCCTCAGATTCATGGAGTTTACACACACATTTTGATGAAAAATTAGTAATTACTATGATGAAACTAGGAACCAGGCAGGCGGCTAGCAGGTTTTTTTTGAGGAAATTATAAACACAATCCCTCTATTTCTTGGTCCTTCAAGGCACTGGGTGTATCACATCAACGCAGTAAGGAAAATCTGTTGAAATCAGTTGGAAATCCTGACTAGCACAATATGAGCTGTTGCTGCAGTGTAAGAAGTTCTTCATCTCAGCAAGTGATATGCTACAACAGGTTTTGCGAAGCGAATTCATTTTCTCTCCCGTGCTGGGGTGGAGGCAGGGAGGAGGATGGGGAGTGGGAAGTAGAAAAGATGGTAGAACGGTGGGGTAAAGAAGTTAGCAATTTTTTTTATTAAACCTTTGCTAGTTTTCAGTGGGTGTAAAAAATAGTTAAATTCTGTAATTAAATTATAATTCCAATCTTAAACAATAAAAAGAAATCCTGTAATAATCTATGTGCAGTGCCTGACAGCTGGGCCGTCTGATCCTTGCAGTCTGCTTACAAATTGGTATTAGTGGCACTAATAAAGCTGATTAATGTTGTGACTAGAGACCCACTAACCTGACACTGCCAGCTGGGCGCACAAAGGCTGTCAATCTACATGGCAGCTGTTAAACTATGAGCGCCGTAGCCTTTAATTTACATTTCAGCAACCTCCTCACTGTAATGCATTTTAATGGGCACGAATAAAAACCGCTGGTGACGTGCAGGAATTTCACAGGATATCAGTGTGTACACATTATATTAGTAAAATACCACTTATCAAAAGACCAGAGATAAAGCCAATTCTTTCCTCAGTTACTTTCCTTGAGACCTGTAGCAACTCTGTCATAAGCAATGCACTTATTGCAAATTGCCACTGGTATAGCTGAGGGCACATTTGCAGCCAGTTCACCCATCCTGAAGAATTATGATAGCTCACTAATTTCCATGATACAAATAGCCAGGAGGATACTATCTGCATCTTAATGGCATTTTCCCACAACTGCTTTGCTTATAAGTACTTTGGAGGGTCCCAGAACAGGTCCTGTCCGTCATTCAGAGGTCTTTAGCAAATCACCCTTCTGACACTTTTTGGAGAGCCCATGGCTGGACTAGGAACCCAAGCAACTCATTCCCTTCACCATGTTCTGTTCTGGTGAGAGGATTGCTGCACTGCCTGTGCTCTAACAGTACTATGTGTAAACTATATGTAAACAGAGGTTTATAAGCTTTTAAGACTATCAATCCAGGACCTTCCATAAATATTCAGTCCAACTGATCCACTTACGACTTAAATGCAAAGAATTTACAGTAATGATACATGAGTGGCTATATTAAAACAAAAAATGGAACATGAACAAATGTTCCAAGGTTAGCCCACTGGAAATACAATCTACTTTCTTTTACCCTAATAAAAGCATGGTTTGTTATGGTAAATACTTTCCTGCTTTGCAAACTATATCATATATGGAGAAATTCTGGTCAGTATTTCCTTAAGGCAGATATCCTGGTTGATTTTTTGTAGGTTTTTTAGAAAAAAATTATAATTTTGAATTCTTAAATCTTTGACTGTTTTGTTGACAAAATGCCCAAGAAATGTCCCTTCATTATTCCATGGTGTTCTTCTGGCAACATCCAAAAGCTAGAAATTTTTCAGATTTTTTCTGGGGGGGAGGGAGTTATATAGGAGGTAAGTGACAGAGGAGAATATGATGCTATTAAAAAAAAATAATAATATAATCTCAGGGTGTTTATGTTACTCATTCTAAAAATCATACATAAATCTGAGGACATCGCAAATGCTCAAACACATGTTAAAATCTGAAATAGGCTAGTGGCTATAAACTGAGTATGTCTAGCTGAGAAATGCAATCTATTGTTACTGAGTCTTTGCTATCAATAAAAGATTTCCTTCTCTCTCAGTTCCCAGAGTACAGGTGAGCATGTACACATTACTGAAAAAAAAATCAGAATTAAGCAACTTGTAAAAAAACCCCATGCTACAATTCATTGAGTGAGATAAGATTTAAATCCAAGTCTATTAGCTCTTGTTCCTGGGGTTTTTAATAACTTGACAAATCTTCTGTTCTTAGTGAAGCACAGTATTATTATTTTTTTTAATGAAGCCTTTTGAGGACAGGGACAAAGAGCAGAGAATTAAGGACATGGTGAGAGTTGGGTTAACATTTGTCTGTATAGCCCAGGTCATGCATCTTGGTTTGCTGTAACTTCCGACTCACACAGTATCAAGTTCAAAGGCAAGTAAAGAGGCCATGAAAGGAACAGTATTTGTGCACTACCCTGACTACAAAATTGAAGGCACCCTCTTGTCACATCACCAGTTAGCTCTTGTGCCTTTTGTCTTTTCTTCTGATATTTCACAGAAAACTTTGTGGAGGGGGAATCTGATGACTTCCTAACCCTGGAATCTTGCTGATGTTAAAAAATACTTTCTTATCTAGTATAATATTAATAAAAATTTGAGAAAAAAGCTACCAGAAACTGTACTGTAGAATCAGCAGAATAAGGCAAATTGTACCCAACTAGCAGGGTGAGATTCATTAATATACAAGTGGCAAGGTCTTGTAGCTTATCTGGGTTTTCGTCACTGGGGAATCTACTGCGCCTCATGTTCTCAGGCATCATCTCTCAATGATTTTGGCCAAAATGTTGCAATACTGAGCTGCCCTCAGCTGCATCCCCACAAGGCTAACAGACCTCCCTCCACAGTCCAAAGGATCCTTTCGTCATGAGACTCTCATTAAAACCAAGGCAGAGCTCTGTGCTCTGGTCAGATGTAAGGTGTGATGCATTTGCAGTACTGGTTCATTGTCACTGCTCAGTATCATGAGACCATTTCAACCCCAGGAATGATCAAACCTTTCTATCAGTCTGACCCTGATTCCCAGGACAGTATCATGTGGAAAAGCAGAGCAAGCGTCTAAATTGAAGAATCCCCTCTCCCTTTTCCTTCTGCAAACTAAAACAGAAGTAAGATGACAAATAACATGTGTTATAACTATCCCAGTGTCAGAAAGTCACATGATTTTTTAAATCCACTGGAAAGGGGGAAGGGAGGACATACACAATAAAATCTGTTAACACAGCTGAAATGCAAGGCCAGAAGAAGAAAATCCTGACATCTCAAACAGGATCTATTGGAAGTGAAGAGAACCATGAAATCACCTACTTATTTTTCTAACTTCCATCAGATAAAAGGATTCAAAGGATTGTATAAATGCCAAGATAGATTAGATACAATAGATAGAGCCAATTGTTTGTTCAGGCCATGCTACAAATATGCCAGTCAAATGCATATGTAGTCTTTTAGGACTACATGCAGAGATGTAAATGTTTAACTTGAATAGATTGGGGCTGATGACATCCTTAGCCTGAAATCTTTACATGACATTTCCTTTCTCTTTTCCCTATTTCATAACATAAGTTAGAATTAGTAAGGAACAATCTATCTGTGATTTTTTTTAGTATAGCAAGAACAAAAGTAAAGTTTTGTTTTAATCCAAAACTAAATGTAGTTACTTTTCATCATCTCTAACAATTAATAGAAGCATTAACTATCAAAATGAATAGCTGCGATTTGGTCTAGAAAACTTTAACAACTGTCTTCTGCAGGTGAAAGGAAACTTTTAAGTGGGGACTAACTCTTGCAGTAGAAGTTAAAGCAGTGAACTTCACCTTATCAAATCAAACTGTGTTCTGCTTTTAATGGAAACATCTTGTCTTCACATACCCACTCAAAGGTTTCACTGAGAGAAGAGCTTACATACAATATTTCTCCTTCCCCAGTTTAATTTTCATGAGTTCCTTCTGATAGGGGTCAAGTGAAATAACATTTCATAAGCAGAAGTTTATGACTAGGTTTTCTTGCCAGAACAGAATGGCATCTGTTCCCATGCATGTTTAATTTAAATATTTTTCATGAATGTGGGATGATGGTATAAATATTTGAAATCATCAATATAGTAGACTGCACTATAGCATGGAAAGGCTGCTGCACAGCTGCTGTTAAATTATAGATTTCTTATGCAATGAATACATTTAACTTGTCTTTTGAAGAATTAAAAAATTATGTCTTCTGTCTAAAATACTTTGTCAGATCTTTAGGAGATGTTCTTCATATGACCTACAGTTTACAGACAACTGAAAGCATAACTCTGTGACCCCATCATGAGTGACATTTACATTGGCTGAACTGATGGAGCCAGGGCAAGAGCACACTGCTCATGGGCAATGAGTGAGTTTCTTCTCTTTTCCATCTTTAATCTCCCCTTATTCCACTCATGAAGCTGTTCAGTAAAAATAGCACCCAGTTTCCATACCCTGGTCTGCCGTCTGATTCTCCAATTTGAATTCTAGAGAACACTCATCTCCTCAGTGCTGACTTGGAAAAAAACTATAAAACCAAACACCACTGCAACAAAAAAACTATTTTTTGCCTTTGTCTCCATCCTAGGAACATGATGATGTGCCAGTTTACATCATCTGTAAAAATTCTGACAACCAAGTCTCAGAGGCAAATGAGGCTGTCCCTTATGTAAAAGTCACTTAAAACAGCCTGGAGAAGTTTTTGTTGAAGGCAACCAAATTCAGGATGTGAGGAAAGGAGGTACAGGAATGTTTCATGGCATTGTTTATGCTAGCATCTAGAACCCAGGATGATTTCAAGTGAAACAAACTTTGGCAATTTTCACAATTTAACAGACAGAAAAAGGACCATTTTTTAATGGTCCAACTCACCAGCTACACCTTTTTAAAAAGAAAAATATGACCTTATTTTCAAAACATTTCTTGCAGAAAAACTCTCCTCATTGTAGGGTACGTTTACATGCTGTTACTGTGATCTAAAAATTAATTTCTTGACAAAATAGTATCTTTGGAGTCTTGTCATTACAAAATCTGCTTTTAGACTTTATAATTGTTAAAGCTAATTACAAATTATATAATTTTGCTGTGCTATTCATTTTTGTGCTTATCTGTAAACATAAACCACATAAGTGCCATAGCAATGGAGAAGGCAAGACATGTAGTGAAATATTATATGTGTGGTGGCATAAAGCTTTATTGGCATGAGCTAGGAATGGATGCATTACTCATGAATGGTGAAGCCAGCAGTAAATTAAGAAGGTGGCCCCAAGTGAGTATTAGTCACCTAAATACAACCATATGCCACCAGATTTTGCATTAGGTTTTCACAGAAATGTTATTTCTAAGATTTGCAGAGAATTCCTAAATGGACTCCAACTTCAAAGCCTCACAAGCGAAGACCTAAGAACCAACATGTGTGCAACCCACCTCACCCCTTCCAAACTTTAAATCATTAATGAACTCACCTATAAATCAAGATATTTATTGCAAATGGGGCTTTTTTACCAACCATTTCTGGGGAGTAGAAACAGCCTGCATTGAATGCCATGAAGTCACCCTGCTTGTTTCTCTTTGCAAAGCTTAGATCACAAACCACTTCCCACCTACTGAGGGGAGGCTTGTGTGGCAGGAGCATCTAAAAAACAGTATGAAAACTGCTGATCTTGATACAGTGCATCATAACTGCAAACTAAATGCTACATCGTTGACAAAGTTGCAGAATTCAGGAAGTAACTATGAATATTACCCATCTTGCAAAAGATAAGATTGTAAGAGGCTGTGATGGCCCATCCATAGCATAATATAGGAGCTGTCAGTTACTACCGTTTGCTCAGAGCAGTTTTTGAACTACAGCAGCAATATAGAGCGAGCTCTATGTTGCCTTAGCTGTGTTATTTTAAAAGTAATTCAATTTGCTGGGTACAGCGGGTCACATTTTGGTTGTTTGTGAGTGATCTGCAGAGCAAGCAAACACATAAGCACCGTCAGGGCCAGAACTGTACACGAGGTTTGTACAGAGCACAGCCAGAGGCACCAAGGACTGTGCTGGGCACTCTGCTGTTGCTTTGGCTGCCTTCTGCTGTATCTCATGCTGCCATGGCTTAACCCATAGCTCTATGGGAATTTTCACATTCACTGACAATTTCTACAGTCCTTTATGTGAAAAGGGGATTGCAATACAGATCCTGAGCATGCAGCCACATGACTCTCAGCTGTCTTGTGCCCAGAGGGCAGGAAGCTTGAAGTCAGTTCGAGGAAGCTTGAAACAACTGGGCAAAGCCGGTATTTAATGCACAAGCACAGCCTGGGAGAGCCTAAGAAACAACATAAGGCAAGAGCTGAGCAAGGTTTGGTGTATTTTACACTTTACATGTACAGATCTTATAAATTTGAAGCTATCAATTACACCCATGTTTGGCTAATACATGCACACAGAGTAAGAACTGTTTACAGACCTAAAGAAAACAACAGATCACCTTCCAATAGCGTTTTCAACTAAAATAGATGGGGACTGCAAGCCAGCTCTTCCTTTCCCCCTTCTTCATGGCTATTTCTATACACACTTCAACAATCCCAAACTAAACCATTCTCAAACACGGAGGGGAAAGAAAAAAAGGGAAAAGAAAGAAAGGATGGAGCCCTCAGAAAACTGGCAAAGAGCTATTTTGTAAGGAGGGAACCAACGAAAACATTGGCATAAGGCACAGTTGGAGGGTGTCAAATCCGATGTGGCAGCCCTTTCTTGTGCTGCTATGTGGAATTTGCTTCAAAAGATCAGCAAAATGAAACTCTTCATACCTGAACTAATACAGATCCATGTAAATTTGAGCTCTGATCTTATGGAGCCAGTCACATCGCTAAAGGCTCAAAAGGACTTGTCTTTGTTTGTTTTTGAAGTCTATGTGAAACCGGATTTCACATACTAATATCTAGATCCAAACAATATAAAAGAATCTTTTTCTGTTCTCCTCGCCCTCTCAATAGAGCTTTCCTCCAGTTAGGTTTCATTCCTGTCTCTTTCCGAAGAAAGGCGAAAAGGGTGAAAATAGTTTTCCTTTTGGTGAAATGTTTTCCTCCACAAAACATTCAGGAGTAAGATGGAGTGTGGTGTAGGGATAAATAAATAAATAAATATTTAAGTTTTGTATTAAAGGTCTCTTGTTATATTGCAGAACTGCAAATTAAGCGTTGCAAATAGTGGTAGCCTCTGTATTACTGCAAACCAAAGCAGCAGAATAGTTTAAACATGCAAGACCACAGGTAATATGAATAACAAGTTAAAGGCTCAACTTCTTCCACATCATTTATTGAAAACGAACCTATTTGTCTTTCAGAGGACAGAGAAATACATCCTGTACACTGACTTTTAATTCTTTTGCCACATGTAATCTAAGTCAATGACTATTCTGGAAAGAGGACACAAATTCCACTTGTTAACTCTTTCCTACCTGATTCTCCAATTAAATATACTTAGGTAATGCTCCACTGTTCAAATTAGTTAAATGCATTGATTTTCCTTCATTTTAGTGAAAGTATTTAACTGATTCCAGAATTAGTTTGCTTTGCATATTTTGTGCACATTGTTTACATGCAAATACAACTGGAACAGACTTGCAGCATCATCACGACACCAGAAATCTGCAGTCAGCCAACAGATTTTGTAAGTTTAACAAAATGAAAACCAAATTCCAAAGCTTTAAGTAATTATTAGGTAATTATCAAGACTTAGAATTATCTACATTTTTAAAAATTTTATTTCTTTCATTATTACCTAATAAACCAAAATGTTTAGGAGGTTTGTTAGGAGAATTTCCTGTGAAGCTCTTATCAATTTCAGCTGAATTTATGAATCAACACCCATTTATAATAAAGCTGAATAAAACCATTTCTTTCTGTTATTCTCCTAACAGGATCAAACACACAAAAAGACAGTCCAAAAAGAGAAAACTACTCTGTTCAACACAATAGTTAAGGTTAAAGCATGTGTTTTTTTTACAAACCTGACCAGCAGCAAAATCCACCTATAACTGCCTTGTAAAATAAACAGCTATGACTACAACTGAACTTTGTTGCATTTAAGCAAGTAAGAGTTTAAGAGCACTAAAATCTTTGTAAGGAGGGCTATAAAAGCAATTATCCTTAGATCACTTCTACTGTAAAGTTTGACTTGAGCAGACCTTTATATGCACCATAGTATTATCATCCTTATAAATCAGTGCTCACCCCATACACCATGGCTCAATAGGTGCTCACCCCCGTTATTGTCTTATTGGTTAACTTTCCAGTGTATTCAGGAATGCAGGATCTGAAGGTTTGTATGGCCCTAAAATGCTACATTCAGCATCCACAGTACTTGCAAGGGGGAAGGAGGCTAAAGATCAACAAATGGGGCAGAACCCAGCTAAAGATGAGAGTTGAGCCCTTTGCAAATCAGTTTCCCACTGTATGACTGTAGAGGTCATCAGACAGCATTGCCTGAAGCTCAGGCTGCCTCCTCTCAGGCACTGATCTGCTGTGCTCAGGCAGACGCTCAGTCCACTTCTCCATATCAGGCCTCAAGCCAAAATCTTGTGAAGTCAGCTGGAGAATTTCCATGTTCCATGAGTGATATTGGAAAAGACCCAGTTGAATATAAGTAATGATGGTTTAAATATACAGTGCTACAGGAAGTGGAAAGATGAAGTGTTTGTTCTAGTTCAGATCTGAGCTTTTTTGTTTGGTTGGTTTTAGTTTGTTGGGATTTTTTTTTCTTCTCTTTATAAATCAACTTAAAGCCATATATAAAGCAAGAAAACCATGTCTTACAGGTTTGCCCTAAGATATGCAAAAATCCTCACCCTAAACAGGTCAGGTAGCACAACGCGGGCATAACACTCATCTTTGGAGAAAACTTGAACTTAGTACATTTATTTCAATTTTTTTTTCCAATTACCAAACTTAAAATTCTTAAGAAGTACTTTTATAATGTTCAAAATTCCTAGGAGAAACTTTGAGGTGTTGACAAAACCTACCTCAGTAAGTACTTTGTAACAAGTGAGGACATGGCAATAATGTGCAAGAACTATGCTTTAAAATTAAACAGAATTTGAGGTCTTTTGGGAACACAGGCATTTTCTATTATAAAGCATCATGCAACACTGAACCATAGAAAATGTGGTGAGAAGGTTGTTTAAAGGATGACTCATGCCTTTGCTTAAGCACCGAATAAACTCCAGTGGGTTTTGGTTTTTTTTTTTTTAATCTTTTTGATTTGCTGATCCCTATGTACCAAACATAAACCTATTGATTATTAACTTGCTTTATTCCCGGATTTTCAACACCACTATGAGCTAGTCCACAGATTGCTGTGGATCATTGTGGTCTGCCACTGAATTTATGCCGTTCTCATTCTAATCTGGCAAATTTGCATTTTGGCAATTATTTCTACATGTGTTGAGAGACTCACGGCTAAAAATTCTAGATTTAAAAACAACAACAACAAAGAATTAGATTGAAAGGGAAAGCAAAATATTGTTATATTTCTGTTTTCTTATTAAGTTATATTTTGGCAATCCTTGAGGAAATTAAAGCTTTGGAAACATTCCATGTGGCAACACGTTTTCCAAGAGTGAAGAATTTCAGGGAATACACAGACATCATTTCATGATTAACAGGCAATCTTAATAATTAACAATCTTGTGGGTAGGAATGAGAAACAGGGAAAAATCTATAGATTAAGATCAAATAGAAGGAAATTGGAGTCAGTGGACAGCCTTCCCTGGAGTGGCCAGTAAGTGACTATGACCAATATGGTTCTTAACAGCTTAGCATATCCCTTAGCAAGGCTTCTCATCTGTTGTCTTCTTGTCTCTGGTCATGGGATAGATTCAAGGTAACAAGAAGCAACTATTTCCATCCCATATAAAGAGTTTGGAAAGTAGCCAACTGCTCCTTGATGCACAGGTTGTAATATTAAATCAATGCTCAGAAAACATGGTACACCTTTCTCTCTCACCCTTGTAATGTCATGGGGAGAAGTAGAAGATATGGTTACTGTAAGCTCCATATTTTAGAGCTGAGCCCACATCTGATGGGATTTCAAAGGCAGGTCATGGTATATGAACTCATAGGTTATTACAAGAACCATAAGCAGGTTGTTACTCATGTAATAAATTCTCCTTATGTCACAAGTGCTCATTATGCTTACACTACAATCGCTGGTCCCAGAGAGACTGACTTTGTTAAAACCAAGTAACCACAGGCATAAAATTCACAAATCTCTCTGCAGCAAAGCAACCATTACAATGTACTGTTCCTAGAGAGCTGCCTATTTCTCATTCAGCATCAGACCTTGAAAAGGCCAGAGAACAAAAATAACTCTATCAAGCATATTTTAAAAATACTTGTACTTAGGAGAGAAAATGCTTCTAACTCTAGATGAGGAGAGGAAGAAATAGAGTTCATAACAGTTCTAAATTTATGGACACCTTAATTGAGCTCTTTGCTACCCTGGCCTGCTAATGCAAGGTCTAGAAATCAACATCTAACACCTTTGAGAAGGCTTGCACAGACGCTAACAGCATCCACTGGTAGGAAACTTCATTTTTAGATATGTAGAAAGGAACAATTTGAGTCTAGCAACTTGAGAATGGGGGAGGTAGGAGAGAAAATCCAAACAGAAATATGTGAATATCCTATTGAAATGTTTTGGCTTGGGATTTTTCCAATGAAATTAACAGGCTTTCCGGGAAAGTAGCAGCACTCTGAATTTTTTTCTTTTAGTTGAGAAAAGGAAAAAATAAAACCTTTCAAAGCTTTTGAAGAGACTTTTTTTTTTTTTTTTTTTTCACCCATCAGCCCTAGAATGATATTTGAAGATTTTGGCCAATGCTGATCTATTAGAAGCTGAAGAAGATTAACGAACTCATGTAGTTCAGTTACCCACATCACATTTCTTAAACAGACAGGGAAACAAAATTTGTGAAATACCACAGGGGAGAAAAATGCCATAGTTATTAGAAAAAGAAAAAGAGATTATTCTATCACACCTTAGGCAATCTAACATTTCATGCTTGATTTTTGAGTAAGGGCCAAGAGTTAAGCTTCAGCATAAGAGCTTGCTCAAGACCCCTCTACCCTGTCAAGCTGGTTTTGCTCCACCAGACTTTCCTCACAAATGGAACTAGGCCAGAGTAGAAGTCTCAATAATAATAATCATAATAAAAGTATTCCACAAGCAGAACTTGTTTACCTGCTTTACAGCAAAACAAAGGTCAGCAACTATTCAAGTTTATCCAGAGAAGTAGAAGGATTAATGTAAAGATACAGCCTAGATCTACTGTTCCATTGATCAATTTTGTGTTATTCTGCTTCAAGCGGAGATTAGATAACAGCAAGTCAGCTTCCACTTGTAAAAAGTTCTGATATCAAAGATGTTACCATTATAGAACTCTTTTCTTCTACAATAGTTTAAAAAATAGTTCTGTGTACCCTTCATCACTGCATTGATATTCCAGGAGATACTGCCTGGCCAATTGGGAATTGTGCAGAGCAGCCCCAGGACCCCAGCCCTCTTCTATTTTATAGCTGGAGATTAAGGGACTGGGCAGCCTAAGAGCCACCCAGGCTCAGAGCAATGGTTTCAGCCCCATCATTTGAGGTACACAATTGCCACAGACCTTTAATCATGCTGGCCCAAATAACAGTGTTGGGACACTGGCATATCACAGCCAGAATCAGATCTGTAGTGCAACACTGAGAGTAGTAGATGTGGGCTCAGTTTTTCAGATCTACCCTAAATTTCCCAGGATTTGGGTAAATCACTTCATCTTTATACCTCAGAGACATAGGTAAAGATAATACTTCCTTTTTCTGACTTCTGATTTATTTAGACAATATAATTTTGTGTGAAGACTATTATGGAAATTATTTGTGTGGCATCTTCAGAGCTTCTGGGCTTGTGTAGCACCACAAAACTGGGACTAAGTCAAACATTTCTGCCTAAAGAAATTTTATCCCAGAGGGAACATTTTTTGAGGATAGCCTTAACAGAGCTTTGGGCAGAGAGAGGGGAAGGTTCAATGCTCTGTAGTCATTGCAAGACAAAGGCAACCCAAATTCAAATCCTTGTCCTGATCTGCTCAGGTGGGCACCTGAACACCTGTGCAACATCTTACCCTTGTCCTGCAATCTGTGAAAGAAACTGCTTCAGCCTCAGTTTCTTAGTCAAATGCAGTTTTCCTTTTGTGTTTTGAAAGGCTACAACCCTGAAGGCTCAAATTTTGCCACAGGACTGTCTTCTAGGAGCTCTGTAAAGAAGTTAAGTAGCTATGAGCTTTTCCCATGCAATCCAGTGGATACGTATGCAAATACAATTACTCTAGGCATGAATTTTTAACACCACTTGCAAAATATGAGAACTCAGTGGAAACAATGCACATAGCAATACTTGTGCAGTCACTACACTGAACTTCTTACTAAAGGCACTCTGTAAACTTAATATGACATCCCTTGGTATAGAGACAGACAGACACTGAAAACTTCACTCGGGACCACCTCCAACAGGCAACACTTTGTCTCAAGCAATCACTTCACCCCTAACACATTCCCCTCTGGTTTTCAATGTAATTTGGTTCAATCCTAAAGACCACCAGAAAGATTTTCACAAGTCTAATTGGCAGACACTTAATTCCCATTTATTTTTAATAGGAGTTATGTGATTGACAGTTTTGTCTTTGAAAACTTCCCATCGTCTCAGTTCTAGTAAGGGAAACATTTTTCCTAATCCTTTACAAAAATAATGAAGCAAACAGTGACTGTACTAATTTCTCACACAAGCATGCACATAATGCAGGCTGAGGCCTCCAAGTGTAAAACAGATTTATACATGATGGTGCACAAAGAACAGCAGTAGGGATGGTATAGTATGGAATGATTGCAAAAGCAAATGCTCCTTAGGAAAGGGTGGGAAGTGGGAGGTGTCTGTTTCAGCAACCAGCTTCTGACACAGATGTCAGAAATGGAAGCATAACATACCTATGGACCAATTTGATGCTCATTTTTTCCCATGCATCCTTTACACTGAAGTATTTACATTTCCCAAGTGCCTTGCTTATCTGAAGTAAATCACTCAGTTGGGTATTTCTTTTGGGTTGAGTTAATTATGTGAAAGAGCACAACAACTTTGATCCAGTTCCTACAATAAACACAAGCCCATGTTTAAGACACAACTGCCAGCAAGCCCAACTCCATACGTGTGACACCATATTGGCAGAAAAAAGAGCAACACCTATCAGAGATTAGGGTCCATCTCTGAGCCAACATCCCCCACTCACACTGCCCAGAATGTTCACCAGGAAGGCATCCCACAGGTGGGTTTGCTCACAGGGCAATGAATTTATGGCCATTATGCAAATGGCACGTGAAACATCCTTCCCCTTCTTCAATATTCATGCCATTTAAACCAAATTCCAGAAAACTAAATGAAAACCTGTTTGCTTTCCCTGTCCCCTAAAGCTGTTCTGCCTTGGAGGCCCTTAACATTGATGCTGATGAAAAGGTAGAGAGTTCTGACTTCTTCAGTCCCAAACTGCAGGCAGCAAATGTGTATAGCTGATGTTTAAGTGATAAGTGAGGTATATTTTTAAAAGGGAAGTGCAGCTGTCCCTCTCTGCTGCAAGGTATTTTTCAATTTATGTGGCAAATCCAATATAAAGGTTTATTGTACGGAAGGCAAAAGATCTTAATCAGGAATTAGCCTCTTCTAATGAGGAGAAATAAGCACCAAGGCTGCACGAATTATTTCTAAGAGATAAGAATGTAATTGCCTAATGTGACTAATAATCTGATAAGAGCCCGTTTTATCTGATTTAACCCACGGAACTGCTGCTAATGTACAGAATTTAAAGTAATCCCCAAGGAATTCCTCTTATCACAAATGGGATTGCAGAATGATAAAAAGATTCATTGTTACAGTATTTGCTCTGGACACTTCTGTTCAAAGGAAGCAGTTTCGACAGCTTGAAGTAATTGCAACATTTGCTCAAAGATGGGATCATTTCTACAACGCTTGAATTTTTGACGACAGAGTGCATATTCTTATTATGAGCAGACAGTAAATTATACAATCCTATTTCATTTATATCCTGGATATCATCTGAATACTATTACCAGGAAACAAACACATGTCCCAGTCACTGTGAAAATGTTTTCTAGTGTGAAAAGATTTTCTAATGTATTTTTGCATATTGACAGAAATTAATATAATTTGAAATCTATAGTGACACTAACACTGTTATTATCCAAATTCATGCTCCATTCTAATCCTACTGTATAATGACTTTAATCCTAATGGGCATAATCATTTCTGATGTAAAACTAGATAGATGACAATCACAGAATTGAGTGATATTATTATACCAAAGAATAGCAGCTGTTGATTTGCCAATATTAACAAGTAGCAATCTTGTGATAACTCATTGTTCCAACAACTAATCAGAAGAGGAATGAAAATTTGGCATTTTGGTCCTGTAATTACATCTTTATGATGCTACAGTTGGTAATTTGCATGATTTTGACTGTTGCACTTCCCAGGAATTTTCTCTGTGTTGAGTACAAAGGCTCACGGATAGCTCTATGGACCAATGTTGTTATTGCCTGTGTATACCTAGCAGTACATAGCAAAATACTGAGAAGCAAAAAAATGTAAATATACAAACTAAATTGTTAGGACATAAACCAATGGTAAACGTAAAAAAAAAATTAAAACTGAAGGTGCTTACCTCATGTCTGTGTGCCCACACAACTATGAAAGAAAACAAAAACCAAACAACTCTCTTACCCCAAATCCAGGGAGACTCCTCCTGTGTGTTTTCATGATCATAAAGCAAGTGAAAGATGAGAGAAGGTAGAAGAGGAGTCTGTGAGGTCCATGGATAGGATAGGAACACTTGTTTTCTATTTCATAAATTAAATACATATATTTTTATATAGATACCTTTATACATCTGTGTATGTATATATATATGTATATATATTATAGAGGTGTCTTTGGAAAGGAGTCTGGGCTGTTTCATTTTTCTTTTTATACTGCAGTCTGGGAAAAAGTTTTTGAAAAGTACTTTTGTTGAGCACAAACACCTTCACAAAGGATAGGAGGGCAAAACTGCCCCGCCTCACACCTCTCTTGGAGCAGGTACCTGTAGGAGGGGGTTGTATTACGGTCTCCATCAATTCCAGGCATGTTTTCTCCCCTGCACAGGACCAAGACAGAAATAAGGCAAGTGGATTTACTCTCTGGGTCCATGACAGCTTCATCTTTAGTCCATATTTCTCTGCTTTCTTTACGCTTTGTACCCTTTTCTTCACCCAGCCATGGATATGGGCTGTTGCAGAATTATCAGAGCAGTGCAAGTGCAGGAGACAATGCAAGCAGCAAGACACCAAATAAAAATGCCAGAACTCCAGCAAAAGCTTGTTCACACACAATGCAAAAGTATGAACCCGGCTGAGTCTCTCCCTCATAAAGAATGTAAATATCAAACAGATGAAAGCGTAACTTTCCATGATTCAGTACTATTATTGTTTGTATTCCTGGTGTCCTCAGAGATCTCAGCAAGCAGAATTTCCACTACAGTAAGCATTGTAACACAAAGTAATAAAAAAGCCATTCCCTGAAATGTTCTCATTTTAATTTAGATCTGTATACACTAAGTGGGTGTAAAAACTAGAGACAATATTGAGGAACAATGATAGGAGAGATCAGAGCAATGTCTCTTTTGGGAATGGGCTTTATGCTACTTGGCCAAGAACCACAGGGCCTCAACCTTGGCAAATCCTCAAATATTACTGTAGTAGTTAAGTCAGTTATGTATGTGCACAATTAGCTGATCTCCAGACATTTAAATTTAATCACAATATTAAGATAAGAAACACATCAACAATTTCTGTTACAGTTGTGCATACCATCGTAGAAAGAGTACACAGTATAAACCACACAAACCATCGGGCTGGGCAAGACACCACAACCTCACCCAAAGCTGCAATGTCCATGACCACAGATACCTTTTCAACATCTGGCACAGGGCTGGCATAGCTGTTAAACTGATAACAAATAAACCTCTCCATAGACATACACTTCTGCACAGAGAAGCTACCCCAAAAATTGCAAGTATATGGAACATTAAAGGATATTTTCTTTAAACTAAACATATATCCAAGACTTCTTTTATAGCCAGGATAAAGCAACTTCTGGACATTTCTTCCCTTTCTTACCTTCATCACTTTTAAAGTTGATAGAATCCTTATGATTCAGTCAAAGAGAAGGCACAGATAAGGCTACCATCATGTTAACCTGCAAAGATTGCATGAATAAGACTAGCAGACCCTACCTGCTGCAAGGGACTTAAAGACTTTATAGTTCCTCATTCATTTAAGAGCTCAGTTCAATAGCACTGGATCCACTTCCTGACAACTACTAGAAAAGGTGGTACTCTGATTTCTCATTCTCATCCCCCAAACTTGTCACGTGGTTTTTATGATATATAATCAAGGAATGTCTGGAGACCTATAGATACCTATGATATCCTTGCTAAGCTGGTAGAAAAATTCACAGAAACATCCTACAGCCTTACATACAGCTGGGTTTTTTCATCCTATATCTACCTTCCTGTGACAGTAGACTCCTAATCATTTACAAGACAACACCCAATCATCAGACTTCAAACCCAAATATATTAACAAATTTACATTTTAACTTCCCAAAGTGACTTTGTCTCAAAAACCAGCACTGAAATGATCATGTAACCTCAGTTCTTTCCTATCCCACTACAAAGAATACATTCATGGCAACTGCAGCAACCATAGGTTGACACTAACACAAACAGGCCTAAATGTTTTTGTTCTTCTCTTTGTTCCCACCATAAACTCGGTAAGAACCATTTCTTCATCAAAGTGTATCTGGAATTACTTTTATAAAAATACAGTTCACAAGATCTGCTTCCTATAGAGTATCAGACCCATAATATCATTGCAGTTCTACAATCAGATCAGTGTAAGAAATGGCAGCCTATAAATTACCATTAGTAAAAATCTCTAGACCTACATCATGGAGTCAGAAGTCGTCCAGGATACATTTTAAAAAGGCAAAATAGACACCCAAACCCTGAGGCACCATCATACTTGCAATGAGAACAACCATGAGACCAAATCTCACCAACCTACAACTGGTCTTTATTCCCTAGGAATACTCTTTGGGGAGCAGATCATCTCCCTGAATGAGCACTGTTAATATTATTCTAACTCATTACATTACAAAGTGAATACCCTATATACAGCTAATCCCACCTTACCCTAGAAGTCATTAAACAGTCATAGCCCATCTTCCCAGTAGTAAAAATAAATTCTCATGAGCAAGAGAAACACCAGTTCCAGCATCCTATACACATGCACCTCAGAGCAGGGTATATCCATCCCATAAAACTGCACAGCAGCTACAGGGGTGAAGACAAACAGTCAACATATCCTGGAAGAAGCTTGATAATGATCAGACACATCCAGTTACCAGCAAGGAAGTATCTGTCATAAAGCAATGGCTCCATCTAAAATTTCTCAACCCTGATTATCCAGGAAGGCCCACAATTACATGGAAATGAGGCAAGACAAGTTTGTAGTTAGAGGCAGTGTCCCTTGTTAAACCAACTGGTGCAGTTAGAGAGAACACAAGCTTTTGGGCATACGAGTCCTCTTCTATTTCTTGTCTGAAATAGAAGCAACAGACTTCAAAGCTAAAAACAAGTTGAGAACAGTTGCTTAGAGTGTAATTAAGACGAGTATTTATAAGACCATTTCTGAAATAAAAGGTAGTTAGCACCAGTGAAACAGAGAGGAAGTTTGCAAAGAGAAGGGGGGAAAGAGAGGGAAAGGAGGAGAGAGACAGTAATGTGGTTCTCCCTCAGCAGAAGAAAAGAAGCAGGTAGTTTACAGTCCATGAAATGCAGAATTAGGTTAAGGAAGGAAGTTATACCATGCCATAAATCAAGTCTATTTATTGAGCCCATGCTTCTTGGTATCCAATCATGTCAGGAATTTTAGTTCCTATTTTCAAGGAGCGTGTTGTGTTTTGTCTGATGGTCGCAATCCACACTATGTATTTTGATTTAAAATGTTAATTCTCACTCCTTCAGAGAGCTGGACTCTAGCTACCCGTAATTAGGAGGTGGGATGCCTGGGTCCATCACTGCTGCAGCACTGTCCTGAAGCTCTGGGAGTAGAAAAACTAGCCAGAAAAATTGATGCATTCAATACAAGCACTCATTCTATGGTATATCATGATGTTAAACTTTGCTGTTCCACAGGTGCTGGCCTCCTCTGTCACAGATCACTGAGGATATTGCATCTCCCTCTGCAATAATACAGCTCTGCTCCACAGGTGCTAACTATGCCTACAAGCTTTCTTATACAGGAATATGAAATTAAATTAAAACAACTGTTTCCAAAGTGTTCTTTGGCAGAAGTTTTGTGTTTCTCTTTAAGAGCGTCCTTTTTATTCTGCCAGCTATTTTTCCCTGTTCTAATAAAAGATACTTCCTACAAACCTTGCTATACAAAGCTAACACATACATATTTGCTAAAGCAATTTGGATAAAAGTACACCGTTCTACCTTCAGTTTCAGGGTGATTGATATAATATTTCACTAGCAAATTTCTGAAGGCTAAAAATGGTTTGGTGAAAAAAAAAATAAACCCAACAAAAACCATATCCCAAGAGAAAGTATTTCCTAAGCTATACTTAATGTAAAAGAGATTACATGCTATAGAATCCTTTGAATTCAGGTGTATCTATATTAAGAAGTTATTACATTAGTACATGGATTTCTACACACAGGCTGATGCAAGTTTTCATGAAAAAACTTCTTTAATCGGAAATTATCTTCTTAAAAGCTCTGCTTCCAATTACATGCTGATATTTGTAGGAAACCAAAAAAAAAAAAAACCCTACTACCAGCAGTGGGCAAAAAAGTAGAACCCTTAAAATCCAAGAGCAAATTTAGAGCTGGCGTAAATTAAATATATATTTAATGTATGTTAATAACCCCCTCTGGAATCAATCTCAATTCCATTGATAAATGCCATGGTTCATAGTTCAGCTATAAACTAATACATAAAAATGCAAAGTTTACATTTGGAATTTTAACTTTGTGATAAGCCAAGAAGAGATTTTCCCAGTACCCATAAAAATCATGACAGTACATCATTATCTGACTGAGTTATTAATGCATCTACATTAGGAAAAGTAAGGCATAAAGCAAACAAATACTGAGAAAAACCCTTCTTTAATTTCAGCAGACAGCACAGCAGTTATCAATGTAAATTAGACAGAGCTCTTCACAGCAACAGGCACACTACACTTGCTTACAGTAACCTGTACTGTATGCAAAAGAAAATGCTCAACTCATTCTTAAGAATAATATCTTTATGAGTAAGTTACAGCTCTTTCTTTTTCCACAAAACTTTTGAAAATTAGCAACTATCATTAACTCAAGCCACTGATTTGTCTTCCTCTGCTGAAAATTAACACCTACAGAAGTCATACTGCTTCTAGAATAAACTCCACTCATTCAATAACTGTGCTAAAAATGACACAAAAAGCAGTACCTTAGCAAAAGTTTAAAAAAAAAAAAAAGGAAACCAGGAGTATTTCTGTGATTTTCTAATTACCTGTGCTTTTGTAATATTGTCACAAATCCTTCACTTATTCCTAGGAGAGATCAGTAACAGATTCTACAGTGGGAAGAGCACAAAACACAATATTTAAGAAGGATATGCAAGAGATTAAGTTTTGACGGGTTTTAGCGTATCTCTCCTCTGTGAAAGTGCAGGACTAAGGAGCAGCAGGGCATGCAGAGTTGGAAAGTTTGTCTATTTACTCTACCCTTCCAATGCAGTTAGTTTTCCTGGATAAAACCAGAGAAAAGTTCTCAGAAGACTACTGCACATGAATAGAATTAGATACATATATATTTAATTGAGCATTCATGTTGCTTAAATAGAAATGTCTCAGCACAAGTAACAGGGAAGCTCAGAAATCATGTAGGATTTATTATTATCATTATTATTATTTCACTCATTAAGGATGGTTTATTAGAGTGGACTGGATAAGTCAGACCCACATGTTAATTACACAGTAAAAAAACCACAAGAGACCACATTACATAATGTAGCAATAATCCAGACAGGACTGACGGGTAGACGGAATCTGGATTGCAACATAAGTACCAGCTTTTAAATGCTATAGCAGCTTAGAAAGACATTATCCCTATATAATGTTATTAATGTGCGAATCCTTTGACTATGGTAGGTAATTGTCCCCCATAATTAAACCCCAGCATCAGTAGGCAAGATATAATGTGTGTTTATTATTTGTATTCTTTATAGCTTTTATTTATTTATTTTTAAGCACAGACGGTCACCATGTCACCTGAGGATTATCTCATGGTGGTTGAACTCATTAACTAACAAGTGTACATTATTTCACACTCGAACAATAAGGTCTCTATAGCACTTGCTTGAGAGAAGTGGAAAAACACTCACATTGATTGGAAAGCAGTGACATATCCCATGCAATTTTCAAGATGAAAGATTTTTTCCAAAGGCATTTAAACTGACAATAAAATTTTATCTTTCCCCATTTACTAAATAAATGTTTCTGTGCTTGGACTCGATAACTTCAAAAAAACCTTAAAACTATTGCACTTATCACTTGTGTCAGGAATATAGATTCTTCATTTTATAGCTCTGGAGGAATCTGAACACGAAGTCAAAAGACCATCATATATTTCATTAGAGATTCTCTGGCATCGTTTATAATGCCATAGGATGAAAAAGTCCCTCATGAAACAATCAAGATGTACCCTATGCTTTAGCTCCTCAGAGATCCTCCTGCCCCAAAACCGACAGCAAATCAAATAACTGGGAAAAAATTGGTTTGGATTCTCATATGCTAAAGAAATCATAGGACTGAACTGCCATTGTAGCTGTCTTCAAAAAAGTTTGTTTGCTGGGTTCTCATGCTTCTCAGCTGCTTGAGAATTTAAAGAAACTTTGGTAATATATTTATTTATAATCAAAATATTTACAGAGTATATTTTTGTAAATCCTAATAAATGACACACACACACTTTAAACCAGTTCTCAGATTGGCCTAGACTCATCCTAGCAAAGTTGTATTAAATGCTTATCAAACAGCCAAGCTGGGAGCTTTGTCAGTCAGAGCTCGTGCCTTGTTGCAGCACCAACAGATTCCAAAAAACAGAGAGAGGGAAGGTATATAGATATGTTCCTTTCACTGTATTTGAATATCAGCTCTGAAGATCAGTAATCTGTAACTCATTGAGTTAAACACTGCAGAAAACATACCACAGAGACTGGTCCTGCATTAAGCATTGTGCAACTTAAGGCTCCAATTCTACAAATACTTAATTTTTTGCTCACAAGGACAATTCCAATTCATTACTAGAACTACATCATGGCAGTGAAGCACATGTGACTGCTTTATGTGATTAAGTGCTAAAAAAATGAACATGATTAAGGCCAAACTGTATTAACAAAATGTACTCTTAAATTAAGAACTGTAATATAATCCAGGCACAATAAAAGCCTCCAGAGAAAAAAAAACCCAAAAAAAAACCAAACAAAAAAAACCCAACAAAAAAAACCCAGAAATGCTTTTCCTGCACTTTTTTTCTTTTTTTTTTTTTTTTTTTTTTTTTTTTTTTTTTGCTACTTGTTTACTTTGCAGTAATAAGAAAACTGAAATGCACAAAGTTTCCATGAAGTTTTTCTTCAGATACCAGGTGCAGCCTCTGCTCTGGAACATTTAATATATGCAGATCTTCTCCCACAGCTGATGCAAACAGAATGGGGAGCTGATCAGGTCTCTTGTGCTCCTAACTTCAAGGTTATTCATTGCTGCTGAGGCTGTGTGGTCATTCCTGTTTTCCCAATTAATTTTCATTCAGCTAAGATCTGTGCTGAGTTACATGCAGATTCACCAGCAAGGGATTTTTATAATTTTATAGAATTCAGATCTTCTGCACACACTGGCTGAAAACTAAACTCCAGCATCCTGGAAGTATTCCCTAGTATACCAAGCAAAAGTTGGTATCTTTGTGTAGGTTAGCAATTGAGATCTACAAACCAAAAATAGCCCAGCAAGTAGGTAAGACTTCTGAGCCAACTGCAATATAGCGCTAATGTTGCCAGAAGCCGAATGACACAATAATTAGATTTGAAGAGAATTTCAATCAAGTCTGTATGTAATTTACCACAGGTCAAGATATTTCAACATTCCCCTTGAAAGGACCAGGAAGTAGCTGGTGGGAAGATGAATGCGCAGCCCTTACCTTTTAACAATGATCAGGGTCACATGGCTAATTAAAATACCTTTGTTTACATCGGGTAAGAGTCCTGCTGTTAGACCATCTGCACCTGCAGTCTGTTCCATCAAAACCCCTTCCACAAATTGCATGCTCCTAATAGGTATTGCTGTGCCAATGACAATTACCTAATTAGACATTAGAATGTCAATGCCGATTTTAAAATCCATGTTAATTATTTTACTGTTTGACAGAATATTTCCCAATGAGGGAAGGAGTCTGGATAGCATAATTATGTCACGAGGAACACTTCTGTATATGATTAAAAGGTTTGGCTAGCTCTGATTGAAAGGGCTCCAGTTATTTATGTATTTAACAAAGTTGCAATCAGCACATACGGTTTTCAGCCGAAAAAACCCATTCTGAACCCTGCTTATTCATTTGCCTGCTATGGCACTGCATAAAATGAAGCTTGTGATTAGGTTCCTCTTCCATAAAGTTTGCCTTTGAGTAAGGTGAGTTTGGAAACAGAGAGGAAACATGTCTAGAAGGCAGATGATGTGATGGGTCCCTTATCTGGTTACAGTTTGAAGGCGTAACATGGCTTCTGGGTGAGTGACTGATTTTGCATCTTCAGCCATACAAGATTAAATCTCTCTGCATCTAATGCTGAGTATTTCTGGGAGAAATTGCTTTATTTACTGTCTGCATCACTACACGGGTTTTGAAAGACCAGCAACATTTTCCTAGGCCGCTTTGGCATTTAAAACAAAACAGCTTAAACCATAACCATGATAATAAAAATGATGCATTTAGAATTTTAAAATGTTTGATTCAGCTTTCACTGGCTGCAAGTGAAAAAGCTTAAAATAAAGCACGAACTAACTGCTGTCAGTTCATCAAACAGGGCACAAATTCAGTAAATAAAAGGAAACACTGCAAAAGAAAAGCATACCCCACAAGAGGGGAAATGCTTACAAGGCTTTCTAAACAAACTTAGTAATTTTTCTCTCTATTTGTCTCACACAGAAAGAACGCTGCAAAGAATCCAGGCTAAAGCTGTGACACAAGCAATGACACTACATAGCTTATAACTTCAAGGTATCTGATTTTTAGTTGAGAAGTTGCAACCAGGAAAAGAATCTGCATTTTTCATTAAAAAATGCTGTGGTGATAGTAACAAAGACAAATGATTTCTTATTAATGTTATAATTTTCACAGAAGAGATAACATTAAAATAACACTAATCACTCAGCTAAACCGAAGTATCTCTACAGCTACATGCAGTGTTCACAGAGCTCTTGCCTCACTGTGGGGATTTAGTGGCATATTCAACATATAATAATCTCATTTAAATTCAGACCCATAGACTACTATTGACCAGCATAAATATCAAGTTACACTGCATAACACATACCTATATAACATTCAGAACCATAGTATTGCCTCTAGTTTAAAAAAAAAAAAATTCTAATCTGAACCTCTTGTAAGCACAAAGAGTTAGAAGTCACAGGTCAACTGTCAGTAAAGAAAATTTGACCAACCAGTTGCCAAACGTTTCAAATCGTCTTTAAATCTTCCCCCAAATCCCTTCTCAAGACTTATTTCTGCTACAGGCACTGTAGAAAATTAGCTGGTTGATGAGCAGGTTAAAGGATAAATCAGGGTGTCTGATCTTTGCTTGAGTAGTCTATAACATACTATAAAAATAAAAATATACACATGTAAGGATGGTGCTGAATGCTTCTGTCCCTCCTCTACTGCACTTCCAGCAGCAGCATTTTTAGCATACATATCTTAGATTTCTCAGAGTCCGTCTGCACTTTATAATGCTTAATGAAATAGGGCTGTAATTCTCATTTTGCAAATCATTCTGATACACTAAACAAATACCAAATAATACCTCTGCCAGAGAGTGCCTCTGACAGAGAGTATTGTGGCCTGAAGGTCTTTTTTCTATATTTATATTTAAATGTGTTTGGTTTATGTTCTGAATGCCCCCAGGTGCATTTACAGCTTCTTTAATGACTTAAATTTGAGGATTACATGTCTCAGTGCTACTCACCATTGCAGTAATTGGAATTCTGTAGCTGTCCCATGCAACACACACTGAACTGCTTAGCTGTGAGTTTTGGGAAAGTTTCAGCTCCAGCAGAGCAGTAGCCAAAGAGACACATCCTTTAATGCCTGAAGAAGACAGAACAGAAATACACACTAGAGATTTGTACTAGGTTTACATATTACATTTTACCGGGCACTGTATCTTCAGAACATATAAACTAGCATTAGTGTAGTATGAAGTCTTAGATAGCAAGTCACCAAAAGTAAAGACATTAGAGAAGTTAATGGATAAAATCCTGACCCTATGTCAATTGGTGGCAAAACTCCAACTGACTTTCTCAGGACTAAGATTTCACTCACAAGTTTCCCCTTAAAGCCACTTTGGTTTTGCTCTGTATCTTACATATTTCCCAGTGCTCACTGACCAATCACAATCAAGCACTTCTCAAAATCATAGCTAACCAGAAGGACAAAAAGAAGTTTGGGATGCAATGCTCAGCTGGGGTAAGAGAGTTAACTCTCAAAGAAATTAATCTTAGTCTTCCAGCTGGAGATGAGGCCCAAAATAGGCAGACTTCACATGGAAATTTAATTTCAAACAGCAATTTCAGGGCCATATTTTCCAGGTGGGGCATATGTTACGGATTTAACCATCAGCTGAGTATCTTAATGCTTGTCATAAACACCCAGACACTATTTTAAGACTATATGTGATATGCAATGACTTAACTATATAGTTAGGCATTTAACAAATGAATTTGAAAACACTTATTTATGTTAAGGCTTTGGTGCAATAAGCTCTTTGTAAGATGCAGAGGAGATATTCTTTACTGTAAAAAGGTTTAAGATTTCTTTTTTTTTTTTAAATTCCATTACTCTTAAAGGAAGTATTAGACTCATTTGAAAAAAACCATCCACTTTAGAATAATATGCTAGATAATATATCAGGGGTACATAAGAAATACAGTGAAATATGTATTTATCAATTTAGAGCATGATTTCAGAAGCTTTCTCTATCAGAGTAATTTTCTTTCTACTGACACAAGGCATAAAACTTACATTGACTTTGAAGAGTTCAGAGTTAGGACAACATTAAGTGCTTTTGAAAATTGCAAGCTTAAGTTAACTTTAAACTCTAAATTTATGTTTACTCAGTCACGATTTTCATTGTTCTCACTGGTATCATTACAGGAATATGTAAGTCTGTTAATAAATACCTCATTCCTTTAAGAATAGCATACCCCAGACTAGCTTTAAATAACTCATCCCTCTAAGAATGACATATCCCATCCATCTCTATATATTTCCCTAGACTCAACAGTTTCGACAACTGCTTGGAAAGAATTTATTTCCTTCAAAATCTGTAGTCCCATTGTGTGTTGTATTAGCCGGAAATGGGACACGGACATGGATCTGCTGCAGGAAAGCATCTCTTGACAGATATGATTTTACTGAATGTCATATAAAGCCCTGAAATATTCTTGGTCTAGGGGTTCTTTTCTGACAGGTAATATTCCAGCAAAGCATGATCTTCTCTCCAATGGCCATAAATGATCTCCAAGTGAATGCTGCTGCATTTTTTTTGTGTGTCCAAGATTAATCCAAATTTTTCAGAAAAGTAATTGTCATTTATCAAGGTAGCATCTACACCCTCAGGTCAGAGCTGGGGCCCCAGTCTGATAGGTGTGTCCATACACATAATGAAAACACATTTCCTGTTTCAAGAAGTTCATCATTTGTGTGCAGTCAAATGTAATGAAGAATAGGTACTAAAGCATTTTTCATGGATTGAGACACTTTTGACATCCTATGGATTCCACTTAACAGGAGGTCCCATCTCCACCTGGAAACTCCAGCAGTTTCCTTGTCCAGGCTTTACTGGCCACACTTCATTTCTCCCAAGCACTAAGTCTCCACATAAAGATAGGAAAAGTTTATGAAGAGGAAAAGGAGTAGGCCATTACTTTCCAAACAAGTTACTGTCCTTCACCACAGCAATTCATGTCATAAACCTTTACTTCAGTTTCCTGAAGCAGTGCAATATCCTACAAACAAGTGCTTCTTTGAGACCTCTTTCATCATTCATTGTTGAGCATCAGAGGTTAGTGAGGCAGTGAGGTGTGAAAGCTCATTTCAACTGCCAAGAGCTTTTGAGAGGAGATACTTTACCACTCAAAAATATATTGTCTTCTTATCTAGACTTGTTGTGCCCCTTCTCTGCAGTCCTCATACCAGCAGCTGGGGATGCAGCTCTCACCAGTCTGGACCTCCAGGCCAAATTGCCACTGCATACAGCCTCCTCCCCCAGAAAAGACTTTATTGCCCTGACATTAACAATTTTAGACACATCACAGCCATGTGCCCTGTTGGTCATCCTGTTCTCTCCCCAGATGCTGAGAGGCAGCATTATCACTGGGCTGCAGAAGCAATGCTGTAGTGTGGAGAACCACTGAGATCTCCCTGTAGGAGAAAGGATCCCTTTCCTTTTGCTTCCAGGGGTAGGTGCCAGCTGCACCGCCTCTCTCTTCAAGGCTGGCATTTTGAATAGTGTGTGTCTTCACTAACCCAGTTGCACTTGGGAAACTGCAGTTCTTCAGGCACACAGCAAAGAAAACAATGTTTTATTATCCTCCACCTACAGCTAATGACATCAGAGGGTCAGGCAAACAAAATCTGCTCCTTGTCCTTGCATTCCTCTTTCTCCAGTTTCAGTAAATGACAGCATAGAGGCTGTCTTTCCCCCGCTCCCCCCTTCTAAATGATGCTCAGCCTACGTGGCTTCATACCTGTGTAAAAAGGTTTTCCAAAGGCCTGCCACAGATCTACAGCTCTGCCACAGGCATCCCTGGAAAGTTATTTATTCCTGTTCCATAGAAAATGGTAGTACTCTGTAACTTCCTTTCCCTCACTCCTTGTCCTCTGCCTAGTCCATATATGCAAAATCTTTGGTCATACATCGACCAGCAAATGAGAGCATGATGTGATCAGAGCCTCTCTCATCATTTATATCACTCTAAGTATCCATAGGTGGATAAAACAGATGGAAAAGAACTGTGAGAAGACTGTGATTAGCATAATTGCTAGTGATCACATCAGACAATCTGTGTAACCACAGTCAAGCATTTTTATAAGTATTGCTAGGGAGATTAATAAGAAAATCAGTGTTGGGAGAGCCACTAAAGCAGAAGCTATACTTTTTATGGGTGTTATTTTAGGGCTCCATACAGGAATAAAATGTAACAAAATTCTCAAGGCTATTTGTTTGAAAGATCTTTGTGTAAGAGAAGAAGCAAGGCCAAACTTCATTGTTCCCTCACATTTTACTGTGGCCTGTGACCACTTTACAGGTGATGCTTCCAGCATTTTCCTGTTTAAGTATCCAGTACAGACACAAAGACAAGCAGGGAAAATCAGAGAAAATGGGAAAGAGAAGGAGGAATTTTATGAATGACACTGCAATATTGATTAGGGGCCTTCCTTTGAGGAAGAAGAAAAGAAAAAAAAAACCCAAAAACTAAACACTGAAGAAAATAGGAGTAAATTGTATCAGTTTTAAGGCCTAAGAAAGGATTTTGTGCAACTAAGCCAGCATAGTGAAGCAGCCTGTGAAGGGCTGATGGGAAAGAGGAACCTGTTGGGATGGACCATGGGGTGGCCCTCACCAAGTGGAGCTCTGTAAGTCTGCACACAGCATCCCCAAATCACTGCCCATGCTTGAGAGAACAGAATTTTTTACTTCCATGGACTAATCTGTTCCATTCTGCACTCTCATGGCTATGGTGGGCAATGGTCAAGCACCTGAAGTCAAGCAGCATTCATTTTGAATGCAAATGCTGAGGGTTCTGGTTTTAGGTTTTGCCAGTTATCCACAACAGGGGAATTATCACAGTAGTTCCCAGCAGCATCTGTATTATCCAATTTACTCCCTCTACACGTTGTCATTTCTTAATCTCAGGTAGAAATACAAATCACCGCCCTCTGTACGCAGGTTGCTTATTATCTACTTCAGCCTATGGCAATATCTCTACTTCTGTTTTGATTCATCAACATCCACCAAGAACTTTCTAATGCTGTTTTCTTCATCCCTTGCTAGACTGTGTCAACCTTCTCTTTATGTTTCCCCACCTTTCCCCTTTTCTTCAGATTACCAGGCATGTAATATCCCATCACTTCCCTTTGTTTTTCTAACTTTTTCACACCAGAACTGCCCTCTTGCGACCATTGCACTTCAGTTGGCATACAGTGACTGACCTCAGCATCTTCCTGCTGTTAGATTTGCAAACACATACCCCCATGACCTCCCCATGCTGCCCATCATCTTGTCTTCTTCAAAATTATTAGCCTTTAGGTAATAACCACAAAAAAAACCAAAAAAAAAAAAAAAAAAACCAAAAAAACAAAAAAACCCCACCCAAACAAAAAACAAACCAAATACAAACCTAACCGTAACTACCAGTGAAGTTCATATAAGTATTCACTGTAGACATCTAAAGTATTGAGAGGAAGACATTTTGTTTCACACCTTTTTTCAGGACCTAACTCTCTGCCACCACGTAACAAAGCTGAAGAAATAAGTCAGAAAATTAAATATTTACAGTTCTGCAGCTAGAACTGACCCCACTTGTCAGTGGAGTCACTTGTTAGGTAATCATTGTAAGTTCACATACTAGGTATTTTTCTCTTCAGAAGAATGTTTCCTTACAAAGTGCACAGCACTGATGCAGACAGAAAGACATGGTATCTTAGAAAATGTAATTTGTACACATGCCCTGACTTCTCAGGTCAACAAAGTTATTAGCAAATCAAAGTGTGCCTTTTCTAGTGGGAACATCAGGCAGCTACTCCAAGGTCTATACACCCTCTAATTAATAAAAGTGCACCCTACAAGACCTTCTTTAAGCTTTTCTTCCATTATCCTTCATGCACCCCTGAAGTCCCACAGAGGTGAGAAATCTGGCAGTGACTTTCCTGTGGTGCTCTCTCCCACTGGCCTGGCCCCTGGCCCCTCTGCCACCATGTCAGCACAGGTCCGACAACCACCTGCGCCTGAGGGGTGGGAATCACAGAGCAGAAGAGAGGCAGCTCCGATGAGATTCCCAAACTCAAAAAAGCCCTGCTAAGCGGCACACTCCCACTCTCCCTATGTGCATCTTAGCACTGCAACCTCTTCACATCTCACGAGCTAGCGTGGAACAGATGCGTCCCCCCGTCAGGAGGCAGCGACACCCCTCCCTCCTCACATGACTCATATGATGTCAGAGTTGTCCTTGTCACCGACCCCAATTCAGGCTCACACGTCAAGGACACGCTTGCTTGGTGGATCCTCAGCATGATGGATAATCCATCCCCTCTCTTTTGGGTTTCCTACATCCCACCTAGTCACAGAAAAGAGAGGACTTTTTCTAGTTAAGGAAACTTGGCTCCTCTAGCAGTTCCAGTGGCACAGCCATGCTGAGAAATGCTGGCACAGGCTACAAGGTTTTGAAGCTTTGAAAGCTAGGTCAGCATCTCCCTGTACAACACCAATGCCACCCTCAATCAATGTCCAATACAGAGAGGCAAATGATTTTTATAGAACAGTCATGTACTTTCATGTGATCTAATATTAGCTGTGCTGTATGTAATTATTTTATGTAGTACTCTGCGTTCTGCTTGCACTCCCATCGATATGTCTAGTAGATATTTGTAGTTCCCTAGTAATTTAATAGCTAGTTTGTGCCCTAAAGCATAAAAACATTTCTACCCTATCTAAAGTAACCGTGGGTGGTGTTATCCATATAAAATCTTTGAGTCCTAATGAGCTTTTGTTCTCAAGTTATAACCCAAAAATATATCACCCGGCTGTTCCGTTCTCTGCTAAAGATCCTCGCTATGATGTGAAAGGAAAAGAAATTAAAACCTTAGATAAATGTGTTTGATCTGCCACAAAGAGGGAAAAGACATCCCCTCTGTATTGTATCGTCTTGGGATTTTTTCACAGACCCATTTTCTGTTCATTGCTAAATGTTTAAAGGCTGAAGATGAGCCGCATTTTTGCATACCCTGATCTGGAGACAGCTGTGGTCTCAGCTGTGCAGGAAGGAGCAGCAGGCTGTTCTGGCTGCCCTGGGTTGAAGTGGCAGTATAGCTGCTAGAGCCTGGACATGATGCTAGAAAGTAGTACAGTGTTTGGGGTTCCTAAGCGGTAAAAGGCAGCAAGTTTCCATGTCCTTGAAGGAATGTTGTTAGGAGACCTCCTCCCCTTCCTGGGGAAGAGGAGGTTCTGAGACATGCTGGGAGACACTGGGGAGAGCAGGTCCCCCTGGCTTTCCACTCTGTGGCAAGAAAAGCCCGTCCCTTGCCCGCAGCAAGGCTTTGTTTCACCCCCACAACAATCTCGTTACTGTGAGTAACGGGGAGTACGACGATGCCAGCATGTTCCCTTTGCCTCTTCCTTAACTTGTCTTTATTCACAGCCATGGAGGCAGGCCAGAGCCAGGCACTCACCAGGAGCCAGGCTCAAGCCTTCCTTGGCGTGCCCACCTCTGCTCTTTAGGAGAGGGTACAGGCTGTACAATACATCATCTGTTATGCAATGATACCCGGCGCATGGTTCCACTTTGCTTCCCGGCGGCAGGAATATATCACTCCCCCCTTCCCTTCCCCTCCCACCCCATCCCCCAGCCCCATTCATCCCCACCACTCGTTGTTTACTACCAAAGCCCTGCACAGTCGGTCAGGAGCACCCCAGTTCGCAACCAAGCGGCCGCATGAGTTGCAGTATTTTGGCCAGGGGAGGAGGCATGCCAGGGAGCCAACTTGTAAGAGGGATTTTTTGGGGGCCTGTTTCAGTTCTGCCATTGCTCTCCAGTAAATAGTTGCACTCTACCGCTTACACCAGGTCTGAATGTGCCTGGACCTGCTTGCTCCTCATCGCATTTGGTTATCATATATTTTAAATAAAATTAAAAGTGTGTGAAATAACACCGAGAGAGTTTATCATCCCAGAGGAAACAAAGAGTGTTCTGTCAGCTAGGTTGAAAAAAAGCCCAAGGAAAATATCCCTGGATGAACATCTTCTGAAACACCAAAGAAATTTGTACACAGTTTTGACCATAGAGGTAGCATCCATCTCCAAATACACAAGGGAAAGTGCTTCTGATGGTAAAACCTGCCTGCTTAATAAGAGTGAACAGCAAGTCTAAGATATACAGCTAGAAAGAAAATAATTTCCTGTCCCATCAAAGCAACAGGTAAAAAGTGCCAGCAAATCCCTTCTGCTCTGTTCTAAAGAGACTCTGTAGTATCTATGCTTTGAAACAATGAAATCTAGATACAGTGTTAACTGTCACTAGAAAGTAAATGAAGACAGTGGAAATTAATTCTTCCATTCACAGTTAAGAAAGATTCTGGCATTCAGCATTATCAGTAAGTCCCAGAAGCAGCAATCAGCAGGTAATCTGTTCAGTGTAACTAGATAGTGCCATCACATACAAGGATTTAAGAAATGCATCACCCCAGAGAGATACCAATTACAAGATAATCAACTTCTGCCTTCTGTGATTGTGGGGAAAACCGTAATAAAATTGTAATCCCATCCTTGCCATGCCACACCTAATAGCACCTTTCCTTATTGCTTGAGCCAAACAGAGATATGGAAATTAGACACTAGTGAGGAAACAACTGGTTTGCAAAATAAACAAAACAAAGTAAAAAGCACAAATATTTGACTATGGAAAATCTGGTTATTTCACTGTTTTTGTAGCAAAAAGCCCCAAGATACTGAGTCATAGATAACAGTCAAGTGATTATCACACTCCTTTGATTAGCTCAAGGAATAAGGCTTAGGATTTTGTGAGTTTAGAGGAATAGTCTTAAACCATCTCAAGCATCTCAGGTGAAAGCTGTTGACAGCCAGAGAAAAATTACCCTCATTCTCCCAGAAAAAAGCTATTCTACCCACTGAATCTTACAGCAAAAATTCATTAAAATTGTTGAGATTATAAAAAGAAATTCTTATCTCAACAAAGTGTATTTTTCTATCATTAGAATTGTGTGCACCCTGATTTATGAGTGTATTTCCTGCAGAGGCTTTGCTGTGTTTGCGTGAGCACAGAGGCTGCTGAGCTGTTTGGGAAAGTTCTTTGAGGAAACAGTTCAGCTGCAGACATCTGCACCAGCAAGAAGGCTCTACCTTCTCAGCATGTTTAACAATAATCCACAGTAGATGAAAAAAAAAAAAAAAAGAAAAGCAAGAAATAAAAGTCCCTGGGATACTCAGGGGCAGCAAAAAGTTGGATATTCATCTCAAATATAAAAACAAAAATTGAGAACAGAGTAAGACTGACTAATACAACTGCACATGACTACTATATATCTGTGCCTACAGAGCCCTCCTCTGAGAAGAAGCCCCTCTTTTCAGTATCAGCCACTCAGCCCTTTCTAATGATCTGCAAGACACTTGCCAGGGCCCCTCTCAGCCCCAGGACCTGTACTTCAAGCATGCCCTCCAACATCCAGGTATGCACATGCAGCTCCATTAATAAGGACAAGAACCAAAAAAATACCTTTCCCTCAGCTCCCACCTTTCCCTCCCATCCCAGTTCTCTCCATTCCTATATTTTAGCTGTGAGGCTGAAGAAAGCATAGCAGCTGAGCCACTGACAGCCATACAGGCACAGTCCTATAAAGATAAAGGAAGTGAATAAGCAAGTTGTATTCATCCTCTGTATCCTGCAACTTCACTCTCTGCTACTCTCAATCCTTTTTAATTTCTTGCCATCTTTCTCATCCCCTTTTTTCTCTTGCTGCTTCTTTCTCTCTTCCTTTGGCTTTGCAGCTTCACTGTCTTTCATATTTGGGGGAATGCACTCTTTCTCCTTTCCCAAATGCACTCTACTTCTTTTTTCAAAATCTCTTCCAAACACTAGCCCTCTACAAATATAAGCATCTCTCCTTGTTCTTATTACAATGAACTGCTCTGTTTTATTGTGCCTTGCTCACGCTGCATATCTCTATTTTATAGAGCATTTATGCCACTGTGCACACAATACATAACAGAGCATTTCAGCATGGAAGCAATTGCCTCTTACACTGAAGTAAATCTAGAATTGACAGTTCTAAAATGCTTATAACTGCAGGACTGTCTTTCATAGACTCACAGATTTTAAGGCCAGATGGGACCATTAGATCATCTAGTCTGAGCTCATCTGAAAACCTGCTCTGGTTCTTCCCTAATAATGGGTGTCCATGCGATGCCATCAGGACCTACCAGCACAGCATCCCAGGATTCGTGTTTCAGTTGTCACTATGCACAGTGCAGCCAGCGTATCAGCTGCATGAAGCATCCTTCCAACTCCAAACCGCCGAGGCACTCAGAACTACCACCTTCCTCCGGCAATCCTACTTCCACAAAGGAAGCAGGTAGGTAAGAAGGGAGATAAAAGGGAAATCGGCCTTTTTAGGGGGAAAAAAAAGCCTCCAAAGCAGTTCTCAGAAAAATCACATATACCATTTTTGCCATTCCTATTGCAACACAGCTGAAATCGCAACACAGGCATAAGCCTAAATCAAAACCATAAACAGTTCCTGCACAAAGAAGCTAACTGAAACACAACAAAATAAAAGTGCACATGTAGTATCATCTGTGTTCACACTCCATAATCCTGGTTGATTATTTGTCACATTTTACATTTCCTTAAAATCCACATCCTACTTTTATTTTTCACCATTTAATATTTACTAGAATTATGCCTTTCCATTAATTTATGGCTCTGAAAATCAAAATAATTTATTTACATTAAATTCTATAGTTGTATTTTAGAAACTAGCAGATCCTTGCATTTGGATTACTCTGATACATAAACAGAGCTTTGCCTTCAATAAGTCCATGTACTTTGCATGTACAAAATAAAACACACTGAAAAATCTAAAATCAGTCAAAACCCTGGAATTTACATTGACTTAAAAAATTTAGCAAATTACCTAATTTGGCTGCACATAATGGGAACTTACCAGTAATTTATCTATATGTCCCCATAATTTCAATATCTCCCAAGGAGATGTAGCAATTTTCTTGTTTGCTTTCAATCCACGTTTTTTTGTGTGTAGGTGTGTTTTAATGCCTTTCTCCCCATTTCTGGTGTGTGTATCTGCATGAGAATATGCACCATTATCATCTTTAAAAGGCTAACTTGAGCATCCAAGTTTGAAAAGGAGTTCTCAAAGGAAAAGCTAATTTATACTTCATTCCTTGACTATTAACTGCATTGGGAAAGTAGAAGTAGAATCAAATTATTTTTGCCAACTGATTGCTTTCAGAAATTTTTACACTAGCCAATATGCAAATTTCTTAATGAAAACCATCCTGGGAATTTATTAAACTGTTCATACTGAAGAAAATTACTTTCATTTACATTGAAAAGTGAAATAATCAATCCTGACCTATATATGTGCTTGCCAAGATTCTATCTCCACTATACTTGGGGTCTTTCCATGCTATCACCGTGAAGAAGAGCAATTTCTCCTCTTTGTTTTGTTTTGTTGTTTTTTTTTTTTAATAAAAAGGCAAATAATAGGCTCTGCCAATAGCCATTGTTGACCCAAGTCAAAAGTGTTTGAAATTAATTTATCCGCTTTGGATGGTGTATAAATTTCTCATTACGAGTGTCAGTGATGGACAAGAAACCATTCCAAAAAATGTATTGGGTATCATGCCAAACTCTGTAATCAAGGTCTCTTGCAGAGACTCTGGAGTATACAAAGGGTTTCACACAGTCAGGAGCGTTAGCTATGCATGCTTTCCCGTTGCCCGGGCTCAGCCAAATACTCTGTGAGAACAACACGTATATACACTTTGTTTTATTATGCCTTGCAGATGCTTTTTTTGTTTTATATTTCAAGCTTTGTCAGGTCTAATGTTTGTTCCTTCTTCATCCTCCAGCCCTCACTCTTCCCCCTGCATCCCCCGCACGCCCCAAATTTCGGAACAGCTTCCTAGACAGACCCAGTATCGATTACATAAACTGTCTTTCTTGGAAAGTAAAGAGGAGGGGTGGGGGGTTGTATTTGGGATTTCTTCTACTTGCAACTGAAAATGGCAGCCATTGAACAGATCTGGTCAATGACAGTAAGAGAATAAGCCCAGCAGAAAGTGGTAATATATTGTGTTACACTTATGCCAACTTGCCAAGTCAAGTTCTTTTTCTCAAGCGCATGTACAGTTTGTTCTTGCTATCCTCAGTTAACTCTGCTTTTTGAATAGAGGAGATGGGAACTGCTCAAAGGCCACAATAGCATGTTCTACTTAAGGTTTCCTCTCCACACTAACCATTGTGGATAGCACTCTTTACAGTCAAGCGCTCTTGAATAAGAAAGCTCTCATTAAGGAGATGAAGCTATGTTTTCTTTACCTTGCAAGAATTCTGTAAAATGAGATTTTCCTCATTACAGGCAAAATACCTGCTGCTGAAAAGCAGCACAAAGTTGGCTCTATTTCCTTGAATGGATTTGAAGCTGCTTTCAAAACTAGCAGCAAAAGAGCATCAAAATGACAATATTGTACAAGAAATGCATCAGGAATGAGCGATTAATCTAAGTTTCTATGGGAACGTGAAAAATGACATATTGGATCAGATGAGTGGCCTGCTTAGTCCAAGATATTCTCTCAGCTAATACTGTGTACCGCGGCAAGCAAAGGCTTAGTGCCCCATAGTAAACAACTATCCCCAAAACCCTCGAAAACGCGGGTAGGACGGCTTAGAGTGAGAGCAAAGATCAGTTGATGGTCCGAGGCAGGAGGGCTGAGATGCGTTTTGTAGCTGGTGTACACTGAAAAAGATTACAGGCAATGCTGCTAAAGCAAATACCATTTTATTATGATTTTTTCCGTCACTCAGCCTTGGTAGCACTCCCCGTCTCAAGCTGAGTTTTTCAGGCAAGGGAGCCTGCCAAAGGGTGGGTGGCTTAAATCACATTGGATCCAAATTTTTATAGGGCTTTGGGGTTGATTTTTTTGTTTAATAAGGAATATAAAACCCACACACACTTCAATATTGTGCATTAGAACTGTCATGATGAAGCCTGATGTAGCAGGTATTAAATTGTTTTTTGTTTTTGCTTTACAAAATACTGCTTAAAAAAGAAGACATATGTAACAAAATTTTACTAGTACAAGGAAGGACAAGGATGGATCTTTGATTCAACTATCTAATCAAAGATCGCAATAAATTCTGCCAGTTCAGTGTGTTTACTGCGCAGCAATCTTCAAATATAATCAAATCTCAAACCAGCAATAAAACACAGGTAACAAAATATAATGGAACACAGTAAAATATAATAATATGAGGTAAAACAGTACTAATAACAATGTCCACAGATAAAAAGGTGGCTGAGTCATTATTACCAGCATCCTCCATTGTAACTGCATAAGAAAACAGGTCACAATTTGCATGTTTCCCTACCAAATTTTTTGTGATTCTTCTCCCCAAAGGAGCTTGTTCCTAAAAACTCCCACTGCAAGAGTCCATTCCCATGTTTAGTTGTACCAAATAGTAGGGAAATTATTTGATGCCATTTTAATCTCCAGGTTTGAGTGTTTACTCACTATTTCAAGGCAAATTTCTTTTGCTTGTAGAAATTACAGAAATAAATGATAATATCTTTAAATTCATGACAAAAATTGAACAGGGATAATCTCTTCCCCCAGAAAAATACAGAATACTTTACCACAAAGTATCTGTGGTCAATTCCTACTGCTACATATATCTCTGGCAGTCCTTCTGCTTTTGTTCTTTTTCATCCATAGAAGTGAAAAAGAAGCTGGAAAATTCTATTAGAAGTCCTTTTTAAAGCCCCACAGATAAAGACACGTAAAACTGAGACTGGAAGTTATTTTCAGTAGCAACCTTAACCACTACAGAGACAATCATTTAATTCCACCACCATATACCATAAGAACATATTAAACAGCACTAAGCATTAGGAATAACATAGAATAATGATAATGAAGTGTCTGGCACAGTTTGCCCATCCACATTTGCAATTAAATTAACTTTCTAGTTAAGCTAATTGTTTCTGGCATGACAATATGGAGCAGTCAGTTAAGACACAATTTTTTTAATCACGCTCTGTTTTCCTGTGTCGAACAAGAAATTGGTAGAATTAAAGGCTGTATTCTGTGCAATGTGGCATTTTGCGTTGGCACAAACACTGCAGTGCTTGCTTTGGTTCTCCACTGAGTCCAGAAGCTCTGACTACCCTGGTTTGAGCCCCTCTGCTCTCCACTCAGAAACACAGAGAAACAGGATGATTTCATGGGGTGCCCTTGGTAAGGTTCCCTTCTGGCAAGAATGAAAGCTGGGGAAGATGGACAAGACATGGGAAGCCAAGAATTTACAGCCCAACATTTTTACCTATCAAACTTGCACTTTCAGGACACTGGCTGCTGGTACCCAGTCACAGTCATTTCCATCCTCTACTGCATGACTGGAGATTGTGAAAAAGCTCAAAACAGCATCCTTGTCTCATCCCACATGCCTGGTCATCCCTCCATTTTCATACTCCATGCCAAATACTTATCTCACTTTATTGTGATTATTATAGCTCAATGCAATATAACTTGGTGGACTAGTTACTTCTAACCTCAGGGACTCTGGGTCCAGAGAGTGAATTTGATCAGATATTGAAACACAAATGAATGAGTAGATTAACTCAGTTAAGTATTACAGTGAGAACATTAAAGCTTGCCTTCAGTCAGTAGGGAACTGGCATCTATGCAAACCTGCAGTGATCACTCACCATGCACCATCCCTGAACATTCACAGAGAGCAAGTCCCAGTCTCCTGTGGACGGTGTGAGGGACTGGTGTGTTACACAACACCCAAATGCCACAGGGGAACACCAACACTGAACTATACTATGCCTTGTGCAAGTTTTTCCATAAGCATCCTTGGGAGTTCAGATTTAAGCAATTTTGCTAGGAGTACAATATTCACACATATTTGCTGAAAGTGAATTTGGAGTTTGACTTCAGAGTTGACCTAAGACATGGGAACAATGGTCTGGTGCAAAATCTTCAAAGTGAGTATTTTCTCCAAAATTCTTTTTGTATAAATTATTTATCAAATGAAACTGACTTTACTCCTCTTTCCCAGACTTATTCAGTACCGAAGAAAATGAAATTAAGAATCTTGAACTTTACCAAATTAGTGCATCTTATTAAAAACATTAAAAAACCCTAAATATTTTTTCACTGCTGCAGTCCACAAAGCATTTTCAGAGAGGAAAATTATCTTTCAATTATTCGTTTGAGAAATGTAATGTTCGCCAACCAAATCTCACTATCAGTCTTTCTGGACACAGCCAAACTGACAACCAGCAGCTAAGAGGCCACTTGAGGAGATCAGACAAGAATTCATATTAAGCAACATGCAGCTGCTCTCCTCTCTCAGCAGTTTGTGGATGTACCTCTTGTGGCCTTCATCCAAAGAGCAATAAGAAAGCACCACAGCAGAACTGACCAAAACTTGCTGAAATCATTGAGTGGAAGAACTGTTTTTCATTTGTACTAAATACAAATAAACATTAAGCTCATTTACAGAGCAAAATAATCAAAACAATGGGAGAACAACCAAAGCATAAACATATGGGAAGTCTGGAATGAAAATAAGCCCTGGAGTCTAGATGTTTAGGACTTTGGTAGTAGAATGCTTGTTTTGGATGGTTGTGGGAGAATCTCCAATCAAAAGCCAAAAGGAAGCATCAAAAAGAGCCACAAAAGCATCAACAGCATGACTTCAAGATAAACCTTAAGAAAGCTATTGAGGCAAGGCAAGACTGAAAGAGATTGGGAATTTCAAGGAAGGGAATTATCTCTTGTTTGATTCTACCTACAGAAACAGAAATCAGGACTTTGTAAATAAACAGGATTGCATCAAAGATAAGTGACTCAATCATCAATTGCTCTTCTTAACATTCAGACTCTGGGCTTCCTACAGCAGGGTTAAAGAGAGAAAAACCCCATGTTCTGGTTTCCAAGAACAAAGCCTGTGAGCTGGTATCTCTCCTGTATCAGAGCAGAACAAAAGGCAGTACACAGTTCAAACATGTAAAGAACTGGAGGAGTTAAAATAGCACGTGAAAACTGGTAAAGATGAACCCTTATTAGAAAGCCAATGGCAAAATGCCCAAAGAAACTAAGAGATGCAGCTGCAACAGTTGTGGTTTGAAATAAGATTGGAAAGGGCTACAAAAGCTTTGACCAACCTGGAAGTTGCTATCTGATAAACTGCAGAAAGGACTCAGGGAATTCAAAAGTGTCCTAGGGAATGAAAATGAACCAGTATCAACAACCGTGACATGCTGAAAGGAAGGGAAAAGAAAAAACCCTAAAACTTCATTTGAATTGGGTGGGAACAAACCTTTTCCCTGATATACTCAAATATCAGCAAAGACCTCAAGGGTAAATTGGCTATACACCAGTTTGCAGACACTCAGGTAAGAGCCGGAAATAAAGATCAGCAAAAGACAAAAAGATATTGTATTGACTGTACAATTTACTACAGATCCTGAACTTTTTTCACAGCTGCATACCGCAAAAGGAAACAGCTGCTGCAAACAGAAGAAGATGCCAGGAATTTGCCAAGATCTCAAGTGCTGTTTCTCTATCTCAAATTCAGTTCAGCAATTTTAATATGGCTCATACCATCATTACACTTTGTGGAAGGAGTGATGACCAATCTGAGTTTATAAAGCAAAAGAAATTGGCAACAATGGCAAAAATGAAGGAATGCAGATGAGGTCATTATTGATCCTGGAGGAAAAAAATGCCTTTAAGGGAGAATAGTTATAAACACAGGCCTAGTGAGAATACAGCACAACATGTTCCAAACCAGACCCCCAAGACCAAGATGCAGAACAGGCTGGAGAGGAACACAAAGTTGAACCAAGCCAGAAGCTCAGACACCAGTCACACACAAGTTTGTAGTTTCTGTAGGGAACATAAAAGTTACTTTTTTAAAAGAAGTAGTAAACAGAGAAGGCTATTTAGCGTGTAATAAGTAACTATATGAAATGTGCAAGAATCACTGAATCAGACTTTGGTTGTGACATCAGGAATAGAAGTAAGGAACGGGTCATTCAACCTATAATTCTCTTTTGCACTGCCCAAGCCCCACCTTTAGGGGCAGAAATACCCCTAGAAATTACAGGCAGTGGCATCTTTCCAGCACATGAAAGATGAGTGCTCGAAACTTGCTTTGAGACCCCAGGTCCCTGGGGATCTTTAGCTGCTTAAGTTCTTCTGGATCTGAAACAAGAGTAAATCTCCAGACATTTACTGAATGCTTGACAATAGTCAGAAAGAGATAGGGAAAGGGGGACTGTGATGGCAAGAAATGGATCTAGTAAATTCATATGAACTACAGAAGTTTGGGTGTGAACATGTGAACACTTACAAAATATATTAACTTGTAATCTGGCACCCTACCAAGCATTCAAAGAGAAGCAAGAATATATTTTTGAGACTGTTTTGTTAGAAATTATTCTCTCTCTGACACCTAAGTTGTACTTGACTGCTTCCACACAACAGTGACCCTGGATACCTAAACAGCATCCTTCTTTTCAGCAGAGAAGCCTTATAAGCCTATGGAAGAAGCATGTTAGGAAGCTAGAACAGACCCTTCAGCCAAATCTCAGGCTGAGTCCAGTTAAGGAAAAAAGGTGACAGCATCAGATTACAGAAAACAATGTAAAGTCATTCAGCGTGTGCTCCTTTATTACTGTAAATAGTACCCTAGATGCTGGTGAAAGCTTGGTCTGGTTTACTACCCAGAATCTTAAAAGTAGCTATTGGCAAGTGGAAGTGGATCCAGAGGGACAGGGAAAAAAACCCCACATTCACAGCAGGACAAGGACTGTGGCAATTTAAAATGATGGGTTTTGGCTAGTGCAATACATCAGTACATTCAAAAGTTTAACGAAGAGGGTATTACGTGGCATGCCTCTCTCAGCCTGTTTGTTATACCTAGATGATATCCTGGTGCATGGTAAAATGTTGGAACAAGAACTGATACATTTATAAATGGCCTGTAATTAGCTTAAAGCTGCTAGGCTTAAACTGTCTAAACAGAAAAGCTAGGAGCTTGTTTTAAAAGGAGGTAATTTACCTTGGGCAAATCAAGCAAGGAAAGGAGCAAGACTTCAATGGACAATGAGAAGCTGCCCAGAGCTTGCCAGCTGCCCCCACATAGGGATAGGCACCAGCTCTGGGAGGACTCTTGTTTCTTGTTTTCAAAAGTACCAGCATATTTTTCAGCATTGCAAAACCACAAAGTTGATCAGGGAAACCATCTCCATTGGTCTGTGTAAAGTTAATGTCTCCAGACTTGAAAAGGGCTTTTGTGATTGTTCCTGTCTTAGCTACCTGCACCCTGAGGCTTCTTCATCCTGTCCACTCATCAGTGCTTGGGGGCAAGTGCAGCTGCACACAAAACTTGAAAAGTGGATTACTAAAAAACAGTTTAAATTTTCTGAAAGGATTTTATTCCCCCCACAAAAAGAAGATGCCCAAACAAAACAGTTTCCGCACTCTGGATCTGCAAGGAAGTTCATGGTCAGCATAGAACAAGCTTTTGTAAAAATAGTTCATGTTGTGGGAATCCTAAAATGACTGAACCAGCAATGCATGTTAACACAGCCACACTGGTTATGAAACTATGCCTGGTCCAGTAGCTCATTACAGTTAATAATCTCTGGGGAAACACAATCATCTTCCCTTAATTCCCAGAAGCATAAATATTCCTGCTTCATCCAGCAAAAGAAGATTTGTCATTTTCCCAAGAAGAAGATCCCAGTACTTATGGCGCAACATATGACATAAAACTAATTTGGTAAATGTAGTCTTTGGGAGAGAAATCCCTCAAAATACCCTCCTGAGTTAGATGAGCTACAGTGCAGGAAACGGCAAACTAATCAGGGAAAAATGTCCAGGACAAAATGCATGTATCAGGACTGCTTTTGTCTGCTGTGGTGGCCATAATCAGATGCTGGAGATGAGGAAGGACAGAGCAATCCTATTTCCGACTCATAGCCTCTCAGCTTCCAACTATTTTCAGCTCTGAGACTTCCTGACCCGTGTATAGTTTACATGCAGTTAGTAATTCTCCCTGATTTTGTCTTTCATGAACTTAAACATGTAAACCTGTCACATTCACAATGTCTTTTGGCAGTGAGCTTCGCTGGTCTACCACCCACTTTGCAAAGCCATTCAATGCTTTGGAACATCCTTGTCTTCCTTTGAAGTTTTTTCCCTATCCACAAAAGCATTCAAAAATGAAAGGTCCAAAACATGAGTGCATTCAAGGTGAACCTTGATATTCTTTGTGTTGTCTTTAGTGATTTCCCTGGTAACTATTAACTTTTTTTTTTTTTTTTAAATCATTGTGGAGCACACAGGAATTCACAGAGCTGTCAACATCCCCGGCACCTTGCTCCTTCATTGTAACAGTCAGTGCAGATCCTGGGAATCGGGGTAGCTTGCAAGCCTTCTACATACCCTGCACTGGTGACAAAGGTGACAAATAGCATGCAGATGTATGACAATGTGCTGACAGAGAGCACTGATCTCGTATCCTTAAGCAAAGATAAAGCTGCTAACAGTATTTGCAGCTGATTATCACTCTTTTTTAGTTAATCTTTTTTTTTTTTTTTTCCCTCATCAAATGATATCAGTGCAACTACTTGTCTCCCAGCTATTTCTTCACTTTGGAGCTCTCCCTATACAAATCACTTCTTATTTGCTGCCTTCTAAGCTACCCCGCCCAAACTCTAGTCCTACTCTAGTTCTAGTTTCACCTAGTTTCAACCTAGATTTTTTTCTAGTTTCAACACCCTTTCAGCCTGATTTTCTCCAAACATCTGCCAGCCAAACATCTGCATTGGGTGGTTTGTCCTACAGCAACACATGGAAAGAAAATCCGTTACTCCATCTTGGCTTAAGCATTTGGTACCACTCTGCCTCAGACCAGCTGCGATCAGACCAGGTTAGTGTGGTTTTACTTTTGCAAATTTGGTCTTGGACATCTCTCATGGTGAGACAGCAGAAGACAACAATTCAAAAACCTACAAAGAAGGGCAGATGTTCAGATGTTCAATAAAAATAAAGTCTGAAACAGGGGAGATCCTTCCTACCACTTTTTGAGAAAAAAGATAATTAGCCCAAACTCAAACCCAATCTCAACAGGTATTGGTAACACAGATCTACCCAGGGAAAGTGTGGGGTTTTTTCCTGTGCAAGCACACATTTACTTTTCTCAAGCTTAAAACAACCTCTCTTTCTCTGTTGCAAATCTTGGGGCATATTTGACAACTTCAGTGCTCTTTAGGTTGGCTGCTATTTAAGAAGGAAAAAACCCCAACAACTATGTATTATATAGAGAAAAACTGATAGAAAGCCTGGGAGAGAGGCTTGACCAGTGCCACAGTGAAACTGATCAACTGCAATGAGAATAGAATATGTGTTTTCTAAGTTTCCACCAAAGGCATGGTACAGCCCAGAACAGGGGCATTGCCCATACACAAGCAACACTGAACAATAAGTGATGCTGAATACTCAGTGCACCTGCCAGTGTGTGGAAGTCTTGAAACACAAAATGAGTAAATCAATATAGTGAGAGTTTCAAACACAACAAGAGAGTAGTACGAATCAAGTGAAGTGAATTCTCGTTAACCCAGCTGATAAACTGGAGCATAGTAATGAGGTATAGATGGGAGAACCCTTTCACAAGAAAAAAGCATATAGAGCATAAAATTAATGCTCAGTTTTCTCACAACAGGGAAAAAAACCATCCTCCTGAAATCCAGCTACTTGAGTTTTCTCTCTCAAGTATGATTATACTTCTTTTGATAAACTCTGACCATAAGTACCACTGCATGCTGCAAACAAGAAAGCCTTTCAAAATCCAGACCCTGCCTGAACGTTGTGCTTCAGTCAGAGGTGTAAAAACACCCAAGGACATAATTTAACTAATGTAAGCACTTCAGGACTCCTAGTGAAACTGCTTGGAGTGGTGTATTCAGTTGTTTAAAGCTTTTTTTTTTTTTTTTTTTTTTTTTGTCACAGGCAAGATATATGTTTACATGGCAGACTTAATTGCTGTTTTCAGAGGACTAATGCTGTGTAAAATCATAGTCATCAATACAGCCATTTATTTTGACTATAATTAACAAATCAAGTCACAGCACGTTTTACTTATTTGCCAATCTGTTGAATATTCACACTGGCCCCAAGTCGCCTATTCATTTAGCAGTAAACATGTAGCCTAGCAACTGACTGTCAATATCAACAGTAGCTGATGAAGTTGTTAATCTCTGGAAGACTGACAGGTTAAGCCAAATTCTCCTATGCAAAACTCTCATTGTCCAAGCCTTACATTAGCTCACAAGGATATTTATGTTCAAAAGATACCACATCTCCTTCTACTATTAAAATTAAATGAAGTGTGCTAGAGGCAGGAAAAGGCTATGTGCTCTGCCTGCCATGCATGTTTTGCATGCACCACGGCATCCAGCATTGTGTTTGCAGGATGTATTGACCATTGCTAATTTCCAGAGACAATTGAAGACACTTTTGCATCTGTTCATCATCCCGGAATAAACTATCATATAAGTGCACGCTGTGCACCAGAATATAGATGAGGTCAGGAGAAACACAAATATCTCCTTTGCTATGCAAATCTTCACTGGAACTGCAAAAGAGAAAGCATGAAGGTATGGATAAAGAGCTTTAATCTGGGGTATTGAGAATTAAAATCAGAGTGAAGGAATTTAAAAGGAGTACAAGCAGTTTGATTGGTATAACAAAAAAGAATATGATTTAGCCTGATTTAAAACTTGATACACCATCACTGAACTAAACCATTTTCTAATCATTTAGTTGTACTGCTCAGAAGTTCCATCAACACAGTACGGGAAAGACAGAGACAGACAAATTATCTGCAAATACACAGCAAGGAAAACAGCAGAAAAAAACCCTATTGCTTTGTGCTGTTACAGCCTGAGCTGGATGAAACCGCCTGACCAAAGAACTTTCTATCCCACTTTGATATTGACAGCCATGCCTGTTGCAGCAGACATTCTTAAGGGTAAAGTCCTAGAACAACAGCAATTCCACAATGATTTAATCCCTTCCAAGTACTTACAGAAGATGGATGATTATCATTAGCAGTGAAACTGTGGAATCAAGGAAAGTAGGATTGAGAAGACTGTTTGCAGGACTTCTTGCTCCAAGACAGAATCAGCTCTACATTTTGTCATTCCTCTTCTTAACAGCCTCCAGCCACAAAGAGAACAGTCTGTTCCAGAACTGTCCTGCATGAATTATCAGAAAACTGGTATTTTTTTTATTTCTCCTAATATCCAATTCTTCCTAACAATGATTTAATCTCATTTCCTCTTATGCAAAATGAAACCTATCTCTTCCTCTTAGCATCATACTTTTGCATTTTTGAAGACTACTGGTAGGCCCACAAGAGCTTCCTATGATCTAGAGTAAACAGCGTCCATCCACCTATGTCTCCATAACAGCCATAACATCTTGACAGGACACAGTGACCATGTCCATCATTCTCATCTGGATTGTCTCCAAATGGTCAACATCTTTCTAAAAGGACAAAGGTATCCCCAAAAGGGTCAACATCTTTTGGGAAGACATTGCCTGTGCTAAGCATGGCAGAGGAGTTACTTAACACACCTTTCAGATTATACTGCCATTTATGAATTCCTAGATGATTGCCATTTTCGCAACAGCATGACATTGCTCGGTTTGTAATTTTTCCAAAGAACTGCTGTCAAAACAGGTTTGTCAAAACAGTTCCCCTTCTCATATTCCTGCAGTTTTTTGTTTCTGCTGAACTCCCATTCTTCTGTACTCAGTTTACAAAGTTTCAACCTATTCTTATAGACCCTTTTCCCCATTCTCAAGGCCATTTTCTTTTCATAAAGCTTTCCATTCTCAGTTTTCTGTAAATTTAAACACGTAAACGTGTATTGCATCACTCAGGTCATGGTCTAATGAGAGCAGGGCAGAGCTCCGTAGAGCACTCCTCAATACATGCTTCTGCTTTGATACTACTTCATCCTCCTAACATTCATTCTCCACAGCAATTTCTTAGCTAGTTTTGTTTTAACCTAACAGCATTTTCATCCAGTCCAGGTTTCCCTTGCTTCAGAGAATGCCATGCAAGCCAACTTTAAAGACCTCACAATACTCAGCTTCTTCTCTTTCCATGAAGTGTGTTACCCTGCTGCACAAGGAAATCCAAGTCGTTTGACAATTCATTCTTGACAAATCTGTGTTGGCAGCTTTTTACCTTCTTGTTATCCTTCAGCTGCTTTCAAATTTTTGATTTTAATTTTTTTCCCTCCCCAGAATTTTTCTGTGACTGGAGCTGGAGTTAGCACTAGTTGGTCTGTAATCCTCCGGCTCCTCTTTTCCCCTCTTTTTCAAAATGAAAGGCATTATGTTTTCTTTTTTCCCATCACCTATCTCAGATGAGCTCTCAAATAAAACACTAATGGCGCTGAGATTCCTTCAGGCAAACCCTGGAACAAAGTCCATCACAATCAGTCTATTGAAAACATCTGAATCATCTGTAAAGCCCTAACTTAGTTTTATCTATTTTTGGCTAGGATTGTATTCCTATTCTATTGACTTTAATACTATCAATAATATGAAAGCAAGAAACTTGCTTAATGAGGTCTCAATTAAGAAAAAAATGAAAGAATTAAAAAAAGACTCTTTAGAGTGTTCCATTGGCAGATTGCTTTCTCCTGTTAGCAAAGCAGCAATCCTTGTCTAGATTTTCTTCTTATTAATGTATGTTGAGGATGATTCCTCCTCATTTCAAGATCTCTAACTACCTAGTTAGCATTGCAACCTTTAATCCCTTCATGTTTGTGCCATTTTGGGGTACTCTTTGTTCCCCTTTGATGTATTTCCTTCTTGCTCCCTGTGCAGGACCCAGCTCTTTAGCCAAGTTAATCTCTATATTGGGTTTTTCTGTGCTTATACCATAATGTCACATCTTTGAGGATCTGGAAGCTAGTTCAACTTTGCTTTCAACTATGAAATATGTCTCTGGAGAAATCTTAGCTATCATTCTCTCAAGTCCATTTTAGTTACATCGTTGTTCCTCCTGATCTCTTCACAAAGATTTCACAATCTCATTTTCTGCTCAATTTCTCTCAACTTGCCTGTTGCTTTTGTATTCTCAGTTACTCCACCTTCATTGTGTATAATATAAAAAAGCCTTTTCTCTTCACATATTTTTCCATTCTGCAAAACAAACAAACAAAAAAAAAATCAAGACTAAGCCCCACTACTTTTCTAGAACTCGTTGAGTCATCCATTTCCCACAATGGATTTTCTCTCAGGAGATATCAGCAAGCATCTAAAATTCCAGATGAACATAAAATTCTCATTAATTTCACAAAAATTCTTATCCATCTGATCTTCCTGTCTTGGTATTTTGAAATAGATCGTCACTCCTTTTACCTTTATACATAATTTTCATGACATCACTTCCTCAGCCCCGTAGTCTGGGCCACAGGATATTTCCTCACCTTTCTATTATTTATTTAACAGTCTTCATTGATCACTCTTCTCCTTCATATCCCTGTGTTAGGCTACAGTATCAAATTCAAGACACTTGGTCAAAAATATGTGAGCTTAAAATTTTCAGTCCTTGCACAGAAGGTGCTTCCCCACTCACCTTCCCCATCAACAGCAAAAGTTACAAAGCAAGCTCCCAAGCCCCAGCTCAGCAAGTCTCCAGCTTGCACAGAGGGAACAGTGATCCTGGGCAGGCCAGGCTCAAGCATTCCTTGTCTCTTTGGCCTGAGCCTAAGGCTCAGTTAATTTTGTTGTGTCAAGTTCCTGACAGCACTTTCAGTTTTATGCTCCAAACATCCCCCAAGACATAACTGGAGCATCTGAGCTAGGTGGTGGAGGAAATGTAAAAGTTGGTGTAATTTTTGCACTTAGCGCATCCCACACTGTGTTCCTCAGTAATCCCGTGCCAACGTAATGTGTGTCAGTGGAGCAGCCTGAAACCTTGCAGGACCCCAGGCAACTAAACCTCTGGGAAGGAAAGTGTTTGCCTAACATGACCCTGGACGCTTCCTCAAAGAGATTTAGACCAAAACCACTAAAGAACATTCCATTCCCCCTCTCCCTGCCAGAGGAGAGGCAGCTCACCCCCTGGCTCCTCCATGGCACTGCCTGATCCATCCTGGGCTCTGTACACAACAGGGCAGCATCTACATCTGCCTTTTATTGCATCCCATCACAGGTGAACCAGTCAGCTGCAATAAAAAGTCTATGCTAAAGAAACATGCACAAGTTCCTACTTTCCTTTTATTTTTATTTATTTATGTTTATGTATATTGTCCCTGTTTTAAAAGTTTTCTATCAAGTAGCCAACAAAACACAGGTCTATCAGACTTTTATTCATACAAGGATTTAGTGCTTTTATTAGCTATTCATTTAGTCATTTAAAACCTGTTCCATCTAAAAACAATATCCTACCAATATCGCCGCTGCCTGCTTTTATTCCTTTTATATAGGTTATTCTTGTATGAAATATTCATTCAAGTGGGCGCTGCTATATTTAGAATGCAGAGAAGTGTTTTTTGCACGTAGTTGCTTTTGCATTCTTGCTATGCAGGCAATATTACAAAAAAATAACAAACTGTACTCCCATTTGTACTTCAATTTTAAGTCACTTATTTTGTGAGGTTCAGGCAAGATTAGACATTTTGCTTCAGGCTAAATGGCTTCTACAGAAGTCACTGTTAAAGTTTAGATGGCAAGCTATTGATAGGTTCTGGATGGCATGGACATGTGTTTTTCAATTCCTTTTCTCATTTTAAACTTGGTGTTTAAAATGTTTTAACTACTTAACTTAAGGGAAAAAAAGGCCTTTAGTTTCTTCTGTATAAACCTCACCCTCTACAGTTGAAACTTTGGTAACCTTACACAATTTTACTCTTCCAGCAGTTCTTTTTATGGTACACAAATCATATCAGCTTCAAGTACATCAAGTTATTTTTCTAACAGAATCACTTCAAGCTGCTAATAAATTCTTAACCTAACTTTTTAGCCATGTGAAGCTTTAACAGCTGAATTACTACTTGACTCACATGGTAGGCGTTTAAAAAACATCATGGGAGCAGTATGGACAGTAAAAAGCTTAAGTAAACATGAGATCAATATTTTATTTAATAAACAAATTATTTGAGAATGACTGACTGTCTTGAGGTGGTAAAATTTTGTTCTGTTTGTGTCCACTTCAAGGAATGGCAAGTATGAACTTTCTGAAGTCTTTTATTACTTTGAATTGTGTTACCCTTTTAAATAATATTTAAGAAAAAATTACCAAAATCAAAAGTTACCAAAAGAAAAAAAAAAAAGCCTACCACATTCCCAAACATGGAGCTGGAGGGCAAATAACATTTGGGAGAAACTGTCATTTCCATGAAAATGTAACTTCCCCCCCGCTCTTCCCCAAACTATCAAGTCCTCTCCAAGACTAGGAAACTGAATAAACTGAATATGGCAATAAAGATGTAGCACCTGAGAACTGGAAACCATAATGGCTACATGAAAGACACCTTGTTCACCACCTCCATCTTAGTTAGCTAAGGAATTATCTTCCGAACTCTTATTCAGCATTCTCACAACCAGCTCAGTGCATTGGAACAGCTCTTGGAGTTTTCTGTTTCCAAATAATGCATCTATATGAAAAATAGCATAATTGTTTTTGACTTTAGTACTAGGATAAGGAAATCCACTTCAGGTACAAATTCACATCAGCACAAAGCCTATAATAGCCTGATTTTTATCCTCAAATTACAAAAATTCAAGTTAAACTGGTGAGGCAGGAATAAAGGCAGAAGAGCATCAAAGGCATGACAGAAGGAATCATTAAGGGGTGCTCCATGGTCTTTTCCCCTCTGGAAAATGAGTTCATTAAACGGTCAGAAAGAAAAATAATTTAAAAAGCTTTTATTTACTGTTTTCAAAAATTATGATCACCAGCCCAGAAAGAAAAGAAAGAAGTAAAAGTATTTATGAACTACTATAGTCACAGCTTTCTTTCCAGAGCTCAGAAAAGGAAGCTGCCAAGCTCAAGACAGTGAAAGGTCCTATGCATCTTGGATGTGCTTTCCTTCTAGATTTGATTCTAAACACATGCACACTAAAAATCTCTTAGGAGCTGAAAATAGGAGTTTCATTTGACTCAGACAATGCAGTCACCTAATTTAGTGAGGCAGACCCAAGATGCCCCAGCACAGAGCACTTTAAAGATGCTGAATTTTGTGCTAGCTATCTATACACTGATATTCATAAAGCAAATTTTGTCAAGAGTATTACGTGCATCTTGAAGCTAAGCAAGAACAAAACTGATGTGGCAATATCAGGGCTTTTCCTCTGACTTATCAAAACAAACACAAATCTTGCATGGAAAGTTGATTTTAAAAGGAGAAAATTGATAATATAGTAGGAAACGTAAGCAAACACATGGATGTGACTGTAATATCTGCTATTCAGCACTCTCACGTTAAGAGACCAAGGCCAACTCATGAAAGTCTACACCTGCTCTCCAAGTTTCCCACCACGTGTCTTGGGGAGAATCATTCAAAGTTTTTAGCCCCCCAGTCCTCTGTCACTACGGGGCCGCCATTTTCACTTAAAAACTTCTCAGTTCATCTGGGGATTGACTTGATAATCCCCAGACTTTGAAAAAGCATCTGCATTGGATTAGAAAACCTGATATGGAGTCCAATGAAGTCAGCTGAGTCTTCCTGCAGATGATGAGAAATCATAGTTATTGTAAACAACAGTAACCTCACAATGTACATGGTAGCCTGTAATCTAAAGTGCATGTGAGTATCGTGGATTATCTAGGGTTTTTTCTTTAATATGTAGACATACATAACATGCGTTTGGCTAATGTTATTCATAACTGCTGAAAATCAGTGCCAGATATTGTGTCACCTCTACAGTTTTGTACATAGTGATAATAGCAAGTTTACAAGGGATCTTGAAAGAGGCTAATAAAAAGTCATCTTGAAACAGAATGATGTCTCATTCGGCAAAACCAAAGCAATTCAAGAGTAATTGTATTAGAACACAAACTCAGACAAAGCTTTCCAAGGAGATTAAACCATACCAACCAATGCAACAGGATTTAACAAACAGGCAAAGAGCATCAAAGACCTTGGAGAGAAGAAATCTCCTGTGCTGGAAAGGAAATTAAATACTTCTAGTACGTTTTCAAGTGTATATCCCATCTGTTTTAGTATTCGAAGTGACAAGACTCTACAACATCTGTTATAAGACAAATTGCAGCCTAATGGCCTCACTGCCATAACGGTTTGTTCTTTTGGAATTGATACTCAAGTTCACCTTTTTTTAAAGGAAGAGCCATTATTTATCATAAAGATCATCTCTTTCCAAGTGCAGGAGAACCTCTGTTGGTTCAAAATTTTTGAACAATGAATAAATGCTGAGCCAAGACAATCTTGCACATTTCTTTAATGGGCTGTCTCTCTCTGCAAACTATTGAATCGGTCTGTGAACATGTGAGATATTTTCCTAAAGTTTGGACAGTCTTTGGATATAAGCACCCCAGGGGAAAAAGAAAAAAAGAAAAAGAAAAAAAAAAAAAGAAAAAAAAGAAAAAAAAAAGAAAAAAAAAAAAGAGGCCATGAGATTGCTGTAGAGGTAATTTGGTCAGAATGAATTTTGCTTCCTGAGTGAACATTGAGCCATTACCCAGGAAGGTGTCAGGATGAACATTATCTCATTATGTGCTGTCTTTCAAGCAATGGTCACTTAAGGTTAAGTGATACCACAACAAAAATCTATAACTGTAATATAAACTGCATAAGGTGCTCCCAGCATGAATCACGAGGCTTGGCCAAATTCTGCTTCCGGCAATTACTCTGTGTCAGTCTAATAACTCTTCTGCTCCTCCTGCCCAGCCCCCGCAGCTTCAAAGAAACACAGTTTTCCTCTTTGTGTCAGCTGGCATCCAACTGATCCTTATTACAGGTTTGCTACCTGAAACTGCAAAGGGATCCCGTGGCAGAAAGGGCAGCAGCTGCTGCCCTGGTCCAAGGGCATCCACAGGCCTGCGGCCCCTCCAGGTGACATGCAGACCTCGCTCACCACACGGGCAGGTTACAGGGGAGGAAACACAACCCTCGAGCACCCAAGTGAACTCATGCCTGGATACCGAGTGAAAAGGGAGTTGCAACATAAATGAGACTATCCCGTAGTCACTGTTCTGCAATACTTTCCAAGAAATAATTTGCATTATTTGCTTGCACAAATGAATTTTTTTTTCCTTTAAATGGCATAAAGATGGCTGTACTCACCAGACAAGGTAACGTACATGCTTCATGTCTAAAGTGCAAAAGAGGTCAAAGCATTGCTCACCACCCCATGAATAAGAACACAAAAGGGCATTGTAAATTCCAAGGCAGAGAACAAAAAAGGAAGGGAGGCAGGTGAAACTGTAGAAATATTACACGTATTAAGTTTAATACCCAGATGAGAATTAAGTTACTACAGTGCCTTTCACAAACTGCTACTTTTTATGTTGCAAGTAACTTCTCCATGATAGATGCAAATAAATTAATGCTGTCATTAATCTTTCCATTTATATCTTTCTCACTCCTTATGTCTGCTTTCATCGTTGCACTTACCATACTTAAGTATATGTTAAAGAGACTGTCATTTTCCCTTCTGTAACTACTATTTCTTCAAACAAGCACTACTGGATTCTAAAGCAGAAAATGTTGATTTCTGAAGATTATCTTTTGTTCCTCTTCAAAGTTGGGGAATATTCTGGGTGAAGACATACCATTGAAATTCTTAAATTCATATGATAACATTAAATACATATGTAATTAGACTCTCCTTAAATATGCTTTTAGTTTAGATTATTAAGCAAAAGGGTATGAAATAGTCTATGTAAAATACATATCAATAGATTTTTTTTTTCATTAAAGCTCTCATAATGAAATCTTAGAACTCCAATTAGTTACACTGACAAATTTTAGAGTGTGTCTGTGACTAAGGACAACTCAGATGTTGCCTGCAAAGGTTACAGGTCTGAGACATTACCCTATTGAGAAAGGCTGCACTGAAAATATATAAGTGGTATTATTTCAAGGAATAACTTATTAATCCAAAATGGTGAAGGCACAAAAGCACAAAAAGTAGGGCATATCCCAGATGCTCTACAGCCCTCAGCATAGTGCAAATTGTGATGAAAAGGAACACTCACTTCACCCTTCATGCTTTCCTACATGCAATGCCACTGGACACTGCAGCCCCATACTACTGTCAAGTCAGTAGTGCACAAACAGGCTACAGCTCAGCATTCCACAAAAAAACCCACACCAAAACCACTAAGAGAAGAGGAAAAAAATTTTAAAAGGCAGGGTTTCACGTGAAATGCGGAGTCATTGTTCAAGTGTGGAATTGCCCAGGTTCCTATGACACATTTCTGATATAAGTACTTATCTTGCAAAATGGTCTAAGCAATAAAAGAAATGAAATTAGGATTGTTTCCAGAATTATCATTCAATCACTGTTCAACAACTATTTTAACCACTTTGGCTAAAGCTTTCCAAAAGCTACTGGAAAGGAAGTGTGCTTCCAACACATGTCTGTGACATTACTGGTCATCATCACCCAAAACTCCCACACTCTTGTCAGATGCCTAAGTTAAATGCACTCAGACTCTCCCAAGATCAGCAAGCACTGCCTTCATTTCCTTCCAAAGTCCCCAGTTTCTAGGAAAATGATGAGTACACTACATTTCCCATTGAAGGAGAGAATTATAATGATAACAAAAGATGATGCTGGGGTCTTCAACTCTTTGTGCCTTTCACTCCCAGTGCCAACAGCTCCTGTGAAGCACTTTAGCTCTGAAGATGCATAAACATCTTCACTAATCTAGAACAACTTGTGACTTACAACTGCATTTCCCAGGGTAAAACCTACACTGTTTCCTAAACCCCAACTCCAAAGAAACAGCCTATGCCACGTGAAAAAATAGAGAAGCAATTTATGTAAAACAACTATCTCTCAGAAGAGCCCTTACATGCAAAGTGCTTGGGATCCCCTTGACTCCATGCTCTAGTCAGGATTATGTTACCTTTCAGTTTACTCATTTCAGAAGCACTGGGTAGGTTTTAGCATCCTCAAATTGATTTACAATATTTTTGTACCCAGCAGATTGCAGAAGTTCTTGATTTTTAATGCATTTGTAACTCCTTAAAGTTTAGAAATTACTTCAAATTTATTTAACAAACTTTTTACTAGAGCCCAATTTAACTGGGTTCCCACTCTCAGACAATAAGGGAAGAGCATTATAATGAATGGGGCATGTAGAAGGCAAATGCTCACCACAATCTCCTACACAAAGCATCAGGAAAATAATCCTTCTGACTAACAGTTGTGGCAAACCTGCAGCACCACTGTTGCTTCACACCTATGGTAGTACGTGAAGTGAGGTTACTCGTGCTGCAAACACAGATATCCAAACAGGTCTGCAAGATTGATTTACTGTTTCCTTCTCTGAGGTTTTTTTTTTTGTTTTGTTTGTTTTGGGTTTGGGTTTTTTTTTTGGTTTTTTTTGTTTTTTTTTTTTTTTTTTTTTTTGTTTACAGAGGCAGAAATGTATTTTTCCTCCCAGCCTCCAGTGCACTGATTTCTTCCCCTGCCACCCCCCACGAGCAAAATAAATTTCAGCTCTTCGGGAAGGGAAGGGAAGGGAAGGGAAGGGAAGGGAAGGGAAGGGAAGGGAAGGGAAGGGAAGGGAAGGGAAGGGAAGGGAAGGATTAGTTGCATAAAAAGCAAAACAAAAAGTTAATTGCCCTTTCACGTCAATACCCATATTGGCAAAACAAAGTCTCATTTTATATTTGAACACCATGTGCAAGCAAGTCTTCAGACACACACAGTAGCAAGCTCCCTAAAGCAAAGGATAAAGATAAGGCTTATGCAGACAAGTTTACCAGCTTTGGGAAAGGAACTAAAACTTTCAGTGTATGGTCATTAAAATTTTTGAAATCTAGGTCCATATTTTCAGCTGCAGCCTGTGGTTGTATGCTGACAGAGGGAAAAAACAACACATTCATATGCACAAATGCAAATTCGGCACGAACACAGCTGGGCCCATGAATAAAATTTACATGCACAAATTTAGAAGCGAGTTTGAGTCCAGATGAATGATTTGATCGTAAGAGCTTTAAATAAGCGTTTATGTAAGCAAAGATTGGAGCCGGCAGCTATTAGAGAAGTGTATTAGCTGAAATAAATTACCAGAGAAAACAGAACTCTCTTGGATACCACCAGCAGCTCTTCTTCCCTTCTCCTTTCCCTGCCAGTTTTCGCGAACACATTTGAAGGGTTGACAGGGGGTTTGCGAGGACCTCTTGCACAAATCCAGAGCCTGAGTGCTGCCGTGGTCCCGAGGAGGAGGCGGCAGGGTACTCAGAGCACCGGTGTTGCCCGGGGTTCGTAAACTTTCCGATATCTCAGCCCGGACAGAGGGACGGGTGCTCACTCCTGCTCTACGCTTTGCCAAAGCAAACAGCTCAACTCTCTGTGCTGACATTTTTTCACAAGAACAAATTTGCATCCCAGCAGTGTGCGGCGGGGTGAGAAGCGGGCTTGCTCTGCACCCATAGGTACGCGCCTCAACGCGAAGCTGCAGCAAAGCTCCTCACTGGCATCACACAGACACCATAAGGACGCACAGCATTTGCATTCAAGCATATTTCAGCCATCAACCTGGAACTCTGGGCGCAACTGAAACCTGTAGAAGAAACAAATACAAGGCTGGCTCCCTTGCCTGCTCCTTAGACAGCGTATTAGGGATTCCTAGGGTTAGGTTAAACACTCAGTTTCTTTAAAAACATGTCACAAGGAAAGCACAGAGTTTGTGAGGATGTGGATGGACACTGACTTTGTTCTGCAGAATCTCGAGTGGCAGGATAAAACACAATTTTCTGGAATTGTATTCTTTTTTATTTTCACTAATAAAGAGACATATCACTAAATTTCCCTACACACTCCAAAGTCAATGAAAGACATATTTGGCTACAACATCAGTGTCAAGCGGGGTCACTTGGTCACTGACCAAGTAGGATGCCAAGTCCCTGGAAACCCTGGGGAAAGATCCCAGTACAAGGACCAACCTGGAACATACTAGATAAGAGAGGCTCCCCAGCATGAACCCCACTCAGCCCCAGTCTTGGCCACGTTGTACCTAACACTTGCAGCAGGCTGAAGTGCTTTAAGGCAGCTTCCTACGGCACCTTTTCCATAGGTACAGCCTGGCCAGGGCAAGAGTAACTGGGAATCCCAGCACACAGGCTCTGCTCAGGTGGTAATAGTGGTGGCTGTGGCCATTGTGACTGCAAAAGTTGACCATAACATCTCTGCCAGAGCTGTGCATCAGCTACCAAAGCACCAGTGGCCCTGAGAAGGAAGGTATCCTACCACCTGGTAGCCATATCAAGACTGCACATCCCACTTGGCGGGTCGGATGTGCTCCTCGCCAGCCGTCGCCTCTCCTCCCGGCACCTCCACTCAGAGTTACACCCAGACACTCGTCCTGCTCCAGCGTGAATATTTCTCTTCTCCCCTAGGAGCAAAGCTCCTTCAACATGTGCCGTCTGCTGTGCCAGCGAGACCTGGCATAGCAGCAGGGTACAAAAGAACATCCCTGACACTCTATGAATATTCATGATTTATGAATATTCATTAAATTAGCATCTTTATGACTGGGCCACCAGATTCACAACTGGCGTCTCTGGAAAGGGGTTATTGTATTTTAATTAAATACCAGACAATTACTAAACAGTTATATTCGCTGGGATTTAACTGATATGAAAGGGATAGGTACCGAGCTACAAACGTTAAGAACAACTCTTCCTCCACACACATTTAATGCTAATGAAAGTCATGTGTAAGCATTGAAAAGGGAAAAAAAAATCCTCTATATGAGAAACCAAAATAGCTTCAGATTATCTTTTTAATAGATTCATACTGTGTGGGAACCTTCAGCATTTCCCTGGTGCCTAAGCAGACCAGAATAGCAAAGTAGTTATTATATCTGTCTTCAGTGAAGAGACCACATGTTCACAGATATTTGTACAGCACCTAGCGCAACAGGGCTCTGATCCCTGCATCTGGCATTGCTGTAGTATTTAAATAGCAATAATAATGATATAAAGCAATCTTTTCAATATCATGAGAGAACAATCTAATCTAGTTATCAGATTATAGCTCATTAAATGCCACACAGAAAAGGCTATCAACACTTCTACACATTTACTGGCCTAAAAAGAATTTTAAGCCATTAATTGCTTCCATAACGTGGGGTGAATTTTCAGCATGGTGCCTGGAAAATTAGGCACGCAGGCTGTGTAATTGTTAATGGGAATTGTGACCCAATTTTCACGCCTGGCACTGAAAGTTTGCCCCTTGCAAAATATTTACATAATTTGCTAGTAGATTTGCCATATCTTTTGCATGTTAATTTTACTTCAGTGACAATTCCTTGAAAAAGTACCACCACCAGTGTATAGTACCACCACCAGTATATTAAGAGTAGCTTGACATTTATATAGTACTTCCTCTGAGTTATCTCAGGCTACAACTTGCAAATCATTACATGCTGAATCTTCAAGGATACGTCTTTAACCAGAATATTCATTGCAGGGCACAGCCCTTGCCTGTCAGGGAAGGGAATTGATGACCACTTGGTCGGGCTCTTTTCCATTTGAGCTCTCATTCTGCAGCACAGTGGATGCTTTGTAGCCCTCACACCTGACCCCAGAGCTTTTAACATTACTAGATTCACTCACAAGTGCCACGTTTGATGTTTCAGTGCAAAATCTACCATATTTTCTTCCCTATAACAGACATAAGAGTCAGGATTTTACATCTCTAGACCCTCAGCACTTCTCTAAGCTGCCACGAACTGTCTGTGGCAGAGAGGTGGGATCACGTTAAAAGTTCACAATTTCACACAGCTGCGTCTTTGCCTGGGAGCGCGATGATATTTTGCAGGCAGCTTAAGATTTTGAGTACCAGCATCTGTCCTCTTAGCAGCACTCGCTGGTTGTTTGGGTGGCCAGGAGAGTACCCATGCTGTGGGGGAGATAGGGACATTTTGTTTCATCCTCCCTTTCCAGACAGACATCCTTTCTTTTGCTCCAGAGGGAAAGTAGCAGCATGCAGAAGCACATCAAGCCATTTTCAGCTGCTCTGTAGCACTGACACCAGAGTGACTGTGAAACAGCAATGAGCTGGAAAAGCATTCTGGGTATAGAGATGCAAATGAGCACACTAAGCCCTTTCCCAAAGGACACTACACAAGGACCTTTCATAACATAAGGTTTCACTCAAACACTTAGGGCCTGGTTTGAAAGGATTTGCTCAGGTAGAGCTCCCATATATCCAAATGCAAGAGATGCACAGGTGTCCCAAATCTCACCTGCAGATCATATCCCTTCTCTGGACACAGGCAGCAAGGCATCCTACGTCCTTTCCTAATTGAATGTATGTGATTCCAACTTCAAAACCACAGACTTATGACTGAAGTTGTAACCGAATGATATTTCTGATTCAGCAAAGTGAAGGCAGGAATGAATGCAGATAAGGCTGTGCTTTCCCTAACTTTGGGCTAAAACTAGCAGCGGTGCTCATGCAAACACAGGCCAGAGGTCTTCCATCTGCTAACCCCTTCCACAGCAGCCTCTTCTCCTCCTGCATCACTGCACTTTGTCCCAGGGAAAAAGTAAACCCTGCAGTAACTTGGGGCAGGGCATGGTCACCTGAGAGTGAATCATTTAGCCAATCTTTCTGCTCAAACAGGTAGAAGCTTTCTCCAAACAATTTATCCTGCATACTGCTTGCAGCTCCTGTGAATGCTTATCCCTACAGTGGTTTTAAGTGAATTTGTTTACATATTGGATGTATTGCCGAACAGCAGGTGATTCAGAGCATATTCTTCAAAACAGCTAGAAGCAGATATTTATTAGGTATTACCAGGACTCCACCTGAATGAAATGGGAGTGTGCATCACACAACAGAAATGCAGTTCATGCACAGGCTTGGGTGTGCACATGACTAAGTTGGAAAGTGATATATATCCTTGGGAAAAGATTCTGTTTCCCAAAACAGAGTATCTACAGTCAACAATCATTTTTTCCTAGTGTTACCCACACAAGAAGAAGATGGTGCCAACTAGAACCTGATTTCCAAACTGATGGGTAGAGGAGAAAAAAAAGGAAGTGCTACTATATGCTAAGACAAGCCTGGGTATCGTGGCTCCTAAAAGAAAACAGTAAAGCAGGACACTTGGTAGAGGTGATTTCCAAGCTGGGAATTAATTGGGATTTTTTTTTTGGCAAGTTGTATCAGATAAGATCTGCTTGACTTCAGCAGGCACAATCCAGCCCAGCTATATCTATGATATAAAGAGCCTATAATTACCTACCAAATACTTTTTTCAGATATCTGATAATCTTTCCCAGTATCTTTAGGAGTTTAAAGTGCCTTCTTAAACTTGATCCAGCCTTTTAGGAATAGCACTGCCTTCCAATGACACAAACTCTTAGGCGTGCCTAAATCACTTAAGAATGAGAATACAGCACCTCTGTAAATACTGCCCTCTGTTCAGAGATGAATTAGCCCAGGCCTGGGAAAGAGAATTTTTTTTTTTTTTTTTTTTTTTTTTAATTATGATGTTCCTTCTGTGGCCTTGGGAAAATCATTAGTCTCTCTGCCTCGGTTTCTTCATCAGTGAAACAATTATGTATGAATTCCACAAGCTGTTCTCAGCATTTGACAGTATTCATTAGACTGAATAAAAATGAATGCCCTGAAGTGTCAACCAGTTTTATTTAGTCAACAGATAAAACCAAGAGGCTGCAGTAGGCCCGCTACTCTGCTGCATCCTGTCTCTTCAGAGAGTCTTCACTCCTTCAGCCATTGCCTTGTCCTCCCACAAGGTCTCCTTGCCACCCTTGAGCTCTCCCTCCCACTGCCCTTGGCCCACACCATGAAAAATCCATTTTTTTCTCCTCCCTCTTTAAAAATCCCTCCAAGCAGGGTTTTTCCCCCTGGATCTTTTCCCTGTTCAAGATTCCCACTTGTGCACAGTTGTTCTGGGTCTTGTCTTACTTCACTCCAAGCTGCTCAGGGCAGGAAATGGGCCTTACCTACAGTCCATATCACACATGATATTCCCTTTGGAGTCAGCGTAAAGCTAAACATACGCGATATAAGCCTTTGTTGGACCAGGGCCTACGCTTATAAACTGCTGTGTAAGCCTGTGTTGCCACAGCGTAGAACTGTTGAGCAAATAAAATATTATAAAATATTTTTTGTTTTAAAAATGGACCTGCCGCTCCATTCACACTGCTCCTCCGAGTTTCAGGCAAGAGCAATATTAGATACAAAGCTTCCAGATAGAAGGACTGCAATGGGAAAAACGCTAGCAATTATTCAAAGCAAATGTAATTTTCACACTGCCGCTATTTAAAACACTTAGAGGAGAAAACAGTTCATCACACTTGGAAAAAAAAAGAAAAAAAGCGCAATATCTTTTTTCCGCCTCCTCCCCCACACCTCACACCCCCCCTTTTAACTTCTACTTGAAGTGTTTGAGGATCAAGAGATCTTCCCTGTTCATCGTGAAATAAATCTGACATCACACTCAGAGCTTTTCAGCACTTATCCTGATTAGCCAGATAGTAAGATGTTCTGCAATGGGATCTGGCTGGGATTAGCCGTTTTCCTGTTCTCCCTGCGTGCTTCATGCTGCCCTGTGGTGCCTTTTGTTGGTCAGGGACGTCAAGAGCCCAGTTCCCCCATCCCCAAAGTGAAGCTTAACCTGTGAAGTTATCATGGCTGCTTTCCTTGACAGAGAATAGAGGGACCCATTCACTAGCTATTAAAATTTTCACTTCCATAACAAAATTGAACACCCAACAGGCTAAAATTGGATGCAAAATATGTTTTAGCAGTAGCAAGTGATTTCCTGGTGACATTAGTGAACTGCTATACGATAAACCTGTCTAGCTGGTGGGGACATATAAGGTGTGAAAAATATCTGGATTGTTTCATCAGATTCAGCCAGATTGCTTGGTTAGAGCCCGCTCTGCCATTGACTAAATGCTGATATGGCACACAGACCTACAATGCACACTGACTTTAAACAGCCCTGTACTCCAATGACATACACCCACACATGGCCACAACTCAAAGCATTCCAAATTAAAAACTAAGGGAAAAAAGTAAAAGAAAAGAAAAAAAAAACCCAAAACTACTTGCACAACTAATTCCACTTATCCCTGGAGCATAAGATCACATGCATTTAACCTTATTTGAAAGTTTTCAGGGTCTTACGTATTTGTTCAAGCCAGGTCCCAAAGGAAGCGCAAACAGAAGAAAAGCACCATTCCAAGACTCTGTCTTTACATAATGTTCCTTTCAAATATACCTCAGAACCTGGGATTTACCTTCGCTGTCACACACACCTGCACCTGGCACATCCCAAACTCAGGAAAACTGTTTTAAATCACACCCCTTTTTACATCAAGCACAATTATTCTTATTTTATCTTCCTTTAAATAACAAATAAAATACAGTACCTGCAAACATATTAAATGTATGCTTTAGGAAGTTGCATTGTCTTCCTTCTAGGAAAAAAAAAAAAAAAAAAAAAAAAAAAAAAAAAAAAAAATTGCAAAAACTAACAGTTGCACTTCCAAGTGAGTGTCTGCAAGTGTTCTGGATGCTGTACTGACAAGGGGAAATGGGGATTGAACCTAAAAACAAAGAGGAGAAAAGGGACTGAAACATCTGAAACAGCTTTCAGACACACATTTATAACAAATGCCAAGTGGTTGGGAAGACTTTGTGCATACAGAAAAACTCACATTCCCTTGTCAGTGCATTGTCTCCCCACACCAGCCCTGCCAGGGACAAAGGACCTTCCCTGGCTCAGTCTGCAGCAATGCCAAGTTTGCCCTTTTCCTTGTGCAAGACTTCAAAGAACAGACATTGCCCCAAAATATCAGTGTAAAACACAGATTCTTGCTTTCAATAATAAGATCAAGTTTAAGCATTTTTCCAAAGCTGACTTTCTAATTCATCTAGTTATTGAACATCCCAGACTTTGCATACAAAGAATTAGATCACACTGCAACAGTAACCTTTTGCAGGCTTAAAAACCTCTGAACACTAAACCTTAGGCTGCCACCTGCTACACATTCCGGGCAACCTTTGATCCACAGACCGTGGAAAAAGAATTTTAGGATTGTATTAAGATACCTTAGGTGAGACACTTACGGTAACCACCTCTCTTTGAAGCATCCTAGAAATCTGACATTTCTAATTTAGCAACTTTTAGATTCAGCTATTCTGCTCACAGACATTAAGGTTTTTCTACATACATGTGAAAATAGACAACTAGTGTCATATTCATGTTTGTGGTCAAACTATTAAATTAGTTGGTTGATTTATTCATGCTCAGTTGCTATTCCTACAGCCTTCAGAAATGGGTCCAAACGCATTTTCTTTCCTCTTGCTGAAAGATGTTCGTGGGATTCTGGGATGCAGTAGGTAAGACAATGGAATGCAAAGTCAAAGGATGAAAGACAGAGATTTTTAGAAGGTTTAGAAACATTCACAAGTGGAGGATTGCATGTAATTCTTCATGAAGGCATAAAATTACTACAATAAGTTGCCTAAATTGCTTAAAAAAAGAATATACAAGGTTAAAATAAATCAGAAATCAAAGAAAACCTGAGAAACAACAAATTTGTGCTACTGTTGCCACTGTTTAGAGACAGAATTTTTAAAAGAAGTTTATTCAATCTCTCCACTGACTTGTCTCCAGGGTTTAGGAGTTTGCTTAGTGCTAGGTCGATGCTTGGTCAGGCTATAACGCTTCATGGTTCTTGACACAGCTCTGAAATAGAAGCTTTTACTCTGGAGACAGCAAACAGCATGGAACAGAAGTGGCAGGAATTTGTATTTCTGTACCATAGGCATTCATTTCTCTGTAGTGCTCTGTTTTGCAAATAGTTCATTATTTTGAAGCTTCAATAAGTGAATGCCTGGGGTAAGGAAAGAGATTTTAATGCTGAGGCTAATTTGATGTCTAATATTTTAATCCCCTCATATTTGCACCAACCTGAAGTTCTGTTTCCAGAACGCGTATTAAAATACACGTTTAACCTGAAACCAAAATGCATTACTTCCCAAAACCTTTCTCTGCTTGCATACACCTTACGGCTGAATATCCCAGGAAAGTTTCAGAAAAATATTGCTGGGCCTTTTTGAGTGATACAAGATGACAGGCATTCTTTGGTGCATTTACTCTATCAGGTATTTTTGTGTTTCTGTTTCATTTGTAAAATTGTGTGGTGCAACCACAACAGGCAGCATTGCAGGAAGAAAGGACTGAGCCTCATATGCCATGTGTGGGCATCATTGCAAGCAGGGAAAGGCACACAGAGAGAATGCTGGTGTCCGTGAAAGCATCAGAAAGGGAAGAGAGGATAGGATGGAAATGTAGGTTTTGGAAATTCTTCCAATTCTTTGAGCAAGAGACATCAAAAAATAACCCTGAACCATTACCCATGCCAGGAGATCAAGGAAAGATTTGGGAAACGCATGAGAGAGATGGACCTGACTGCCAAATGCTACAGAAGGTCCCTGCAGCCTCTATCTCCATCACCTGAGCGACAGACTAGCAGGGATAGCCAGGACTATTTTTAGCTACCAAGAAACGGGAAGCTGATAATGTGTTAATCACAGCACAAATCACGGATGCATACACCAGTTCCAAGGTGTCATGCATATGACGAATGCAAGCACAGGGGGAAGTGGAAGGAATCCGTACACTGCTGTGAGGAGCCTCAATAATAAATGAGAGGAATTGGATGTGCCTGTAGATGCCAGTTTGGAAATATCAGTGTATAAGTGCTATGTAAGTACCTTGCTTAATTACAGTAGTACTTGTCACTTGTACTTCTGGGGCGCAAATTGAAGCCCTTCTCTTCCACCAGTGCTGCCGCTCATCGCACACCAGCCAACGGCTCACTCCTAGGGCAACCAGAAATATTGCACACACGCCTGCTTTGAAAGCAAATATTGGGGCCTTCTCCAGCCACCATCAGGCTTTCTATGAGTGGCAGCAGGTGAGCCACTGATTTAACTGAGATCGGGTGCATACATCACAGACTAAAGAAATTATATCTTCCATTCCAACGTGCTTTTAACAGTATTACCCAGAGATGGGGGTGGGGGGAAAGCGCCAGATGTGTTATTCTGTGCAACAGATAAAAGATTGAGCCTTAAGAGATGGACTTATTAAAAACTGCACCCTTCACCTAGGAATCCAATAGGATTGATTGTACAATCACAATGACTGTCCAGTTACAGTGGAATTATCCATATATAATACCTGAGGGAAAAACATATCTTTCACACTTCCTGTCTCCAGTGTCCCAGCTTTAATATACCACTGAAATTTGTCAAGATTCCCCTTCAGCATATTGTGTCCCTTGTGAGGGAGTGTTCGCTTTGGATTTTCTTAAGGTCTTTGTTCTCCAGAAGGCAAGATACATGTGAGATGAGTATCACTTTATTTAATAAGTATTAAATAGCAATTTCTTTCTCCTTTTTTTTTTTTTTTTTTTTTTTTTTTTTTTTTTTTTTTTTTTTTTTAAATTTTATGGTCATCATTTTGGAAAGATGTCTCCATGCCAAAATGAACTTTTTCCTAACTTGTAGAACATTCACCTTTATCCACTCTGGGGTGGAGTAGCTGAAAGAGAATTTCCTCTCTGGACACAGAAATGTTGCCTCTTTCCAAGTTCTATTTTCTCAGTTGTTGAGTGAGTATCAATTATGTAACAATGACATTTTGTAAAGTGTCATCTGTGGGTGGTAGTGAATTGGAAGTAAGAGAATGTTTTCCACAGAAATGGACTTGTCAAGACTGGTCATTAGTTGGGTTTTGGGGCCATGGGAAATGCAGAAGTAGTGATAACAATACTTCCTTTTTTTGCCCACCTCTAGAAAATAAAACAAAGATTATTATATAAAACCTATTAGCAAAATATTCTAGAGCACAGTATAAAAAAAATTGTTCCTAATATATCATATTTGTTGCTAACATATACATGCTTATATGTTTTTCTCAAATGCACAGTGAACAGTTCAATTCTGTATTGGAGTGCCCCAAGTACCCAGCAAGTTTCAGATTCCTATCCTAACTCTTAGACAGCAAAGAACTGCATCAGAATATCTTACACCCTGGGTTTATACCTTAGACACTGGGAAGTTCAGTCTTCACAGACACAGGGGACAAGAAATAAAGATGTGATATATCTCCTTGTTTCATTCCTCCCCCAATTCCTTCCATAAATTCCTGCAAATTATTATTTCCAATTTTTCATTGGCATAAAAAGCTATTTTGAAAAACTCCACATCTCACAAATGTTTGACACTCAGCCCCGTAAGTGTCAGACAACTTCAGTCTAGAAAAGCAGTGCCACTTTTAAACCATTGGAACAACTTCCAACTGCAATGGTTAATATTTCTCTGAAAGATGTGCTTCAAAATCACCACTCCTCAACTGGTACCAGTAGCATACTAGACTAATGCAGAATATAATTATTACAGTGACAGCCAACTGCTTGTGCCACGCAGAAATTCAGATTAGCTGATCACCCTTTCCCAAGAAAGACTTTGCATATGTGCTATTCATGTCTGAACAAGCAGAATCTTTCCTGTTGTATGAAGCAATTACATAGATTTAGCTGAATGCTCAACCATATAATGGTGGCATAAGCAAAACATTGACTGCATGAACCTGTCACTGGAATGAATCAGGCCTTCAGGAGGTAAAGCACCTTTGGATAACACTCTCATAGGACATTACACAAAGTATGTCTAACAATAAGCTGTTATGTTTGAGTTCTACATCTATTCAAATTACCTGACCATAAGCTCTAAGCGAGGCCAAAATTTATTTCTTCAGTCAAAATCTCCTTTATCTTTGCAAGACCTGCAACATTCAAAAAGATTTAAAAAAAGAAAAGTAACAACCGACACCACCCCTCACCCCCCAGTTCACACTGTAATGCCAAATTGAGCTGTGGATTTTATTAAAAAAAAAAAATTAAAAAATCCTGTCTGTTTTGTCTTTAAGTAACAAGCTGCTGTCTCTCTATTGTAGCCAAGATTGACACTTTACAATTTCCCACAACAGACTCTATTCTCATTATTTTATCTGCTGTAATTGCTCACCCATTTCTGCTTTATATTATCCTGGCTCTACACAATATTCCAGCTACCTACAATTCATTATTCTCAAGAAATCTTTCCCTATGAAGAGATTGCATAAGAAATTCCTGCATGGCATTTCATGCACCTTGATAAGGTCTATTCACATTTCTGACACCAGAGATTGCTCTTCAGTTAAAATCTATTATTGTCACATTACAAGCCTCTCCCATTTGAGAGCTCAAAATACTCTAAAACAAATTCCCCAGCTACATAAGGAAGTATTATGATTTTTCTTCCATCTGTGCAAAGAGGGTATCTTCACCATCACCCTAACTCCTCCAATGAGCTCCATTTGAATAGGAGCCTCTGTTAGAGTCAGAAAGGCACAGAAGCAGTGTTTGTTCAGAGGATTACCCATAAAGCACCTATTCCAGGATCAAGGCCAGTGTCTTTTTCAAAAACTTTCCCATGGTGATATATCAAATCAGAGGCAGGATAAGAAACAGAACTAGCATCTCCTGACCCCTGCTGCTGGGCTCTAAATGCAAGAGGCTACCTTTCCTCTTTTGAAGCAATTCATCACTTCTGCAATGCAATGCCTGTGTAAGGCTGGTGTTACATAACAAACTCGCATCATAAAGTTAAATTGTCATTGTGTAAAACTTACAGAAGATTTTCATTTTGAGTTCATGCTTAAAAATAATATAAATTATCTTGCCTCAAGCTCTCTCTATTTTCTGATAAATAAGTTTGGCAATCGTGATAGAATTGCCAAACAGAAATAAAGAATTCATTCCTTAAGCTGATTACTTTTCTGGGAAAGCATGTGTGCCAGACAGTTTAAGAACTTGAGCGTTTAGTTTATACAACATTGGCTCATCTCTATCATCTTTGTCAAAGACATCTACAATTTATAGCTTACAACAGGTTACCCAGCTGGTTCAATTTGTTTTGTCTTTTATTAAAAAAACCAAACAAAATCCCAAACCAAGCAAACCCCCAAAAAATACCACCTCTGAACTTTTACACTCCTGTGTGTTTTAGCTGTGAGTCCTAAATGGAGTCTCCCATGAATAATTCAAGTTCCTCAGTTTCTTATTTTAGCATCAAAACTGTAGCAATACGTGACTGAAGGAAGTCTAGCCAAGATACTATGGAGCTCTGAATCAATGCAAAAATGAGATTAAAGATAGATATTTCTATAATAACAATGAATGAAAATGTTATATAGCTTGTTGAAACAACCTTTTAAACAGTAGTGCTTTATTTAAAAACAGGAGGAAAAAAATAAAAGAAAAATAAGGCAGTTGAACCTATAATTAAGTAGGTAAACTATGAAGAAGGCTACAGCCAATTTTGGAATGCTACTTATTTGGAAGGGTTCCAATATCAGCAATGGTGAAAGGATATAAAAGGTGATGACTATATTTGTATTACATAGCAATGATTTTTTTCAAGAACGGTATCAAGAGACAAACAACAGGTTTTTTCCTCATTACATCATTCTCCAGATTGTACCAGTTTAGCAAGTTTAGTCTGAGGAGGAAATGATTCAGATTTCATCACTGCTGCCTAATTCAGCTTTTGTTACTTGTTTGAAAGAAGAAGAAAAAGCATACATGCAATTTCTAACCACATCAATTGAGTTAAAAGGTGACTAATAAAAGGTCCTGAACCTGTTGCTGCTATGATTGAAGGAAATTTTCCTTCAACTTCACTGGTACAACACTAAATCCCTATACAATTTAGATTTCATATAAATTTTTAACCTACTTGGGACCTCCTGTTACAGCAGAATTAAAATATGTTAAGCAATACTTTCTAGCCTTAGAAAATTAATGGAATTCTAGACAATAAATATAACCTATCTAGCACCAATGCAAGTCAATATAAGCCTTCCACTAGTAAGCATTGTGCTTCACCATGGTAAGAGAAAACCCAGTGTTGCCCTGCAGAAGCTCCTGTGTAAGATCTAGGTGCAAAGCAGAAATACTGCAGAGAGATCCATGTGTAAACATTGCTGCCCACCTTCCCCACCTCACTACTTTAAAGAAAGCACTCGCCACATTTGCGTCAGCTGGGAAATGCTGCTACCTCCCTCCTTCCCCACACATTCTGCAGACCACTAGCATGTTAAGTAACACAGAAGCTAAATCAAACTGGATAATTTCTTCTGATGAAATAAGCCCTCAAATCCAATTCTTTGATTTCTCTCACCTAACTGATCCTCGAGCCAATAGAACAATATGGGTCTTTCGAGACGTGTTTTGAAGCATTTTTCGTGATGCCTAGAAAGATTATATTCCCTTTATTATAAGGCAGAGTTTTGTCACAACTACTACATTTAACTGAGAACATTTTTCTTTAATTTTTGCATCTCTCTGTCACTCTCTACTTTGCCTTTATGCACTGAAGTAATTTAGAAGAGTTCTGGTACTTCTTGTTCAGTTATCATCGCTCTGTGACTAAAATGCTATATTTCTTATTACACTGAGTGAACCACTTAGATTCATTAAAATGTGCTGCTTTAAAAAACATATATACAATATCAAGAAACTGCTTCCATGAACTAAATCCTCTTGCAGTTTTACTCTGTGTGGGAGCAGAAAAAATATCCTTTTGTTTAACTGTCTTGGACCAACTTTTTGTAGTCTTCTTTTACCTAGTAATGCCCAGTACATCAGAAAGCAGGTTTATATGCAAAGGTTCAGGTTACAATTATATCCATACACAATCCAATGTTTTATGCGGCTTCTAAGCTTTTCCTCATATTAAGGTTTGTAAAAGACCATCAAGCACAATTTTACTTTCCAACCTCTCTGGTCATGCCTGGTTTTCACTTACTTTAACTTAACCTCACATAATGTACTACCACATCCCTTCTCCCCCTCTGTTGTAATTTTTGGCTTTACCCCATCTTTGACAGATATCTCCAATTTTCAAGTTCTTCATTTTCCATCAGTTTCTTGAGATTAATTATTATCCTGATTTTTTTTTTTTCTGTATGCCCTGAAGTAGGTTCTATTTTGATTTATGCTTCACACAGCTTTCCTTCCTCAAAATGTCTACAAACATCTAACCAAGCTTAACTTCTCTCTGCTCTGCCACACCTGCTTCGCTACGTTTTGGAGAACTTGAGATTACCTTGCCCTCTCTGCACCATATAACACTGGGAAACACCCAGAAAGAACTATCAGAGAGACCTTCTGTTGAAGCATTGAGAAATTAACTCTCTAAAACTCTCTTCTACACCAATGTCAACATATATCATGAACAAAGGTTTCTTCTCAGCTATTATCAATTAATTTGAACCCAAACAAAAGTGACCAAGCTGTTTTGAGGTCATTCCATATCCAACTGTAACTACTTAGCTGATGATCAAATCTCCCATTCCTTTGTAATTAGTGTCTCTGATGACTTTAATACCACATGATAGTTCTTCTAACCCGACATGTCCCTTCATGCCACCTTACAGCCATCCAGGATGAAGGTGATAAGCAGTGAAGTGCTCCCTTTTACCATGTCTCAGTCTCAGATTACTGGAAAACTTTAAAGAACAACCAGGTGTCTGACTGTTGTGCAGGACTCTCAAACAGAGTGGTGTGGCAAGCCTACCAAAGCATTGGCTAGAAAGGTTATAACTGCTCTCTATAGATAGATCAGAGATAAGCATCATGGAGGAAGAAGAGTTATTTAGTCAAACAGAAAACTGGGACATGAGAACTGGGTATGAACTTGTCATGGGGTAACGTAAGCTGCGAGTTGAAGGTAACTACCCACCAGATCTGATAGCCTGATAGCCCATCACTACAAGGCAGGAGGAAAGGAATTATTTTTTTTTTTTCTTACAGTGTTATAGATTTGGTTCTCTCTAAAGCAGGAAACCGAATTCAAGAGATACAATAGATCTCTCTTCCAGTCCTTCAGTCATATTCTTTGAAAGACAAAAGAAGAGACCTTCAGTATATTACAGAATGTCCCTTGCTCTATGTACACCCAACTCTTCCCTAATCACCCAGCTTATATACTGAATATATTTTCTCCCCATTAGTTTTTCTACTAGTCTTACTCCCTCTGGCATAGATACTGCCCCTTTCCTTGCACATGAGAGCCTTAAGTGGCTAAGAGTTTAATTTAGCCACATCCAAATTTATGTTATCTGCATAACCTCTAGTAAGCACAGTTCAGATGGCTGCCTTCAAGTAACATCCTCTGAAGTCAATCAGGGAACTCCAATGCAAGGAGCAATTTTGAGGTCAATGTTTCCCAACAGGCAAGAAAGAAATAGCTAGACTGTAAAGTCAATAAGACAATGGAAACACTTAAGTAAAGACTATATTTAATGCTTTTCATTTTGGAAGCCATAACTACTGGAACCCACACAGAAATTTCTGCTTTGTTTGGTTGTGAGTCTTAAAAAGAAACAAAGCTTTTCTTCCTTTAAGAGGTCAGGCCGGGATCAAGCTTAATAGGCCACAGACCATATATCAAAGATTTCAGTACACTTTTGAAGTGGAATTAAATCATATTTCTTAGGTTAAATGTAGCTCATCACAAGAGTTGAAGTCATCTCAAACATCAGAGATCTGCAGGCTATTGAGCTTCTGTTATTAAATATTTTTTCCATTTCAGCTGACTAGTGCCTAAAGGCTGATTGCACAGAATAGTTATAACTTGTTGGGGAAAGAAGGGGCAAACTTTGTCTTCTCCCCAGCTGGATTAATGAACTCATCATCTATTACATATTTATAGGCATTATCTAAGGACAGATAATATGAACGTAAAAAATGGCCAGTAAAAAACTCTGGAAGATTTGAAAGAAGCTTACATGAGTTAAAAAAAAAAAAAAAAAAAAAATTATTATTATTTTAGACTATTATTTTGAATATTTATTGCCTATATTTGTATAGAAAGTACTATCAGCTTTTCCTTTATACAAATCTATTCTTAATAGGTAGAAGAATACTACCCCCCCCAAAAAAAAACTTAGCAAGACAGGACAGCACATGCAAAAAAATCAGCCTTCCTTCAATAAGAAATAATTACAATTGTAGTATTTGGCTTTCTAATGTAATTAAAAGGTAATTTAATTTAAAGGAGGATACTTTGATTTCCCTTGTTGCATTTTTATACTGCAACCTAAATCTCACATAATTAATTTAAAAGGGACAATTAAAGTCTTACTAGCTTGTCATTTTTTTTTTTATAGACTACAAGTGCAAATCTAACAGCTAATAATAATTGGGGACAGCAACTGATCACTTGAAGTATACAGTATTAGGCAAGTCTAATTTTATGCATCTAGGTGAAGAGTTGTCCAACAGTCAAGCACAAAAAAAAGGTAGAAACATAAAATTGTATTTTAAAAGGACAGTATAGTGCCACTTCTCTATTAGACTGGCAAGAAAAAGTAAAACACAGTGACTGTGTTTTCATTCAAACAGTCTTTAAATGATGCCCCACTAGAAGCATTACATAACCAGTCACAAAGTTTTTGCCTTTAGATCACACACTTAAAGTGTCTCATCAAAATTGCATTTTGAAGGAAAGAAAATCACGACTTATTAAATATAAATATATGATGTTAAAAACTGCTTTTAGTGTGGTTATGTAATATTTATTGTTCTGTGGCTAAGGTCATATAAAGATCATATGTGACAGGTGATGTATTTTTATTGCTCTCTTTATGTTAAATGCCTTTCTACTAAGCTAATTTAAATGTTCTTGTCTCCTTGTTCTGGAAAGTATTTAAGTCATGAAGTTCATAGGTACTGTGAAACTCCAAATAATTCAGAAGCCAAACCAGAACTATTTCAGAAGTTACACCTTTTAGAGATACCATAATTTGGGTTCAGGTAACAGAATTACGTTCTTGTTCCATGTACCAGACTATTATGAAACTGCTACATTTACTCAGTTCTAGCAGGTCCCGACAGGATTTCACACTCGCACCGGAACCCACCAAAACTGCCATTTCCAAGGCTCTATTTACCCACCTTGGAAAGCCACTACCCAGTGTGGTAGGATAGCCAAATTATTGCTCAAGAGAGAGTAGGGCAGTGCAGTAGGTCAGTACAGGATACAACTCCTGCTTGCCTGCTCGTGGTTCTACCTGGCCACGCGTGACCCTCTCTTTCAAAGCCAGGACATTCATCAGCGACTTTAATTACCCCAGCTGACACCCAAGGAGATCTCTGCTCATTCACAGAGCAGGTAGGACAGAAACACGCTGTGAAAGCACAACAAACTCCCCACCCCTGCACCACTAATGAGCTTCAACCCTGACCTAAAAGCGCCAGAAAATATTGAACTCCAGGTCCGTACAGCCACGGCCTCTTGGGCTGCAAAGAAGAACAACCATTTGTGACAGGGATTTATAATTACCATTTCTGACCATTGTAGTAGAGGACTCCGTAGGATAACAAAAGCTACTTGCTTCATTCTTTGCCAGGAATATTTTCTTGCATCACTAGAGAACAAGCAGCAGTTTTTACAAAAGAGAGGATACCTTTGTTCATATCTGACCAAGTGATTTCTATTTTCAGAGCAGACAAGCCACTCCTTTGATAATACCTTCGCGTGGCCAGTACAAATGACTGTGCACCGATATTTGCAAAGTGCTGCCTCTGTTTTGATAAATTAAACATAGTCCAGAGCACTTTTATGTATTCTAAATGAAGAGAGGAACAGATCTTCCTTCCTTTGAAGTTGTGGCTAGCTTCCAAGTTACTTCAAAAGGGAAAAAGTTTGGGTACTTGTTCAGAGTTAACAAAGGTGTAAGAGTGGAATTTAGCTTAAGGTATAGGAAAACATTCCCATTAATTAGCAAGATAAGAATATGCCATGTTCAACCCCAAACCACTCTACTGCTTTTGAAAGAAGGCAAAATTAGGCTAGCCCCATTGATGCATTTACTGCAGTAGAGTTTTGTGGCCCTACATCAAAGTTTGGGACTTTAACTCAATGAGGTCAAAGCTTTATTCATCAAGATAGACCAATATGACTTTTAATACTCTCTCGTAAGTGTCCAAGGTACCAGTTACTTACACGCATCAGTAATTATTGTATTGTACAGTATCACACACTGAAAACTCAGTCAAAAAATGTAAATGGGCTGTAAGTGTCAATGCAAATTCTCCAGTTCTGAGAATGTGCAATATGCAAGCATGGGTTATTTATTAATTTTTGTCACCACTGATTGATATCTTGATTAATTGCCAGAAGGCATTGGACCAGGTGTTAACTATGTGCAGATTGGATGCAGTGTTCTGTGAACTTCACGCTGTATTAAAGGCACAGACATGCCCAGTTGGAGCAATAAGCCTTTGTTTGCTTTGGCAGGGCTCGCAGCTCCCCGGGGCCAATGCCATAAAGAGGTTTCTGTTAGAAGCCGCAGTGCTCATTGTAGAAAAATTGCCCCTCAAAAAATTAGCATGGTACAATGAAGGATGCATAATGTTACGCAAATGACAGCTGCTTAGCTGAAACAATAGCTAGGAGATGGCATTTGCCAGGGTGCACATCTCATGTAAATTAACTTACTAACTGTTTCAGGAAAAATAAAAGAAGTGAAGCCTGAACCTGTACGACCACTTCATGGATCCATCCTGAGGGCACAGAAGAACTGCAAACTCCCACTAATATCAAAGAAAGTTGGACGGGGCCCTCAGCCTCTGCCCCTCAGATGCCGCCAGGAGTCGAGCAGGCACGGGCTGCCAGAAGCAAAGTTTGCCTTGTCAGGGCAGAACAAAGCCCTGGAATCTGCTTTACAGGTGGAAATCCAGAGTAATTTCCCCCAAAGCAGCAAATCCACAGCTGCTGAGCCAGCACCAAAGGGAGACCACCAGAGCCCCAGTCCACAGCAAAGAGCAGAGTCCAGGCCGGAGGGGCACATGGGCTGCTCTGCTTCGCCCACCTTGGGGAACCAGAGCTTCTCTATGGTTGCAGCTCTAATCTCTAACCCCAGGGATGGGTGGAATTTCCCCTGATTTACAGCAACGGGGAAAAGGCCCAGTGGAGCCAAAATGCTTCAAGGGGGAGCAGAATCAGTGCCTGGGCCTTTGTGTCCTCTGCGCAGCAGAAGGGACATTGTCCTTGTTCAACCGATTAGAAATACTAATCATTGACATCAAAATCTAGCCTTGGAGTGCAGGCTAAACCAGAAAAGGCTATGCAGCACAAAAAACAGAAACAGCATTAGGGGAAAGGAAAAAAAAAAGAAGAAAAAGAATAAAAAAAATATAGTTGCAATCTGCTCTGGGTTGAGTTGCATTAGTTTTTGCATCTTTAAATCAAGGAAAGGCCTTGGTTTATTCTGAGCATGTTGGTGGAGAATAAATTCACATGAATGTATGGCATAATATGAGGGAATAGAAACAGAACAGAACAGAAAGAAGCATGATTTAACCCCAGAATTCTGGGCTGTAAAGAAAATATGTTGAAAGCCAAGAGTAAAGCAACCAATCATTTGTCATTTCTAAGGGAGGAGAACAATCACTTAATATATGGGAGCTGGAAGGGGGAAGGAGGAGAGCACTGAGCACTGGTTTGATTTACATAGGAGTTTCCCTTCATAGTGCAGGGATTAACACAGCCCCTACTGAAAAGGCGGGAGGGCTCTAAAAGCAAACAAGGTGGTGTTTGGGATTTTTTTTTTTTTTATTTTTTTTTTTTCTTCAGAGAGGGCCCCGTGATACTGCAACTGTTGCTCATCACATTAGCAGTGTGGGAACAGGAAAAAACCCATACCGGGGAAGGGGGAGAAGGGAGGAGGGCTCCAGGCATGGGGGAGGGGGACATCAGTTGACAGCAAAGAGAAGCAATTAAAACCTAAAATAAGAGGTGGTTGTGAAATGGTCTCTGCATTAGGACTCAGCCAACAAAAATGTTTACTTTGTAACAGAACTACTATGGTCTGAATGATAAATCAAGAGCAAGTAATTACTCATCACCTATTTGGGGATGGAAAAAAGTGATGACGCCAGGGAGGCAGGGCTCAGCCCAGCCGAGCCCCAACAGCTACGCTGGGAATTAATGCTGCTGCTGCTGCTGCTGGAATCGGGGAATTGCACTTGCATTATGGAGATCCCCAGGTCTCACCCCGACCCTCCAAACCACATCCAGTTGGGAACAATGGGAAACCAGCATAGCTGGATCAGGGTAATACAGCCTATTTCAAAGGCCACATCTGGCATTATGAGCTCCAAATGTTGAGTCCTCCAAACAATACTGATGTTGAAGGACAACACATTTTCTGTGGAACTGCTCCTAAACAGCCCATATACCACACTCGGTGCAATATAAAAAGCAAAATTCAACTTATTAAACTGACACAGAAGCTATGATTAAGCACAAAAGCAAATGCTTTAAATTCTTAAAAATAAGATGCCCTTCTAAAAATGTTACACTTTGGGGACCAAAAGATTTTAAAACAGAACAACTACAAACCCCTCGAATTTGTTGACATAGTGAAAATTAGCAGCAAGCATGTACAGATATGGAGACAAAGAGACACGTGCTAAGAAAACTCCTTTTGGACAATTTCAGCCATAGGTTGCCATACCAACAAGCTTAAAACACGGGATCTGATCTAACTCCATTATGGATTTAAGTCTGCTAATATGTACCAGCCTATAACCTGGTCTTGTATTACCAAAAAAGCCAACAAATTTTATGCAATTTAGACTATTATTCTTGTCAACTGACTAGATTATTTTTTATAGTAATAAAATATTAGTAAAGGGTATGTTTCTACGTTCCTGGCTGCAACCAACAATTCCTTTAGAGAGTACTGGGGCTACATAAGAGCAGACCAGCTTCATGGTAGAGCCATAACAAGAGCATTAGGCATAGGAATTCCAGAATCATCCAACACAACCCTTCACAACTGGACAATCATAACATATAATCTCGCTCATAGTATTTTTTTCTGCATCTTAAAAACTGGGTTTGTTGTCCTTTTAGAAAGGTTTTCCAGAACTTCACAGTTTTTTTCGATGAATAGAAATCTTTCTTTTAATCTTAACCATATTCGTGACCAACTTAATGTTTTGCTTTGCTACCAAACACTGTTCTTTGGATTAACTTCCCCCTCCCCTTTATTATTTACCCATGTGATTTGCTTGTAGACAGCAATTATTTCCCTTCTGTGCTTTCATTTTACTGAAAGAGCCAAACATTTTTCAGCCCTACTCATAAAATAGACTCTCCATTTTCCCAGTCCTCTATGCTAACCTTTCTTTGAAGCTGCTCCAGTAAACCACTCTCTGTTGCATACGGGTGACGAAAAGTTACATCTTATTTTGTGTATACAAAGCCTTATTTACAAGCATTAAGAGCTCATACCTCCACTATAAATAGTTGCCTGCACTCTGCCTTTTTCATGGCTGGATCACAAGGTAGCTCACAAAGATCCTCTGTACAACTGCTATGCCCTGCAGTAGTTGTTGTACACCCTGAATGTGTAACTATTACTACTTCTACACTCAGTTTCTGGCTGATAAACTCAACAAGAACTAATGCTGGTCTTCTCAAAGTCACGACAGCCGTACAACATGAAATTCCTGGTCATTTATAACCTAGGCTGTCCCAGATGTCACAGTGCTTCATGCAACTTTGCCTCCAACATTGCTGACAGCAATGTATCTTATTGGCACTTTGGTTTTTTCTCTCTTTTTGGCCCCACAATCCTTTAAATTGAATATTATTCATCTCCCTGGAACCAATGATGTTCTCTTCCCACCACAACTTTTACAATACCTGCCTTACAATACCAAATCCTATTTTCTCCTCAACTAATACTTTCCTGTGGAACACCTCACTATATGCTTCGTTGAAAGGCAAATACATGAGACCTATCACAGTTGGCTTGCCTATAAGATCAGCAATCACATCAAAGAATACTGTAGGATTAGTCTGGCATGATTGTCTTTTGTTAAAAGTACACTGCGTTTTTATCACATTTTCCACTATCTTGTCTGATAATACTTCCCCTCAGATTTTGTTCCAAACAGTTGCATACTTCTCAGGCCAGACTAACAAGTTTGTAGTTGCCTGGATAATTTTTACACATTTCCTTAATGTCTATGGATAATACATTTGCTATTCCACAGTCACAACATCAGCTTGACAAATGCATTAAAAATCCTCACTGGTGGAATTCCACTGAACACTGCCAGACTTTTCAAAATTTTTTTTTTGGAATGTCGACTATCTCCTGCCTGCATCTTGAGTGCATTAAGTTCTTCAGTCATAATTCCACCTCAATGTGCCAGTTTTCACTATACATACTCATTCTCATTGGAAGTCTTGATTTTACCTTCACACTTCAAATTATCATATTTATTTTTAAAAATAGAGGCAAAGTATCAACTTACTTATTGGGAGACTACTAAATTTTTTATTTCATCATTGCTGAGCAACATCACTTCCTTGTTCCTTGTTCTCTTTTATTTGTATGACTAAAGAAAGTTTTACTATTTAACTTCCTTTGTAAGGATACAGGTCAGCTTGACCTCTGGCAATTCTGAAAGTAGTACAGAGGCTCAAGAAAGTTTTTAGCTATCTGTTTTATTCATCTATACATTGATTGAGCTGCAAAGACTTTCAGGTTTGTCAGGACATGCGGAAGAAAAAGGGATTTATAATACATTGCAAAATCAGAAAGATACTTCTAGCTCTCTTAAATTGCACATCTGTTCTGTAGAATAAAGATGACAATTTTGGCATCTAAAAGGGCATTAAAAAATCTAATGAAAATCGAATATAAAAAGGATCCACTACTGAAATAATCTGAGTACAGCCAAGACCTAAATTATCATTATAACCTTACTTTCTCTCTTGAAATCATGCTTTGACAGCATGCACATATGCTCCCAAGCACTGTGAGCTTGCAGGAAGGAAAGTAATCTGTAAGGGAGGTAGCTTAAGGTCAGCTCCCTTAATGTACAACACGCTTGATTATAGCATTGCTCAGGGAATACAAGGTAAATTTCTAAACAGGACTGAAGGTCATTTTTGTTTGTGAAACTGAAGATGGTAAAGGTGATAGGGGTTACTCCATCCCACCCACTTTTTCCCTCACTTTCAATTATGCTTATTTGGAACAATCAAACTTCAGTTTTATCATATTACTGAACAAATGCCTTAAATGATAGGGGAACTTATTTTGGAGTATTTGGAGTAATACTAGTTTTATTATTGGTACAATTAAAACTAATTGTACCAATTTCTCACCTTATAGAATCCACTATCAAGCTCCTAATATACTGCAGCATCTGATGTCTTCTGGTAAAGGGCTGGATGGGTAACTCATGCTGCCTTGGTTTAACCAGAGTCAAGTCTTGGAGAAAAGACACTTCATAAGGGTTTGACTTTGGATTTGGACAAGGATTTCTGAAAGAAATTTTATCTGTCTGGTCTTTATTAGCAAATTTGTTCCATGCTATCTGAGCAGGGTAACAAGCAAATGTAGGACTATACAACAATGCTAAAATCTGGTAGGAGGTTCAACACAAGGCCCAGTTGATACGACTGACACATCTAATATGTGATGACAGAAGAATGCTTTCCTATTTCAGGGAAACAGGAGTGCTTGATTCCAGTATTGTTACCAACAGCAAATATGTGGGTTGTGTGTCTTTCTGAAAGCACCCAGAACTGCTGAGAGTATGTAGACTTTAGCAGAGGAGAAGGGAAAAGGAAAGCAGCTGTTCCCCCTACCTTCCATTATTACCCAAGCGGAAAAGTGAATTGCTGTACTCCAGCCTCAAGGATCATAATTATGAATCAAGGACTTTGATGGTGATATTCCAAAATAAGAACCAGCCATTTTCAGTCTCAACATTTATCAGCAGCTTGGACACAGTCCAGTTCTTCTAATTGAAGAAGGCAACATCTGTGGTCACAACATCCAGGTCATTCCTTGCACAGCCACCAGCACAGGATGCATTAACGTGTGTACTGTACACGTGTGTACTGTCCCCTCACATTTCTTACTCTTAGCTTCTCTCTTACCCTGGGTGAAATCCTCAGGTTAAGAGCCCTGACAGAAAACCTTCCTGCACACTTGGGATTGTTCCACCGTGCTGCCAAACTACTAAATGAAAAGTAAGGGGCGCCTTGCTAGGACTCTGTTTCAAATGAATGACACCAATGGTCATTTCAGTGAACATGCAGCTTCTGGAGGTTTTCCTTACCCTCCAGCATCCTGGCTGCACATCTCAGCCTGGCATGCTAAATCTGAATGCTTTCGTCTGAACATGTTAAGAGATATGTGACAGCCCCAGTCGAATCACAACATTACTGGAGAATGAGGTACATCAACAAGAAAATACTATGAGGGTGAGATCACCTTCTCCTCAGTCAGTTCAGCATGGGTCCTGCCAAATTCTGTGCCAGGCGGCTGCAAAAAAACCAGAAGCTTTGTGCAAAAAGTGGCTACTGAACATGCCCACATGCTGCCAGTATTTTAGGTGTTACCTACTCCCAATTACAAAAGCATCAGATCATGCTAGCTACAGAAGAGCTATGCCCAGGTATCCAGCTACAGAATCAATGTCCTGCTTCATCTGTGTTGAGTTGCTTGTACAGACATGCCTTGAGTTCAATATAACCACTGCTAGTAATCAAACGGAAGTTGTGAGAAGAAAACATGACAGTAGCTGCTTTTGCATTGATGTGATCACACACCTAGTTAGATTCCAACCACACTGGAAAAGTTAAACTAAGATGCCAGGTAAGGGTGCAAGTGTTCCACTGAACCCAAGTGCCTCTAACAGAGCCACAGTTATGCTTTAAACAACACTAACTTAAAGCATCAGCCTGGACCGATTTTATTATATTTAAAATATTTTATGCCATTTCTCTCTAAGAAAATCCTTCAAAATAGATAGCAACATTTTTGTATCAGTATATGAGGATTACTGTCTCAGGTGATGGCTGTGCAGCATGGTCAGACATGGCAATCCTACTTTCTCACTTCATACAGAAACATTGAAACTGCTTTCTTGGTGTTATCCACAAGGTAAATTGGTCTGGAAAGTCTGCAGAAGATCTGTCTAACTGTTTTGAGATTATGGGAGCACAAGAAAAATACTTTTCAATGGAAAAAAAAAATTTAGAGAGCAGAATAGAGGGGTGAAGATTGCAAATTCAGCACATGCCTCAGCTGTTGAAGAGAAAAAGCATAGGGTGGGGGGGAAGGAGGAGGAAAGGAGGAGGAAAGGAGGAGGAAAGGAGGAGGAAAG
>CM031863.1:11151856-11199995 GCA_018697195.1 Certhia americana
AAGGAGGAGGAAAGGAGGAGGAAAGGAGGAGGAAAGGAGGAGGAAAGAGTGCAAGCAGTTCTGGTGGGAAAGACATTTGAACAACCTGAGGATAATATCCTGAGCACCACAGATATTGAGAAAGCTGCTCTCCTTCCTTTCCAGGCTTAGAGCAATGTTGAGGGAATATGTGTGTAAAAGGCTGCAATAGCTTTGAAATATGCAGACGTTTAACTTGCAGACTGCAGAATCAGAAACATTTTGTCCTAATATCAGCAACACTAATATCAGAAGTACTGCTGAAGTTATTAAAAAAAAAAAAAAAAAAAAAAAAAAAAAAAGAGTAGATTCCATCATTGGAAGTTCTGTGCATTTGTTTTGTATCTGTACACTGCAATTATCCAATAGCTCACAACAACTCTACAGCACAAGTGAAGTCATTGCTACCTTATGGGTAAGAGTCCCAAAACCAGAAGTTAAGAGAAAAAAGATATAATTACGGCATTAAGGAAACAAACAAAAAAAATATATATGCTGTACTAAAAGGGCTGATCACCAAGCATTAGACAGACACTTCATTCACTGTAAAAGAATTTGAAATACAAATAATTGGTGTACATGAAATGTAAAATACTGAAGGGGAAGAGGGAGGGGAAGGGATTTATCCACATATCTTTCTAAATAGAAATAGTATTTTAGCCTCAAATTTTTGAGCTCAGGGTTTATGAACAGAGGTTGTTAGAGGGCTTCAAGTTAGCCCCACTGCTCCCTTCAAAGTGTGAAAATTAAAATGAGCTATATTGCAAAACCCATCTCTTTTCAATAATTACTACCATGCTACTGCATCTGGAGATATCTGAATGACATATCTCTCCATTACCAAAAGGTAACTGCATTCTCATTTTGACTAATATAATTTTAAAAACCATCATACCAGGTGCCTTATATTTGGAAAATCTTGAAAGCTTTTAGATGTACAAACACCCTTCCCACCGCTCTTGGCTTATCTTTTATTTACCCTACTGGGTATACAACAATTGATGCTTCTTCAAAGCAAGGACTTCCCAGCTGATTAGCTGTGCTGAGCTGGCTAAGCTTATTAAAGGTGATTAATGCATTCAAGTATTTTTCCCCTCGCTTGTTAGTTCAATTTCTTGCTCATTATGCTACTGGTCTTTTTATATTAAAACAGACCACCTGGATAGCAAAGAACTTCATAATCTTGGTCCAACAAGATCAACACCTGTTGTACATGTAATTAATCATAAGGCAGTGCATGGCTGTATTCAGTTAAAAAGCTAAGATTATCTAACAACAGAAGCAATACACCACGTTGGCAATCAGCATTTGAATCCTTAAAGTGCAGTTTAAAAAAAATCAGAGAAGTGAGTCAGTACAAAGGGGCTCATAATTATTCTCTCTCCATATTTAGGAGTCCATATGGGATTTGTGACGTATAAAAGTCAGCATACAATTTTCTGATGAAAAACTCAGTTCTAAAAAAATTCATATTCATCTGAAGGCTGAGAAAAATCAAATGGTCTTTCTGTCAATGACATTTTCACTCTACACAAAGAAATCAAAGAGGGTTTGGATATTGTATTACAGAAAGAACCCAGAGGTTCAATATAGTTTACTAGTCTGAACATGGATTGAGAACCACAAAGTCCAATCACATCTCTGTCTTTAACTCACAGTGTGGTTTGGCAAATAGCTTAACTACTTTGACTGCGTTTCTTCATCTGTACAATGTGGGAAAAAATACTTACTAAGTTGATTAGAATTTTACAGGATTTAATGTATGTAGCATGCTTCCAAATGCTAAAGCCTCATATGAGTATTATTAGCTACAGTGCATTAAAGTGGAAAATACATGTCCTTTTTAACAGTGAAAAATCCACAAGGAGGAGATTCACTGTAAAAGATAAGACCATAAAAATTACAATTGTTTGTTTTTTTTAAAAAGAATTACAACAGCACAATACATACAGGAAAAATAAAAGCCATACAATTACCAGCAAATAAATAAAGCACCTTGTACAATTACACAGACAGGAAAAAGAAGTTCATCCTAATCCTAAAGCTCGGGCCATCAGCCTAATACATTTTATACGGATTTGACTGAATTTTCATACAGAAAGATTCAATGCACTGTTAAGGCAGAGTGAATGGACAAGAACAAAAGGTAAATTAGATCTTATTAGCACTGTAAAGGTGGTTAAGACTCACCAAAACCAATTGTACCATGCACAATCTACAGTAAGGGGTGGGAACTGAATGGTGAATTAAGCTTAATACAGAGAAAATGCACAAATTAACAGTAGCAGTTATGTCTTTTTCCTTCAGGTTCCTCAGGGATCAGGAGCATTGTGGGGTTTATCACATTGTGACCCTCAACTGAGCAGGTGCTGCCTCCTTTATAGCTAACGGCACAGAGGTCTGCCACCTGCATGAGTTCAGTTCAAAAATTTCTCCTGTTAAATGTGCAGCCCACACTTTCAAGTTTAACAACGCAACTGAAAATTCATTCAAACTTAGTCAGACGATACAATATTTAGTGCATATCAGAAAAGTCCCAAGACAAAAATCCTCTTCATCTTGTTTGCTTGTTCTTATCCATTCCCCCAACCTGCCAATTTTCTGACGTCTAAATTCTTCACTCTTTTCAATTGCTTTCCTCAAGATTTTATTTGCCACCAGTAGAAGAGAAGAAATGGATACAAATTATCTTTTTTTAAAAAAATGCATAATATATGTATGGATCTGCTGTGAACTTTTTTGTTCCTTCTCTTTTACTTTGTGTGTTTTCTGTTTAAGAAAGCTAAAGATGCACAAAAACATACTTGTCTAAAAGCAAGTAGCTGATTTAAAATGGTTTGATTTGTCTCTTCCAGACTGAGGGAAAGCCTTTAGGTCACATAATAGTATAGGACATGCATCATACAAGCCGAGGCAGGCAGAAGGTCCCACCCATTCTTCCTGAACAATCTTCATTGTTATCACCTGCTCAGCACAGAGCTGCAACTGGCTCATTACCACCTCTGCCAAGAGCTAAGGAAGCAAAGGAACCACTGAACACAGGTCCAATGAGAAGACAATTAAAAATATAAGTATACAAGTATCAACCAAGCTTCAGTGATACTGCTACCCACATCATTTTCATAACCTTCCATCTTGGAAGGGACTGAGGAACTTACAATCAGTCTTCAGGATTTACACAGAGCAAGAATAAACTCCATCCTTTCCACGTTGTCCTGTTAAAATTGAAAAAAATAAATCCTCCTAATGACTGACATCAGCAGAGACCCTAGTGCAGACGTAATGAAGACAGCTTCTGATGATCATGTTGTGCCAGACACTCATAGCAAAGATCACATGTGCAGACAGACACACTCCCAAAATTTGACTGATGCAAAAAGTGTCTGGGAATCTAGACAATTCACATCAGTTTCTGCAGATGTCTCACTTGTTATCTTAAACAAAACCATATCAAAAACCTTGGTGTGTTTAATTTGCAGTTGCCAATTTCAGCTTTTTCACTCTCAGTGAGTTATGGCTACACTGCCAGTGCTGTCTGCTTAATTCAATCCACTACCCGTTCAGTACAAACTCACCCTTCTGTGTTTGTGAGAAATAAGCAATGTACATAACATGACAGTGCCTCGACAGTGCCGGCACTTCCTTATTCCTCTGGCCTTCTGAGGGAACCAAAATAACATAGCTGTTTAACTCCCCCACTCCAGGATTTTTATTATTTTTTAAAATGCACACTGTCACTCAGTGGTAACTTTTCTGCCTTTCCTGGACATTGTCTCACTCACCTATGCAGTATTTCTATTTCAAAGGGACTTGGGCCCTCCAGTCACCTTTGACTGTAAGCATTGCCAAGCTTGCCAGGAAGCGTGGGTGGACCATGCACAGATAACATTCAGTTCTGGAAAGGGATACAGGAGCAATTCACACACAGAAATCAATCAATTGCACATCAAACTCCTCCTGGTAAAGCCAAACAAGACATTTTTGATATACTACATTAATATAATATCTTTTTAAATACTCCCATAACATTACATATAATAAGTGTGATGATACAAGAGAGGGATACACCATTTGAAGTTTTTCAGAGATATTGTTTCCTTTTCCAGATGGAACAAGTGTTGTTTAGATTTTCTCTGCATCTTTTCCCAGACAGATTTTTTACTGTAACTGATAAACAAGGGGACAGACAAGGGGAAAAGATGAAAGACTTGTAAGAGGTTTTTAAATTTTCTGCACAAGTTTAATGTATAAAATTTCCAGCAGATAGACTTTATAGCATTAATATAGAACTAATAAATAATTATTAAAAAAAATCCCTTTGCTTTTAAAGAGGAACTTTTGGAATAATAACTGTTTAATTCTACCGTCCAAGCCAGCCTCCTTTTATTTACACTCTGCCTCTGGATAGCTCGTTCCCACCTTTGATTTCAAAATTTGATACAGTATTATTTCCTAAACGGCTCTAAACCAGAAAATAATATCCACACAAATTTTCCTGCCCTGTTAACTAGCCTGAAGACTCTCTCCCAATTACCATCTCATCTAACCTTCCCACTGAACAACTCCCACCTGCCGCTCACAAAACACGCCAGCTCCTACTTTCATGCACCTGAAGCTACAAGAATCTTCTCCCAAGCTGCAGATTGAATGCCAGACAAAATGATGTGGTTGTAATGATGCAATTGCCTGTATGGATGGATGTCAGAGGGGAATGATGAAGAGGTAGAACACCTTACAGCTGGGGAGCACAGCTCCAAAGCAGACCAGCCTTGCAGTGCCTGTAATTCTGCCATTCAGGGGATGATTGCTCAGGGTGGGTCGGAGGAGAATGCAGAGCTGCCAGCACAGCCAACTCGGGCATGGCTCTGCAAGCCACCAGCCGCCACAGTTGCCATTATGGCCTGGGGATTCAGCAGAGGCATCAAGGACTGAGCTACTCCTTCATTTTACAGATGGTTCATTAACTGGGTGGAAGCACATGAGAGCACTTGGAGAGCAATAGGAAGAGGCAAGGGGCAGGAGAATTAGACAAAAGTTGTTTGGCAGCAGCTTCCAGATGAACTAAAAATCACACACAGCAAAAATAGCAAGGGTGTATTTGCCAGCTGAGAGTGGCCACGTGCCAAGTTTGAGGTCTTAAAAATTAACTGCTTTTGAACTATACAAGAACAACAACAACAAAGATCTCTTATTTAAGCTCAAAAGATTTTTCATGCCTATCTAAGCTACTAATGAGGAAAAAGGAGGAAAGAAAGAGACAATATCTTCAGGCTGAGGCTGAGAATCAGAAGAGTCAACCCCTAAGCAATATGTTTGATTATATATTAATATTAGGGTCTTAATTACACTAAACAAAAATGAAGCATCCACTTCAACTTCCCTGATACAAAATTCACACACATACACACAGAAACCTAAGGAGTTCTCACATATCCCTACTCAAATTACCCTTTAAAAACAGTTTTTAGATAGATCCTCTCAGGTCCAAGAACACTAAGGATCAGTGAAAGCGTTCCCCAACAATCTAGTGTCTGAAAACCTGCTTGGAAATCAGCCCTCATGAAACTTCATATTTGCCAATTATTTTTCCTACTGCTTGTTACACACTTCTATTTAAACTCCCAAAAAGTACCTGTATGACATACAGTGCCTTACTTTCAAAGACTAAGGGCAGTGTTAACAGCTGATACCTTTCCAATGTAAGAACTTGTACAGAGTCACAAAGGAATTCCAAAAACAGCTTAGGAACCAGGAGCTGGGCCTTCTTTTTACTGCCTCTTCTCCCTACATTTTTTTTTTTCTTCATTTATAGCTATAAATTACTTATGTATATTTTTACATTTATGTCACAGAACTATGACGTTATGTTTATACATGTGCCCTTCAGAAGCCTAAACTTCAGATAGTAGATAGCATAAATGCTCAGACTGGGGCTGAAGTATGGCTTGAAATACAGAAAGATACTGAATACTCTCATTTTGAGATTTTCTTTTCCCCTAATAAGCAAACACACAATTTATCTATCATATATAAATAAAAAGTTGAACATCTTGAATTTCTGACCCAATAGAAGAATTCCTAGCAGCTTCTCTTATAAGGAATGTTGCAGAGCCCTTTCCATTTCTACTTTCAGTAAATTTTTCAAGCATTCAAGACAACATTTTGGATGCTCAGCTGTGATTACTTTGCTAAAATGTAATGCTACATACATTAACGAGTTTAATTCTTGGAATGCAAAAATGGTTTCTCTTTCTTTTTAGCCATAATTTGACAGTGAAAATTGCAAATTTACCTCTCTGCCAAAATAAGTTTACCTTCCAACCAAACAGGGCGTTTCTTCCACAAAAAACCATGAATGACTAAACTATGAAAAACGAAAGTTGGCAGGTAGCCTTTCTGAATTTATATGCTTCCTGACCCTGCCAGAGTGATTTAAGTTAGGTCAGTATGCAAGTGGGAGAGGAAGAAAAGGATGGGGTGGTTCCAGAAGTGCAGTCTCCTTTCTCCGCAGCCAGCGGCAAAGCAGCGCTCCTACAACACATTTTTGAAGATCACTGTGTTGGAGCTGTTTGAGATAGTCAAATATTTCATTTTTCACTTTCATGAGCCCAGAGATGCAAGCACGGGTGCCCAAGCCAGCTTCTACTCTGCCTGGATTTCTCTAGCACATAGTTGATATTCTGCTCAAAAATGATGTGCATGTTGCAACTGCACGACCTACCCCAGCACTGGCTGCATTTCAAAACTAAGCAACAGGAGACATCTCAAAAACCCAGTAACGTGAAGCTTCAGCAGTCCTTGACACCTTCTGTTTTTGGACTGCTTTCAAATGCAAGGTTCCTGGTCATACCCTGGAAAAGAGAGTGGATGAACTCTGGAAGTAAAAAATTCTTCCCTTTCTATAAACTTCTCCCCTTGTTACAGCATATACAGGGTGTCTTCTCTTCTTTCTTCCTATCTAAATTGAGATTTCTATCCCTTAAATATCTACTTCACAAACACACATGACTTTTCAGCACATCCCTGCCTCCTCCAGCTCTGACACCCACTTCATCGCAAGCATGACACAGACATTTAAGGCAAGAGTATACGGGTGCAGCGGGGACAAGAGGCACACCCTAAATCTCACAAGCAGGATGGAGACCTTCTCCTGAGATCCTTTTACCCCTAACTACGAAGGACTATATCCCAGAAAGCTTTTAGAGCCTACCAGAAACGGCATAAGGCTGCCCACCACTCAGAAGTCAAAGGAATGTTTTGATTTCCTGAAAAACTGACTTGACCCATGTTGCCCACAATCACAGACTTTGTCAGCTGATTTGGTTGTCACTTTTAATTACATATTTGCTGTGGAGCAGGAAAAAAATACTTTTTTTCTTACATATCTCTGGTCCTATCATATCAGAGCACTTATCTCTTAGCCTGTGCTTACCTAGGCTGCAAGCTAAATATTCAGAGAAATGTTTTCTTCAGGGTCATACCCTCTCAAGAGCTTAGTATCTCCAGCAGCATACACTTCTAATGAAATTAATGAGATGGTTTGGAAGTTGCCTGTGAGAAAGCTAAAATCTCACCAATTAAAACTTGCTGAACTGGGACTGTGGTGAATTATGACCAATGTGGAAACTGCCCCTACTTGCAACACAACCTTCTTTCATTAATGTAAATGCATACATTTGAACCATGGTTTTATTACCAGGAACAATTGCATAAGCAGAACATTTCACTTTTATTCACTGCGTCAACTGAAACTACCTAAAGAAGTCAGAAATTTCTTACAGCAGGTGAGCATCTAGAAAAGCTCCATACCCTCATCGTGCAACTTAAAAAACATTAGGGAAGAAGAAATAAGTTACATGAAGATATAATTCATGGAAGAGGATTATAATCTTCTCTCTTCACTATTCTCTCAAAGAGTGTTTCCATGTATTTAGGAGCCATGGACCTCAAAGTACTGCAGCAACTTGCAGGTCAATATCTCCAAGGCTTGGCCACCTCGGTCAGAAGTTAAACACTCTGAAAAAGCACCACCACACTTGTTTTGTGTTTAGCAAGTCCCTGGAAAGCCATCCTTGTTATAACATAGAATAGCCATAGTTAAACATGGTTTTGAGACGAATTTAGGACATGTTTCCCAACATTTTGCCCCAACTCCACTCCTGAGTAGTATGAAAGAGATGTATGTATATTATCATCAGCTTGCTTGTACCCATATGGTGACTCTTCCCTCCTCTACATCTCCTTGAATAATTTTGAAATACAAGAAATTTGGGGGTTTGCCTTTCCCCACAGTCACTTCCCACACAAACATTCTGAGAAGACCCACCAATGGGACAAAGGATTGGCCACCCAAAAGTGACACATGGCAAGTAGCATTGCCTGGATGAGGGGAGAACAAATGGGCTAAAACACAGCTTCATGGACACATTGGATGACAGCAGAGGAACTCCCCACTCTGACATTATTTTAAACAGTGGCAATCTCTGAAAACATCTCAGCAACAACCTAATGAAGAAATGTTCACATCATGAGAATGTAGCTGCTCTCTGCCACCACTTAAATGCACTTATCCAAGCATTAACCTGATGACCAATTCCCCTTCTTGTAAGGAAAGGAAACTAATACACACACTTCCCATGTATGGAAGGGGTTTTGGGGTATATCCTCAAGATTTTCTAGCTTCTTTTTCACAGGTTTCTCTCTCTTATCTTAATCATGTAGCATCCATTAGTTGGAGGCTGTTTTCTTGCTAGACTGAAGCACAAAATTTACTGAGGAAGTCTCAGTCCATTGCAAGTTGTCCACAGTCACGTTTGTGGTTTTCTCAGCAAATTCTTTACATGAAAAATAATCACACCCATAGGCAGCTTGTGCGCAGATTGTTCGGCAACTGATAGTTAAGTCTTGGTCAGTTTGAGCAGACCGATTTTTGCCTTTTTTTTGGAAAGGAAATGTTTCTTAAAAAAAAAAAAAAACAGATTAAAGGGGAATCATGCATATTCACAAGTTCACAGTTTGTTCATAATGAATATTTTATACCAAAAAATTCTGCTCCAACCATTCATCTAAACTTGATAAAATGAGCCCTTCTTTGAACAAACAGACAAGGGCATTCTCCAAGAGCAGGTGAGAATTGAAGCAGCAGGTTAATTACATGGCAAAGGTAAATTTATTCTCCAAACAACAAGAAGCCAAACTTCCAGAGGAACTTCAGTTTCCTCTGAACAACCTCATTTTATTTGCTATCAGCTTGCAGCTACAAGGTTAGGCCAAAAAGATGCACTCAGATTTTGAGATCACTTTGAAAGCTTGTTTTATTTTCCTAGCCCCACTTTTCATCTCAGTTCCAACCTCAAATATGTGAGTGTTCTCCCATATGCTCTGCATTCCACTTCTATAAAGCAGGTATTTCAGTTGTGGATTAAATGTTAATGCTACATGATCATTCATGTAGAGTATGCACATATAAAAAAATATGTTGTTGTTCATTTATCAGCAGTCAGTTAAGTCTGTAAAATATGAGGCAATCCCTTAAGGCTCCAGGAAAGTTCTGCTATGCTCTGATATGGCAACATAATGTTTTTGTTGTATCCTGGTAGACAGGGAAGATGTTTCATTGACAGTAAAAGGCTGGTAGTGGTTACACCTTTCAGCCGAAGGCTGATCAGAATGGAGTATCTGCTCTTATCTGGAATCATCAGTTGTAAAGATTTCAAGCATACATGTAATTTTTATGCAATTTAGCCTTAGCTTGTAGCTATTTTAGCATTGAAAAAATATCCTTCTAAGTGGATTATTTGCAAGGTGGCAGCTGATCAGAAAGCTAGATGTATCCCACAAAAAAACAAACCAAAACAAACAAAAAACAGGGACAAATAGTTCCCAGCAAAGGTCAGCTTCCTGACCACATGAATGAGATATCCCACCACAGAGCAATTCCTATTGCATAAGTCGGTTTTAAGAAGATTGCCTTGCTGTTGTCAGGGGATGTGCGACAGATTCACGAATTTCTGTGCTTGACAGCCAGAGTACTTGTCACTTAGTTCCATCTGGTAGAGAGATAACATTTCATTAATGTTCATGCTTAACCTTATAGCTCAGAGCTTTGACTCTGCAAAGTCCTGAGCACCACTGAAAAGGTGCTGAACACTCAGCACCCAACTAATTTGGCACGTTTAAGCTGCCTGCAGGATCAAACCCTGACTTTTCTTGGGAAAGATGTGGTATTTCCTTCTCCTGCCTCACTCCTGGATTCCTTCCATTTTAAAACTATCTCAGAGAAGAGAGTTAAAATCCATTGTAATTGGCCAGGTTGCCATTTTCAATACAGATGGTGCAAAAGAACTGTACAAAAATGTGACTTGCTGAGCCAACTGGACAGGAGATGTCAGTGAATATTAAATAAATGCTTACAGGTCTCTTGGGCAGCAAGTTATATATTTTTGTGGCTTCAGCAAAGTAAACCCTTCAGTCCTGTCATCGCATTTAGTATGGATTATCATAGGCTGGACATTTGGAAACAAATTAGGAAAACAGAACCAGGATTCCTTGGTTCCCTCCCCATTCTGCCATGGGCTTTGGCTCTGCCTCCATGCACAGACCCCAGGTTGTCACAGAAACCTGATGCAGGACTAGCTGATCCACCTGCATACAAACTAGCCCCCAAACAGGCTTCCCTCACAGGAATATGGTCTGATCCTGACCTTGATCAAGTCACTTAACCTCTGCTAATCCACCTGTGAAATGGAACTAATGAAATACAGGGGTATTGTCAGGCTTAATTATTTAGTACTCTTTCAGGTACCTAGAGATCCTTGTGGGAGAGACAGTGTACAGCTGCACAGCATTATTATTTTATTAAATGAAGTACCTATCAGTATTTCACCCTCAGCAGAATGACTGCTGAGACTGAATTGCCTCTTCACATTAGTTGTACGCCTTGATGAACAAAAATGCATTAAGAAGTGGTGCCGAGGGAAATGAACTTATGCTTCACCCAGCACTTCTGCAAAATGATGTCACCAAATATTTGAAATTAAGCTTATTTGAGTTTCTGGGGAAGGGGCTGCAGTTAACCCCCAATTTGGGGGATAGCCTTGGGTGGGAGAGGCTCACTGTTTCCTGTAAGCAAAGAGCAGATGAGCAGGCAAGAGTTTCCGGTAGTGTCTTGGCTGTGCTCAGGTTTTCCAATCTGATAGTGGTCCAAATAAACTCCTGATCCATTAAAAGGAAGAATACACACAGGCTAAAACTCAAATGTCATTAATGCACAGCATCTGAGAAAACAAAGACTTCTTGGACAATAAGTTACCCAAATTACAGCCACACATGCTGCAGGGGGAAGGACAGATGGTACAAGAACTGGAGATACAAGAAACAGATTTGTGACCACAAGGAAAAAGAATCAGGAGACATTTTTACCCGGCTAGAAATATCTAGTATTTAGCAAAGCAAATACCAAGGAATCCTTCTTGAGGGGAACAAAAAAGAAAGATTGAGGGGTCAGAGAGAAAAAAAAAATCTTTATGATAGGAATTAAGCAGCTATGAAAGGAGGCCTTTCAGCTTTCCTAAAGGAGCAAGTAATCCTCAAGGACTCCAAAGTAGGAAATACAGAAAGCAAATTTAGCAATGTGCACAAGGACAACAGGCTGGTATGCTCCCTCCCCGAAACACAACCATGAGACAGAGGCAAAACTGAGTGGGAGGATGAAGTCACCTGGCAAATCTCCACTGGTGATGATACCTTTGGAATAAGTGACACAGCATCCCGTTGTATTACATGGCTTATATAAGACTTCAGGGAAATGTAAGGCCCAGATGGGGGAATCTCAGTCCACGTTGTTTTAGACCACCAAAACACATCAGGGAGCAAGATGATTTAATCCTTGAACACTTGTTAAACGTTCAGAATTAAAAACTGCATTACATGACTCCAGTTTGCTGGAAGCCCTCACATATTGTAATGAGACATTTCTGAAAATCACAGGTAATATCTAACACAACATTCATTCATGAAACAAAATTGAAAGTCCATGTGTAAAAGGTATTTGCTATATTTTTAAGCGTTCAAAATAAACTAGTTGCCAAACCACGAATCAGCAGTCCCCAAAATGACTATTTGGACCAAACTCATTCAGCAGGCATCAGTGTAGGCAACCCAAAGCCAGTAGTACTAATAAAGTTTTGTTTCAAAAGATGGGGATAATGATTAGTAGATGCAAGAGATACAAAGGAAAGTCTGAATTTTTTAATGAGGAGCTGATCAGGGGGCCATAAAGCCAAAGAAGTCAAAACTATTTCTGCTGTTTCTGCAGTGTTACTGACAATTTCACCACTTCCCTGTAGCAACCAGCTTTCAATGTTCTTACAGTTTATTCTTATGTATGTGAACTACAAAGATGAAGTACTTCACAATGAAATGAAGATTTCCAACTTCTTCTATTGATGGGAAAGAATATTCATTATGAAAAACTGTTAAATAATGTCTGCTAGTAAATAGGTCAAGATAATTCATAACTAAAAATACCAAAGGCGGTCAGCTGAAAAATGTCTTACTGATGTTATTATTATTTTTTAGAGTGGAACATCAAACTAGCTCCAGAAGATCCCAAAGATAAGGGTAAGTAAGTACACAAAGTGATAAATATTCAAGTAGAGTACTCAAAAAACCTGTACATTTTTCAGAGTAATGTGGCTGAGTGAAAACAAACCAAAAGCAAAATAAACCTGCTAATAGAAAAATTCAGATTGTTGTTTTACTCAACACCTGTCAATTTTAGTGAAAACTAAAAATTATTTTAAATTATTTTAGTGAAAACAATTATACATAACACGCAAATATCAAATTTTACATGTATAGATAAAATATATAAATTCTTTGCAGAGAAATAAAGGGATTGCAGCATTTGGTCCGGTGTGACATTTTGACATTAGAATGTTGCAACAATATGAGTTGCACACATTTCCCAACTAATGTATAATTAGCTACGGTACAGAAAGCAATCACAGAGGGGAGTTCTGAGCAGCTCTCCACATCTGAATGCACACCCAGCTTTGAAACTTTCACTGACATAAAATTATCATGTACAATACAAACCATCATAAAATGCATGAGACATCCCCCTAGGACTGACAGATAGTAAATAACAGTAAATGCACGATTGCTGTACAAAATAATTCACGTCAGTTGCTAACTTGGACTCACTCAAACAGTGCATTTCCATACAAATATATAAAACTACAGGAACAAGGAAAATCAGATAGAGAATCAGCTACTTCTGCAGCTCTAAAAGCTGATGTTAGAGAAGTCATCCGTGAGTAAATCATACCACTCTTTTGAGTTTGTGGGGGACTAGTTTTGCATCTGTAATATTATGATATGTCAAGTCAAAAAACACAGACAAAAATGGAAGTGAGATAGGATCAGATTTTCAGAGGGTGTCAGCATAGCACTGCTATACCAGCTGAAGACAGCCCTTGAAGTCTGTAAAGGCCTTTGAGCCACTTGGACAGACAATACCATACAAATGCAAAGTGAGGTATCCCTGCACATTGGTGATGAATCACTTCTTTGTTCCTCCTAAGAACAAAGATAAACAAAGTGAGAGACCTAAGTCAATACAAAAGCAAGAAAAAATACATGCAGATACAGTAATGTTCCATTGAAATACACTCAAATGTTCATTTTCTTCTTCTCCTGCTTCTGAACAAAGGTTCTCCCTCACCCCAAAAGTCTGCAATACTGATGTTGATCTCTCTTGCAGTGGTAGGGAAGTCACGCACTTAGACATATTTTTGCACAAGGCGGCAAAAATCAGTCATCAGTTATTTGCTGGGTTGTTCCTTTCAGCAAATCAACAGTGCCATAAATGCAGAAACATTTTCAAGCTTTATCAAGTATAATCTGACAACCCCCTCTGGTAAAACCACAGATATAAATAAGCATATTCTTCACACGCATTAGTCTGCTCCTCATGACAAGACAAGGGTGACCTACAGGCTAAGGGATCCTATATATCCTTTCTCCTTGGGCCATCTCAAGGTTTTCACTACTGCAGAAGTTGCACTTTCCTTCCCTTTTATATTCATAGCTAACCTCTATTTTCAGTGTAACATTGGGTATCCTGAAGGCTTCCCTTAGTGCATATAGAATTTGCTATGTATATATCTAATTGCTTTTTCCCACTAAAAATAAAAAAGACTATTATTAAACCAACTGCCACATAATATTTTCCCATCCCCTAGTAATACTTCTCCAAGACAGAGAATAAATTCCTTAGCTGTATGTCAAGGATAAAGTCATGTAGGTCATGACACCTACAGTGTTAAAGGAGGCCAGGGACTAAGCTCAAGCATAAGAATCCCAGCTGTCCGCTGTAGTCTGTGTTAGTTCAGTCTGTTTCAGGCCACCTCCACTCCTTCCAAGACGAGCCTGTAAAGAGAGGACCACCTCTACAGCTGGAGGGGATCAACCAATGCTGCTTGAGCAGTACAGGCAGTAAGGCAGTGACCAACCCACATCTGTATAGGAACCCAAAAGAAAGGTCAGCCACCACACTTAGGTACTTTGCACCCCATTAAGAACAAGAACCAGAAGTGGAAATACTTCTCATCAAGTTGAATGATATAAAGAATTTGAGAAGGGGGAAGGGAAAGTCAGTGAAATCTGTCTGCTGCTGCTACCAGTCCAGTCATACTTACTCCCTTTTTGGATTGCCTGGGTCACTGCCTGTGAAAGCAGTCCCAAACCCAGAGATTTCATGACTTTAATATAAATCATCAAATTACGTAGTTTAAGTGTGTGTGGCTCCATTATTCCTCTGTGCTCAAAAAGTTTAAGCCATTTACTCAGAAAGAATGAGAGTGCAGCCAGTCAAGCACATCATGAACAAATACCAGCTAGTTACAGAGCAGAGCCCTCATGAGCAACTCATCAGCTGAACAATGTTCAGAAGCAATTTGGCAGACACTAAGAAGCAGAAAATAGAAGAGAGGACTGGATTATGAAGGATTTAAAAATGGAAAAAAACAAAGATAGGTTTTGCCATTAGTTATTTGATCATCTTCAGCAATATGTGAAAAGATTTATCCATTTTGATGTCTGTTTATTCTTCTATTGTTCCAGAAAAGACATCTACGTGTTGCTACACGGTATTCAGTAATAGCATTACTCCTCTCTTAATGCGTGTTTTTCAGCCAAACTGTACCTTAATTAAGTTATGTTATCTAATCCCAACAGCTGATGAATTATCTGACATATTTTATACCCTCTGGTATTGAATCTGACAGGACAGGATCTATTACTCTACAAACTCCTGAACTCACATTTAAACTTTCCGTTGTCCTGAAAATAAGTTCCCTGCATTTATTACTTGAAACTCCATGAAAAATGGTAACATAGCAGTGTTCATTTCAGGTCAGGAGCTACCAGGAAAGGATAACATACAGCTCAGTATGCACTAACCCATACACACCCCAGCAGCAGTAAAGCAGTCAGTAGAAGAAACAGCTTTCTTCATGGACACAAGAATTTGAAATTATTTCTACCTCCATCGGTAACACAATATATATTCCTGGTCAAATGTTATTTGAGTTTTGATCTATATGGGTCCAGGGCTGCTGTATGCAAGATTCTTCCAGTAAATACTAAACTAGCATTATTTGGGAAACTCCTTCTGTGGAGCAGAGTTATCAACGATATCTGAAATGTCCAGGTGTTATGATGAGCAGAGAGCTGGGGGAGGGGGGTGGTGAAATCTACATGGCTGCCACTACAAATGGATCTTGAAGTGTACAGATAGCATATCTTCCCTTTTCCCAAAGGGCTGTAAGACACTCCACTGCTCATGATAACACATTTTCACAGGCTACTTTAACCCCTCAAGGAGGTACTTAATGAAGTAGAATAATACAATAGCTGGTCTTCTGCTGGGATTTTGGCTTCCAGATGCTGATAGAAAGCCTGGTTTCTCATAGCCCCTTGACTTTGGCAGGATTTCTAAAAGCATCAAAAAGAATGAACGGCACAAACCCGAATGCACATCCAGATCCAGGCTTAGCTGTGTTTACTCTGGACATCTCTCTTATCAACTGTGAGTTACCACAGGAGCCAAGGATATTGCATTACCATCCCCACTTTACAGCAGTAAAGCTTAAGCACAGAGCAGTTAATGGATTTGCCCACGGTCCTGCATGTGACCCGACCCACCCCTCAGCGAGTCCTGCAGCACTGACCTTGCATTCCCCTTCATTCCCTCATCACAGAGGCATTTCTGCACCATCTCCCACACCTTCTCTCATGCTTGGAACAGCTTTCTAAGGCTCTAGTCAGCACACATCAGCCCCTCACCTCATTCAAACTGCTCCTGAGAAATCCCTTTGCCTACAAACATCAAAGAGCAGGCCCTGCACCGAGCTCGTCGTTCACACGGCTTGAGAATCTGGCCTCCCGTGTTGGTATAAACAGAGGACCCAATAAAATATAGGTGCATCTAAACTCAAACCACAGATCCACAAGCTGCAGTATGCTGCTCCTTCCTCTTCTCATGTCTGTTATATTGCCACTTGTCACATCTGCCATTTAGACGAGTAAGTAATTCATAACAGGAACCCCAGTCTCTGGCTATTTCCTAAATTATACCTAGAGCAAACATGGAGATTATACAGCAAGATAGAGAATCCTCAGTCTCATGCTGTAACAGCACAGTTATAGTTTCAGACAGCCTGACCAAAATGCCATGAATGCATGAAAGAAATGGAAACTTTCTTTTGAAAATGTGATGTCTGGGCACTTCCCCCTGGTTGAACTTCTTTTTCTAAGAAGTATGTGTTGAGAGAGAAGCTAAGCCTGCTGAACTTTCTCCAAGACTAAAGAAAGCGTATCAGTCCAGACATGAGTTGTCCCAGTGAACAATTTTTCTCACTCTGTCCCCGGGCTTTCTGACCTCTCCCCTCAACCAGTGGAGCCATCCAGGGCCAAAGCTGTTCCAGCACCCTGGTCTGCAGAGGTCTGTCAGAGGGTACCACACGATCAAAGCTGCTATCACAAACACCTCCCTGGGATTACAGCACACTAAGAAAGCAGGGCAAGCTTCCTGGAACTGTCAGAATTGCTACATATGCAAGGAATAATGCAAAGTGTCTCTTTCATTACTCTTGGAATATACCACAGCATGCAGGAATCCTTCATTGGAATATACCACGGCATGCAGGAATCCTTCATTTCCAGCTCACATGGATGGTCTCAGAGCTCCTGCTTGCTTTTCACAAAGATGAGTGCAGCCAACACCACAGGTTAATCCCAGGTGTAATTCACTGTAATTCAACTAACAGGTTGGGGAACTTGTTTGTTTATCAACGGGAAGAGAGAAAAAGGAAGCAGCAGCTCCCTATTTGCTGCAGCTTCAGTGCAAAGGCCAATAGTTACTGACACACAAATCACCCAATTAGCAACTCTCTAGGGTGTAGTTGTAAAAATACTTTAGAGAATTATCACGGGGTGAAAGGGATCATTTTGGCAGTGCTGATGAAAAATGTGATCCCTTTACCTAGAGGCACCTTTGCTGCCAGGCCATCTCAGCCCAAACCTGACCTACAGAGCTAAGTTTCTCACAGGAGATGAGAGCAGAATTTGGTATCTGCAGCCTTGATCTCTTCTGAGTTGCACTCCTCACAGTGAGTTTTGTTTGCAGTGTTGAAGCCACAACAGAGGTTCCTACAGTGAGCAGTCACCAGGCACACATTAGTTTTATTTTCCTTCTTACAGCTGCTGTAAATTGGGCTGAATTCACACATCTAAAAAAAAAAAAAAAATGCAGCTTAATGCCGTCCCATCAGATATTCAAGCAAAAAAAAAAAATTGTGTTTTGAAGAGAGATTTGTCTTTGGAAGGACATGCCAGTATCAAGAATACTCCAATATTCTGGAGCTCACTTGGGTTTGAAATGCTGCACTTGCTGCACTTCCATGTCTCCTCAGCCAGCATCTCCACCTCCCTCTACTTTCAGAGGTGGACGTAACTATAGCAATTAATATTAACTATAGCAATTAATAAAGCATTTCAACTCCACCCAACCTCAAATGTCACTTTGCAGCACATGCTTCATTCTAAAATGATCTTTATAATAGCAATTACTCCAGGACCTTACAGGACTTGTGGCACACATGCCCCCAAGTGGACCATCCCATAGAAAATACCAAATTATCACATCCACAGAATAAGTCTCCCCCCACTGCAGCTCATGAAAGGCACGTGATCTCTAAGTGCATCAATCAACACTGGCAGACCACAGAAATCCAGTTATTTGGAAAAAATGCACTACCACTGAACACCAAGTAACCCCTCAACTGGCTTCTGCTTGGATCTTGGCACACAGAATAATCTGCTATCCAAGGAGGACAGCCAGGTATGATAAAGCTCCATTGCTATCACCTTCAGGAATCACATTTAAAGGGTCTCACATACTGGAAGGACTGTCCATAGCAAAAGGGTTGTCTTTGCCTGTTTGTCAATAAGAATACCTTTTCCTGTGACACTTTGCTTCCTGAAAACAATGTGGGAAAGTGACGAAAATATAGGTTTACCATAGCAGACACTTGGATCCCCAGACCCAGCCCTGGCTGGTACTCCCTTCCCAGTTTCATATCTGTTGTGATTATATGCAGAAGGATTAGTCTGAAAAGTCTTGAAGTGCACAGAAAGGTTATGAACAGTCAGTAAGGGAGCAGAGATTAGATCCCATGGGTTGTTAGGCACTAGTAGAGTGCATTTGCCTAAGGCTATTCTGTGTAGGAAAGGCTGTGTTGTGCATGACATTTTGCTAGTTGGGCAGGAACACAACAGGATATCTGACAGGAATATGACAGCAGGGTCTTTATATGGCTCAGCAATCTTCACACGGATCAATGAAGAAGCACTGGTCCAACTCAGACTGAAAAAAATTCCAGAAAAATTTAATTACAAAGGTGGGGGGGAGTTTCCCCCTTTTTCTTTCTACAATTCTTAAAATACATGATGAGCTACGTACTCTATTTTCAAACTATTCCATGGCCCTTGAGGCTGATATTGCAGACAGGCTAGAAGCTGTCCCTAGTGTTTTGCTTCCTACCTGGTAGAAAGGATAAGCAGAACCTGAACCCAGGGCCAAACAACTCAGGGATGTTAGAAAACAAACTTAGAAAACAATGAACTGGTGGATGAACAAGATGGACAGAGAGAGCAGCCCTCAGCTGGCTGCTACACACATCGGTTCTGCTGCAGCCCACTGTGAGCAGCTTTCTTCAACATCCACAGCAGAGTGCTGACATAACTAGACTGTAGCACCAGCTCCTCTCTGACCTCTCTACAGCAGAACAGACTGTGCTGGAAAAATATTCTCTATTCTGTGGGTGGCTACAGGTGCCAGTAGGGCTTCCAAAGACAATCACACTTGCTTAATCAAGGTCAGAGTTCACAAAACAAATCATTTTACATATTCAGCCAATGCCTTTCTGTCCAAACTAGTCAAACACTACCACTGGTATTTCCTTTTGCACTGTTTAACTTTCACCTGAAACCATAAGGCATAGCTTGCATGATCTCATCAGAAGATGGCATACCTTATGCCATGGGACAAGAAGATAAAACACAGATCCAGAAGATTCTATCACTCTTTCAAGTATTTCTTCAAATAGAGGAAGTAGGACCCAAAGAGACCAAAACCAAAAGCACAGCTTGTGGGTCTTTGCTCTGCCTGCAAAACCAGAGCACTTCTCCAATGGTAACATAGGGAATACTCGGCCAGTATTCCCTTGGGGAATACTGTGAACGTGCAAGTGGCACCACCATGACCAGCCCCTGCTCTAAAGGAGGATTATCCACCCACCATGGGCTCCAAACACAGTGTAAGGCTCAGCTGGTAAGGTGACCTGCAATAGCTTAGAAGTCAAATGCTGCCAATTAAATAAAATTCTGGTTATTAATATACTCTCATTAGGAAAAGCAGAGCATCCTTGAAAATTTGATTTGCTTAAGTTAATTAAAATTAATTGCAGAATTTTTATTATTCAAACACAGGAAAATTTATTGTTACATAAGCCAGAGATCTTGCAACTCCTGTCTTTTGATCTAAGCTTACAAGAGACTATGATGTTGGTCTTCAAGATGTCAGTCTTCATTTTGGGGACTTAAACCTGTTAAAATACGGAGAAATCCTAAAAATAAGAACCAAATGCAGCTGGCACACAGAAGTCTACATGAGAAAGGCTTGGCAACGTTCTTGACAACTATTTTATTTATCAATTTATTTAAAATCAAGAGGGTTTGATGCTGCATGTCAAACTTGGATCTGCCTATCGAAAGAACTGAGGACAACTACAAGTCAAAATGCTTCCTTCAGGCTTTTAACTGAGTTCTGGGTTTGGGGGGAAGAATTAAAATACAAAATGGGGTGGGGTTTTTTGGGTTTGGGGTTTTTTTTTTGTTTTGTTTGGGTTTTTTTGGTTGTTTTTTTTTTTAATAAAACTTAATGAAGGTTCAGATAACAAGAAATTAAAGACACTGGTTTGGTCAGAAGCAACTTTTGCTTGTGATGAATTTTCACTCAGAAGAATTAAGTCTATTTCAATTGACCCAAAGCAGACGTTTACAAGGAAACACTAAATGGAGGAGTCAGGAGATCTTTGCTGCATTTAAATTGTCAGCATTTCTATCTATTTCATTTCCCATATTAAAAAGGGAAAAAGGAAAAATTAATTAAAACAATGAAGAGACTGGGCAAAAATGGACAGTCCCCAGGGACACCAGCAGAGACTAGTTGGAAACAGCCCCACTACAGCATGTGTACAATCCTGGACCCCACATCAAACAAAGCCTGTCCTTGCTCTCTGTTCCTGCACTATCTTGGACACCCATGGCTGTACCAAACCACTGCTACAGGCAAAGGTTGGAACCCACCACCCACCAGTCCCTCTGCTTTGCCCCTGCCAGGGATCCATGGGAAGGAACATCAGTGTCATGAGAACCCAGCCAGCTCAGAGAACCTGTGGAGTGAGCACAGCCACATCCCACAAGTTCTCCTCAGGAAGGCATGAGTGCAGGGCACACAGCCCTTTACTTATTTAAAGACCATGGACTTTGTGCAACAGAAACCACCTCACTCCACTGCTGCCCCCTGGCACAGAGGCTGATTTCCGCATCTGCAGCTACACCCCTGATCTTGCCCAAGAGCAGCTGCTCCGTTTCTCCGCTACAGAGAGTGGTGGTTTATTTTGGCATGTTGTTCTTATTTTGTAAGAAGTATTTTGTATTTGTATAACCATATAATTTTGTAGCTGGAACTTTCCCTTCCTTACTTAGCAGGTGGTGCCATACAAGGGCAAATGGCAGTTGTTGGTCTGACATGTTGAGGCTCATCAGTTCTTTGCTGTGGAGCAGTCTGTTTCCAAGGTCTAGACCAGAGAAAGACCCTCATGGCAATGGTAACTCAAACCTCACTAAACAACAATGCAGAACCCCCTCCAGTCTTCTGGGGGTTAAAGCTATCTCAGGTACCTGCTTAACCTCTGGGCTCTTGGGCTCAGAGGCATGGAGCTAAGTCTTTCTGGTTCCCTCTGCTCTAAATTAAAAAAAAACAACAAAAAAAACCCAAAAAACCCAAAAAAAACCCCAAAAAGGCCCCCCCCCAAAAAAACCCCCCAACCATATTCACAGACAGCCTGCAGCAGTGATTCCAAGACTACTTCAGCTGATAAAAAGTTTTTTAAGTGCATGCATATAGAGGTAGGCAAGAAGGTGGCAGATACTTGTGGAGAAAGTATGAAGACAAACAAACTGAACGCAGTTTTGAGAGCTAAAGCCATGTCAAAATCCAGTCCAGGAACAAACCTAAAGTGTCCTGTAGTCCCAATGGGAACAACCACCAGCAAGAAATGTCTGTTCAGATAAATCAGGAGAAAATGTTCTCTTCATAGAGAATTGCTCTGTTCACCCAGGACATGGTTCAGGCTCTTCTTGGGAGAGGCCATAGTTATAGGTCTCTTATTTTGCAGGCAACAGAAAGGCACATGAAGTTGGGGCTGTGACTCAGCCCATGCCAGAAAGAGCCCTGAGTCATGCCACTCTCACTCACACCTGACCTTCCCCAAGAGTCAACAGTTCCAGAGCCAGTTATGGCACCACAGGCTCACTCTCCTTCCAGTTTCTTCAAGCAAGAGGACAGTTTCGATAAAATCAAATAAGTCTGCACCTGACACTAGTTTCTTTCATCACGGCTTTCAAACAATGCTCAGTTCAAAACAGTCTCATTTGTACTTGTTGCATAAAGCCATATATTTTACCTACATGTCACTGCGCTATGGTGAGGATACAGTTGCACCCAAGGCACATCAAGGAATCTCAGTTTCTGTCCAGCGCACAGATGTTGGAGACTAAGCAGACATTATCGCTGCAAAAACACATTAGATCGGTTGACAAAGGAATGACTTAAATCACTCAAAGACCAAGGGGGAGAGTGACAGTCTTTCTAAATTTACATTTTTTACTCTTTAGCAGGAAACGAAACAAAATCTACATTAAGGACGCGATTGAGATTTACAAAGTGTAAGCACTTGGAGTTACAAACTGCCAGAATTTCAGATGTCAGTGTAATCTCAGTTCAACACTCTTGTGAATGCGCACTACGAGACAGGTTTTACTTATTCCTATCACCCACCAATGAATGCAGGCACCTCATGAGTGGAAAGCCGAGCTGCATTACCATAACACATTGACAGAAGTTTAGGAAGGGGAGAGAGGAGAAGGAGAAAAAAAAAAAAAACACCACTGAAAATAAACTGGGTAACATAATACTGGAAAGAAACAAACTGAAAATGCATGAGGAGTTACTAGCACAATAGCCCATACCAGACAGGCACAGTTAGAAGTTATACTTCTGCAGCCTACTAAGAGTGATTTTTAGTACCAAAAGTAGAGTGGACCTTGGATACCTTTACTGAGGGTTTTTGTATGCCAAATATAAAAACAAAACCAACAAAACCCAACCAACAATATTTTCAGCATCATTGCCCCCTAAATCTTAAAGAGCATTTCTGTCTGAGCACATACTTCAAAGTAAATTACTTCACAGAAAAAGAACCATATTCAAAGCTGAGCAAAAACGTAAGCAGCCCACAGGTATCTCCTATACAACTGCTTATCTTCATTTTGATCATCTATGTTGATGCATATATGTTTGGAAGTAAAAAAAGGACACGTGTATTTCTGAAGCTCCAGACAAAGCTACATTTAATTATTTAACATATTATCCACCTAATATGGCATTGCTTTTTACCTCTAGACTGAGAAAGAACTTTTTGCCTAATTAAAACTGCAGCTTGGTTTAATTTTTAGGGCCACTCCTGGACATCCTTCTAAAACATGTTCAAGAAAACAGCTGGTCTTAGACATGATCAACTACAGGCAAGGCTGAAGGAAAAGTCCTGAACCACCCAAAAAACCAGAGTTTGTCTCTAAGGAATAACTGTGTATTCTTGGAACAGACAAACACAAATGTGAAAATGCCATTTCAGGCTTTTTTTATTACATATTTTCTCTGTAACCGGAAAGAAAAACCCTACAAGATGCAGAGGTAAAATAGATTCTGTGGAGTTGCCCAGAAATGCACCCTCATTAAATGTCATTTTAAGTAGTGCTAGCTCTGCCAGCTCAAAGCATTTAAGCACCATCATGACTTTTCAAGCCCTGAGAATCTTGTTATTTGCCTTATGGCTTTTTCACACATTAAATGCAATCAGATCACAATTTAAGCCTGACTTCATAACCATCTCGGTAATATTGAGACTCGATAACATTTCAGCAGAAATTTAAGAGTCAAAAATACAGACAAGCAAAGGATTTTAATGTAATCATGATTTGATGGACCAGGGAGTGTGAACACAAAATATTGTAGGATAATAATTAAAATCGCAGGAGCTGAAAGTGCTTAGGCAACATTGTGAAATTTATTGCATTTTCTAGAATGGATTGAATCAAGCTCACATACCTTCAAGAGCAAGGGTACCGCAGTTTTCATCAAGGATTTGCTACCACCTTACCATCAAGATTATATTTTAGGCCTATTTCTTCCCCACAACTCTAGCTCACACATCTTTTTGTTTGCTTCCCTCCTCCAGCATTGCAGCCATTCAGATATTAAAAGAGGGGCTTCCTAACTCGCACTCCCTCTGCTGACTCTTCAGTGGTGTGGTGTATTTGTTTTCTTTTCTTTTTTTTTTTCTTCTTTTTTTTTATATTTTATTTTTAATGGTCTCTACATAACACTCTTCACTGTAAAAGCATCCTGGCACACTCACGCATGGTTTTCAAGCTGAAAACAAGAATACAACATGCTGATCAGTTCCCAGTCAGGTAGGTCTGTGGATTTTTTGGTGACTTGATGCAACTGGACAGTGTCACTGATTTGTCTCTGTGTTTAATTATGTGTTCTGAGCAAACCAGAGACCATTCACAGTTCCTGTAGTATCAGCATAATGTATGAAAGCCGACAGCTGCTTGTTCTTCCCAGAGACCTTGATATCATCAGTAGGCCTGGATTGCACACACCACAGCCTTGTTATATATACATGGTGTTGCATAGTGCTTGACCTAATACTATACTGATGAGCTCACTGTATCTAAAGGATATTGTAGAGAAAGAGAGGATGAGAGGATTTGTGCCTAACACACTTGCAGGACTGTGGGATTTGTGGACCTCGAATTCAGGTATGGAAGAGGACCAGGAGATCTCCTGCTCCATCTTTATTCACGTGGTATGTGTGCATATATATAGATAGCTATAGACAAACGCACACATATGGACAGCTAACATTCAGCAAGATCCTTTGTCTTCCCCAGTTTACCATCACATATCCCACCTCCTTAGATGGTTGTAGCGAGGTCGTAAAAGAAATGCAGCACCTCGAGTTTTTTTCTTGTCTGATATACACCCAAACTTCCACCACTTTATGGTGCAACATCTCTCCTTGCTATCCTATTATCCCACACTGGTCACAGCCTCTCCACTTGGTCACCAGGCTTGCGCCACTTGTTTACTTGTGGCCACAGTCTAACCTCTCCTGATAACTTCTATCCACTCTGAATCTGACCTTTCCCAATTACTAAACCTTTCAGCTTTCAACCTCCTTCCCCCCTCCCCCCCCCCCAAGTTAATTTACAATTAAAATCCTAATTTGACATTGCACCATAAATTCAGCAATTCAGTGAACAAAGGAATCACCCGGTACTTCACAAAACATGCACAGGCCCATTCCTTAGTACAACACTATTCTGATTCAGTAAGTGCTATCAAGAGGATTTTACAAGAAGCTGAGCCAATATCAGGGTAAGAAAAGAGATTTTTTTTTTTCTTAGTAACATACCATGAACATTTGTTAAAATTGAAAGGCAAATTTCTGATTAACCAGATTTATGACCTCTTTAACGTTCAAGCATTTGCAAAAAGTGAGTGCAAAGTTCTGCGCTCATGAATATTCTCCTACATCACATGAGCAAACTGTCGCCCAAGGTAAATTCCAAATTGTTTGTGTTTGTAAAATCGGGAATGCTAATTAGTTATATAAGTCATAATGTATTGTTTCTGTTCCTTAACTTGATGACAAAACTACTTAACACGTCTTAAATTGCTAAGTGTGAAAATTACCGATATACAATTTATCACTCATTTTGGATTGGTTAATTACACAAGTTCCCACACAGATTGCCTATGGCATATTTGTCTAATGATCTAATTATTCCCTGAAGAAATTAGTGAATAACTTTACATGACAAACCTGACAATTTCACAATCTGCTCCTGGACAATTTGTAAATAGATAAGTTTGATGATATTTTGATTTTTATCTATTGGTGAACTAGTCAATCAGAATTGCGGGTCTTCATCACCTCCAGAAAAATCAGACTGTTTTTATTTAAAATAACTATTTCTCCCACAGGCGAACTGGGTCTGCCCCAAGCATTACACATTTGTCTGTTTGTTAAATGGGTTGAGAATATGATTAAAGTAAATGGAAAATAACCTACATCGAGTGTACTTTAGAGAACCAGTCTATGGTTTCTCTTTGGAGAAAGCTAAGCAGTGTGTGCAAAAATAATGTATCTAGAGACTTGCAAGGACTGTTCAGAGGTCAGCTGGAGTCTCTCTGCTGAGAAACTACAACTTCTACGAGAGAGATTTTTAGGTCTCACACCAGCAAAGAATTGAGCATCAGTGTAATTTGCAAACTGCAAAGAACCCAAATACTTGTGCTCTCAGAGCCCAGCTGTACCAAGGGTGGTGCTGGGTATCAGAGGGCATATTCAGCACTGGTGCTCACAAGGTCTTTATGGGTGGAGCACTATGATGCTCACTGTGGCTCTGCAACGCAAGATGTCGTGCAAAGGTGTCCTGTAAAACCTTCCAAAAACTGACCCCTTCTCTCTTGGATGGACTGAGCTGAGACAGTCAGCGTTACTTGATCAACTTGGTTACCAGGTCAACTTGGAGCTACCAGCACAGGACAGCCTCGAGATTACAGTCAGCTTACCAAGAAGCTATCCAGACTTTTAAAGACACTGAGGCTGCATTTCTCACAGTGTCACAAATGAACATCTTTAGAGGGACTTATGGAAGTCAGTCACAATTCAAAAGTCTTCAGGGAAGAACAAGAGCTATTTCCTACTGGTCACTAAAAAAAACCCCAAACCCAAAACTACCCCTGTGAGAGAACCACTGAGGATTCCTTGTAGCACCAACAAACCATAGACCATATCAACTGCAAAAGGACATGAAATACTGGCCTTTTGGTGCAAAATGAGCTTACTATAGCTAGAAAGAAAATGGTTTTCCCTGAGTTAACACTGGAGCACTGACTTTGCATATAAAACCTATTTTTACCAAATATCATACACTTTACATAACAAAGTCTGACAACAGTCCATTTCAGTGGCTAGGGGCATAAACAGCTGGCAATGGAATACACATCTAGACACGTAATCTCTAGTCTACGTTATCTTCACTCTGCTAAATATATGAAAAATGGTGTCAGAATACTAAAGGTCACCCTGAAATAAATCAGGGAAAGCTTATTCTACCCATATGTAGCTCTGCTGTGTCACGGAACAGATCCTGGCAGTCACCACCACTGCATGGAAGCTGCGCATCTTGGGAGTGGAAAAGAATGATCACATCTGTGTCCCAAGGGGCTGTGATCCCTTACCTATTGCCTCCTGGGACCTTGTGAGAAGAGTATCATTAAATTACAAGGAAAACAAAGAGGTGACAATCTTCCTAAAGAAAGATCTCAGAAAGCCATGGTGACAACAGGGTGACCTCATGGCACTCCTGGATGCAAAGAGAAGAGGAGTGAAGTAGCTGTGCTGCTTTCTCATTGCAGTAATGCTGCTAACCATGAAATAGCAGAAAGTAACTCACAGGCTAATTCCATCTTGGCAGCAAGGTTAAATATTTTGCTGTGTGTAAGTGCTTGTCAATTTTTTAACTAAATTCTGGATTAGAAAGAAAAACATGCTATCAGAACCTGCATCTTTAAGGACTGAAACCCCGGGGGAGGAGAAGGCTGGAAAGCCTTGTTGTTATGCACTGCCAGTTGGAACCAGACCCAGATTAAAGCAGATTTCTCACAAGAATGTGAAGCATTGAGTGATGGCTGAATACCACATGTATCACACCTTCACCACCAGATCCCTGCTTCTGTCAGTACCTCCACAGGCTACCACACTGCAGTCCCCACTGCAACCAGTGCCATTAAAAACCAAAAAACCACTCAAACGCACCAGACAAGTCACTCATCTGCACTTACCACGTGGTTATGCAGAGGCCCTCTCTCTCTTCCAATTTCAACACTTCATCTTTCATACTGAAAACAGAGTCCAAGCCCTAACGTTCCTGTATGTACAACACCTACTTTTTTCCGCACTATCAAACCCGCCTGGCAGATCAATCACAAAAGACATATTCTATTCTTCAGCTCAGCACTCCCCTCTGATCACATGAACAGGTAGCACTCAAGCAGCAGCAGATTTCTCAAAGCGCATCCAGCTGTGCATGACATAGCTCTGTTTTTATAAGGAGGATCAGATAAAAACAGGAGAAAAAAAGATGCACAGGATATTCTCAGCTGGAAGGGACTCACAAGGATCATCGAGTCCAGCTCTTAAGTAAATGGCCCATACAGGGATTGAACCCACAACCTTGGTGATATTAGCACCATGCCCTAACCAGCTGAGCTAATCTCAGGGTCATGACAGAACCAGCACAAGCAAACTAGCAAAGGGATGTGCTCATTCACATCAGCAAAAGCTGAGGATAGGGTGCTAACAGAACCTAACAGGAAACACTCTGGGTGGCATAAAGTCCATTTCCAATGCACAGGAGGACAACACAACTTCTGCTACCAGTCCTTCATCTGATGCAGTTATCCACAGTGATGAGCAGGGGAGAAGGGACAATTCTTTCAAAGACCAGATTTTTAATATCTGCATCTGCAGCTTTGCTCTAATGAAAACCTTCCCAGCTGTGGTAGGCAAAGCATGCTACTTGCACCATGCACAGGTGTACTGTGAAAAATGGAGTCACCTTCACCCAGAAAGTACTGTACCCCAGGAGATCAGGCAGACAGCTGTTTCCAATATTGATATATCGATCTTGGAAAGATAGTAAATTATATAAGGCTAGGGCACATATCCATCCTAAGGGAGTTTGTTGACTTCGATTGACTTAAGTGAGATGAATCAAACAGTATTTGAGAATTATGTATTAACTACCTGTTATGCAGATAATAAAAATATAGCCAGAATGCTCCCAGATGCAAAAAAAAAAAAAAAAAAGCTACAACTTTACCTTTTCATGTAATAGCATATAAGCATGTCTGCAAGCAAGAAAACATGAAAATAGTTAATGCTTTCTGCATTAATGCAGCACAGAGTTAACCAGAGGAACTCTCTGCCACAAGACATTATCTTTCAATTGCTTGGCTGCCATTGGATCAAAGATTTTTAAATGGAAACTAATTGTTGGGGCTACAAAGACCCAACTGGTTTGTGTCTTCTGTCTCCTCAAAGGCCTTTTTTTAACTATGTCTTGTTGAAAATGGGAAGCTGCAAGTGAAGCTCTAGTTTTAGTCATCACAGCAGTTGCATTTATGAGTTTGTGCTACTCTACATTGAAATAGTATATTTGGGAAAAAACCCAAAGTGCATTAAAGAAAAGATATCTTGGAATAAGATCTCAATGCAAACATCTTACCCTCTTTCTAGCTAATTCAACAGTTACCTATAGCACATACGAGTACTTCTAACCACATGGTTATTTTCATAATTGCAAAGGTTGGAAGTTTAATTAGACAATCAGAAGGAAGCCCTCAAGCCAGCCCATTTTCTTAAACAGCTAGGCAAAGGGAGCAGCATTGTGTAATGCGGCGATTTACTCTGAATAGCATAACGCTTCCTTATCTTTTTGCCCGATTAATTTCCTGACTGAAGTAGCACCTAAAACCAAGCTGGTTAGACAACATGTGTCAGGAGCCACGTGTCCTGTTCAAATTGAAACAGGGAGACAGAACTGAGAGAGCCCAGGTCTCTTCCCCTGTCCTTGAACGTCTGTTCCAGGTACATTGCTCTTCTACCATGACACCACCAAGACCATCACCAGCTCAGCGCTCCAGCAACCACTGACTATGTGTGATTTTTAGGGGGTTTTTTTTGTGTTTTTGGGGTTTTTGGGGGTTTTTTGGGGTTTTTTTTTTGTTTTTTTTTTTTTTTTTTTTTTTTTTTTAGGGGTGGGAGAGGTGTTTTAAAAGTTTATGGTCCTCAGGGACGTGGACTGTGGCTCAGAAATAGAAATGAAGTGGGTTTTGCAATGCAACTCCACAAAGCCTTGAGGTCCTCACAAGAACCACTGGGGCAAGCTGAACATCGCAGCAGACCCCGGGCTGCCTCCCTTCACCACTTGCTTCTCAGCTTTAGCTGCCTCCCTCCCTAAACACACCTGCATGCAGGTACACGTTCACCCCTTTTCAGGAATTTCACTATTGTTTTCAAGATGGAAAAGAGGAAAAAAAAAGCGATCCTGAACTCTGCCAGGGCCTCCCGAGCAGAGCAAGGAGAGATGAGGGCTGCACGGCTGAGGAGAAGCGGCGGGTCCCGAGTGACACAATCCCGCCCGGCCCAGCAGCACGGCCTTACGACGGGCCGGGCAGAGCGAGCGGGCCCGGCCCGAAGGCTCCGGCCTGCCCCCGGTCCCTGCCGGCCTCGCCGCGGTCAGCAGCCCCACGGCTGACTCCCGGCAAGCCGCAGCCGCGCTGTGCGTGCCTCCCTGCCTGCGGAGCAATAAACAGAAGCAGCTGGGCCCCGCTCGGCTCCGTCCCACATCTCGCCTCGCCACGGGCACCCACGCGCCGCGCGGGCCCGGTGCACCGGCGGTGCTCGCCACGCACGTGACCGAGGTGCCAACGACAGCCCGAGCGCCGCCACAGCCCCCGCCCGCCGCGCTGGGCCCCTCACCCCGCCGCCCCCAGCCCCTCTCTCTCTCCTCCGCAGGCTTCTGCTCCTCTCCTGCCTGTCCCCGCACAGGAACACAGCCTCCTCGCAGGGGGCTTGTTTCCTCCTCTCCTCTCACACCAGCTCGGGGGCAAAGCTCGCTTTTCCGCCCCCGTTACCTGTTTTTCCTCCCTCTAGAGTCCCCCCCCTCCCGCAATTGCCCAGGGAATTTCCAGCAACAGTGTTTAACTTCAGCGTTTAAAATCCCTGGTGGCAGAGCCTGACATTGAGTTCACGAAGTTTGCCCGACCTCAGCCCTGTGCACCAGGCTGTCCAGCATCCCCGACTCGTTTTACCCAGGAGGGTCTCTGCCCCAGACGGTCCCAGCAAAAGCAGCTTCAGGGCTGAATTCAGTAGGGTTTCACATCTTTTTCTTTTGCGGAGGTGATACTACATTGCCAGCTACGCTTTTTTACCATATGCAACACCAACACACTGGCAGTTAACAAGCTACAACACAGAACCACTTGGCAACACAGAGAAAATGGGCAGAAAATCCCCAAGCAAGAGGGAAGGGGAAAAAAAATGCGATGAATTGACGGCATTAAGCATGCAAGAGAGAACTGTAAAGGAGAGGCTGCCAGGGAGCAAAGGTGCCCTCCCAGGCTTGTGCACAGCACCAAGTGGGGAACCTCAGCAGGGGAAGCAGCCACTGCTTAACCAGATGAAGCACCTGAATATTTTCTGGAGAGCAACAGGGGTGAGAAACAAAACTGATCTTAGTAATAGTTCCCCTTTTGAAGTCAACTGATGTGGTTGCCTGCCGTAGCTGGAGATCCAGGAACGCATGAGGTGCCACCCAGTCCTACAGGACCTCACTGTCCCATATGTTGGAGTACAAGCAATTTTTTTTATTTATTTGTAAAAATTGTGGTGTGACTGTACCAAAAGCATCTGTTCTGGGCAGCAGTGCCCTGGGAGGCCAGGGCTCAGGCAGCCTGGCTCCACCTTGGAGAGCACATTGGGCCAATGAAGATGAGCTCAGGCAGTGGTGGATTCAGGGTGGGGGAATGGAGTTTTGTTCCCACTGCAGGAATGAAGTTTGGAGCTGTCTTCACTTGTAACACCACATAATTTTAGGTGGCTGCAGATTTATTACTGTATTTTCCCAAATTTGGAAGGCTTCCACTTTTGACCACATAAAAGAAACATTTTCCTTTTCTCAGTATGACCTCCATTTTCTATTCTGAGACAAAATCCATTATAGCAATGCCTGGAAAAGCTACACATTTAATCATTTTTCCTGAGAATTCCTTGGCATTTTGAGATGGGTTTAGCTTAGACAGAGCTTTTCCCCACACACACATCCCCCCCAGCAAGAGAAACTGCTAGTGAGATTCTCCATTTTTAAGAGATAATGATGTCAGTGTTCACTGCAGGATTTTTCCTGTTACCAGTTTGATTTGCAATCACAGCTGAAGGCCTATGCCATGAATTATTTGCCAATTAAGCAGTGCTTGCGTGGAGGCTGTGTATTTTACACCTTGACAGCTATTACAGGCAGAAGGTAACTGAAGCTTTGACTTAAATGCAAATTATCAAACACCGAACAGTCTGAAGCAGAGACCCAAGCTGACTTGGACAGAAGACACAACAGAGATAAATTTGCTATTGACATTTTATCTTGGGTGGGAGCAACAATGGTAAAGACAAAATCAAAATGTCCATATCTTCCTTGCTCTTAAACAGCAGACTTTTTAATCCTTCCTGAAGACACCCAGAAAAATTATTTATGTCGTGGAAGAAGTATTGGAAAAGATAGCTGCCCTCTGTTACAACTAATATGGTTAATATCCTTGCATAATATTTTTTCTAAGAGAGAAGAGAGAGTGATGTCACTACTCAAATCACATCGCATTGTTATGTACCTTGGAAACAGAAAAGCACATATTAAAAAAAGTGAAAATGAGATTTTATTTTTTCTTACAGATATATGCCTCAAATTCAGTTCAGGATTCCCAGAGTTTCCCATGGGTACTGTCCATAAGCACATTTAGGACCCAAGATGTTCTTCTCCACCCCAGTAGAGACAGAGCAGTTGGACTATTTGTTTTGCTGCAGTTAAACCCTTTAACAAGCATGATGTCACTGCACTCAGCCAAGCACTGGGAAGTGTTTCACTTGTTTCCAAAAGTAAAGTAGAAAAGGTCTTTAACCCATTTAGTAAATTCCCTTTGCTTGTTTCATTTACTTCAGATATAATATATGCAGATTTAATTATTTCATCAGCAACATAAAGCCTATTATCTATTGGATTTCAAGTCTGAGGTAACTCCCAGCAACCAAATACATGATTTAATAATAATTCTGTCATCAAGTGAAATCTTTCCCTAAGATAGATACTGAAAGCAGCCTGCCCACATAGCAAGATATTTTTTTCTCAGAGGCTTTTCAGCAGGGTCAGACCTGAAAATGGTTACTCACGTTCCTTTTATTTCACCTAAAGTTTTGAGCAAGACTGATTATAGCAGAGGACTGTGTCCAGCTTCCTATTTTGTTTGTGCTCTTTCCTGTGCAGGATCATGGAACAGTGTTTCTGTAATCCCCACCTAGAGAACAACATGAAAATATCAGCTTTTCCCAAAATGAGTAGCAGGAGTTGTTGACCAGATGATAAAGATTTTAATATTCATAAAACCAGAATGTCAAAGAAGAACATCTTGTATGAGAATTAATGTTTCCAAGTCATAATCGTCATTCTCCAAATGCATGCAATGCTGCTAGGAAAAGTCTTGCTCTCTCTCCTTCTGACACGTGGAAGTTTAGGCACACACCAAAGACTGGGAATTTCCTGCTAGAATTGTTCACCTGTTCTTTTTTTATTCTCGTCTATGTTGGCCAGCAAGCCAAACCAGTTTTGATTTCCATATCTTTTATTTGTACATTGTTCAATGAGGCACGGGCCGATTCCACATTAAAAATATTTTGTCACCATTATAAACTGCACTGGCCAAAACCATAACATGCTGCTGATTAAGGCTGAGCAAATAGACCATTCCCTAAAGTAAGAAAATTTGACACCTGTGCTCATGAGAACACAGGGAACAGCCAAAGTCGGGCAACTCAGCCGCTCTGATGACCCTGCAGAGGATTATCAGCTCTTCACTTTGCAGTGGAAAGATCCGAGGCTCCACAGCCTGCAAGGAAGGGGAAAAAGCATTTCACAGACCCAGGTGATGTTTCTAGCCATGGTTTTCCACACTGTGGGGAGAGGAAAGAGAATGACGGGGAAATTTATCGATTTGTAGACTAACAGCCTATAAGGGGAGGTGACAGAGGATGGATCCAAGCCCTTCTTGGTGCCAAACAATAGGACAAGGGGCAATGGGTGGAAACCAATGCACAGCAAGTGTCACCTGAATAAAAGGAAGAACTTCTTTAGTGTGTAGTGACCGAACACTGGAACAGGTTACCCAGAGAGGCTTTGGAGTTCCCTTCACTGGAGATATTCCAGAACTGTCTTGGAGCCAGTCCTGTGCCATGTGCTCTCGGATGGCCCACTGAGCTCCTTTCCAACCTCTCCTATCCTGTGAAACCTCAGTTCCCCAACACTACAATATAAATACTTCACCCCTGACCTTCTGCTATCCAAGGGCTAGAGAGCCCTCTCTTGGCTCCCCTCATCTGCAGTTCTTACCATAGGATATTGCATGACAAAGACCAAAACATTTCCATCCTATGCCACTGTGCTCTGCTTCTGCCCCTTTTGCTCAAATTTGCTTACCATAATCAGTGAACTTGTGGTGTATATGCTCAATTAGAAGAGCAGAAATCAATTCAGTTTCCACTCTGACATACATCTTTTGTTTATAACTAAAAGCTGCACTAATTTAAGTTAAAATTATTTTTTAGACCCCGGCAAGAGGTTTTGTACAGATTTGTATTTCTATTTAGGCTAAGCTTTTTCAGGTGCAATTCAAGCTTGGGATAAAAAACTTGAAATAAGCCCTGTTTACACTGAAGTAGATTGCATTTGAATATTTCACATCTGAATCCATTTGATTCATATTGAATCTATTTAATCTGCTTTTTTAGTATGCATTCCCTTTTTTCTACAGCTATAAATGTTAAGCTCTGTCCTATTCATACAAACAATTTCACATATTCATGCTAAAACAAGAAATGCAGGTTGAGGATTTACAACTCTTCCCCAAATTCTGCCATAAAATAAATAGCTAAAATCATCACCAAATACATTGATATTGAAATTGCTACTTTTTCCAACAATGCCTTTCAAAATACTTCACAAGCTGTGTGTAAAATCTGGGGGAGAAAAAAAAAAGAAAGATACAAAATATTTGTTTTAATTTAGTCACAAACTGTGCTTTCTACTTTCACTCAATTTCTTTAGTCTTGTTATACCTCCATTGCATTCCTTTCTTTAGGTGATGGCCACCTGCACACATGTTCTCCAAACGCCTCCTGTTCACATTACTGTGACTGGGATTTTAATTTTTGTCCCCATACTTGATCTCTTGCTTTTTTTCTAGGGTCAGATTTGCTTCTCCAAGGCAAATGAACCTTACTTCCTGCACTTTCATTACTTTTCCATTAGTTTTTGATACTACTTCAACCTTGCCTCCATGCATTTCTTTCCACGCCATTGCATCATTTTTTTCCCCTCAAAAAAGAAGTAAGAAAAGATGCAATATGGTTTCATCATCTTGCAACACTCTCCTACACTCTGCTGTTCTAAAAGGTAGAAGTTGGAGGCTTAGAGCACCTTCCCTAGGGAAACATGAGTTCCCATCCTCACCCTTGAGCAGTCGTCCATATTTGCACAATAGCAGATCTGTGTTTTCTTCTGAAAGCCTTGTCCTCCCACAGTCCCCATGACACTAGACTGCTTTAACAACTTCCAATTCACTATTCCCTTCTTTCTACCCTGCCTCTCTGCAGTCTCAGTTTCTTAGAAGCATTGCCTGGGCCTTCGATGCCTCTCCTTGTTTGCCACAGGATGGTGACACAACAGGTACCCAGGCTACCAAGGCAGCTTCTCCAGCAGCCTCTGCCTGGTTCGGAAGAGCTGTGTCAGCCCCTGGCTGGCTTGTCTTTGTGTGCTAAGAACCTTAGCATGGGTAGAAATACCCTTTTAGCCTTCTCTAAAGCGATTCTTGCAAACTCTCACATTTTTGGTCATCCCTTCTGTCTGATCCATTAAAGCCTTTAGCTAGGCCTTAACTTCATCATTCTAAGTCCTCCTATTCACGCAGATAAACACATGACATTGTGTGTGTCACGGCTTTATGCAGCTTTGATCCCTTGGTGTTCTGCAGGATTCTGCTGCGAAGATCAATTGATCATTAACCACATTTTGTTCATAAGCTCCTTGGGGAGGCACCATATTTTGTTGTCTGCCTGTTTAATGCCTGGAGCATTAAGGTCCCTTCACACCACAGCAATGTCGATAATATATACTCCCAACTGTGCTAGGTGCTATACATAAATAGTGACACCTCATAGATTGGCACTACCGTTTTTTTCTTTGTTGTCTGCTAGCCTAGGTAACAGATGATCACAAGACAGAAGAATAAGTGACCCTGCATTACATAGTTTCCTGTCTCAAACATAGTTAAATTCAAGGAGAAAGGACAAGACACTACTAAAGGAGGAAATCTGAATCATAATAGAAAGTACAGTCATGATATCATCAAATTATTATCTAGAGTAATTTGATATATTTCCCAATAAAACAGAGAAGTAGTTAACCTGTAGACTCCAGGCATCAAGATATGGTAGGACATCCAAGATACAGGGTCAGAATAAATGCTTTTCATTAGGGCATATAGCAGCAACAGTAGCAGTCATGCAATATGAAAAAAATTGACCGTCAGTTTGGCATCAATGAGAGATCAGTCATCAGGGTTGCAGTAGCTACTCCTGCCTAGTTTCTCTTCTTGGGCCTCTCCAAAATGGACTATGAAAATAAGGCAAAGAGATGTATTTGCATTATTACAGAAGAATGGTTTGGCTGCTTTGGGTTTTGCTGTGGAATAAGCATTAATGAAGTGTGCAACCAGAGGTGCCATCCAAGTAGCACACATGGGTACTCAGAAATTAATGCTACCTTGTTAGTGATAGCATAGTGTTTAGAGGTCAAACACAATCAAACCTCAGCCCTCTTACAGGTTCCTCAAACACAGCCCATGCAGAGCAGGCTGCAGAGAGTCTCAGAGCTGTGTTCACTGCTGTGCACACAGCCTGAGAGAGACCAGGAGCACTCCCAGGGTGCCCAGCATCACCTGCTGGAGGGACTGGCCAGCCATGCCTGAAGCACAGCCAAGTGGCATATACTAGCTGTTCCCAAGCTCCTCCCAAGCATGAGATCAACTTTTTAGTGTTACCCAATGAATAGATGTTTGCCAGATGTTAAAATAAACATTTGCTGTGGTTTCTGTTAGCATCTGATCAGAAGAATTGTCAGGGGCAAGTGTGGAACCCCTTCTGCAGAGCTACCTTTCCTCCCATCTAATTCTCATTTCAGGGTGTTCTTTTTAGGGTCCTTCATAGTTTTGCACTGCTGCTGTTCTTCCATGATGCCTCTCCCCAAAAGAATTACACTGCAGATAACAAAAAACCCTCAATTCCATAGTTCCTGTACTTCAGGGCAGAGGTTAAAAGCAAACTCTCTTGGTACCCAGACTTTCTTAGCTGGCTGAATGACACTTCCTAAGCTGTGCAGCAGACAAAGACCTGGGATTAACTGTGTCACCAGAGCTAACACAGGTTTATTACACCAGCCCCCCCACCCCCACCCCCCATCTGGGAAGTGGGTACATGACAGATCTGACACACTAGCAAATCCAGCTCCCATCTCCAGCAGCCTGAGGTAGAGGGTGTGACAGCACACCTCTGCCATTGTCAGCTCTTAGGGAGAATCCCCATGAGAAAGGCATCTGAGAAAACATAATCCTCTATTTGATGTCCTGATCACAGAAACAAAGCTTTCCCTCTTCTTCACACCGCACTGGCATTTCACTGTATGAGCAGAAAAAAAAAAAAAATCTTATCTGGACTGAAGCAAATGCCAATTCCAGGATGCTGCTTTCCTCAAAGTACTCTCATAACACACCTCTTTTAGGCAGGCAGAGATGTTTCACAAACATACAGAGGACTTCTTCTAAACATATTACATCGTTAAAGAGGAATTACTCCAGCAGAGGGAAAACCAGTATAAAACAAGTACAAATGGGGTAAGAATCACACCCTTAATTTTATTCTGTGTAGTTTTTTCCCCCCTTACATAAGCTTCAACACTCCAAGTTCAAGGCAAATGCTTGCAATATTTCTACATTATCCTCAGTAATGTGACAAGAGCAATTACAGAGTCCAGGGAAGCTAAGTAACACTGCTAAAACAGTGGGTGGTCTAAAGGCTTGAATAGCTCCTGTGCACTAACACTGCAGTGGAGTCCCCCAGACCCCCACTTTGTACCCTAGGCAATTCAACCATGCTCTGCAACACTGGCCTTTTTGTCCAGGACATTCTGGCACCAGCATTGCTTAGCTGACTTGAGACATACCCAAGTTCTTTCAGGTGGTCTGCAAAGTTAACTCACCCTTAAAAAGTTTGTCCTTGGTACCCACTACATCTCCTTCATTCTCCATTTCTGTCGAAAGCTCTAGGCAGAAGCATGCTGAACGTTTTGCAAGGAAAATCTGCTCAGGGACAGCTATTCCAGGTGCACAGGCCTTTGCTGAGTACAGCATTATTTGGGGTATTCTCTAAAAAAAATTAAAATCTACTTTTACAGTAAAAGAGCCATTTGCCATGTGCAGTGTGCTGAAATACTTTGCCACAGCAAAGTCTGGTCTAAACATGTTGTTGGCCAATAAAAGGGGGGAAACATGCTGCCAGTAAACATTTGCGTGGTATGTCTTTGAAGGCTTCAAGGCAGACTAAGTGGAATAATTGTGAAGATGTATTATTTATAATACAACAAATCTTCCCCACAAGATATAGGTCTCCATTAACCTAGTACCCAACTGCTTTTAAGTGCATTTTTTAATGTGTTTACCCTGCTAAGGGAGTTATGTTTTATTATCTCCATTTTGCATTTGGGGAATTGAGGTACTGGGAGATTAATAGATTTGCTCGAGGTTACATAGCAAATCTCCAGCAAAGCACAAATGCAGACCAAGTGTCCCAGATTGTTCTTCTCCACTGGATGTATCCATCGATATGCCAGGACACATTAAAACATCAAAGGTCTCTTGTGAGGTGACTTTTCCCATTGTAATAAAAAAGACCAATGTCATGCGAGCAAGCAGCATTGTATTGGAGTCAACAGAAGTTCATCTATTTACAGAAAAACTGAAGCAAGGTCTGGAGGTGTTGTTGGAATATTCTCATTTTCTAGCTATCCACTGCATTCAACTCAAATTCACAAATACCTTTTCACTGATAAAACATGCTGCATCTGAAAAACTACCTCTTCACTCATCAAGATTCACTGATAGCCTTTACATTTCACCTACTACCATTTTAAAGTCAGATGCTGCTTCATGTCTCCCTCAAGCCAAGTGGAGCTGTGAAGATGTTCAGCTTTTTCAAATCTGCTCACACAGTGAAAATGCTGAATGTGGATATGGGACCCTTGCTGTGGTACAACAATGTTACAGATTGTTTGGTTTGATTTGGTGGAAGACAGCATCTTAATCTTTTACAGTCCCTTACACCAGCAAGCCTTTGGGGGAATGGTCTTCTGGGAATCAGTAGAAGACCATCTTTCTCCCTACCATGCTCTTCACCAGCTCTCCACTAAGTCAGCCTCCCTGAAGGTGAAACCTATGAAGTTCTCCAGCCATGATAGTCTTTGTGGAACTGGGAATCTCACAGGATCACAAAGTGTTCTGAGTTGGATCCTGCAATCCCTCTCTCCTACTTCCCAAACACCAGCTTAGTACCCTCTCCCAATTCTCCTTGGGAGGACAAGACCTCAGTGAGTGCAACTACAGTGTAGTATCTTTCAAGTGGGTGATATTTCCATTAATTTCCAAGCTCCTGTTTAAATATAAGTCTAAATAGAATTGGAATGAATAATAGGGCTGATAACAATGCAAGCAGAATACTTTATGCCATGTGTGCCCTTGTACTCATACACATATGTCACAAAGCATCCAGGTCCTACCATAAAAATGTAAAAGAATCAAGGGCTTTGCCTAAAATATCTTGGCTAGGGAAGGCAGTTATAGGAGCTTAGTCACTTCTAAGACTAAAAAAAATCCCTTTGGTGCAGCAAAGTGCATTGCACAAAAGGAGTTCTACAGAGAACATGTGAGACTGGCGACCTGTTTCTTATCAGCATGGAGAGTGGGCCCACTTTAGATCACAAAATACCAGCAGGAGAGCCCAGTAAGTTTACTCCACGGGACATCACATCTAAGTCAGCCTTCTGCCTGGAGCAAATGAGATTTAGTCCTCACTGCAAAGCTGCCACCGAAAAGTCTGCATGCCAGTTTCATTTAGTGAATGGGCAGTACCTTCTCACAGCAGGGACAGATTTTATTTTCCATTTAGGATCAAGGGACACACACAGGTAAACAGCAGTAATGCACCTCTAGGCTGCTCCATGCCTCAGCTCACTTTAAATAAAGCTACCCCAGGGAGGGGAGGTGGTTTTGAGGTGAAATACAAAATTGAGGAACTGAGATATCTTTATCCTTCTTCCTGAAGGTAAGCGCGACATGCAGAACATGATACTCCGCCTCCAGCACAGTCTGGGCTGCTCAAGACACATTTGACATCCCCCAACAAAGATTTAAAGATTATTCAGTATCAAATGTTCACCAGTGTTTTGAACAGCTAAACAATGAATTTTCCCACTGCCTCTCCTGCTAATGATGAGCGAATAAAGAATCCCCTAGGGAATTTCCCTTCATCTGCTCATGAGTGCCACTTCGCTAGTCACATTTATCTGACAAATCTTACAGATGGCTTGGCACGAGCTTGCAACAAGCACACCATCTTTGGAGCTGGGATTGGCCGCCCGAGCCATGCGACGCTTTCTGTGGCAAACTGGGCAAGCCCACAGCAGAGCCCCATAGCAGCTACTGGAGAAATATCCCGAGGAAATTTACAGCTTCATCCAGCGCTGTTTCAGCAGAAGACACTGATGATGACATTTCCGACACTGCAGCCACCCTGTGAGGAGTGGAGTCTCTTGGCACAGAAGAATTTGTTCTCTGACCCAGACAGAAAGATATCCTGGAAAATGACTCCCATTGAGCCCTTTTCCTGCTGTTTTTGTGCTGAATGCCTTTCTGTTAAAAGATGAATTTTCCCCGTTAAAGTAATGGGGAAGAGAATATAAAGACCCATCTGCAGACCACATTTTCAGAGAGGTTTTTGTTTGTTTTCCAACATTGTCTGTGAAACACTGGTTGAGTCTTTCGAGCTCTTTCCAGATGTGTACTCTCCTCATGCCATGTACCCAACTCTAATTCTAGCTGGAAAGCTGTTTGACTCAGGCAAATGAATAGCAGGATTTTAAAACAGATACAAATAGTAAAACTAGGGCTTTATACAATCCCATAGGTACTATAGATGGGACTGTCCAAACACAGATCCTTCTAATCCACCAAGAAAATGCCCTTAAGACCTGTTCAGAGTCAGACTTAAACCCCAAAAATCCAGGAAATTCAGAGAGAAGCCTGGATATCTGGACTGATATTCTGTCCTCAGTTCACCTTACTGGGTAAATGTTAATGAATGCATTTGTTTATTCCCTACAGTTCTATGCAGGGTATATCAACAATCTGATATTATGGGAGGAGGTGAATTTTTTTCTTCCGTATGTGTGTGTAGGAGTTGCTCAATATAATTTATTCTCTTTCACAATAAAACTATATAGCTCTTCGATCCTTTCAAAACTACACAGGGTCTGTCTTGTAAAGTTTTGGAGAAGAAGCCTCAAAGAAAATCAGATATTACAGGAAACGGTAATCCACAATCAGTACTCCACAGTCTTGCCTTTCCATTCACACTAAGCAGGTATTCCAACATAAAACATCATCCAGATGCATTTCACAGAGGATCTGAACCCAGACCTTCACAGGCAACATGGGACCAAGTTCACCAATCACAAATGGAGGAGAACTGGAGCACACAACACCTCTAAGAGCACTGACCCACATGAGCCTGCTGCAACAACCTGCAGGGCAGAGCTGTCACATCGAGTACAAACAGAAGAATGGCCATACCAGTCCATCTAGTCCAGCATCAAGTCTCCTATAGCTGGCTCCTGGAGCAAGCCAGAAAGCAGCAGAAGCAAGGGAACCACTTATGCTATTTCCCTCACATTTCTGCTAGCCTCCAGCTATTTTCAGATCAAGGTATTTCCTAAGCCAGATGTGGTTTCTAGCTACTTAGTAATCCTCTGTGCATTTCTTTACACAAACTTGTCCAGTCATCCTTTGAACTCTAATAAGCTTTTAGCCTCCACAACCACCTTTGGCAGTGAATTCCTTGTGTCCACTACCAGTTGCATGGAGAACATCTCTTTGTTTGCTTTGAGCCTGGCTGCTTCTAGTTTCATTTAACAACTTTAATTGATACACTGCCACAGAACAAACAATCCCTGCCCACCTTCTGACTTGGATTCACTCCTACCCCACCAACATCTCATCTTCAAGCCAACGAGTTTCAGCCTAATCAAATTGTCCTCACACGGAAGGTTGTGGCAAATACAACTGAAGTATAAGCCAACTATTTTTCTTTCCTTCTCAGCTCCCAATACACCCTTTTACTTCACACTCAGGAAACACTCTCCCATGTTAGAGGGAAGTAGGTGACAGGTTTGTCATTACTTTTATAGGTAATCTGCAAAGTGGCAGAGAAGCAGACCAAAATCTCCAGGGCCTATTCTGATGCTGGAGAATACAGTGTGTTGAGCTTTGCATTGAGTTTTGAGCCTTAGCCCCAGTGACTTCACCAGGTATTGGACAAAATTCACTTAGGATTTTTTAAAATCATATGTAGCAGTGACTTCATCAGGTGCCATGACCAAGACATAATTCAAGTCCTGCTACAGTCACGGGACCATGTGTTTGAGCTCTAGGGGTGCTCTGAGCAACGAGTCCCAAAGTCCTGATATTCTCAATCCGGAAACTGCAACTGTGAATACAGCTTCCAGCAGAAACATTGAATGAAACCCATGGTCACATTACCCTCCAAAAGAGCATTGTACATCTTCACTGCCATCAGCTGTTCTTCTCTTCCAATCCCCAAAAGACAGAAAACATGAGAGAGTTTAGCCCAAGAAAAGATTTCTGCAGGACAAGAAGGCAGATGTGGCAGAGACTTTGTGAAGTCTGCTAAAGGTTTTGCTATTGCCAGCTAATTTGATGTAGATATGCATATACTATTGTGGTGGGCAGCCCTACAAGACCCCAAGATAAAACTCCCAATTATGACAAAATTCATCCCTGGTAAAAATGGCACTATTCCATTGAAATCAATAAGGTTGCACCTGTGAATGCCAGCTGTGAATTGAGTCCATGGTTCTCAAATGATGTAAAGTGCTTCAGGAGGAAAGATGCTATATTTAGGTGCCATATTATTGCTATGTAGACATTTTCATAACCCCTAATTATGGGGCTTTTTTTGCAAGCTCTGTAGTATTAACTGGATTGGATAAATATATAATTAGAGAGTGTTTCAACATGCACACTCTTGATGCTAGAAGCTTTATCAGCTCTTTCTTTTCTTCATGATCTGTTTTGCTTTTCTTTTAAAGCTGTTTCTATCAATTATGGCAAGATTTACTCAGAGCCCCAATACAGGGTCACTGCAGACATCCCAGCAGAATAGAAGAGAGCTACATTAGTGTTCCAGAACTTTTCTGTTTTCCAGAAAGACACCTCTGAGTTGTCATTGTATGACAACATCGCCAGAAGCTAAGCCAATCAGAAAAAAACCCCACCAAAACAACAACAGAACAACAGCAACAAAGAACTTTTCAGAAGTTCCCTGACCCCAAACTGTTTATAGGCTAAGGATTTCTACTCCAAAAGAAGATCTGCTGTCCAAATATTTGCTGGATCTTGCTCCACTCTTTTGCCGGTAGACAGAAAGGAAGGACACAAGGAGGTTCTTCACATTCTGCACAGTGCCAGGGATGCACAAACAGCTTCAAAGATCTATAGACAGGATGTAGATACAGCCCTGCCTAAAAAAGCCACCACACTAACAAATTAGTAATTTGCCCAACTGGAAAAAGGCAAGCTACCTTTTTTACAGCATCTGCTCTGTCAAATTAAAAGAGAAGATTAACAATTAAAATCCAACTAATTCCACAGGAGTTAAAAACCAAAAATAACGAAGAAGTAGCACCTGCATTTTCCTTTCTAGGTACTGAAGAAACCTGCTTTACCATTTATTGCAAACTAAAAAAAGTCCTAAACAAATACGCTTCTTGGTTTTCTGATCAGGTACGGCCAATAAAATGTCAGATTCTTTTAGATGTGTTTATGAACATTTTCCTCTTGCACCAGCTTATATCCAGTGAGAATTTGAAAAGCTAAATTACAAGTATAAACACTTCAAAACAGATGTTAATAATAGAAAGAATTAAGAATATTGCTAGAGTGACACAACACGGATGCTGTATTATTAAACAAATGGCTCACAATGGTGTTATGACATGACTCATAATGCCTGATGCCATGAACATACTGCAGAAAAGAACAATAGCTATCACCAACTACAGAAATAGAGCACCAGGAGCCTGACTGCTGACTGATCTAAAGCAAGGGGTTTGTCTACAAGCCAACAGGATAAACTCACACCTGGTACAAAAGAGTGCAACTGAACAGAAGCTCATGGAGTAATAGCACCTTCAACTAAGGCTCTGATATGGCACCAGAAGTACTACAGGATTTTCTCTGTACAGTCTTGCAGTCTGCTTTTGACTGTAATTGACCAGGGAATTCCAATTTGTTAGGATTTTGAACATGCTTTCCACAGATGTGAATAACTGAAACTGGCCCTACATTAACATCGACAGATTTTTAAACCCGGCAAATCACAGAGTACATCTGAATTGTTTTAAAATTCAATATCACCTCAAGAAAATCTACCAGAGCCAGAAAACTGGTGGCCATCAGTGCAAGGACTGGTTTGCCATTGCTTTTGTTGCTTTATCTGCTAGCTATGGATGGCAACTGGTGATGCTGAAGAAAAGATTACTTTAAGAGCTGGCACATCCACAAGCTTAACAGATAAAGGATGGAATCAAATCCTGGAGTGCACTTACAGCATGTGCTCCCCATAATTAAAAGTCTATTTGCAGCATGCAAAGTAGAAAAAGATTTCATTTAGGGTAGAACTTAAATGCAACATTACTTTCCCTGCTTGATGCAGTAACCTCATTCAAGAGGATACAGTCTGGAAGCAATGTTCTCCAAGATGCACATGTCTAAATTGTCAAAAGGAGGGGAGGAGAAAATGAGAACAAAGTAAGTGGAACCCACCCATAAAATGAAATGTAGGGCTTTATTCACTGTCACACACTGTTAACAAAATGATTCAACCACTGTGGTGCACAACTAACAGAAACAGAGCTGGTTTAAATCCTGCACCTCTGTGCCTATCATGTACTTAATAGGAAACACTCAGCACAGAAACTTTGCTGGGTTCCACTCCACCCAAGTGCCACCCAAAAGCTCCCATAGAAAGCACGTCCAAATACAAGGCATGTGGTCAGGGCACTATGGTATTCCAGCCCTTTCTCAGCTTTTGCACTGGGGACCCCTGGCAGCTGTCCTAAAGGCAGCCTCAAGGTTGCTCCAAACTGTGCTAAAGACCAAACCAGTTTCTGAACAATTTCAAAACACGAGTTGAGCAAAAGTGGTTTGCTGCACTCTCTTGGATGTGGAACAGGCTGGAGCAGAGCCACATCTGAGAACAGGCTGCCTCTCTTCAGCCATTGCAAGGGCACCTACATACCACACACTGACTGCAAGACAACTTACTTACCAAGGATGAGGCACACAAGAGACAGGAAATCTACTCAAAATAGTCAGTAGCTACATTGCATTACCTCTAGTCTCTCTTCAGGATCCCCCAAAATAAGTTTTATTGCAGGGGCATTAACATGGCAGAAGACAGTTTGCTTAGATAAAGCTTAGTGTTTCTTGTCTGTGTGTTTACAGGTGAAATGGTGCTCACCCATGAAAACATGCCACCCTGATCAAGCCAAACATACACAATCCACATAAGACATAAATAAATACTTATGAACCACCTCATAAATTACATGGTCTTATGAAGTATCACTGCTAAAGATAATTCATACAATTGGATACAAAACACACATACATGACTCTCATTAAGACAGATAACATTGTTTGTCTCCTTTCAGAAGAGCCTAAGGCCTTAATTTATAAGGTCCTGAATTATTTCTGATAACCTTGGAGTCCCAACAGCTGAGAATCAGTTCCAAAACCTGACCCAAAACCAGGCCATATGAGACCAAATGAGATTACAGAGGATATAGCGAATAGGATATGGCACATAGGGGTCCAAAAGTCCAAGAGCCCAGTCTGCTTCAGCTCACAGGAGCCAGCTGCAGTATTATTTACAACCCTTTATCCTCAAATGGATACCACCTTCAACATCCAACTCTCCTACCTCACTCCTGCTGCACTGCCCAGGACCAGCTCCTCCATCACCAGGTGAGGAGCTCAGCTCCGGCTGCAGGAAAGCATGGCTGCTGCAGCTCTTCCACAGCTCCTCACAAACTCCTCTGTGGAAATGGGCACGAGCCACTGCAGCCAGCAGAGTGAAAAGGGGCCAGATCAGTCCAGCAGCCTCCACTTGGGCAGAACCTAAACGCCACTTTGGTACCACTTGACTGACACAGCCCAAACACAGTGTGTTTGTTTTGCTGACACATAGGTTTAAGTTCGCTCCCCAGCCACATCTTCTTTCCCCTTGGATACAATAGTCATCTTCATAGCACTTATTATAACATATTGCAGCAATAATGTGTAATTATCCTCAAAAACAAAGCAAAAGCTCAAGATAAAAATAACAGGCACTGAGCACACTTACCAGCTGGAGGAAGGCAGTGAAGCAGCACAAGCTGCAGCCCTAAAATGGCTGTCTGTAGCCTGATTTCAAAGGCCAGACTGCAGGAGAGCACACAGAGAGGTGAACCCTCTCAAAAAGCAGGCCCAAAATGAGAAAGAGCAGTAGCACACAGACTCTACGTGAGATGTCCACTCTGTGGAGATGTCCTTAGGTAGAGCAGTGCCTCCCCTGGGGTCTGTGCACTGGCAGCTAGATTCAATGATTGCTTTTGGGCCAAGGCAGAACTCCAAATGCACAGCACCTGGGAGAGCTGATCTTTTCTGAGGAGAGGTCCATCAGGTGGTTATCAATTATAGCTCTCATTCTGGATCTTTCTTGGTCTGACCTAGAGAAATCAAATCTGTTTCCTTCTTACCTTTTTTTCTCCTGTTTTGCTGGATGTGCTTACTTTGACTTTCATGGACTCATAGAATGGATTGGTTTGGAAGGGACCTTAAAGATAATTTAATTCCAACCCCCTGATATGGGTAGGGACATCTTCCTCTAGACCAGGTTGCTCAACGTCTCATCAACCTGGCCTTGAACACTTCCAGGGGTGAGGCATCCACAACATCACTGGGCAACCTGTTCCAGTGCCTCACCACCCTCGCAATAAAGAATTTGTGCCTTACAGCTAATCTAAGGCTATCCTCATTCAATTTGAAGCCATCACTCTGTGGCAAAAAGACAGCCTTGGGAAGAGTCCCCCTCCAGCTCTCTTGTAACTGTAAACCACCTCTTCTGCAGCCTGAACAGCCCAGCACTCTCAAGTCTGTCTTTGCAGGAAAGGTGCACCAGCCCTCTGATCATTTTTGTGACCCTCCTCAGGACTCTTCAACAAGTCCCTGTCCTTGTGCTGGGGGCCCCAGAGCTGGATGCAGACTCCAGGTAGGGTCTCACCAGAGTGGAGTACAGGGGCAGAATAACCTCCTTCTGCCCACAACAGATGCAGCAGAACCCTCCACTTCCAAGCTTTCACAACAATGTAGCCTGAAAGCAAATTATGGGAAGGGGGCAGGAACAAAACTATTTCAATGACTGAAAAGTGGGAATCTATGAATTTAATAAAATATTGGTTTAAAATCCTCAACAGCAGAACACAAAGACAGTAAATCTGACCAAGTATAAAAAAAAGCTGTATACATATCTCAGGGCTCTGATGGCTTCGAGATCTCTCAGGTCATACGGGGGGTGTGTGTGTGTGTGTAAAAGCTTGACATCTCTGCTTTGTACAAGGAAGGCTGGTTAGAGCTGCACACATTCCAGGAGGGCCTCTGTTGAATAGAATTGGCCAAATCAGATTAAAAGCGCAATATCTATGGTGAAGGCTGCAAGCTGCCTGCTCAGAGATTCCGCTGATGTGAACCAGAAGTTCCTTGCATGTGGTCAGGCCCTAAATTTGATACTGGAATTTAAAAACAAATTAAGATTCTCATGTAGTATTGACTGCTTTTTTTTTTTTTTTTTTTTTTTTTTTTTTT
>CM031863.1:11205177-11357776 GCA_018697195.1 Certhia americana
TGTGTGTGTGTGTGTGTGTGTGTGTGTGTGTGTGTGTGTGTGTGTGTGTCTTTAAGATATTTCATAGCATTAACTTATAAGTGATAGAATATATAAGTGTCCATGATCCACAAACTGCCACTGTCCTGACACCAAAGTGAAATGATTATTTTTTTCTTTTTTTTTTCTTTTTTTTTCTTTTTTTTTTTTTTTTTCAAACTTTTCCACAGTGACTTTCCAACACTGATGCCTGGATACACAGTGAAACTTCCTCCAACACCATCTTGTACGGGAATGTTTCTCTCTCTCTCTCCCTCTCTCTCTCTCTCCCCCCCCAAAAACACACCTTAAATCAAGCACAACCACATTCTTCCACAATCATATTGGGAACGTCCCTTTTCACAATGTTGTATTCATCATCAAAGTACAGCATTGACATTGTGCTAAGTTTGGTTGGAATGCAACAGGAGTTCACGGTGCCCGGGTTCAGCCCCCGCATTCGGTACTGATTCACGACAGCGGTGTGAAAGGAGGAAGCCGACCCCGGGACACCGGCCAAGTAGGCCGGGCAGCTCCCTTCACAGTAATTCCCATAGTAACCTGATGGTGCTATGATCCAGTCATTCCACCCAATGAGTCTAAAGTCAATGTAAAACTGTTGCCTGCAACATAGATTGGTCCTGCCATCACACTCCAGGCCTCTTTTCCGGATCCTGTGTTTGTTATCGGCGAGGCGGGCTTGCACCACTAAAAAAGGCCGGTGGGATTCCTCCCCGGGGTCCACATAAATTGGCAGCACTGAATACTCTTCACAGCCCTCACATTGAACATCCAAGTTCAGTCTCCTTTCTCCTCTCTCAAACAGAGCCTGGATCGCCTCTGTCATGGGAAAAGTGTGCCAACCACTTCTTTTGAGATCAACTTTCTTTTCAACCACATTCCACTTGTTGCTAGTGTCCGGGTCTTGGAAATAGACTTTGACTCTTACTTTTCGCCTGCTGCCTTTCTCTAAGACATATGGAAGCAGCTTCAAGTAAAGCCACAGGCTGGCTTGAACGACAAACAAGTTCTGGTTCCCTTCATTCGAGATGAAGAAATAGAGGCGGACTCTAGATGAGGCCAGATCGTCTGCAAGATAAGGAGAGATCAGCAAGATTAAGTCAAAAAGGAAATGTTAGCTTGTGTGCCTTTCTGGATTCAGGGACAACGCTAGAGCACAGCAGATCGAGCGAACAGCGACGGGGCTGTGCCAGTCAGAAGGCATGCACTGCATCAGATATTCCCACTTTGCAATCAGAATTAATAGAAAAGGGGACTTCCCACAGCAACCTTCAACACTGGGCTGTAGTCGGATGTGTCAGATCCACAGACATCAGTACGAGCTTTCCAGAATATATGTTTTTTCCAGAAAGCCAGATTAAAAGATGCTACGGCAGTACCTAGAAAAAGACCAGCAATAGGACTAAGAATCTGGTGTCTCATCAATTTAAGAATAGTTTCAACTTTCAGCTACCTGCCAATTCTCATGGGGAGAGCTCTTTCAATAACCACTAAAACGCCAATGCCAAACCAGGGATTTTGTTTCGATTTGCACATATTCTCGTTGCGGTTTAAAGGAGAGGATTCACGAGACAGAACGGAAAAAATTTCAGTAATGTGCCTGCTTGTCCAACAGATCAAGCTAACCCCCACTTAGTCTGGTAGAATATCTGCTATTATTAATCATTTCAATCTCTGCCTTTTCTCCCTGAAACGATGAACTCCCATACGAGGCAAGGCAATGAAGCGGTTGTTCCCGCTGTAATGCCTTTATTGGCTGTTCTCAATACGCTTTTCAGCAACACCAGAATTAAAGGAGAGAAATTGTCACAGAAAACCAAATGTCACCAAATGTCTGACATAACCCCTTATTTGTAAACAGAAGAGCCTGCTGCATGAAATATTTCAGAAATACCAGCGGCCTTCCTGCAATTTTGTACTGTAAATCCTGACTAAATTTGGCGTAGGTGATAAAAGTGCCGGCCCTTATGGCAGAGACCATAATTCTGGTTCCTGAATCAAAGCATCCCAATTTCTATTTAAAATTATTGCTGGAAAGGCATTTTCTCATCTGCCCTTATCGGTTTTGCTTCCGTCTGTACAGAGCTAAATGTAGATTTTTTTTTTCTGCCTTTTCCTTCCCTAAGAATCTTTAGCATTTTTGTCAATCTCTGAATGGGATTTTTTGCGTAGTCGGTGTCTTCATTTGTTACCCTAGATGCCTTTCAAATGTGCCTCTAGAGCCCATTCAGTACCTTGTAATAGTTCAGTGACAAAAAATTTTCACTGTGTTTGTCTACGTTTTACATAAAGTCAATTTTGGAAGTGTTACAAAAGACAGCGATTGACTGAATACCAAATGGAAGTACAAGCCCACCCCCGATCTCCCAACAAGATCCTATTAAAAAATAATAACCCCCAAAATGTACACTAAGAAAGCCTTTTGCATGTTAGTAAATACACAACTTTTTCGCAAACTGTGGTGACAGTGACGGAAAAAGCACAGTACGGTGCTGCTGCACTGATCCACATCACTTGTGTTGTGTGAGATTGTGTGCGCTTATAAATTTTGTATGTGAATATAACTAGCATATGTATAATGCAACAGATCCCATAGATACTTTAAATGTATATGCCTTTGGTAAGTGGGAGGGTAGATAAAGAAGGTGAGTGGGCAACATACAGGATAGAAAGAGATTTATTTTGTGGACAAATGATATATAGATGCCACAAGAAGATAGAGAGAGAAAAATGAACCAAGCGATAGAGCGATGAAGGAAAAGAAAGATCGGCAGATAGACAGGAGAGAGGTAATTTGCAGAGTGATGGTGTTCCAGCCAGATGTGCCAAGTTCACAGGGACAGTGGTTAAACTGCTGGAAAGCTGTGCTGAAGGGATTCAGTGACACATAACTGCAATGGCTGGACTGAGATGGCTGGAACCGTGGGGATGGAGGGCAGTTAGTAAACGGACTGACGGACAGAGAGGAAACAGACACACTTGGTAGGACACTGCATCCAGTGGACAAACAGACAAGGCCAATACTGCAAATGAAAGCTAAATAAATGGGAAACAAATGGAAAGAGAGGATGGGCAAATGGAAGCCTCAACAGATGCAGGCAGTGAACCAAACGAATGTGCAGGGCAGACAGACAAGGCAAGGGATGCAAGAGATGGAGCGGGACAGGCAGAGGAGGGACAGTGGGACACGCAGGGATGGAGACAAACCCCGGTGCAGCTGGAAGAACCGCCGGAGGGGAGCCGAGGGCACAGAGGCTGCGGAGAGATGGAGGGACAAGGGAGGGGAGTTGCAGGGGAGAATCCCGGGCACAGGGGCACAAGCAGGGAGGACGGGAAGGCGCGGGCAGGGCCAGGGCGAGACGGTGCGGGGCAGAGGGGAGAGCGAATGAGGCGGAGGGCAAGCGGATGAGCTGGGCGGCCAGGTGCTTGTACCAGAACGAAGGACAGACAGGGTGCGCAGGGGGCCAGGCAAGGGCAGCCGGGGAACGGCCAGGGGTCAGGCAGGCGGAAAGAGAAGGTGGGCAGGAGGTCAGGCAGGGCGAGAGGAAAAACCGACAGAGGTCAAGCAGGGGGACTGACAGGGGTCGAGCAGGGGGAATGACAGCCGGGGCGAGGCAGGACAGGCGGGGAGCGCGGCAGGGCAGGGGCTGCGGCGGGTCGGGCAGGGGGGCGCGGGCGGCGGGGGCGCGCGGGCGGGCGGCGCCCACCTGTCTCGGCGAAGCTGATGATCTCGGAGACCGGATCGTGGGCCGGGGGCCCGGCGCTCGCCTGCCCGTCCAGGCTGGGGATCTCCACGCGGCCGTCCTCCCGCACCTTGCCGGCGTGCAGCTTGCGCAGAGCCGTGACCATGGCCGCCTTGGGCACGGCGTGCGTGATGTTGGGCCGGTCCCGCATCTGCAGCCGGCTCAGGATGTGCCTCTTCACCGCCTCCAGGAAATCCCCGTCCACCTTGCCCGGCTCCTCGGGCCGCCGGAAGCCGCAGGAGGTGCATGTGTCCTGCGGGGAGCCGCCGGCGGGGGCCGGCGGGGTCGGGGTAGCCGCGGCGCCCAGCAGGAGCAGCCCGCAGGCCAGCAGCGCGGCCAGCACCCCCCGGCGAGCCGCCCCGTCCATGGCGGAGGAGCGGGGGGCCGAGCTGGGGGCCGCCCCGGAGCGCCGCAGGGAGCCCGTCTGCAGGCAGCGCCGCTCCGAGCGCTCCGCGGCGCGGAGGGGGCGGTGGCAGCCAAGCTGGGGGGCCGCAACCGCTCCGCGCAGGGGGGGAGCCGCGGCGGAGGGAGGGGGTGCCCGGCGCAGCGGCGTGTGCCGCCGGGGAGGCGGAGGGGGGAGATTGCCCGCGCGCGGGGGGGGGGGGGGGGGGGGGGGGGGAAACAGGCTTGGCGTGCACGGAGAGAGCCCGGCTCCACGGGGGAGGGGGACGGCAGCAGGTGAGGGGGTGGCTGCGGAGCCCGGGGAGGAGGGAGGGGGAGCGGGGAGCGAGCCGGAGGTGCGAGGGGATCCGGGGAGCAGGGGAGAGGCGGCGCCGCTCTGCCCCGGTGCCCCGCGTCGCTTCAGAGGGGCATCCCCGGGCGCAGTCACTCGTAGTCCATCACTCTCTTCGGCGGGCCGCGGAGAGGAGCTCTCTAGTCCAGCGTCATTGAGGGGGGTCAGGGAAATAAACGAAGCAGATTTCTATACAATCCAATTTATAGCCGTGGGGGGCGAGGTGCCACTTGCACCCACCCGCCCACTCCCTCCCCCCAAGACAATCCGTGGGTGCAGGTCTCTGAGCAGGTCGGCTCCGCGTCGCTCGGTGGTCCCCCTTCAGCGTCCGCTGCTTCTCAACGTGCCATCAAAGTTGACCCGGAGCATAGCGGGGGAGGGAGCCGGGGGCGGCAGGCAGGGGGTGCGCGGCTGGCAGCTCCACTGTTGCGAGTCTTCTCCCTCACCGTCCCGCTTATTATTAGCGAGATGCTTTTATTTCAAAGCAGAGCGGAGGGTCCGGAGTCCGGCGCGGATGCGGTGGCGGAGCCCGGGGACCCCCGAGGCGGGCAGGGCACGGCACGCTGCGCTGCGCGGAGCGGGGAAGCCGCACGATCCCGGCGATCCCAGGAGAAGCTGCACGGGGTCCACTCGGTCAGACCAGCTCTTCGGCTCGCTCCCTCGCTTGCTCTTTTAAACAATATCTCCCTTGTTGGTGGTTTGGGTTTTATTATTATTATTGTTATTATTATTTTAAGTGTGATTTTTGTTGTTGTTGTTGCTGCTGCTGCTGCTCCAGTTAATCTGTCTCTCTCTCTCTCTGCGTCTTTTTGATCTTTCGCTCGCCTTGTGCTGGCTTGAACGCTGTGTTTTGTTTTGTTTGGGGTTTTTTGTTTTGTTTGGCTTTTTGGTTTTTGTTTTTATTTTTTGTTTTTTACGCGTCTGATGTTCCCTCTCGGATCCGCAGTGAAAGGTCTCGGGGAAGCTGCTTGCTCTTCGCTTATCTTCTCTGATCTTCTCCTGCTAATTTTTCCCCCCTGCAAAATCACGACATTGTGGCACTTTCTACTGAAACTTTTATACAGGAGTTAAAACCACGTGGGAACTCCAACCTATAACAGAGACGCCATGGGTTCCTCACTATTTAGGAGATTAAGTTAAGTCTTTTGCCCCCTGGGCTATTACAGTAACTTCCTGATGTGGAAATATTAACTATGCTGTTTCTTTAACTCCCCCCGTCCCCTCCCTCCTTCCCGGTTCCAGCAAACACACCCACCGCACACCGGCTCGCGTCCCTGTCCTGCCGTCCGGCAGGACGGACGGACGGACGGACGGACAGACGGACTCCGAGCGGCAGTGGCAGCTCTGGCTCTCCTCCCGCCCCGGCCGGGAGATGGATGCCCCCTTCTTCCCCTCCCCGGTGCTTCTTGCTTTTTAAGCACTTGAAAGAAGAAATCATTAGAAAGTTTTACCGTCGGTTGGCTCTGCGACGGGGAGGGTTTCTGTTTTTCTGTTTGAATGGGCCGGGTAGCCGGGCCGGGTGCCGGGGACTGTGCGTGTTTTCCGTGGGGCAGGACGGACGCGGAGCCTGGCGGAGGCAGCAGGGGGAGGGGGCCCGGGAGGGGAAATAACGGGAGCGCCGCGTTCCCGCAGCCGTGGCGGGGAGCCGGCAGCAGCGCCGGCCCTGCCCGCGCCCGGGGAACGGGCTCTGCTGCGCGCATTGGCGGGGCAGCGCCGGGCTTTGGCCGGGGCTGGGGAGGGAACGGGCACCGAGGCAGAGGGCATGGCTGTGACACCCCTGGAAGCGGTCAGGACACATTCCCACCCGGCTCCCGCCAGAAGCGCTGCCCGGGGGCCAGCGGCTAGGGATGGGGGGCGACGGGGCGCAGGGTGCACATCGGCGGCCGCGGCAGCGCCGAGGTGACACCAGCGAGATGTCACCAATGGGTGTCACCAGCGAGATGTCACCATCGGGGTGTCACCATCGGGGTGTCACCATCGGGGTGTCACCGCGGCCGGGCCCCCGCGGGGTCGCGCTCACCTGCCCGGGGCCCGCGCGCGCCGCCGCCGCACGGGAAGCCTGGTCCGAGGGCGCCCCCTATGGGCCGCAAGGGAAAGCGGCGGCGGGGCGGGCGGGGGGCACCGGGGACAGCGGGGACAGCCGGACAGCGGGACGGGGACAGCCCGCCTCCCGTGCGCACCCTCCGGCACACGGGGGAGCCCGGCCGTGAGGGGCGCTGTGGAGGTTTCTGCGGGCCGGGCTGGGGTGTCAGATTCCGCAGAGGCGAGGGGCTGGGGCTGGGCAGCGCCCGGTGCGCGCTGGAGCTGGAGCTCTGCGCTGGGCAAAGGAGCACCTTGGGCTGAGCCACCCGGCCGGACAGCGGGGCTGCAGGCCCTTCTAATCCCTTTTTTTTTTTTTTTCTTTTTTTTTTTAAATAACAAAGAAAAATCTACCTTCAGGAATGAAGACAACGCTCAAGACCTTCATCTTTTTCACCGAGCCAGATGGTGCTTTTCAAGGGGCAGATGCAGGACACACAAATTTCAAGCGTGACAGCAAGGAAGTCCCTTCTGCTCGTTTCATTTTGTAGAAGAAGAAAAGAATAAAACTTCTCATAGATCCCTGGGCTGCGCTTGTGTGAGCACTGTTAGCTGTCACTAATACAAGCAACTCAGGAGTGTGAAGAAGGTCAAGTGGAAGATCAGCTCATTACTGTGATTTAAGAATGGTGGGGACGGATGCTATTCTCGTCATAAATATTTTCTTTCTTGTTCTATACTGCAAAAGGAAAGACATTTAATGCTGTGCTTCGAAGTCACATTGCAATCCCAATCTAATTGTTCATGTTGGGTTTAATATAAACAAAGTCTAATTGCATATACAGCTTTGTAAATCCTCAGCATTGCTGGAGCTACCCTGATGAGAGATCAGAATTAGGTACAGTATTTCTTCCTTGCCAGTAACAGGTTTTGAATGGAAAGCCTGGAATGTAAAAAAAGAAATAATGCTAAAAATCCAATCACTCTGACATCCTGTGAGCTAATAAGAGCACGTGAATGCAACAAGCTTAGTACTTCACAGTAATTAATTTGACAGCAAAGAGCTAACAAGAAAACAACAGGCAGAGCAGTGATGACTGGTTCATAGAGGTCACTGTCAAACAAGAAATAGGTGCAAACACAGTCCATCTCCATTTGAAAAAACTATTTCATTGCACCAGTGAAAATGAAATGCCAAAGAGGGAAAACATCATGGGCTTACGGGGATAACAAATCTGGGAAGATATTTCTAGCAGTAAAACAAGGTAGAGGTTTTTGGTTTTACATATGGGGATTTTTAATCATCACTGTAGTGGCATGTTTTGGCTTTTGCTTTTTTTTTTTTCCCCCTCTCTTTCTCAGTTAGCCAAAGCTATTTTGCATATTCAAATATTGGGAAGACTTATCTTCTCTCACAATTACTAACAAACTAATACTCTAATAACCTCTATTGTTATTTAAAGTGTGTCCAACACAGCATTCTGGAGGCAGTTCTCACACAATGGTCTCTCTCTGGCTTCCTCCTAAAGAAGAACTTAATCAAACCTCAGATGCTTTCAGGCAGAAGAGCCTTCAGGGAGAGCAAACAGGGTTAACAGAAATAAATGTGCCATCTGATTTCTAATCTTGCTCAGGGAGTATGGCCTATTGATTGAGCCATGAAGCTCTGTTAATTTTAAGATTTCCTCAGCTTTCAGTTCTTTCCCTTGGGCATAAACTTGTTGCTTACACATAATGGCTGAACTATCAGGGAAAGGGTAGCTTCACATTCCCCCCACCCCACTCTGTTCCCCTCCTCCCCTCCATTCTATTTGTTCTGAGCTCATCTGCGTGAGGATACATTTTCACACACACCTTCTCAAACCGGCTGCTATTCATCTGATTCAGGGTCATGCTTTTCCATACATTAAATGCAGGGGAAAACTGGGAAGGAAATGGCTGGGATTTGTGCTTGACGGGCAAGCACACGATTAGCCAGGGAGCCCTGCTGTGAGAAAGTACAGCGTCGGAGGGTATTTTCTGTAGAATCATCAAGTCTCATGACTGGAATCTGATGCCTATAAAAAGCTACTAGTATAACAAAAACAGTATAAACTGAGATCCTCAGGCAGTGTAAATCGACATGTTCCTGGGACATCCAACTGCTACAGAATCACAGAACGGGTCAGGTTGGAAGGGACCACCCGTGGGGTCACCTCCCTGTTCAAACAGGGTCTTCCTAGATACAACTCTTTCTTCCTTTATAACCTAGATATTTGCTTATGTGCATTTTTCTCAGGGGTAAGGTAAGTCACTCTTGGAGAGGCCAGTAAGTGCAGCCCTGAGCAGGCAGAGATGGCACAAGGAAGCTCCCTCCGTGCTCTGTGTTTCCACCATGCCCTCAGTGGGATCATGAACAATTTACATTAGCAAAGGATCTAGCCCTTCACCTTTAGCTAAAGCACCTTTTATGCTCTTAAACCATTAATAATATCTATTAGGTAACCTTACTAATCCCTTTGAGGTAGGATTTTCTCTACTGTACTTATGGCTGAGCTGAATAAATGCTTCACATATGAGAGGCCTGGTTTGCACTAGAAATGCTTCTCCTTTGATAACCAGCAAATACAAGTTTTACTAGCACAAGCATATTTTTCTGCAAGCGTTTCCCAAATAAAATAGGCTATACTGGCAAAAGCACTTTTTTTTTGCTCATATAGCTGCATCTATATGGGGGATTTTTGCACGTAGTGAAACGCAATCTGTTTTAAATGGCACTTCAGAAGAGCATTGCTATCCCACAGAAGTTTCAAGGCTAGACCTTGAAGTATGTACTTCTGCCTCATATCTGAAAGAGCTTTTTACAAGATGGCCATTGTCATCTTGCAGGAAATACAGAGAAACCGAGACATACAGATACAGGGGCAGGCTGGGAGTGCTGTGCTCTATCTGGAATTTGTATTCATTACATTCTTTAGCTTCAGATGAAATTATGTATCTGTAATCAGACTCATTCCTCACTTCACAAAATTACTTCTTGAACAACTATGACAAAGACAGTGGATGTTTCAAAAGCAGCATAATTCTGTATAAAAGAAAAGTCCTAGTGAAAATCAGATAGGTAAATGCTATTCTGAATGACCTAGACATTTTCTGAACTATCAAAGGTGGACCTAAGTCATGAAAAAATAAAATAACTTAAGAGGATAACCTGGCTTCTTTGTTTGTGCCCATGCTTCTTTAATTGAAAACTGTTATCAGAGATTTGCTCTCTAAAACAAAGGGTCCTACTCTGAACAGTACTTGGAAAAACAGGGGTTTTGCAAACAGAAACAAAAGATCTGACCAAATTGGGAACTCTTCATCTAAAGCAGGTACAACGAGAATCTGAAAGATGAGTCAGATAGAAATACAGTAGAGCCCTCAACAGGTTTTGAAGAGCACCTATTCAATGTAAGCTTTCAGCACAAGTGTCAGGCAGGATGGGAGACACGGGGGAGACAGCAGGACAGGGTGGCAGGGATATACTCACAACCTCAGCCTCCTGCTCCCACTGCACCTGCTTCAGCGTGGCTGGAGCTCTCCTCACCTCAGCTACCTCGCCGTGCTTCATGGGCAATGTGTTCATTGATTGAGCCTCTTCAGTGACCCCTCCATGCTCTGGGAAGGTTTGCAGCTGAGCCCCAGGTTCACTGCAGGGAATTAAGCGTGGCTGAATCTCGTGCCCGTGGTGCAGTGCAGTCAGGTCCCCGCCTCAGGCAGGTCTCCGCACACAGCAGTGTCCCTTTGCCAAAAGGGCTGACTTCAGGGTTCTGCTCCAATCTCCAGAGTAAAGGGACCGAACACCATGGAGTGGATATCCCATGTGATATTCAAGAGCTATCCATTGCTTGTTGACGGCCCAGAATATTCTTGTTTTCCTCGCAGTCTGTCCTCTGCAGTCCAAAGCCTTATAACCAGGCAGTGACTTCCTCTGAAGTTGCTTGTATTGACCTAAATAGGTTGGGGCGGGTGAGGACACACAGAGAACATGAAAAAGCTGTGCTGGTTGCCCAACAAAGAAGTGTCTGCTTTGTGGTGAGCACTTTTAACATATAAGCACTTTTAACATACTGTAAAGAACATGATTTTCATGTTGGTTTAAGTTCACACCAAAAGGCTTGCAAAGTAGCAAAGTGGGTAAAAATAAAATCTGCATTTAAGTGGTAAACAAAATAGTTAAAACTTGACTTTTTGTAATTTGAACACAACTTACTGAGGCAGTGCATTTATAACTCCATGGGTGCCTTTCTTCTGGAGATCCACCCATGACTGATGTATCTGACAGATCTAGAAATGAACTTTACAACGGAGCAATGTTAAAATCATCTGTCTTGAGAAAAGCACTGATTATCAGGGAGCGGTGACAAGACGGAGATGTTTCCCTCCAATTTTAAATGAAGCTTAGAAGCAAAAAATGGCTGGTAACTTCGCAATGCTGTGAGAGAAATGAAGTACTTGAGTCACGTCACAATGGACAATCAGTAGTGCTCCATGCGTACCTGAACATAAGCTACTTTTTTTTTGTCACACAAGCAAGTAGCACAATGTAGAAGAAGTGTCTACAACTACTTCCTGTGGACAGGCTGCAGCCAAAAGTCCTGGGCTTAGGCCTGAATTTCTCTCTTTTTACCCCATTTACACTTGCTGTAAGTTAGGATGATAAGCATTCAGTCCTCTGGAAGTTGCTTTGAAATGAAAAAAAGAGGCATACAAGAATTCATCTTCTCCACAGAGCTTCACACAAACAGCATGGCCTCGGTGCTGTATGTCAAAAGTAATTTTCAATCTGTTCATAGTTAAATTGTATGGTTTTGTTTCCGTGAGTCTTATTGTATTAAACCAAAACTGTTGTGCAGTTCGGCTGTTTGCAAAAGAATGTCAGAGTGAGATTTGAAAGATGACTGTGATATAGTTGACCCTACTGGGGCCAGAATCAAGGCACTCCTGTAAGAGCACCAAAGTGCTCAGTTCAAGCAAGGAGGCTCTTCCACTGGGGCAGAGCAGTAGCACTGTCACAGTTAGTGGAGCTCTATGGATTTATCCCAGCTGAGAGCTGCCTGTCACCACTCAAACTCATCTGCCCAGTGCTATTTACCACTGCAGGCCTCTCGACAGAATGTTCAGGCTGCCTCACCCACCAGGTTTGCTGCATGGACATTAGCTCCAAGCAAGGTCCTCTACTACCACACTAAATCACAGGAGAAGGTTATTAACAGAAATTTCTGAATCATCTTCTGCCCTGCTCAGTATCTATCAGTTATTATAAGTCAGTGCCTGAGTATGCTATGGGATTAAAACAAAATGGGTTGCAAGTGCTGTACGACCTGGGTGCTAACCTCTGCCATTTCTTCCAAAATGCGAAAAACCACTTACACTGTGACAGCTTTTACACTCTCCAGGCTACAAGCAAGTCTTCTTGTTCTGTTATTTCCCTACCATGATTGTCTCAGAAGTGGGGGAGCTTATTAACAAAGAATAACCCTAAAACTTCTCCACAGCCCTTTTCCATTTCTGAGTAACAGTCTTGCCCCCTCAGTGTTTACAGCTGTGGTTGAGATCCTTACCAAGAACATTATTAAGAATAAATTATAAGATGTGGAAATATTACTGTGAAATATACTGATACTATTATACCAGGATAAGAAAACAAACCACGGCTTCAGAGATGGCAAGAGCAGAAACACACAGAACATGTTAAGCAGACATTGGGTCTAACAAACCTACACAGGTACTGAAGCGTTAGCAGGGTGCAGAGCTGCAACAGGAAAGTGTGTTGTTCTAGGGTTTTTTGCTTAAAAGATGAGAGAGAGGGCCTAGGGGAGGGGAATGCATGAAAAAGAAAAGGATGACTTTTTTTTTTTTTTTTTTTTGGCTACTCCACATGGGGTTTTCCTCTGTTTAAATGCTGAAGGACAGAAAGATTTTAAATTAAAATCTTAATAAATATAGCCCTGAGGCTAGTAACATTATTACATCCAAGATGATTACAGCAACCAAGCCACAAAATACATATATATATATTTATTTGAAGCATAATAAGCCTCAGTATTTAGTCAGAAGAAGGCCAGGCAGCTAACTGACTTCCAAACTAGTGAATTTTCCATTCCACCAAAAGTAATCCAACATGGTTTACAGAGTTTGTTTAATTTCTGTACAAGTTAGCATTATTACTACTTATATTTTAGATATACATATATATTTTTCAGATCATGTGCATGAGAGCTGGGAGGAAGTAACACAAGTTTGCAATAGGAGATACGGATAATTATTCAGCTTCATTGTGAAAGAGGGATCTAGTCCCCCAGATTGTTCAACTGAAGCACGTTTTCATTGAGACATTTGCCTTTTTCAGCCGATCCTAGTCTCAATATAAGATTCAGCACTCTACGTGTTTGTGTAGAGCATTGGGGTTTTTTTAATTATGGAAATTTTTTAATAAAGGATACAGGGAAAATATGGGATACAAAGAAAAGGATACAAGCTGATAAAGATGATTAAATCATAGAGCGACTGCGGAGTGGGTCATGAAGTGTTATAATCCCCAACTCCCCTCTGCTTTCTGCCTCAATGTGTTAATGCATCACACTTTAGTACAGTGACACTTTCAGCCCTAGGTGGAAATTCACACATGATGAAGAGGTGGAGGAGGATTTCCAGATGGTCAGACCTCAGGGAGTGCGAAAAGGTGGGGGGAGGAAGGGAGAAACTGCTGAAAGGAATCGGACTTTGGTCACATCAGTAATTTCCAGCTGAAAATGGAATATTAAAAAAACCACCCAAACCCCCCAAAACAATCACTAAGGATCCCATACCGGGACCAGGTGCATTCAGGTTTGGACATTATGTGTGATAAATCCTCACCAATACTGGTTGTGAAAGATTCCTAGGAAATACTGGTTTATTTGTGTGCAACAGAAAGGTGTGAGCTTCGTTTCTTAGGCCAGATTTTATCGTTGGTACTAAAGCACCCTGACACAGACCCAATTAGTTGTTCTATTCTCCACAGTTCCTCTTTACTAGAGGTTATTGTAAACTGGTACTTGCTCTGAATTTTGCACAAATTTTTACTCCATCAGATGCTGTACTTGGCTGCTTCATCCTTTGGGACCCGTTTCTGTAGGGCCACCTCTACAAGAACAGTGAAGGGCACTGGGAGAAAATTTAAGGCCTCCATCCAGTTGGTCCCATCACACCCGAAAACAGGCCCCACTTTCCCTTTAGGGGAGCATAAGGCAGCAGCTGCTATCACACAGCTGGACTTCTCAAAGATGACCTCATTTACTGCAGTCTTTTGGGGCAAATGGGAAGGTAGTCACGGGCCAGAGTTCAAGGGGCCTGGTCCTTCAGGGTGAGAGGAGCTAGGGCTGAATAAAGAATTAGCAATAGATGGTATTTTGTACAGCCACAGCTTTTTCCAGATGTCAGGGTTAGAGAGCATTTAAGATAACCAGTTATTTAGGCATCACAGTACCCCTATATTTTGTGTGTGTGTGTGTGTTTTAGTTAAAGATAGTCTATTCATAATGACATAAAAACTGAGCATTATGTATGGAGCTTGGACTGCATTTCTAAGGGATCTTGCTTCATTCAGCTTCAGGTGTTCCTCGGGTCATAAGCATTTGTCCTACCACAAAATGTGCACTCAAGCTGCCAAGGGTGTGCAGTCACACTGGAAAGGTGCTTTTGTTTAATATCATCAGTATGATTGCATGCTATTTACCTGTATTTCCTGGACAGCAACTAAGTAAATTGACCACAGCCTGGTGAGCTACTGGAATAAATATCATGAGAAATAAGGCTGTTGTACAGATTTCAGTTTGGGGAAACCTTTGTTGGATGTCCACTCCCTGTCACTCCCAGTAAAATGATGTTGTGCATGCAGGTCAGGACAAAGTTCAAGGAGATAGAAAACACTTATTCAACTTCTGCTAGAGAAACTTCAAATTTGTGAAATGTGTGGTTTTAACTGATGCTGAATTCCTACCCCCATTAATTGACTTGCTATGTTAAAATCACTTGTGTCATAGCAAAATGCAAAGAAACCATGAGCATCTGATGTGGTAGTTACTTCCATATTGATATATTCAAGATGCCCAGGTGCCTGTTGCTGGCTTTAGTGGCAAACCAAAGGCTTCCAAGCTTTGTAAAGCCAGCAGCATCCATCTCGGACCACAGTCCCTTACAATGACTAGATGAACATCTCTACTTTCTTCCCTAAGGACTCAGTGCAGCAGGTGTTTTCAGTCTGCCCACCTTCCAGATCAGGTGTCCAAAAATGCAGCAATAAATATAATTTTTTTTTCTTCCCTTTTTCGAAAAGAGCTCAAGGTGGGTGGAGGATATGGGCGTGGGCTATTTTTATTCATACCTTAATTTAGTCAGTAGTCCAACGGTTCATGAAGAAGAGCTGGGCTCAGTCATCTTTTCTGCCTGACAGAAGCCCCAGGGAGCCTGAGACGCAGCTCAGGTCTTCTCAGAAGGAGCAGGCCATGGGGTGGTGCTGGGACAGGAGCACTCCCCAAGCCTCCAGCTGAGTCAGTGCATGACCAAAGGGAGCAGGAACCCACAACTCTGTAAATAGACAGTTCAGAGAGCCACAAGCCCAGGCCTCCCTTCTTCTCAGCCTGCTAGCCAAATCATTTGGAACTAGCTAATTCATATGAGACTAGCTTTAAGAGGATGGAGGCAGTCCCCTCCCTGGCACCAAGCACGCACTCTGCTGGGAGAGGAGATGTACACATTCCCTGGGGCAGAAGGGAATTGAGCCATGTGAAATTCCCCATGTTCGGCACTAGCCTTTTGAGCACTGAGCACAGTGTATACAAAACACTGCTGTGCTGCCAACCACCCTGCCTTTCCCTTGCATGAACGGACCCACGCTGTGTTCCTGGAAAAAAGCCAAGAGAGAGCCTAAATTGTGAAGCCCAAGGGATTCTCAGCCCCCAAGCAAGGTAGATTTAAGAGGCTGTGTTGCCCATGGCTTGCTCAGGCAAAGGAGCAGTCTCTTGGTTTTGGTGGTTGCCATTTTGAGGTAGAGCATGGCTCAGGAAACATCACTTCAAAAGGCGAAGATTTATGGTGCTGCCAAGAACTGGTACTGCAACACTCCCCAGTGATGCCCAAGACCTTTTCTAAGCCTGCTTCCCCCAAACTAAAACATCACTGTCACACAAAGCAAGAGCAGAGGCAGCTCCCCGAGTCCAAACCACTGCACAATGAATTCTGTACAGACCCAGGTCTGCCCACAAAACAGGCACTACAAGACAGCAGAGAGATCACGAGGTAAATGTGCCAAGTGACTCTCTTCCCTCTGGAAGTGACAAGGCACAAACTTGAAGCATTAAGTCTGTAGCAAAATTAGTCCTGATGGAACTTATTTTCTGTCTAGGTAGCAAGGCTGAGCTTGTTTAACAATAGTGGTTCAAACAAAAGAATACAGGAGTAAGTAAGGTTGGATTTAGACAAGGCAAACCTTTAACTGTCTTAAGACTTGAAAGTAACCAAGTGGTTGGTAGCTGTCAAGGGGGACAGTACTTAGAGCAGAAGTGGAAGAGCTGAATGAATAGAACAATAAATTGATAGAGTATTTGGTCCATAACATAGGACTGCTGCTGTGAATGATGATTACAGGCATGCAACAAGGTAGAAGTAAACAGCACCCCAGCCCCATGACTGGGATGTTTTGTTATTTAGTAGAGACCACCTGGTGCACATAAGAGAAAACTTCATCTTCTCCTGATGGACTTCCAGCCTTTAGAGGTTATACTCTGTTTTTGGGCTTCTGACACAAATACATGCAAAAGGCCTTCCCAGCAGGAAGTGCCCAAATCCTTTAACTGGGAAGCCAAAATTAAGAGTCTTGCTACGACACCTTCCTACCCTCACCCCTTGGTTATTTCCCAAAACAAGAGGAACCACAAAGGAGCCTGTGATGACTGAAAGGGATACTCTGCCAGCAGCAGAGTTTCCTCTGTGCATGCGTCACTTGCTGCAGCCTGTCTGGGGTGATGGTGCTGTCAGCAGGAAGGGGTTACCAGAAGAGGTGGGGCTGCAGAGCTTTTCACCTTTCACTTCCCTAGCTTTTCTGCAGCTAGGAACAGGCTGTAAGTCCATTCCAATTTCTACATTTAGGATATGTGTTCATCAACTTTTTACATTTGAAGTCCTGGGAAAGGCTTTTTAGGGAAAAAGAAAGAAAACAAAGTAAAGCACACACCCCTCTGTCATTGACTTGCATTTCAAAAACTCCAAACCTACTTAATACCTTTGATTTTACCCAATTTGTGTCTCATAGGAAAGACTGTTTCCTTGGAATCTATATCCCCATTTCTTTCCAAAAAAGAAGAACAAAAGATAAGTTTTAACTTGGTGTTGATGCAATATTCACCCCACCCAGAACCAACTTTGAAAGCTCATGTAAAAAACATGAACAGTAATTTTTACTTAGCTCTTGTTATGAACAATTCAGAGATAAGAAACAAGGCAAGACACGTCTCAGCTGCAAGTGTGAACATGATCTCAACAGTGCAAAATTTTCCTTGCCTGGCTAGAGATGGGTTGGCAGCATGAGGTATATGAAGGTAGGTTACAGGTGACAAGAATGTAAAAAGCCTGTTATTAAACTAGGTGTAAGCAGTCTTGGAACTTCATTAGGGCCAGGGAATTCAGCCCTGGACATTGCACCTGCTTAATTATTCAATATTAAACAAATGCTGCAAACTTAGTTTCAAGTTGGAGAGGATTCAGACACAGTTCTTCCTGCCCTCTGACTGGGCAGCGGGTGGAAAGCAGTTTGTGTCACAGACAAACTCCATGTGCTCACCTCTTTCAGGAGAGAAGTGAAGTCTTCATCACAAGTTTTCACCAGGTGAAAAGTACAAGTCGTTTGCTGTCCTCCAACTGCAACTATAGAAGGGGAGTGAATTGCAGTGTGTTAAAGGTACATTTGGGCAATGACCTATTTTTGTTCATCTGCCATGGGAGAGACATGTGGAAACATTGTGGTTTGATGGATTTGATTAAAAATATGCTAATGAATAAAGAAAATTAAGTGCATCCCTTGGGCTCCTGGCAAGCTGCCAAGACAGACACTGGGACCACCAACAGGGGATCCTTATGTTCCGGCTTTTGCAATCCTTCAGATTCCTACTGCAAAGGACGGTGACCCAGCAGAAATGGGGCTTAAAGTTGAGTGGTTTGCGTGTCCTGCCTCCACTTCTCTCCAAATGCCACAATATTTTAAAATTTATGCCCCAGGTGCTGGAATCAGCAAGCATAAGAACATCTTTGTTTTCATTGAAAAAAGTACTTCTGCCATCATTGTTGAAGAAAGAAAGCTTGCAAACATGAAGCAAGGGTACTCAAAATGCTTGGAAACAAAAAGACTGTAAAAGAGAACTCCAAGTTCATTTTCTAAAGCATCTCATTATTTCTAAACCAAATGCAGTTTTGGAGGCCTGACTTATGGTTTTTCAAGCTCCTGAGGCAAAGCTGCAAATGTGGCCTTTATTCCCACGCAGGAGAAGCTCTGCCTGCCCTCCTCCCTCCATACTGTTCAGGGAAGGAAAGGGAAGAAAAAAGGCAAATCAAAACAACTGAAGCAGGCACAGTGTTACCCTCTGCTCCACAACTATTTAGTGCACTATGTCATCATTCAAGCAGATTTACTTAAGGTACCACATTAGAGAGCTCTAACCTGGCTGCAGAAGTAGGTGAATCACAAATTCTGCTGCTGTTCTTCAGGGAGGAAGCAGCTTTCATTAGCAAAGTCTGAAGCGTCCAGCTCTCCTAGTGCTCATAATCCTGTGAGTAGTTGTTCTTCCCATAGTGTGCTTCATTCTGTCGTCCTGCAGTCTTCAGAGCTGGAACGAGGCAGCCAACCATGGTTGGAGATACAAGTACCTATCACACATTGGCACTGCTCAGCACCTATTTGGGGTGCAATCACCAGGAGGGAAAGGAAAACAAGGGCTCATGTTTTGTTAAGCTGCCTTACCTAAGCAGACCTAGGAAACCTTCTGAACCCCTCAAGAAAGCTACAGAGAAATGAAAACAGTGACCCTCAGTGAAAGAGGTTCTTCCATACCCATGACCAGGGCACAAACTAGAACATTAAACCCAAACATCTAGTCCATCCTGCAGGCATTTTTTCAGCAACCTAATAGGTTTGGTTTTTCACAGCACCAGCTTCCAAGCACGAAACAGTTTTAATTTCTGATTTCTGAAGCCTGTTATTCTGGGAAAGGACACTTCAGTCAGGGAGGCCTGTGTTTGACCAGGACCACCTCTCTGGTTCTCAGCGGCCTTTTAAAAACTGAAGAGCCACATTTCAAGCAGTAAAACTGCAGGGTATCTTGGACAATGTTGCCATGATGGTTTTCATTTAGAAGCAAGGAAGAATCTGGCTATTTTTTCAGATAATTACCCCTTCCCACAGTCCACAGTTGTTTTCCTTGTTTACAGGTATAGAATTGTAATGCCATCATTTTGTGGGGAGAGTAATCATGTTACAGAGCACTCTTACAGACCACAGGTTGAAACTCTCATCCAAACAGCAGGTTCAGTTTGTTGTATGTGTATTCCTTTTTAAAATAAAAACAGAGCACTATTAAACAGTAGGGAGTAAGTTTCCTTGTCTCTCAATGCTACATGTGTGCACAAGTTTGTCCTTGAATTCTGGTATTTGGCCTATGAATCCAATGTAAAGCCTCCGATACCCCAAACGCCAGGCTTTAAAAACAAACTCTATAAACCCTGATTATATCAAAAACATGATTCTGCCTCAAAGCCAAGTGAAAAACTCATTGAAGGAAACTTACTGTAAACTCCGGAGATCAATCAACTCTATCAGAAAGGCAAGCACAGAGCATGTGATCCCAGTCTCACCTCAACTTTCTAGTTCCTACCCCCTTTGGAGTTAGTATACCCCTAGTAGATCCTATTCCCATAACAAACACTGAGTAGTTTGGGGAAAGAAACACCAAGGGCAAAGAAACACCAAGGGCCAAGGAAAAAAAAAAAAAATTAAATAGGATATTCTCTGCCCCACCCCCATATTAAGGCTTTATATTTCAAAGAAAACCCAGCATCTTTAGTCACCCTTAAAAACAAAACATTTAGTGAAGTACTGCACAGTCTCAGGGAACAATAAGTATTCTTTCAGGCATGCAAATCAGTGTTCAGCAAGCAGAACAAACTTACACTTGCAAGGCAAACTGGTTTAATGCCAGAGAAAACGTAAATCCACCATCCTCATGAGAAATTGGGTGTTCTGCTGCACAGAAGAATGTTTAGGCAAGATTTAACATTAGTATTTGCATGCAAAAGGAAAATTTAATTTTAGAACAAAGTCTCATACCGCATGAGAGAATAATACAGCCAAGCAACAAAACCAGAAGAATCTAGCTAGTGTGGATTTTCTACATGTAATTCAGGTGGCAGATAAATAGCAGCAACTTGTCTGCTCGTTCTAGCATGCTGAACAGCCCCTCTCCACGGCAGAGCTTCTAACTCCTAAATCCACAAGATGGAGCCAGCAGTTCTAAGGAAGAAGTGCCTGTACTATCCCAGGAATTGTCGGCACTTAGCTCACAGAACCACACTAAAATGTTCTGGTTGGGGCAGAATACAGACAAACACAAAGGCAGAAACCGAGCTACACACGAGTCATCATCCTCCTGTTTCATCCTGCTGCAACCAAAGGCAAGCCTGTTCCTCCCAAGCATCTGCAGACTATCTGAAGGAAAAGGTACCAATCTGGGCTTTGGGTACAGCTGTGTAACACAGCTGTGCTCAGAACCCTCTCCTGCCTCCTACACGACACTTTCCATGCTACCCTTTCTCTGCCACAGAATATTTTAAAAGTTACTTCACTGGGAAGGAGAGCAACATAAACCACCGTGGCAATCAGAAACACAGGGCAAACACCAGGCAAGCACCATGTAAACAAGATTATGTAAATTGCTGTAGTCCTTGGCCAGAAGTCATCAGCTAGAGAATGTTCCACTTCCAACTTGTACAGCAGCAGTGGCAGAAACTGCTTAAAAGTTTACTGCAAATCCCATTGCCCTGCCACTCCAAATTAAGTGGCATTCGAGAGCAGTGAGTCTGTCCCAAGCCATCCTGCCTCAGAAAGATCGCAGCTTCTCTCCTGCAGTTCATTCACCACAAACCTACACAGAGAATGGAGTCTGGCACACTCAAAAGACTAAGAACTAATTTTTCCACACATTTTTTTTTTCTTCTTATTCTGTTTTTCAAAAGCACAAGACTGTCTGAAGAAAAGACAAAGCAACTCTGTCATTTATATAGTTGATATGAGCTGTCTGATCCAATTAAGTTCTGGAAAATTGACTGTGAATGAACTAAACTACTATGTCAATTCAGTCCTGAAAAACATGCATACCATTCCCAGAAAACCAATGATAAGTGTCTCAGTCACCTCTTTCTCCCTTCCCATAGTCTGCAATATAATCTTGTTACATATTTGACAGAAAGGTTAGTTCCAGACACTGAAAATCAGTGTCTGGCACATTCAAGAATTTGAGGATTAGGCATGCTTTTAGAATGCTGTAAAAATCAATAACAAACAAATATGAAGCTCATTTTTTCTTTTTATTATCAACAGTAATACAAATCAGTTGTATTAGCATGATAATGAAAAGTGACCAGTTTTACAGACATTAAAAATGTTTGTGCAAGTTAGAGACAAAGCTCTGAAGCTATGTAAGGAACAAAATAAGAATTTACATTGTATAGTATGGCATACATAGTTTAGAGGCAGTTTCATTACGTCTTGCAATCACAATCACTTCCTCTACACTAAACCTCTCACTTGGTGTTAGAGATAACACCTTCCACTCCCAAGAGGAACACCTGCCATTCCCATGAAGTGTGGAGACTACGGTGAAAATCATAGCTTTTTTTTTTTTCTTGTTCCTCTTCCCTCCTTCTCCCAACTATAAAGTCAACAGGAGGTGAACACTGCAACATATGCTTATAGCAGTTAAGGAAAACTTCTGTCTACATAAGCTCTGAGCTGAACTGATAACAGTATCCTCTTTTTGAACAAGAATTGATAGACCTGTCAGGTCTAAGAACTGGGTTAATGCTATGGAAAGCTTTAAAAAAAGATCTGGGTGAGCATTTAGTTAGATGCATTTCTCCCCTACACACCTCTTACTACATTCCTGATTTTAGTTTTGTACCTTAGACCTGAAGTATTCTTGAGAATGATATTTAAGCCATGTAGGACTCAACTGGAACTTCAGATGGTTATTAACATCTTACTGAAGTTTAATGCCCAGTACATGTATGCATACATCTTTCTCCTCATCAAGCCAAGTGTTCCCCTAGAAATTGCAGTAGAGGTGTATCAGTCTGTGTAAGAACACATATGGCACAAGTCATTGAAAAAACACTTCATGCTGCATCTGTACTCCCACCTGGAGAGATGCTCCTCTACAAGAGTCAAGTCTGCCTTTGCAGTCCTGGAGTTCAACCTGCTTTTATTCATATAATGACTTAGCCCTTGTTATAACAGGGGCTTGTTTGCTCTGCTCAAAACAGAAGGAAAACTGGAGCACTTGAAGCTAAGCCACATATGGAAGATTGCACGTAGCAGTAAACAGTTCCCTGACTTCGTGTGAAGCCATTGCGCAAGAATAATACTTGAATGCTTAAGTGCAAGTGCATAGTCAAGTCTTGCATGACCTCCAGCTGCAAATGCCCAGTTACCTGCCTACAGCCGTGCTCCAGAATGATTTAAGAGCACATTATACCAACCAAGAGAAGTCTTGGGTTTTAATTACCCAGCATGCAAAGGCTGATAGAATACATCAGCTTCAATTCAGCCTTCAGTCTCCTCAGCTGTGCAGCAGGGCCAGCAGGCAGCCACACCCCCCCTGCTGCCAGTCATCCCTTCTTTGATGTACCTGATCCCCAGTTATTCAAAACTCCACTCACACTGCTCACAGGAGGCTGTGCCATGTTACATTCACTCCACTCAATCCACCTGATGCTGATGTCCAATGAAGCACACCTGGAAGCCATGCAGAACCCCCAAGTCATATTGCCCCTATTCAGAAGAGCATACATTCAGGATCTTCCACCATGAGGTGGAGGCAACAGGATTCCAGTCCAGGGGTCCAGTTTTATTACCTTCCTGGTCAGAAAGCTTGCTGCCCACTGTTCCAAAGTAGGCAAGGTAGCTGCTTTGTTTATTGTGTTTTCAGCTGTAAGTGGCAAGTTAAACTGAGTTTGTCACAAGAACAGAAGAGGAATACTGAAAAGCTGCTTTATTTAGTCTCCAGGCCTACTCTTTCTGGAGAAGATGACAAGAAGAGTACACTGAAGAGATGCAGCATCAAGCCAGGAAGCAGCAAGCACCTTCTTCCAAGTTAAGTCCACCTCAGTGGCGTAGCTTTATCAGTTGGAGAAAAAAAAATAACCTGAGTGAAAACACCACATGGACTGTAAGAACACCAGTGAGAGACTCACTGTTCTGAGAAGAAATTCATCTGTCCTATCAAATACTGTCAGGTACTTTAAGACTAGAGAGATCAAAGGTCAAGGCATGCAAGTCTCTTGAGCCAATACAGCTGAGCTGCTCATTGTGAGCTTTGCTGAATCCATTACTCCTACAGCAAGGACAGTTTATCGAGCTTTGTTAGACACATTTTACAGCCCACCTCAGAGGGGCTTGACCTAGATAAGCTTGTAATGTGAACTCAACTGTTGTTTATCCTTTAGGTTAATTAAGGACTTAACCTTTAAGTCTCAACTAAAGCCAAACCTAACTGAGTTGCCTTCCTCCAGAAGAGGACACTCATTTGCTGTATACACAATATATAGTCAGAAATATTCTTTTATCCATGGAAGTTCAAGAGGAAACCTTGTTAGATGTATTACAGCTCCCAGTGTCCTATTAGGTGCTTAGGCTTTAGACACAGGTGACACAGCTCAAGTGACAAATTCAGTAAGGTTTCCAGCTTCTGCTTCAAAACACTATTGTGTATTACAAAGCCAGCTTCACAATTAATTACACTGTTCACAGAGAAGCATTTCCAGAGCTGGTTAACTGTTCTTTCTGCCCATACAAGGTAAGAGTAACAAAGAAGGATTTTAATTTGACAAGAATGAAGATTACAGCACCTTTTATTTAGTACAGTTTCCCCAATCCAATGAGTTGCCTGACAAGATGAACTAGTTATGGAAGACAATGAGTTTGTGATAAGTTCCTGTGAAACCTGAGGTCAACAGAGGTTCTGATATAGATAACATCTTACTTTTTTCCATGTTCAGAGACTGAATGCACAACAGCAATCTAGTACATGTGAAAAAATATTTTTCAACCTCTTTCAAATTACAACACTAAATACTGAACAGTATTCACTACTCCATCTCAGGAAGAAACACCACTAGTTAATTTAGTGCTGCAGTGAGCTTCATTGAACAACCATTTAGATTACTTTCACCAATCAACTGTGTTTTAAGCATCCAGGTACCAGCAAGATACAGCTCAAGTTTCTCTACTCCTTGGAGGCAGAAGATAGCCATAATTCATTGAGAAACTCCACAACCAGAAGAGAGTTCTTTTCCACAGAAGTGGCAGAAGTGATTTTTGGCAACTGCACTTAATTTCAACTGCATCAGAAAATTAATTTCATTCAGCTGAAAAAAGAACCTAAATACTGACTTTTCCACTTCTAGACTGTTTTTGTTGAACAGACACGACCACCACTACATGACTGACAGCAAAACTCATCATGTGCCAGGTTGCTGTGCATCAGAAACAGTACATATAAAATTAACGGTGAGTAATAATGTGGCAACTGCTTAACTTCATTTGCTTTTTGACACCATACAGCTCACTAGCCAGCTAATCATTGAGAGGTAGCATATATGCCTTACCTAATCCAGGTCATGATTGTGTGATGGGACCTACCCTCATTCCACATTTTCATCTTCAGCAAGACAGGAGACAGATGCAGATGTTCTCACTTTCCAACATTATCATCACAAGTGTTCCAATATAAACATAACTGATTAAATCAACACCTATTTCCATTATTCCAGTACAGGGGAAGGAAGGATGATAGATGGAGAGTGTAATTGAGTTGAGACACAATACATGGAAGAAACCCAGGACAGCATTTCAGGGAGATGGTGATAATACTATTCCTTTTGAAGAAAGGCTTACAGTCATTTTCTCACCCCATACCACTAATTTAAGGATGAGAAGACAGACCCCAGCAGGGAATGCATCTAGCCTGTATTTAAATATCAATTTTTGCATTATCTAATATGTCTGAATTGAGTCCATAGGCTTGATTCATGAATGCTGTATTGACTAAACAGAACACAGAAGAAAGTTTGAGTTGACTCTCAACTGTCAGTTGCTATTTCTTACAAGGAGTGTGGGGAGGACGTCAGCAGATTTCAGTGTAAGAAATATCAGTGACAACTAAGAGAAGATGAAGACTCAAACCCTTTACTAGGTGTCATGTAGCCTTTCTGCAGTTTGCACCATCAAGGAGGGCAGCAACAGCAGGAAAAAGTGTTTGAACCTGAACAGCTGTGCTTGTTAAGGCCAATAAAGGTTCAAGAGAAACATAGAGAAACATTAGAAGGAAGTTAATACAAAAGTATATTGTGTAACCAAGCAGAAGGATTGTAGTTCTGAAACTATTTCTAGTTTTGAAAGTTGGAAGATGGAGCCCATTTCAGTTTAAGGAGGCAAAGGTTTTGTTGGATACCAGAAATGGTTGCAAAGTTGTTTTCACATTTTGAAGGTGTGATATGCAAAGCAAAAGATAAGGGAGTCAATACAGACTTCCTTTCATGAATCCAGCCCTATATCCTTAGTGGTATTTTATCCATGCCACCTGTAGATAGATATTTACAGTTCCAAAGCATCACAGTAAGCAACATCTTTCTTTAAAGCTTTTCTTGTTCTTGCCACTTTTCTTGCCATTCTTGTCTTTGTTTTCTGACATTTTCTTTGCTCTTATTTCTCTCATTAAATCAAAGAATACCTAGGAGGGAAAAAATAAAGGTTAAACAAGATCAGCCACCAGAAAGCAGATAAAAACTACTGTATTCAGCAGCAAATAAAGATGTAGAACCACACTGCACTCAACACAGCAGAAATCAGTCTAGACAAAGTTTCCAGTGAAAAACTCAAAAGCAGAATTATGTAGTGTCAAGCAGTGACAAAAAGCTGAAGGATCTTACCTGGCTATCATAAAAATTCAACAGCCCTGTTTTAAGAGCTTTTTATTGAATACCATTATTGCACTAAAGCAGCTTCAGAGCTCATGAGAACATTTGTCTGTACCTAGCAAACATTTCCACTGCTGTTAACTATGGAAAGCAGTTAGTCCAGTCCTTTCCACGTAGTTGCTACTCTGCTTGGTCTATAATTACAAATATGCAGCATTCAAGTGACAGGGCACAAAAAATTCTCAAAACTATGTTATAAGAAAAATTCAGAGAAATTCCTTTCCATGTGTCTCTATTTTTTTCACCCAAAATTTAGGCAAACCCCTATATTTCTGATGTCTAGGTATATACCACTTAATATGCAAGAGCTGTTTTGCTGTACAGTTATTTGGTACTTATTTTTAGGATTATTTTAAAATATTTTTATTTTATTATTTGAAATTATTTTTAGGATTACAGAACAAGAGTTTAGCATCACTCTGTAGAATAGAGTGTGCTTCTTTCCAAACGTGGAACTCTCAGGCCTTTGGTACTTGGAAACATGACCATGCTACTGATAAAAAGTAGATTAGTTTATAACTCAAAACTCTCTTAAGCTTTTTTTTTATTCTGCCACAGTATTAACACACAATCACCACAAAGAGAAATATCTTGTCATACAATGCACCAAACAGTGCTTATACAGAGGATAACCAGTATGCCACATGAGCTAGCCAGTGAAAACCTGTAACAGCAAATCTAGATCACCATGCTAGTACACTCCAGACACACAGCTCCACTGCTGTTAGTCCCAACTGAGCAGAAAACTACTCCAAATATAAAACAGGCTAGCCACTCATTAGTAATATAAGATGCTTATAGGAAAAAGCAAGTTTTAATATTCATGTTTCACTACATCACCCAGTTTATGTAACTGATGTGACTTTCTAGTAACATTCTGCAGGTCAGAATGGTTCTTTACCAAACTGAAATTATGCCACATCCTTTAAACCAAAAGGTCTCAATTCAAGACCTTCATATACTGTAGTTTTAATGAGAGAAAGAGCTCCTGCCAGTAACTCGTGCACCAACAGCATTTCCACCAGTGAACTAATACAGAAGAACAGGAAGCTGTCAAGAAGAACTTAAAAGTACAGCTAGTTGCGAGTATTCTTTATCTAATGAGAAAACTGCTTAAAATTTGTAATCTTTAAACAGATGCACATTAGTAAAATACAACTGCAGCCCTTAGGGTGCAAACATTAATTTCAGATCATCTTCTGTGAATTGATAAAGTAAAAAGGCACCCTTTTCTTCAAGAAGTCCTCACTACAAACAAAATAAAGGGGATGATTGAAATGGATTTGTCCTCTATACAGGACAAATACTTCATAATCATAATTCATTTCTCTTCTAGAAATATTTATGCAAGAAACCAGCAGCAGAGTAACGTAACTGTCCTTTACCACCAAGGACAAGTCAAAACAGGACAGGGACACAGGAAAAAAACTTTTTCTCACAAGTAAGTAGTCTTGGCAGAAAAACAAGAATAAAATTTTAAAGAGTAACCACACTACATGTAGCTTTATAGGGAAGGGGGAACAATTTCTAAGTGTTGATAGTGTGTTATTTATTGGTGTTATAAGAAGGACGTATCCTGCAAACATAATAACATATTTAGGGAATCCTTAGACAAGACAATAGCATTAAGTTGTTCCACATCTCAGGTTCCTCTAAGATAGGTATGTACTTAAGTGCACACATCCTAGTAGTAAGTTCATTGGGTTTGGGTTTTTTTTTTAATAAACTAGGCTTTCAGAAGCCAAACTGTGAACATGCTTTTGTCCCAGCAAGAGTCAGCTACTAAACAAGTAGCAATGATCCAGTTGAGCATATGTCATTTATCTTACCTTATCTACATTTGCTCTAGTTTTGGCAGAGGTTTCTACATACTGCACCCCCCATTCTTCTGCCTTACTTCGAGCCTCTTCTACAGGCACTTGTCTGCGCTCCTCCAGGTCAGATTTGTTTCCCACTACCAGTAAAGGGATTTTATCCTCTTCAGCCTTCACACGCAGGATCTGTTCCCTAATGCATTAGGTATTCAAAATAAAAATATCTATGTTAGTAGCAGCAACAAAACTCCCCCAGTTCTGTGGAGTGGATCAAGTGGTCTGCACATTATTAGTGTTTACAACTGGGTATTTCCCAACAGTTAGACACACACACTTTAAAATTATTCCAAGATTAGCATAGTACTGCTATGGGCTTTACTCTGTTGAAAGCTTCACGCTTTCATGAAGGCAGTTTTGCCATTTAGTTAATGAGTAATCAGGCTTTAGAAAAGAAGAAAAGTATGGCAGAAGAGCAACTGGCAGCAGGTGTTCACGTTTGAATGAGGAAAAGAGTACAAGTGCCATGTTTGCCAAGATCCACCTTGGCATTCAGTCACCATCTTTAATTCACAGTCTGCATCTCATCTCAATATAGGTCTAGGCAACATCAAGTCTTTGCCAAGACAGTAGGCTGCAAACAGCCCGAGTAGCTGGCAGAGATCATTCCTAATGGCTACTTAAACTTTACCCAAAGGAGAGAGTTACTACACAATTCTGAACTAAAATGCTAGCTACCTTCCTCCTTCAAAGACTCCAAGAAGATATTCAAACTGTCAGCATTAACCTGTCATGCTAAGGGGATGCACACGTGTCCAGGAAAGGAGGGAGTGATGTTGCATACCAGTCTCAGTCTGTTACTAGGGTAAAAACAAGTTGAAACCAGACTGACACATGCTGCCGTCCATCTAGGATGCTGGAAGAACTCTACCACTCAACTATTTTTAGATTGCTTCATTTTCTTATGAAGAAGAGCTAAAGGAGGCATGAGCAAAGTGCTACACCCTCTCATCTCACTGAGCTACCACACTACTTCAGACACCTCCATTTTCCATCTACATAATAACAATGTATGGAGAGTACATGAGACTCTAAAGTAGCATTAACACTGAAGCAGACAATCTGCTGTTGCATTTATCTGCACCTACACACATTTTCAGATTACAGAGGCACTGAAAGCAAACACTGAATGCATAGCATCAGCAGGACAGCTAGGGTTTAAATACAAGCCTATAGTTTGTTCAGTATTCAACTTTTTCATAGCATTAGAATTCTGGAACCTAAAGGATCAATAATACCAATCTGCAGTTTGGCCTGGGACGCTGGTGACTTATACTACCCATTCCACACTCCTTTCTGGACCAAGTGCTGGATCTTGCATGTCAGCCTAAATATCCAGTTTAACTAATTCCACTATTTGTTCTACTTCTGAACCATTGAAATGTAGGAGATTCTGCATCACAAAGCTCTTAGGCCCTTCCTGCCCATCTTCAGGGCTAGCATTGTTTTTCATTGTTTCGCTGTGCTGGAATCTTGAACCAACACACCATTAACCTAGTTACAGAAGTCTGACAAAAAAAAAAAAAAAACTGCCAAGATAAATACTCCTACTCTTTTTCATTCAAAGCCTTAAACCTTGGGTTTAACATTATATTTCACTTAGGCACATAAGCCAAAACCAAGTGCTTCCACCAGTCTTATTTTCTTTGTGTTCTTTGAGTGTTACATGACCTTTTCCTCCATATTACATTAGGAAGAGTCCTCAGTTTTGCAGTCCTGTAACAGTGGAACTTTCAGAGCTCCAGTTAGAGCAAAATGAGGTCTGCTTGTGTGTCTCATGACTGTCAGCCTTCTGAAGCAGAACAAAGTCACAGAAGTATGATGTGACAAAGGAACGGTATTTTTATATCTTGTAAAAGATTTTGTGGTCTTCCACTACTGTTGAAACAGTATGATATGTTAAGAACCTGGACCAAAGTTCTGGAGTGCAAGGGGAGTTTTCCTTAGCTTCAAGAAAAACCTAGAAATAAGTGTCCTCAGCTACAGCATTTCCATTACCAGCTAGTATCTGTTAACCTTGTACCACTGAAGCAAAGGGAACATAAGGCAGACTGATAAAAAGCTTTTATTCTGACAAGCATAAGGAACTCTTAAATTTTCCCTATGCTTTGGGAAGTTTTTCTTTAAGTTACACAGCTGTTCCAGGCAACCTCCAGTTTACCTTCTACTGAGGCAACAGGTATTATCAAAAAGAGTTAGAACACTTGCCCTGAAGAAATGTGGCTACATGGATTCTAAAACCAGAACAGTGCTTTAAATCCTTTTCTACTTACCCCACACACTACACAAGCAGTTTCTGTGGTCAATCTGGTGCCAATTTTTTCATCAGAACTGCTAATCCCAAGAAGAAAAATGGAAGTGCTTACTACTACTCTATGTCTTTCTAGGAATGCGTCTGCCTACAATAGCAATGCTTGGCTGCCAACCCTTGTTTGGCACCAATCCATACCTGAGAGTGGAGGCTAATCCTTCCCTTCCTTAGAGCACCTGCTTCTAGCAGTAAGCAATACTGTGTCTGAAACCTAGCCAAAAGACAGACTTAATTCCAGAAGTACTGTTCTAAGATAATTAAACTTCACATCCATGAAGACTGAAAATTGGCTGGAATATGCCTGTTTTAAGAGTCCAAGAATCTGTTACTTGCCTGAAGTTGCTGCTGGCATAACGTACTTGTAAGTTGCAGGCACAAAGACAACTGAAGCCAGAGGCTGAATATGGTGGTTTAGGTTATCAGTTACTGAGAGCAAAATGGTCAGGTGTCACTTTTATTGATCAAGTGGTAACAGACAAAGAATAAAGAGCTGTAGCTTTTAGGCAGAGTTGTCAGAGCAACATAGGAACTTGGATGGATAAACTCCCCCTGCCTAGGAGAGAAACTCACCGAAACTCCGCTGTTGCTGTGAAGGATTCGTGCTCTGTTATTGAAAAGACAAGAAGAAACCCTTCCCCACTGCGGAAATAGTTATCTCTGATAGCTGCATAATCCTCCTGTCCTGCTGTGTCCAGAATGTCTATCTGAACTTCTTCACCATCCAGAACTACTTTTTTTCTGTAGCTGTCAGCCTTGGTAGGTTCATAGTCTTCTACAAACTGACAAGAAAGGGATTAGTGTTTAGAATTACTGTCAAACAGTCTCAGTATTTGTCCATCTTCCTTCTTTCACTTCAGTGACATTTAAATTCCCCAAAACCTTCTCATAATTCAGTCAGCTACGAAGTTCCACCACATTTTTTTTTTCAGTTTTACTATTAAAAGCAAATTATTTAAGCTCTTGATACATCAAAAAGCCGATTTGCCTAGTCAAACTTTGCTACACAAAACAATGTTCAGCAACTTCAGTTGCTGAATAATTTAAAAACAGAGTTGCAATATAAGTTACCAGCAATCTGCTGGCATTATCTAGATCTCCCACTTTAAGAAAATGCTTTTGAATATACTTCAGGATCAGGTATGTGAACTTTTAACAGGTGTAGATGAGAGCATGCAGCTGCTGAATATGAAAGCCTGCTCAATAATTACACAGGCACATACTTTAGGCCAGTCAATATTGATCAGATCCACAAAGCCACTACCAGTTCAACTTAGTTCAACAGCACTCATGCAGAAGAGGAGAGGTAAAGAGCCTCTCAGCCTCAGAACAGAACAATTAAGCCAAATTAAGCTGGCTGGCTTTCATTAATGACTAGATCACCTGTTCAGATACTTACACTACTACAGTATGTACAGACACCCTATATATAAATGCTAACTTTTGAATTACAGGATCATGTATTCCTCCACATACTAGAGTGGGCTGCCTAATCTAGCTTCCTGTATAGCAGTAAGGAAGAATTCATCCTATGAACATGCCTACTTCATGGCTCAGAATGAGCTACAATGTTTACTTCTGACTTCAGCCATAACTGACCTAAATTACAAAATTAAAGTTCAACCCCAAGTAGTAACAGCTTCTGTACTCAATCATCTGTACATTATGCATGACTTCTGAAGACTCTTCTTTCATAAAAAAACATAAATTTTGTCACCTTTAGACAGAGATGTTCCCAGAGGGCATATCTCCCAGCTTTCTACACCCTACTCCTGCCAGCTGGGTCATCACATCTTTTGCTCATCACATTTAGTTCCCCGTCCCACAAAAAAAAAAAAAAAAAAAATCTTAGCAAGTAGGAATTTGTGCTTTCGAGAAGCTGAACCGAAGTTACTTACCTCATCATACATAAACTGAAGTGTGAGTGCAGATTTGCCCACACCTCCACTGCCAACCATAATTACTTTATGGAGAGCCAAGGAACTCTGGTTCTTGCTCTTGCTGGCAGCCATTGTCCTGCTTGCCAAAGACGAAGTGCCAGGCAACCAGTTAGATCTGCAGAGAGAAGCAGCACAGTCACCCATCCATGACATCAGGGTAGCATGCAGGTAAAGTGCCTCACAAGTGCTGAAAGACCAGATTAAAACCCTGCCCTGCAAGCCTAAAGAATGGGCCACTCCAATGCACTGGCATGCAAACCATGCCTAAAGTATGAGTAGGACAAGGTATTAAAACAAATACCTTCTATTTGTGACAACTGTATGATTAATAAAAGTGCCAAAGGTTTCTAACAAGCTACTCTTATTTGTAAAGCCAGCCTACAAGACAGTAGTCTATCTAGAGCAGTTTCTAAAGAAAAACCCACTCTTTCTCAAATGACATGAAATTAAGTGGTTTTTATGGTTCTTGTTAAAGGCATTACACCTTTCTAAAATATTTCTTTAATGTTGATACAGCTATACCTTAGATCTGCTCATAGGCAGGAATCTGGCTTTTGATCTTCTCCCTATGTAGGCTAAGAAAACAGCAGAGATACACAGTAAATTGGCAGGAACAAGTTGCAAAAGCTTCTAGCATAAAGTCTTATGACATGGCATTAGCATTTATTTTACACTCTTCCTGCCTTTTGATGCTACAAATATAATTTGCTTAGAAAAAAAAAAATCCTGCTTTACTGCAAGAAAAAAATCTCAGTTCCTATTCTTCTCCTGATGTTGCTAAGCCATAAAGGAGTAAGCTTCAATAAACAAGCCTAGCTAACAAGCCTCTGTTTGTGTGTTATGCAAGCCTAGTAATTAAATGCTGGAGGCTCCTTAAAAATAATACTGCCTCTTTTTTTGGTTGGTTGGGTTTTTTTAAGAGTAGCTGGACACAATAGTTGTACCAGAAGCACGAGCAGCAGCTGCCACACTGATTAACACAGAGCAGCATCTCTAAGGATAGCACCGAAGATAAAAGCAGAAATAAATGAAACAAAGATGTGTCATCAATCTGGATTCCCACATAGAGAAAAAACCAAATATGAATATTTCAAATACATGATGTGGACATGGGAGATGGCAGGATAGAGACTCCTGTGTCCTCAGAGCACCACAAAGGACCCCAGCTGCTCATGCCCTGGCAGAGAGCTGTAACGAGACCAGCAGACTTCCAGAAAACACTGCTAAGAGGAAGGGGCTGTACCAGCCTTGATTTATAGCAGCACACTTTATTCCAGAAGCACAGAATGCAATGGACCTTCCAGGAGTCTCAAATTTACCTGGACACAATTACTCCAGAAAAACACTGAAACTGCCACATCATCATGTGCTACTGTATGGAAACACAAGGCCAACAGTAGAAGTTACTGAGCAGTATATTGGAAAAGCTTCAGGACAACCAAACAAAACCTAAACAAAACAAAATTAACAAAAGACTAAGAGATCATCAGCCTACAAACACGCCCTAGGATTATTTAGCTTGGAAAGGGACCTCTGGATACTGTCCAGTCCAAAACTCTCCCTGAAAGCAGTTTGCTCCAAGTGATCCAGTTTACGTGCTCTGCCTTCTGAGACTAACAATTCCATGACCAGTCTGGACAGCTGCCCTTGGAGTTCACTGAGAGTGACTATCTTTTTCCCCTTGTCATGACTTGATGTCCTGAAAAGCAACAAATCAAACTAAGTTCTCACTGACTCATGCAAGAACAAACATGTCAACTATCAAGAAGTGCCCTCAGGACAGCATTTTCAAACATCTGAGCGGCAGTATTTTTCCATGCAGAGTTTTTTACTCACACCTGTTTGCCACATACATTTACTACAGCAATGCAAATTAATCATCTTTAAGTGCTCATTCTGGGATAAACACTGGTAAGTGAAGACAGATATTTTCCTCTGGTAATCTTCTCTATTATGTTATACATCAGCTCCCTCATCCAGGACACTCCTTAGCACAGAAATGGGGCGTGACAATTCCTACTTCTCCATAGGTTCTCCCTGTACAGCACAAACACACATTTGTTGGCGACAATGAATTCAGCCATTGCCACAGACACTGATTTTTAACTCTCAGTCACCAGAAGAAGGGAACATTTCCCTGACAAGGGAATGGGAAAAAACACAACAGGTAGCATCTGAACTCGAGAAGTTGTTGCTTTGCCTGTTGCCCACGTGGTCTACAGATGGTAAACTAGAATTCAACTTACTTGGACATGAACACCCAAGAAACAAGAGCTATAGACTGGCCACACAATGAGATAGTTCAGGGACTTTAAGTGTTTTACAAATAACACAGCCTGCTCTTAAATTGTAGAGAACACTGTTTTGCCCTGTTCAAGAGGAGTCTGGCTTTCATAGTAGTAGATAAGCTGCTTTCTGGAGTGTGACCCTTAGCTACTTTCCAGTATAATTGTGACTGGTTTTAACTTGTGAGTATTCTTTTCTCAGATGTCCTAACATTATTGTAACTGTTGTGTTATATTTGTTATAACAAAAAGTTTTCAAATTAGACATTTTTCTGGCACCACAAACTTAGCAATATGTAATAGGCAGCAGCACTAAGTCCACTGTGCTATGCAAGAAAGGCATAATTTACAAATAGCCAAGAGAAAAGACTTCTCTGTCCTGTCAGTACAAATACCACATCTTTACATGGTCATGGTAAATGAATTGGTGTCTTTTAGGAAAAATACCAACAAGCTTGATTCAGTTCATCATAAAGGTAAGTGGAAAAAATATTTAAATCCTTTCTTCTGTATTCCACCCCAACAACAGTCTGTAGAAACTGCAAGGTCAGCCTTACAGTATTATCTGATTCATAATCAAAATATAGTATTAAACAAAACCCACCCAATAGCATAAAAATTTGCAGTTTGACTGCATCTGAAGTTCTTCATGGCCTAGTAACTTGATCTTCCCTGCAGAGCTGTTCCAAGTGCCATTTGAATATTTCAGAAGATCAGGACTACATGAACCCTGTGAATGCAGCAGTATGCTTACAACACAGACCCTGTGCAGTGTGCACTCAGGGAGGTCCCAGAAGCTTCACACAAAGCAGCTCTTTGGTGGCACCAGAAGGAACGTGGCCCCCTCCAGCCCAGAACAGCCAGGCAGTGCAGAGGCAGGAACAGAGAACAAGGCAAGGCTGAAGCAGTGTGACACAAGATTAAAACAGTCAGTATCAGTGCAGAAGTACCAGTGCTTACAGAACAACAGGCTAACTGGTTCAGAAAGGGGCATGGGGAGATTATACTAGGAATATTCTAATAAAACAACAAAAGAAAGCATTGGAGCCAACTGTTTGTTTATTTTTATCTCCACCTCTGCAGCCCAAGAAACAGTTTACACAACATGGTTCAAAGCTCACATGTAACAGTTCCTTGAGGTTAAAAAAAGTAAAAAAAAAAAAAATTAAAAAAAAATCTGTTAAGACAAGTGGAAGCTCTCTCCACTGTTATCTATGAGTAGGCAGGGATGAATTTTCTTCTTATTCTGTACATTAAGCATTCTTAAGGCAGTCAAGACACTGATATTAACTCATCTGTTCAGAGAAAAACAAGCCTTGGGAAATCCAACCACTTCTCAAAAAAGGAGCAGTGTCTGAAGATCTTGTGACAACTGCAGTTGTTTTAAAGCATTGCTCAGGTCCCTTCAGTTTAAGGGGCACAGATTTAAGGCAAAGGGTCTTACTGCATCTGCTGAAGAGCTCACTCTGAGTAGGTGTCCAGACAAGACACCTAACGCTGTGGTAAGATGTTTGCTCTGCTCTATTGCTCTTTACTTGTTGTTTGGGCAGTTTACTTTCCAGCAAGATTCACCCTCCTCTGACAGGACAACAAGCAATCCATTGGGCAGTCAGTCACTCTATTTAATTTCCATCTGTCATTTTACCCTCAGGTTTAATGACATCATGTTGAACTTCATATGCTAAGTGTCATAAGCTGTAAAAAACAAACAAACCAACCCCACACCCCAAACCCTCTGAAAGTTTATTTGGGGGAATGAGGTAGGGGACGTGGTTTCTTCTGGTTACCATTCATCCAGCTTTGAAATAAACTGTTAGAGAGACCCCATGTCAGAGAATAAACTTTTTCTAGCAGTCTTTCTTCTTTAAGAAAATAGAAGTAATTACCTGTTTCATCTGTTTTAAAAGATAAGGATTAAGCCACTGACTTGATAACGCTGCCTTTATTCTATAACAGGTAACACACAGCCTTATGCACAATAGGAGCTTTGTGATGCTGGTGAAAGATGCTCTTCACATTAAGAAAGGAAGGTTACACCAACCACAGGCTGCCCACATGAAGCACAGAATCTACAATTCAAACCAGAGGAGTTATTAATCAGCTGTTTTGATCTAGACTTCTGAAGATCTCTGCTTGGCCACAGGACTAGTAAAACCATACCACCTTCAAAGTAAGGTATCTAACTCTAAACTCACCAGCTATTTCAGTCTTCCCTTCTCTCATCTGTTTAGATTACAATTTCTGCAGGTTAACTAAAGCCCCCTGCACAATATTGTGACATTCTTGGCTGGTCCCTTGAAATTGAGCACTTCAAGGCAATTGTTTATAAACAGCTTAGTAAACTGCTTTTTCTCCACCCTCTCCTCAACCTAAACAGTAAAACTGCTCAGAACACAGTTTACAAACAGGACCTGTTTACCTAATACCAAGATTCAAAGACTCTGAGTAAATAACTATACTCATTTCAAACCAGACCACACTTTCACATTCCTGTTTATTTCACGTGCATTAAGACACCACAGCTGCAGAACACTTAAAGGAAAAAGCTCTTGTCACTTCACAAGAAAGAATCTGCTACAGTTCACCCAAGTACATAAAAAAAAAAAAAGCTTCACTAAGTCTACCTGTTTTCCAGTAAATATTCTGCTGCTGTAATAAAAGAATCTGAGAGACTCCAAAGGCTTTAATTGGAATTGTTTCCATTCAGTTTGAGATTTAAAACTGAAATAAAGCTCTAAGCTCAAAACTGCTGAGATCAGCCCTTGTTCTCTTGCTGTGCAGCTGATATCTTTGGACATTTCTTTTCATTGCTATCCTGCCACTGAAAGCAGCCATTCTTTGGATTTTAAAACAGGATTCTAGAAACCCTTACCCCAATAGCTTGACAGAGGAGCTTTGTTAAACCCTTCAGATATCTACTTTTAAAGAAAAATCTGGGTATTCAACCTATTATAAAGACTTAAATATGATGTCATCAAAAGCAAGCACAGAAAGAACAAGGTTTTGCAACAGTATTTTAGTGATCCTCATTTATCAGAATATGAATTAGAGGCTTTGAAGTGTTTGGTTCTGTGATATGCCCACAAGAATGCAGACACAGAAATTCCCTGGATCACAAAACTAATTAACAATCTCACTGAGCTATGAACTGTAAGAGCTCCTCAGCCATTCTGAGGTTACCCAGAAAATACTGAAGTACTGAAATTCCATTAGCTTTCAATGGACTGTAAATGCTCCAACTGGCAATTCAACTAAAAAAAAAACCATTTGAGATTAAGTGGCATATTTAATGCCATGCAAAATTTCAGGATATAGGGGCTGAAAAATTACAAATGCTACTCTGTCCTTTTTTGCTGTGCTAATATCTTACCTCTTGGCATATATCCAGTTAATGGTTTCCAAGCTAAACAGACATCATGATGTGTTTGGTAGAAATTCCTGTTTGGGATATCCTCAAATCCTTCCCCATGCAATGCTGGATGTCTCTACCTTCTCAGTTGTGCTTATAGGTTTTTCTGGGCCATGTTTAATTGGATCAAGGAATTCGTTCAGCTTGAGATACCTCGCAGAGCAATCATTCTCTCATATCTCACATTCACCAACCCCATTTATATCACCCAATGCTGCCATCACCATCCCCTGTCACTCAGTCCCCTCCTCCTTGCCCCTGGCTGTTCCAGCCCATCTCCTCCTGCAGCAGAGTCACTCAGCACAGCCCACTGGGCCTGCCAATCATATCTGCAGGGCCACAAACGCCTCAGTGCTGATGTGAAGGCAGAAAAACAGTTTGTCCAACTAAGGCCAAAGCAAGTTGGAACCACAGCAGCCAAGCAGTTACTTATATTACAGGAGAAACAGGGACAGTTCCCTGACCCTGTGCACAATTCACTCCTTAGACAAGGGACAGACACCACCATGCTGTAGTGACTGGGCTGAGCACTGGAGAGAAATCCAAGCCTCAGATTTTCTTTTGGTAATCAGGCATTTTCTCTCCCTAAGAGCTACTAGTAGACTTGCAGTTGCCAGGATAAGGGCACTGGACAGGAAACTCGAAACAGATTTTGAAAACTTAATACTTTATAATATCAGAATGAAAAGTAAGAATTTAAGGAAGGAACTACTTGACTGTGTACACATGAAGGGATCTAACCTCTTTATATAGGTTACATTCTTGTTCAAAGGGGCAACAACCATATCCCTAAATGATACAGGAAAAAACCACAGAATAAATACATTTACTTGATACACTGAAAGTTACATTACACCAGTTTCAGTCAATTATTATCAGTTACTAATCCTGCCTAAACCCCCCAGAATTGTGTGTACACTTACGGACATTGGCTGTCACAAACATGCTCTGTCAGGAGCTACATATACACTGCTAGCTAACAGACACACAAAGCAAGACCAGGACTAGCAAGTTCACAGTGCTATTACAGCAGGAAAGGTTAAACCAGAACCTGAAGCCAGATCATTATGATTCTCCCTCTCCTACAAGGCTGGAGAAATGATAGGCAGAGATTGAAGAAACAATTCAGAATTGTTCTTCATCAAATGAATCAGATTGGAGTATTAGCTTCCATAATAAGACTGCAGATTGTGAGATGAACTTGTACTGCAGGAGAGTCCCTAAGACTAGCTCATCTGGAAAATATCACGGGGAGTATAAACCCAGCATTTTTAATATAGTTGTGATCAGGAGTTCTCTCTGCATGCATGAAGAGGACACAGATATCACACTAAAATATTCTAACAGTATCAAGGCATCAGACATCCAACCACTGGATACCAGCCAATTAGGATTAAGAATCCCTGCTAGTGACCCTGGTCTCCATATCATATCTTACTTTTCACTATTCCACACTTTTTCATGCAAAGCCGTCTCCAGCTCTTCATTTAGACTAAAAAAGTTTAATAAAATCAAGTGATTTTGAAAAGAGTGGACTTAGTATACAAAATATTTTTTTGCACCTACAGTTATGTAGAACAAGAAGAACAAGAGACTCCCAGGTGCATTGCTGCTTTAACTGATCATTGTCCTTGCAACCTATAAAGTCTAGCACACTGCTTTTCCCAACAGGTTACAGCTAGACTTGGATAATTCCATCTTTTAAGGCTCTGTTCAGATCTGGACCACCACAACAGTGATCCAGTTTAAGTACAAAATACCTGTATATACTCACATTCCCCACAATCCCCTCCACCCTGGCCAAGCACAGCCCAACTATTCTTTTAAGTTTTCAGAGATGAATCAGTGCAGCTTGGAAAGCAAATCTGACGACGTTTAATTTACTTCTACTTAATAGACGAAATTCTTAAATATATGCCCTCTCCCATCATTCAGTACAGGATCATTCTAGATTACTCATTACAAACAGACAGACATTTCTCTACACATCAGCAGTAATCTCAAACCAATCATCTTGCTAATAATAATCTTGATGTCTAAGGAAAAGTGGAACTAAATCCTGTCCAAGTCTGTAGCAAGGTTACAATCTTCAAAGATTTAGTGAAAGGAAAGAATCAGTCTGATCAGTTGCTCAGAAGAGCAACACTTTAAAGCAACCCTTTAAAACTCAGATGTTATGCTGAAGTGAAATATAAGCAAATATATATCCCTAAGGAACTTAAATATCTGAATTTGTTTGGTATGGGGTTTTTTGAGGGGATTTTTTTTGTGTTGTTTGCTTGGTTTGGGCTGGTTGTTTATTTTTAGAATTCCACCAGAGTGAAAGAAAAATAGCCAAGTAACTTGTTTCTGGGCAGTAGCTCAGAGAAGAAAAAGGACTTCCCTTAAATAGTGTTTTTAAGGTATTGAGCTCACCCTCCACCCGCCCCCTGGAAAAAATCACATACATCTATATTTAAGTAAATAAGGTTTCATTGTTGTGGTATAAAGCTAATGCTCTTAAAAGCCAGGTATCAACAGAATCAAGAGATTGTCATTGCAGTAGACAGTACAGTTATAATAACTGCCTCACTGTTGCACAGAAAGTATGCAAGCATCAAAGTTACAGAGAGTTTAATGGGGGAAAAAGTAAGAAACCACTCTCCACATTATTTTCCATATTACTCAGTAGAGAGCAACTAGTAGAGCATATGTAGCACCAGACAGAATAGACTCTTTATTTCAGCAAGAGAGTGTTACCTGGAGTGAAAGTCCTCAGACAGTAGTGCCATTACAGCTAAAACCACTCCTTCTGTAGGGAGATATCTAGCCAGACTAGATATCTAGAAAGCCTCCAAGTCTAATATTAAACATCTAGAAGATATATTACACACAGACTATAGCAGAGAGGGATCTAGCACATTGCTCTTACCCTGCAAGATCTCGCTAGAAAACCTGATAGAAATCTTTACAAGTACAAAGACTGAGTTACTACCAGTTACTACCAGCATTACTATGCTAAGAGTTTGTCACTGTGGAGATAACAGCCTTAGTTGCCTAATTACTTAGGGTAAATTATGACACCACTGTTCACTCTAGTTAATTTGGCTCATACCAGAAAAGTGACACACAGGCAACAGAGGCTGTCCAACAGCCTCACTCCCACTGACTTGCAAAGTGTATTTCAACTATACTTCCTTTGAAAGCTCACCCATGCAGAAACATGTCCATCTTTGATACACAGCATGCACAAAGTCCACAAACCCACTAAGAGACAGTGGTGACATGCTTCAGATAGCTAGTATCATATCAATTTTTAACTGGATCTCTGGGAGCCTAACAAATACGACACCCAAGTCAAACAGATCACACAATCAGTGTCTTAAGTGGCACACTAGAACTCAAAATAACCCAAATCTTACCTCAGTACCAGGTTACAACACAGTTGCTTCAGTGAAAAAGCTGCACCTATATAATCCACAATAACGTTATCACTACCACTGATTCCACAAACTCCAACAATTGCAATACGACCAAGAAGTATGCTACAGAATAGCAGGAGCTCTCACTACTGTCACCCAGCCCTGGGCTGTCAGACCCAGCCCACTGGTCTCACAAACATGGCACCAGACACTGCAGACAGGCCACAAGCTGCTACTGTTGCTCCCCCAAAGGATGTATCTCACTAGATCCTGCTTCCCTAGTGAACTGATGTGGGAACTGGATTATTACACCAGTACTGGGGGCTTATGCAATTTCAGTATCCCTATAGTTAAGATGACTAAAGAGCTGTAGAGAGCTTTACTTATGGGGGAAGTGCTATCCTTGGTCTCCCCCATGGAGTGCTGTGCCTACCACTATAAAAGCATTTACAGCCAAATGTGTGCTCTCCAACACAGCCTCCAGAGTGCTGTAGAATGAAGAGTGGCACAATATAACGTGCTCGGTACCTCTGAGTTTGGGTGGCAGACTATTAACTCAGAACCACTTGACTTCAGCACAGAAAATTAGGACACATTTAGTTCAGGACACTTCCCTTTATGACCTAGCAAATGACAGGTCACATGAACATACAGAACTAGTGCAGAATACAAACTGCGCATTTATTCTGGTGTGCTTCTGGAGACATTTCCTATCTCTGCAGAGCACTTTACCAGAATAAAACCCCTACTATTCTGATACACAGCCAGCTCATCTAAGAGCTCGTGCCTTTCCTGGGAAATCAGCACAACAGGGTACTTCCATACACTAATGCATGCAGTACAGGGAACGAGCTGGAGACTTGGAGATGTTGGGGGTCTGTGCATAGCTGCAGGGGTTAGAACCTCATTGGGATCACAGAGATGAATTGGGATAGCCCTCATGGTTACAGTGCTGCTGTGTGGATGGCTATAGGCTCTTAAGGACAGACTGGCAAGGCAGGAGAGTTGTCCTTCCCATGAGAAAAGCTGGAGTGCACAAAGCTCTGCCTAGAGAAGATAATGAGCCAGTTTATGGGTCAGGAGTAGCACAGCCAGCAGGAGGGCTGGACTAGGCAATCTCCACAAGTGTCTTCCAGCCCCAGCAACTTTAAGTCAAGTCTGTGCCCAGCAATGCAGTTGATATAAATCTTATCTGTGGGACAGCTCATTTTTCAACTTGCTCAAGTGGTACAGCAGAGCTAGAAAACTTAAAGCCAGTCCATCATGACTAACACTTAATTAGAAACCTTATCTAATACTTATTTACAAGAGTATAACAGGTTCATATTCTGCAATGACCCTATTACACTATTATACTAGATGATATTAGAAGACAGTTGCACATACTTAAGGGAAGGAGTTGGACAAGAACACTACTTGATCACTGTTTTACAAGCTAAATCAACATAAAGATGCACAGTATCACCACCAATTGGTCAGCCTAATCATTTTTTAAATTAGTTTCCTCCCATTAAAACTTCAGAACAGATTCAACCAATAAAGCCTACTTTGAATTTAGTTTGCCTTATAAGACAAACGTAAATTTCCAACACCTGCAGAATTGTTTAAGAATTGATTCCTAAACTGTGTTTTGAAATACAATAAAGTGCAAAGAGAGATAGGAATGTGTGCTTGAAAGTGGTGCTGTCTTTTGAAACACCATTTCCTGAAATTTCTTGGCTAATCTATTTTATGACATGGTAGATAAAAGCAGAAAGCTGCCATAAAAGTCAGTGAGTGAGACTTCTTGGTGAGTACACTAATGAGAATTCCTTACCTACCCAAAATGAGATCTCACAGTAAGCCAAGAACACTAAATAGCAGAAGAGTACCATCATGGAGAGAAGTTTCTTAGTGCAGTAGCAGTTTATTGGAAAGGCTGTACCACAGATCCCTACATACTTTACAATTAATTCATTTTAATCAGGGAGCAGTTTCCCCAGTTAGCAAAAACACCTCTTTTCTGGAAAGCTGAGGCAACTGGCATGCAACTTGATCTAAAACTACTTCACTTGTTAAATGTCTGCTTTAGACTGATGCCCAAGACAGCATCCTCTGGAACAGAGTAGCACTAACCTTAAAAAACACCTACTAAAAAATAAAAAAGCCACTTTGGGGTGTGTTCTGCAGGATGAAGTCTGGGGTTCAGGTAGTTCCTATAAATAATTTTTTTAAGTGCTTTGTCATGTTAAGTAGAATCTTGTAATACTCTATAACAATCTTGTCTGTAAAGTGGGCTTCTTTTCTCTGTTAAATCTGAGATTCAAACCACCAGCTTGGGGGAAAAAAAAGTCATCAATATTAAATCCAAGTGGGAATCATTCTTTAATATGGTCCATCTACCATGCCCAAAATAGGGGCTAAGTCTAGGTCTCCAGTACTCTTCTGAAAAATAACATTTCACTACAGGTAAAAATATATACAGAATAAGCTAGAAACAAGAGTAATCACAGCATCTGCTTAACTCAGCATGTTCTCAGCTTTCCAGTTCTATGCTTTGACTTCAGATTAGTTTTGACATATTCCAAACTTAAGAAGAACATATTAAAAACTCCGCTTTTGCTGCATTATTAGTGGTCTAAAATATTTCACACTAATCACTTCAACTGACAGCAACACTAATTCACAAAGTAACAGCTGACAGGATTAAGACTTTAACAAATGTTTATAATCCCAGAACTGATTTTTCTGGTCTTTGACTTGTGATCCTGCAAAGATTCCTAGTCAGGACTGCATTTCCATTAAGTCTCATATTTGTGTAATCAACCATTATTCCTTTGTCAACAGCTTCAGCAAGGAGGGCTATGGGCTCAAGGTTCCACAAAAGACAGCTGAAGTTCTAAGAAAGGACTTTGTTACCATAAAGAATCAAGTAGCTTCTTACACATCAGCCTGAATAACATTCTCACATTATACGACTCCGTGACTTTCATTTTGACAGGTCTTGAAAAACACATTTGCAGGTCTCAAGCACAAGAGACAAAACAGATCCTCTAATATTACTATTAAAGCAGTATTTGGAAAAACATGAAGAGATAAAGCATGAGTTATACAGATTTATCTTGCTTAAATGACAAGACAACTTGATATTTCTGGGGCAGGCATGGAGGAAAGTTGGTTAGTTCTGTTTAATGGGCTAAAAGAGCTACCAATAAAGTGACTGCTCCTTAGCAGCTATTAACAAGGACTTTGTAATTACATATTCTTTAGCCTCTTATCAAGAGGCAAGCATCAACCGTATGATACAACAAAAGCCACAAAACTGACTGTTACCACTAGGAGAGTGAAACAGCCAAGACCTCTGACCTTGCTGCCCCAAGCAACAGCAGGCAACAAGCAATGGAACCTTAGCACCACTGCCTGACAGTGATGCACAACATAGCAGAGGCATGGGGCTCAAAGGTGGATGAAGAGAGAAAAGCCTAAAGACTGCAGGTTTTTATCAGCAGGATGGTATTTCCAACTCAAGACAGAACAGTTTGAGAATGGAAGTGGCTATATAACCTGGCTGATAATTAGGATCAGCACCTCTCCTAAGTCAGTCACGCAAAGTTACTTCAGTCAGGCATACAGGGAGTGAAAAGCAGCAAGCACCTACGTTCAATCTACTTCTGTGGCCTTTTACTCAAACCTCCAGACACCACTGCTGCCATCCCAAGTCACCTAGTGACCCCAGGCGCTGTTTGTCTTGACACCCCTGTGCACTTGCACTGCCATGGGCACTTAGTGCCTGCACAGCTGTCATGAGAAACAGGCTCCTTCAGTCCTCTTGCTAAGAGAGGCTATTAATTCACATGAATTCCTTGTGTAATAGAAAGCAATTCATTTAATCAGTCACATGGAGCTTGAATCTAGTTAGTAAGAAATGATTGAGTTAACATGCAATGATCCACTGCGTGGAATGTGAACAGGTTTACAAGAACAAACTCTGAACCAGATATCCATATCATGATGCTAGAGCTTGTTTCATGTGGCCACTTCTGCTCTGTTCACAGGACAATTTTCTTCCATATGAGGCTTGAACCCCAACACTTCCTAGAGAAGCAATTAATTTTATCCAACATTTGGTCACACAACAGTAGGTGCAAAATCAATTAAGCAGCTGAAAAAATTTAAAGCCCAAATGAGGCATTAGATGACAGAAACTATAAACCATCCAGGATTTCAGTGCACACATCCAAGCTGTCCAGGCAGTGTCCCATCATTACTGATTTGATATGATCAAAATGCCTAAACTCCTCTTCTACCCAGGTCTCCAGTACCTCTGCACTGACAATTAGAGACAAGTTTGAGAGTTTTAAAGGATGGCCAAGAAAGGATATTGTCTGGTCAAATTAAGCTTTCAGTTAAGAGCTTTTGTAAAGCAAAATTCCATCTAAATCTTCAGACTAGAAATTCCTCTGCAGTATATACATAACACTAGCAAAACTAGTCAGCTTCACTTTCTTCCAGGCATGCAAAACACAATCAAGTTGGCTTACTCCAAAAGAAGTGAAAATAAACAATTTACTACTAAAAGTCTAACTTTGGAAACTTGTTTACAGGACTAGTCTGAAAGCTATTCTATTCCTAAATGAAGCATTTAACAGAGGAATTAAATGCAAAATATTTCGCCATGGTAAATTGGTATCATCTGATCATAAGCAAAAATCCAAGTAGTTAAAATTATTCTAGCAAGTCTGCTATATGTGAATAACTGCAAAGATGCTATTATCAAGTAAGATTGAGCTGTTGCTATTAAATTCTCTTTAATAAAATTATTTTCAGTCTTCAAGCTAATCACTTCCAAGACCCACAAGTCTGGTTCCCAGTTGTTAGCTTCTACTCTCACTTTGACAACTTTACCAGGGCGGGGGGCAGGGAGGGCAGGGAGTGTTTAAGACATTAAAAAAAAAAAAAAAAAAAAGGACAGCTTTTCCTGAAAATCATGTACCTCTGAGGATGTGGACAGGTACCTTCCTGCCCTCAGAAGAGAAACAAGGATCTTGGAACCAGAGAAGTAACGTTAGAACAGATAAATAAAAACTCAAAATCCAAAACTACTCAGACTGCACGCTTTAGCTTTGAAAATGGCCAGGCTGCTCCTTGTGCAGGTGCAGTCTCCTTGTTCCCTTCCACCACGAAAATACACAGGCACAGTCAAGGTTGTCTCCTGTTCTCAGAACAGAATGGATTCAACAGGGCTCCAGCAGAATGACCGAGTTAGGCCTCCACCAGCAGTTCAGGAAACATGTCATGGAAACATGACTGGGCTGCTTTATCTCACCTCACTCCCTGCCCTTCTCCAGGTAAGGTCACACTCAGGCACCACCCTTCCCTTCCTACACGATCGACACCGGGAAGGCTGCAGGGAGGATAAAGACGGGCACAGAGAGAACCTACCCACATAAAACAAGATCCCCCAGCAACTTCTGGCTCAGTTCAGACCGACAGCATCCCAAACCCTCTGTTTATCACCCACAGACGAAACGTTATCACTTATCCGAGGGCACCAAGGGAAGGCAGGGCAGACTGCTCTAACGCTCAAGGCCAGCTCCTCCTCGCCCACTCCCTGCCCCACGTCCCACTTGTAGATAGACGGGAGCCACAGCGATCCCCGGCTCCCCCTCAGCCCAGCGCCACCGGGAGCCGCAGGAGCGGCCGAACCCACGAGCGGGGCCTCTCGCCTCGCACTGCGGCTCCCGCGCAGGCCCGACGGTCACCGGCTGTCCCCGCTCTGCCCTCGCCCACCCCCGCTGCTCCCCCGCGGCACGGAAACCCCCGGGAAGAAGCCGTGGGGCTCTCCTCGCCCCACGCACCCGGGAGAGAGGGGCTGCCCCGCACCGCCGGCGACACCTTCCTTCCCCCCTTCTCCGCAGAGACCGGGGGGCTCAGCCACATCCCCAGGCTGCGGCCAGGACCCGGTGACTCCCGCCTGCCTTCACCAAGGGCGCGGGGCCGGGACGGCTGAGGCCCCCACAAGCCCGGGATGGGGGTGGGGAGATCCCGAGGTCGCTGCTCGCTGTTACCTGGGGGCTAAGGCCCGGCTCTCGTCTCGGCTGTGCCCCCCCGGCCCCGCCGCTCCCGCTGCCGCCGCGCCCCGGCTCTCATTGAGGGGGCAGCGCCGCCGCCCGCGCGCCCCCGCCGCGCACTTCCGCTCTCGCCGCTCCCGCCGGGCCCGGCTCCCCGCGAGCGCGCGCCCGCCCTCCCGCGGGTCACGTGGGGCTCATGAACCAATCAGCTTCGGGGGCGGGCCGCGAGGGGCGGGCCCGGCCGTGTGAGGGTGAGGAGGCGGGGCCGCCAACGCAGCAGGCGAGGGCGGCGGGATGGGGCTGCCCGCCCCACGGCTGCCCGAGTTTGTGCTCCCCGAGATCCGTACTGCCGGGCGGCTGAGCCTGTGAGCCCCCGCAGGCTCGGTTTGACCCAATAGAATCACAGAATCACTTAGGTAGGAAAAGACCTTTGGGATTATCGAGTCCAATCTATGACTAAACACCGCTATATGAGTTAGACCATGGCACTGAGTACAACGTTCAGTCAGTCTTTCCTTAAACACCTCCAGAGGCGGTGAGTTCACCACCTCCCTGAGCTGCCCGGTCCAATGTCTAGTCACCCTTTCGGTAAAGAATTTCCTCCTGATGTCCCACCCAAACCTCACCTGGCGCACTTGAGGCTGTGTCCTCCTCATCCTGCTCCTGGCTGCCTGGGAGCAGAGCCTGATCCCCACCTGGCTGCAGCCTCCTCTCAGGGAGTTGTGGAGAGCAAGAGGGTTCCCCTGAGCCTCCTTTTCTCCAGGCTAAACATCCCCAGCTCCTTTAGCCGCTCCTCACAATAGTTGTGTTCCAGACCCTTCACCAGCTTCCTTGCCCTTCTCTGGATTCACTCCAGCGCCTCAGTGTCGTCCCTGAACTGAGGGACAGGACGGGACACAGGACTTGAGGTGTGGCCTCACCACTGCTGAGTGCAGTGCAGGGGGAAGAGAAAAAGTTAGGAAGGGCTCTGTCTTAAATACATCACATTAATGCAAATTTTACCAATGGATGCAGAAATTAAGTCTGAAGTCAGAAGGCACAGGAATGGAAATGTCCCTGATTTAACTCATAAGGGTTGGGAGTGCTAAGTGCTTTATTAAATCATTGAGCTGCAATACTGTCACATGCGTGCAGCATGGAGCAGTTTTCACTGCTCAGGAAAAGAAAATAAAGGCTATTGCTGTATTTACTGTGATTATTTCTTCAAATAATTTCTCCAAATCCAAATTATCTCTGGATTCTCTCTGGCCATCTCTAATGTTACTAATCACACGGTCAGGCACACCTATCTTGCCAGTTACAAAAGAAAACATACCTTTTCTCATTGTTTTAATGTGCTTAATTTTTCTAGGCTTCAATGTTGACCTATTTGAATTCCACTCATTAAATTTAAGAGTGAATATGTTGGGTAAAATTATTCTTTCTGGAAAAATATACTTTGTACGATAACACTCACTTTGGGAAATGATGGAAATTATGATCTCCGGGGGTTCAGCTCCTCTAGGACAGAATTAATATCTTGAATGACTGTGTTAACTCCTGCTTTCACACTGGGCTTCTATGTGGCCTCCTGCAGAAGAAAAAGGGAAAGAATTAATTACATTCTAGCTCTATGAATGTAGATGCACTGATGGCTGGTGAAATTGCATTTTCAAGTTGGAGAGCATAAAAAAGGCCTGTCACTTAAACGAAAAAAAAATGTTCATCCTTAAAAAAGTGATAGGTGAAACAATGGCCTATTGCCAAAGCTAAGTAACATGGAGGAGGAATTTGAAAGTGATTTACTAAAATCTGTAATTTCAGGGTAGGGAAAAAATGCCAGGAATTGGAAAAAAGAAGTCTCAGAGACAGAAAAAAAAAAAAAAAAAGTAGTTGTATGGCTCTGAGAAACAGCTGAGTACTTCAGGACTGCATGAAAAGGAAGTGTCTTCTGAATTTTTCCTCTTTTCAAGGAAACAACATTTTCTATGTTGTTTGTAAGTAAACAGGATTTACATCATCCTTACATCATCATCAGTTTCTCTTCCTAACTCAAACTTCAAACCACCAGATTTTAGTTAACTCCTTGTAAGGAAAAGTGAAATTATGAAATTAAGGTATTATGAAAGGTCCTGATTATAACAATTCCTTCCCTCTGCCTTATAGATTATATCAGAACTGCATCAATATTCATCCTGCACTAGAAGCTGGCAGACTGAGAGCTATTTGCTATTTGATGCCATCCACACAGAGAAAGAATAAGCAGAGAAAAAAATATTGCCAAATGTGAAGGAATCCTGTTTTAAGCTAACACTTAAAAAGCCAGTTTGTGGTATTTCTAGGATTAAACAGGAATGGTTTTTAATATAGATCTTGTACATTTGTATGTGGTCCTAAAAACAAATGAACAAACCCAAGAAGACCCAAGCAAAAACCAATTAGCATTGCTTACTATTTATCCTGTAACTGTGTCACCATGGCCATCTTTCTTGCCACGCGGGCATTGTGGTGAATTTGTTACTCTGATGTGATGATTCACAGAAGATAAACATTTTCAGCAAATTGTATCTATGATTAAGAACTGCCAAGAACCTGGAAAACTGAGGATTTTCAAACTGAATGCAATGCAACTCTCCTGCACACACCTCAGCGCTGACACTTCCCCTTTCCCCTTACAAAAAAAGAGGGTCAAAAAATGAATCACATCTACCCTGCTTCTGAAAATTGTTTAGGGGCAATCTACTTCTTTGTAGTAATCCACTCATGACAAAGAACATTTGTGTGATGCCACATTTTGAATTATTATGCATGTTGCCTGGTATAATCTCCATGGTTACAGATGTATTTTTTGCTTCAGTACTTTAGGAAGAAAAATTCTATAGAACAATTCAGGGGAGAAAATTCCTTTCCATTGTCATTTATATTACATTTATTTTATTCTATGTGCTTTCACTTTCTAAACAAGTAAAATTTTAGTAGAGATGGAAAAATTTGTCTCCAGTTGTTGCTTTATTCTGCCATAATGTCTTTTAAACTGTAAATTCCTGGAGATAGGAACAGTATTTTTTATGCATATATTTAGTTTCTAATCCAGTAAGAATGTAACAGGGCACTGTGTGTCACTGCCAGAGTCATAAACAACAGTAAGTGTGGTGGGATGACTGAAAGGTAAATATTTTTTCTAAGCAAAGATTAGGACTCATGCTTCCCTTCTGACTAGTTCTAAATAGAAATTAGCTGAAGTTAGAGGCAACTGGAGATGGGAAAAATGTAAATCCCAGATATTTAGCTCTTTTCCTATACCTGATTATTCTTTGATAGTATTCATAGAGGGAACAGAGGAATGCTTGGGGAACAGAAAGACCAACCCCCCACTGTATTATCTAGAATGCTGTGATGTCCCATTTGTTCCCAAAATACATGTATTTTTGTATGTGCAGAGTTGAGCTGCCAGAGTTAGTCTAGGCTCAGATAACTTGTAAGAAGAGGTACATGTACATAGTGTGCCCTCAGACAGAGTTTGTTCTAAATTAAAAATAGTGTAGTCAAAGATGGTTTTCTATTTGGGCATGGATAGCCTAAAAAGTACATTTTACAGATTATTTGTATACTTAAGAGAATGCAGCTGACCTCACCATGATTTATAAACTTCAGCACTGAAAAACCATAAAGCAATAAACTAAAATATATCTGAAACAAGCGATAGTAAATGAAATATGACTCTGGTTTTGGTCTTGTAGGAGATTATGGTGTTTTGACTGTACCGTTCACTTTATTTTTGTTACAAACAGCCGGAAGTCACCACACTAAAATAAAGTTCACTGTCAAATAACCTTTCCATTTCAGATACAGCTGGGATATGTCAGGATCATATCACAAGGTCATTTTTAAGGAGATTCTCACTGACATTTTGTGAGGTAAGGGATTTCACATTCCAGTTTTACAAGTGTTACACTTCTGATCGTCGTGATTATCAACACCATGACAGATTTAGGGCCTGATCTTGGAACTTTTACAGAAGGAGCTAAGTTTATTGTAAATAACTTGATAGCCAAGAATCAAAAGAAAATAGAGTCTACAAAGAGTTAGAAGAGGTCAATCCATGGCCCAAAGCCAAGATCAGTTACACATATATAATTTTTGGCATACAATTTTTTAAAATGCAGTTAAGATTGTGGTTTATCATAGCAGTTTGTTTAAAGTACTGGACTATTTTATCATAAGAAAAAAACCCAACAACATTTACTGCAACCGTCACTTTCTGCAGATTAAGCATATTAATTAGGTGCATACTGGACATAGCCAAGAGATTCTTTTTTTCCCTTTTTTGCACCTGTATGATAAATATTCAAAAATCATTAGTTTTTTCACTCTTTCAAATAACACCTGATTTTGCAGTTGTTTTTTGTAGGTCACGTTTCCTGAAGTGTCCTGCTGAAGCAGATACATTAATTAAAGCTTTACCTGTTAAAAGTAGAGTAGAAACTGTGCCTTAGTGTCTTACAGATGACACTAAAGACAGTTTGGTAAAAAGCAATTGTGCATTAGTTAACACAAAAATATTAATTATTACAACAACAGATAAGGCAGGAGGGGTTTTTTTTCAGAATAATAAACAGCTAACACAGTTGAGGATTTACCTCCCTGAGTTGAACACTGCTACCTTGTTAAACAGCTGCTGTTGGAAGGTGATGTGAGCATACTTGAAAAAAATAATGCTAACAGATATTGTCCCTCTTATTTTTAAATCAGATTTTCCAGATTAAATTTTTGACAAATATATTACATTAATAATGAAAATTACTGGATTTTATAGCAGGCAGCATTCTGACAGTGTGGGAGAAATACTTCAGAAAGAAAAAGATTTTTCAATAGATGTTATTTTTAAGTACTTATTTCTGTCTACAATCTAATTAAGTTGATTAACTTAGAATGAGGTTAAAATGTCCTTCTGAAAATTAAACCAGATAATTTTTATGTAAACATATTCTGACTGTGAAAGCCCTTAATTTTTAGTCTACTATCTTCATTACTTTAAGTACAGTTTTCTCTTTTCTGTGTTCAATCACAACATCTTTTGCAAGTGTTTGGAAGCTTTGATGCCCCTTCACCGTTTAAATGGCAATAGAATTTATTTTTTTTCCTAAAGCACCTCACAACTTAGCAGAGAGACCTTGGCAACTGAGTTTTGTAACACAGTTTTTGTTATGACAGTATTTTACCTATTCAAGAATGTCACTCCTTCTAGAATAAACTCTGACGTGACTTGGCTAAAAAACATCAGACTTTTCTTGCACCTGCAACATAACGTTGCACTATTGTGCTGGGATATGTCTAATTAAAGAAGGTCTAAATGGGAACTTCAATGGAAAATCTCTTCTGGAAGTTCTGTATGAAGTGGTTTGGATGGTGAAACAACTGGCTACAAATTTTGTCTACAAAAATTCCTGTTTAGCTGCACTTTGCTACTGATACTACTCCCTAAATTTACACCATGTAACACTTTACTGTTTGTTAGTTCAGAGTTTGTTAGCTCTGAATTTAAATACAGAGGTGAAAGCCTTAAAAAAGTGATTAAACTGAGTAGTAAAACCTGTAGGAACTTATTCCACCAGTGAAGTTTATGAGGAAGCTTGTGTACCTATGAATACAACAATGTAAATATTGTTATGACATTACATTGTCCACAATTAGAGAGCTTGTTATAAGCACATTCATATGATAATATTGCTGCATTTGAGAAATTTTCACTATTGAATGTTAATGTGTTAGTTTACACAGCATTCTTTTCTAGAAAAGACATGTTACCTGTGGTTGATAAGTCTACAGTTTACTAAGTCTACTAATACAGTCTACAAAGAGCCCCTCCTTTTTTTCAATGCTAAATTGAAAAGAGTACAATATGCTTTACATTAGAGGATTAAGAAAAGCAATTTCAAAATAAGCACGCATTGTATCCTGTAAAATTTGGGCTTTTGTTTTTTATCTTTTCAGTGAACAATAACACACACTAAGGATCTGTCAGAAGTCAGAGATTAACTTTTCAGAAAACGCTGTTTACTAGAAACTAATTATGTCACTGGTAGCAAATTGTGATTCAATATATTAATAGGTTTAATCAATATTCAATTTTGCTAATTCATTAATAAATACATTGTAAATAAATAAAAACTCCCACTACATTCTGTCATCTGATGTACCTTACAGTAAATATCCTATTCCTTTGGAAAAGCGTGAGAGGAGTTGTGCTGGTTTGTGGGGTCCTCAGTCTGCAAAAGTAATGTACCTTGGCCAGAATAGCTGTACAGGACTCTCTCAGTTCCACAGCCACAGCAGAAGCTTGTCTTCAATCCTCAAGTTTTATTTCATTACAATGCATTTCTGGAATACTATAAAAAATACCAAGAGCACTGCAGTAAAATAAAGACTAAAAAAATTGCCAAGAGAAAGTTCTGAGTTGAGACTTCTGATACTGTGGGTAATGTGAGCAGGCAAAGGGGAAATATAAGGAGAAAGGAACCTGTGAGGGGAAAGAGAGATGCAAATCTATGTGGGTATATACATTTCTAATTTAAAAGTTGAAGCTGTTGTGATTTTGCACAACTCAAATAGTGTTTAAAGGGTCAGAAATATTGCTTGTGCCCAAGATTCATTGAAGAGACATTGGATTTGTAGCACAAGAGAATTGCATTATGCAGTCACAAGCAAAACCAACCACTCATCTACCTAGGCTAATCTCCTCAAAATAAATAACTGAAATCCCAAATTCATCTCATAATTGCAGCCTAAAAGAAGCTGTTTACTGGGAAACAGTGAATATTTGCTTTAATTTAGTCTGGCTTTTCCCTTCCATTGCAGGACCGTGTTTTAAGACCTTGAAAGTTATATTACAGATTTGCCTGCTGCAGAATGGTCGAAGAATGGCTTCTTTGGACATTTTTTGATAAACTACAGTTTATTGAATAGTGTCATATCTTAGCTTTCTCAAATCTTGTTTTCCTGTTTTGACATTTTAATAGATGAGAGCAGAATCTGTGTATATCGTGTACTGCAAATCTGCACCTGTACTACTGCTGAATCAGTGTGTCTGTAATGCAAATTCTGAACAAATTAATGCAAGAAGTTCCATCTATTCAGAATGAAAACCTAAAATTTACAGTAAAAAAGTAAACCTATATCTGCATCTTCTCAAAGTCCTTGAGAACTAGGATTGTCTTTAATAATAGAAAACACCTTTGTCTAACTTTGAGATCTTTAGTAAGAAGCTTTACACAACCTTTCAGAGAACAATGCATCACACTTTGACTTTCCAAAATTGCTTTGCTGCGTTCAGGCGTGAATTTCATCTTAAAGCTGGATTTCTTGAAGGGCAACAACAGACCTTTAGCCTATTTTTCCTGATCAGATTTTCAGTAGCAGAAAATGAAATGGTTTTATCTGGCTCACATAACTAAAGTTATTCCCTTTATAACTCTTGCCATTTTCTTAGGCCTTCCATTTTCTATGCAGTAGTTCACTAACATCTTAAATGGAATTATAACCAGGTCATAAGACATACAAGGCCTGCTTTCTCCCTGCCTTTTTTCTTCCGTACCAATTCCTGTCTGTGAAAATATCTGCAAAATGCTAAATGTCAATTGACACAGATTTAATCACAAGAGAAATGGTCACATAATGTGGAGAGGTGGCCCATAACCTTAATTTTCCATTCTCTGGAAGCAGTGCACAATGCATTGAAATCAATATGGAATCTTCCTTCAGTTCTTTCCAAAAAATAGCAGTCCTTCATGCTCTTTGGAAAGCAAGAGTGCCATGGATTTGGCTTTTGTGGCTGCAGATATCCATCATGTCAGATGCAAACTGCAACAGTCACGTCACATCCATGCTAGATTCAGCTTGATGTAGTTCTGTCTTTTCAGTTTCCTTTCACAGAGCCTAAGCAATGTGACCACCTGCTGAATCCCTCTCTTCAGCATTTAAAGAATCCTTTGCTTGGATTAGCCAGGCTTCTTTGACTTCTTAGCTCAGAAATAGTTTCTTTATGGCTTTTCTTATACCTTTCCAAGGTTTTTCTTGGGAACTTGGGAAACTTTCAATTCAGGAAAACAAGGTAAAACTCAATTCCTTTTCCACTTTGCTGATTTGCACTTTCTTGTTTTGTTGTATATTAATGGAGATAGGTGTAAGCTACCATTTCTAAATACAGTCTGAATCATGGCAGAATGAGTTGCAGCACTATTGTGCTTGCAGTTAAAATTTCCTTAAACTTCAGGATTCATCTTTAATGCTTTATTAACTTGAGGTAATTTTTTACAATTCTTATAATTTCTTGACCAGAAACAGTTGTGATTTTACGAAAAGTTTCACTAAGCCATAGCTAGCTTTTCTGCAATTAATCTACTATGTATCTTATGGAAGTTTTATTTCTTAGTTCTTGTCATGCAAACAAGGCAATTAAAAAGTAGAAGCAGGTAAAGATTTCAACATGGAAAAAAAAAAATCAAAACTTCTGATGGGGAACTATTTTGCAAATAGAAGTGGAAGATTCACTTAGGACTTTTACATGTATTAGAAGAACTGATTATCAGCATTAAAAGTTAGGAATCATTGTAATATAATTCCAGAGGGCCTTAGGAGACCTCAGATACAGGAGTCTATTCTAGTTAAAAGCAAATGAGATTTATTGAACAGCTTGATGACAGTGTGGGAAACACTCTGTCTCATCCCCAGAATTTTCCAGCTTGGTTTAAAGCTGTCTTCATGAGGTGACTCCACACAGCAGATCCTTAATGACATGTAGTTTAACTGTTGGCTTTTGACATAGCTGTTGCATGACACAGGTGAACAACCTGATAATTACCATGTCCGCATCTCATAAATGACTATAAAGCAAAAATAATCTTTCCTGTCAGTTCCCAAAAGCTATAAATGTGAAAACAAGGTGTGATTACCATGATTTGTTCTTGGTTGCCTCATCTACAGCATCAATTTCACCAGCAACTTTCACCTTCTCCCTTCTAAAAGCTTTTAATAAAAGGGCTGTCTTCTTACTATGTTAGTTATAAATGCAGTTGTCATAAAGGAGGATACTGCCTGATTTTACAGATCTCAAGATCACGAATCACCAACGAAAAAGGCTGTAAAATTTATTTCTCTAAAAAGATGTTTTCCATCTCCCTCAAGCTAAATATAAGTTTCTTTTGGCTGCAGAAGAAAGAAGACATTTTGTGCTTTTCCAGACAGCTAATGGAGGACCATGCTCACCTATCCCTTTAGAGACTTCTTTCAGTATATAGCCATAATTAACAGGAAAACCAGCCTTTAACACTGACCAATAAAACATCTGTCATCTTTTTAAGATGTACATTCCTTCTCCATCTAGCAATTTTCAAAAATGTGTCACAGGTTTGGATCATGGAGAGACTCTGAAGTTGCTGCTAGGAGTAAAACCATGCTAGTCCAGATTAGAAAGTGCTGAGCAGCAGACAGAGCTACGATACATTAGAAGGCACCACACTTGTGGCTACTCCTGATCTAAAATTAGATCCACACCACGGAGCTATTTCCAATTTTTAGTTTGGTCCATGTGCACTTTTAGCTCTCTGAGAAGCATGCTTTATGTTCCAGCAGGAGATTTTGAGTCACTTTTTATTCTTATTGACCAATATTAATTCTAACTCCTTTTTCATTAATTCCAAACTTTTGACTATTCATTTTTCAGGAGAGTGTCAATGGCTCATTGCTCCAGGACATAACTCATTTGTATTCTCAACTCACTAAAGTCAACTTTTCCAGCCTGCTGGAGACACAGCTCCAGTTACTTGGGCAGCCAGAGCTCTCATTCAAACCCTAGGTTTTGAGCTGAACCTTTTTCTCATATGCTCCTGATGTTTTCCAAATTTACCAACCAGTCTGCTGGCAGCCTTGTTTTAGTTATATAAAAAGTGTTTTAGTTCCAGCTCTTACTCTGTTCCATGTACAACCATTTCATTCTAATTCTGCCAAATTTTTGCCACTCTTGTTCTAGTTCCTGTCAATGAAATGCAGTGTTTCCTGGTCTGCATCCTGTTAGTGCTGACACAGTCTCCTCATATCCAGTGTGGGTTCATCCCACCAAGGACAGGAAATGTTCTGCTTTGTCAGATTCAAATCTGACCAGAAATAATGTGGACAAAGAACTTTTAAAAGGCATAGTTTAGGTAAGAACACAACAGTTGAGAATGTAATGGTCAAAGTTACAAACTCAAAGGGACAAAATATCAGAACTGGCTTGAAAGTCTGTGATAAATGGTAACAGTAATAGTAGTGAAACACAGTCTGAGAATTTAGTCTAGTATCACCTTTTTTCTTTGTGTGTCTTTCCTAAGGTTTTCGTTGTGGCTTCTTTTGTTTTGTTTTGGGTTTTGTGTTAGTTTGGTGTTTCTTAATGTATTCTAGTCTGTATAACTTGTTATTTACACTGGTTTGAGCACATACCAATTTAAATTTATATTATTTAACAAATTTTTTACAATGATTTTTGGAATTTGATGTTGCTAATAACTGTGTGGAATCACCTCATGAGGTTAAATCTGCCATTTGTGACCAACTGTCTAAAAAGACAACCAAATTCACTTCTAAACAGTTAATAAACTGTGTGATTAATTGTGGTGGGTTCTTGAAACATTAATATTCCAAAAACTGCCTGTGGAACTGGCAATTGCTAGCCAAGAAGTGGAGGAATATTAAGGCACAAGAGGCTGAACTCTGAGGACTCAGCTTAGGGGATATGGAAGTCCTGTGTATAAAGACAAACCATTATTTTGAACTGTTATTTGAACAGAGTTATTTGAACTCTGCTACTTAGTCATACTAAATATATTTGAATTTCACAAATTATCAAATGGTGTGCAGTAATTGTGCTGATGAAAGAATGAAAATTCTCAGCTGAGAATGTAAATGGGACATGGCAGAAATATTTAAGCCAAGGCAAATCACAAAAAGGTGAAAACTGACCAAGCGGGCTTGATAAAGGGAGACAAAACAAAGACAGGTAAGCCCTCAGGTTCTTCATTTCACAGCTCCCTTGAGCAAATTAGAAAGTCAGAGTGTATTAAAGTTTAATGGGTACTTTGCACAATCACATCCAAAATCACGGCTTCTTTTTCCTAGCCAAATCTGAATGTCCTTCTGCTTCAAGAAGGATGGGTAAGGAACTTGCTGTGTTAGTGGCTTTAGCTGATTTAGCATGACTAGGCAGGATGCTCTCCTTCCTCTCAGATTGCTAACGAGTGTCAGGAAGCGTTGCCTTCCTTCCTGGCTCCAGGCTTGCTACCTCTACAACATCCTATGCCTCTTCTGGCAGGGCTTCCTTGCCAGAATACAGAGCATACAGATATCCACACACTGTTAAAAAATAGAGACATTTCTGGTGGATGCAGCTATCTTATTTCTTTCTTCTCCTCTGTGGTATAAATAACCATGTTTTATCTAGTAGTGAGTATTCTGGTTGTGAAGGACCAAACTGTAATTAACTTTGTTATGATAATTATTATAGCAAAATTAAATTTTGGACTTACAGATTAATTACAATTTTGGGAAGCAATATTTTTGACACCTTTGGGTTCGAAATATGCAGTATCAGATTTGGGTATGTTCAATATACCTACAAAAATTTGAGTGTGTTCAAAATACCTACAGTTGTAGTTATTTTCTGTCAATTCTAGCTGTCACAATTACATGTTTCACCTCTGTAATAATGGATTTTTTCCAGTGATGACTCAGAGGAAATAGCCTCTCCATGCAATTTTTCACAGAGGAAATCACAGAAGTTTCCCAGTTTTCACTGAAAAAAATGCTACTGTAGAGCAAGAATTTGATGCAACCCCAAATAAATACTAGCCTAAATATGTAATTTCATGAAGTTATGACCTCACTAGAACAGTACCTAGTTTGTGAACATTTTTACACTGTTACATAGTAGATGTGCACTTCTGAGCTATGTTAGCAGCCTATAACACAGGGCAGCACAGACTCAGCTTGTCCTTCAGACCAAGCCTTATTTAATGTTTGCACTGTCTGAGATACTGGGAATTAATCAATTAGCTGCAGTTTTACTGGCCTCCTCTCCCCTTCAGTCCTCTCTGTTTTAAAAGCTATGACCATTTTCCATTCCAGTCACTTTAGCACCAAATCTGGATATGCGTTGAGATGACAAAGCAGAATTTGCCAGCTTTTCAAGATGGAGCTAATTTGTATTGCAAAATTATTTCTTGTTTCCTTCCTGATCTTCACTATTAGCTCAGCTGGTCAGAGTATGGTGCTAATAATAACAAGGTCGTGGGTTTGATCCCAATATGGGCCATTCACTTGGACTCAGTGAGCCTTATGGGTCCCTTCTAACTTAGAATATTCTGTGGTTCTATGACTACAGAAAGTTACAGACATAAATGATGCCTTAAAAGGCATAAATGATGCCTAAAGAAAATGCCCCTTCCTTGTGGAGATTATAATCAACAATAAGCAATAAAACCACAATATAAAGAATTATTGCCAGGAGGCAATAGATTTATGCTTTCCTATGGGACATGCATGCACTTAGTCATTCTTAATCTACAATTGGTCCAGATTAAGTACTCTGTTTCTTTTAAAGATGTAAATAGCAACGCCTAGTGGATTAGCATAGAAACACGTTATGGAAGAAATGCATTTTTGGAAGGATTTGAATCAAGATAGCTTTGAATGTGAATTCTTCCAGAAATCTTATCAGAAAAGATTTCACATTCAGAGAAGAATAGTTGCTGCCTTTTCATCACAGTTATTTTCTGAAAAACAACCATTGAAGAGAGATAAGGAAACTTTCTTGTAGACTATTCCTATTATCAAATAGCAACTTCACTCCACCCTTCCCTTGTATTTGGCTTCTTACAGAGTGCCTGGAGCTGCTGTTTTGTTCCAACATTACCTTCAGAAAAATTCTCTGTCATTATCAGACATGCTAACAAAATAAAAAAGTGTATACTCCTTCCAAAGAGGAAAAACACAATTAACTGGCATTGATCAAAATCTGAAGAGGTACCCCCTTAGCTTGACTGAGATGACAATCAACAGCAGTTCAGGACTCCTACCATTTCATACCTCTTAGCATTCACACTGTCATACTTGAGCAGTGAATCAGGTTTGAGGGGAAGGCTGGGTGGAGCAACAAGCTGCAGGGGAAAATTACTGTCCCTTGCTCCCTACTCTGTGTCCCATCCTTCCTCCCCACCCCCAACAAGTAGCAAATGAGAACAGCAGTGGTGGAGAGGTGCTGCTGTTCTTTCCTGCTCAGCAAAGAGATAAGGCTATCTTGGGGTGTCTCTTCTACATGTCCAAGCACTCAAAATCATTCAGACAGAAGCACAGCTGACAACTTCTCTGTATCAAGGTGATATCCTTGTCCACATTTCCTTCTCTTTGGGATGAGGCAGCAGCTTGCTTGTTGGAATTTCCATAGAAGAGGTGTTTCAGACAAGACAGAAGATCCTGCAGACCAGATTGGACCAGAAGGCTGCATTTTGAACCATGATGGTCAAGAACCTCCAAAATTCATCTGTGTCAGCCTGACTGCATCCACTGACTGTGCTCTGAGTTAGGTCTGAGTTGTGAGCTTTTGGAGATCACTGTTTATATCTGGACAGAAAGATCTTATTCCATCCTCAGTCTTTGTGCAAACCTTCCCTTTGTAATAGGACACTGCTCACAGCAGGGCTACACAACCCTATCAGGATAGTCTGAGACATTGGGCAACATTACAAAGGAAATTGTCATCACCCAAGAACTTCACACAGTTTGTGGCTTTTGGAGTCATCAGTCCTTACTAGAAACAAACAGAGACCAGTATGAACAGGCTGAAGAATTATATTGAAGTCACAATCCTGACAGTTGTAGATAGTTTGATTTTTCCTTGGTTACCTCATTTGTTTTCACAACATTCATTCTGGAACAGAAACCCAGTGGACAAAGCATGGGATTAGTAAAACAGTGATTTAACTGCACCCTTAGCACTAGTCCTTGTGTACTGTAACAATGTGGAGATTGGTGCACAGTATTATGAAGGAAAGAGTTGCATAACAGTGCTGAGGTGAGTGAGGGAAAAGCATTGTTTATGACTGTGATTGACACCATGTTGCTGCAGCATAGTTTTAGTAAAAATAATGCTGCAATATAAATGTTTCTTTCAGCTGGGAATACGCCTTGTTTGTTAGACTACAGGAGTAGAAGGAATTTCCAACATTCAAGCTCATAAGATGCTTTTTAAGTGAAAACAGAGACTTGGCTGACTGAGACTAAGATGACCAGGACTGAAGAAGTTTGGCATTTAGATCACAGTAGTAGCAAAACCAGATGACAAAGCAGAGGTTTAAAAAGCCTCTCAGATGGAAAGGTTTGGGATGGAAAGGAAGTGAGAGGAATGGAGAGTGTCTCTTATTAAGGAGAGGAGATAGGAAACAATGATGCTATTGTGGCAGCAGAGCTGATGATGGACAGAGATGATAAGCTCTGATTTGCATTCTTTCAAAACACTCATACAAAGTTAGTGATTTTTTACTGAAAGATTAGGGCCATTGTGGCCAGGGAGTTTGCTGTGCTTGTATGATTATAATCTACAGTGCTTTAGTTTTTCAAGCAAAAAACAGTGTCTTCAGCAATTTCATGCAAAGGATATCTGCTTTGCATTAAACTTGCCATAAGCCTTCTAAAGAATTAGCTGTAAATCTTAAGATCTGTACTTTACAGGAAGCTCAGGGAAGGGTTGGTCCAAGCTCTGGTATCTGGAGAAGTCACTGGAGGACATGAAACAAGCATTGAGGCTGTCAGGTCTAACTCCATTGAAGAGATACTAAACAGAATATTTCCACTTTAACCATGTGCTTTTGTGACCACCTATTGAAGAACTGTGCCAGACACAAGAGACAAGTGTCCCAAGTACATGGGACGATAGGTGGATATTGTGAAATTAATGAGGACTAGTCTGACAGGGGGACCCGTGTTATATTTCTTTTGCAGAAATTTCTTATACATATCCATCTCCTAGGAAACAGTATTTATCTACATTAACATTCTTTATCTAGTACTAATTACATAGAATATGCCTAGGTTCAGTGCAGTTTAGATTTCCCTTCTTTAGCATTCCTACAGCTTACCAGAATGTGTGCTTCTGCAAAAACAAAGGTTAATTAAACCCCTCTGCCCATTAGATCAAGGAGTGAACATTACTACAATCTGGCCCTGAGCTACCTTCTTCAGCTGTGAGGACTGAAAGACACTTGGAACTACATATTAGTCCTCAAGCAAAACTAGTTTCAGCAGAAACTACTTGTTTTATTCAACAGAGAAGGTCTTCTCCATATTTACAGTTTCAGCTTGTACTTGTTTCGCTGTATTTAGTTCCAGCAAGAAACATTCTAGGGGTATTTTGCAAGTTGTGTGATCCAAGGTTCTTTGACATTTACGGTGCCATGTTAACACATAATAAGGATGTTAGAAAAAATCTGCCTCGTCTGCATTGCTAATGCCGTATTTTATAATTAACAGTATTTAGGTAACTCATATTGGATTTTTTTTTTTTTTTTTTTTTTTTAAACTTGTATTGCTTAGCTGTGTCCCTTTCACTTGGGCCAGTGAAAGAGCTTGGGAAATAAACTGGCCAAGTCCCTCATTATGCATTTCTTTTCACTTTCTTTTTCCTTTCATTTTCTGGCTCTTATGTATACACACCATATTACCACAAATGCTTTCTCAATTCTGTGAATCAAATCTAAAGAATAAAACATTAACGCTATGAACTCTTCAGAGTAGCACTATGGCTGTACCTGAGTTTCCCTCTTGCCATCATGGGGAATGAAGTCTGGCAGCATATACCTTTTACAAACATGTACTGTTACCATGCCTATAATTCCCTCTACTTGAATAACTGACATTCTTAAAATGTTTTCTTTCTGTGCTGAATCAACAGAACAAGGCTGCAATAGACCTGCCAGAGAGCAGTGACCAATAATCCGATTACTTAAGGTAGGCAAGACACATTGAGGTCTTCTTGGAAAGTAGGATCTCAAATAATGTTAATTATGCAAAAAAGCACAATATCTACTTAATCATAGAAGCTAGCTTGTATCTATTCTCTTCAATAATAGATGAAGCAAGTAAAACTCTGCATCCAAAATTGAAGGCCCCTATTTTGTCAGAACTCTTCTCAAATGTGGTAGTATATTATGCATCCCCCATTCTCATTCAGATTATCCACAAATAGTTTCTGTTTTTCTCAAGCTGACTCATTCTTCATACTTATTAGCTGAATTGTTAAAGAAAAGGAATCTCTACCCATGAACTGAATGTTCATGTGTTTAATTTCTACTGGTTTTGGCTAGTTTTGATCAGACACACAGACCACAGATTCTTTTTTCCTATTCCCAATCTGGAAGAGAACACCTAGACATCTTATTTTGAAACCTGTTTTTCACAAATATTGTCTTAACGTTTGATTAAAATTTTCAACATCTCAGACACTATTACCATTACACTTAATGGGTTAATAATAGGAACTACAGATAAAAGGAGACATAAATGAAGAGCTACCAAAAATAAAAAATCATTTCTTTTCATTGCTTTCTTGGATTTGGTATCAAAGTCTATAAAAGCCACAAAATTGTCGTCTTTGCCCAATTTGTACTGGACAACTCCTGCCTGCTTTTCAATAACCCTTTGAAAGGCAGCATCTCTGTCCCTGATAGTGGTACACAGACACAGTGCTGTCTTGTAAACTGCCCATCACTTTGCATCAGGATATTTTCTGAAGTCTCTGAGAAAAACCTCTTATTCTCTAGCAAAAATAGAAAGCAAAGTTGGAGTGGAACTCTGATGGGTCTCAGACAGCTGATCACCAATGACAGAGTCCTAGAGACAAAGTACAAAATATACTAATAGCTAACATTTTAAGAAGATAAACCCCAAAGGAAAACTACATGGTCAACTAGAAGTATTGACCTCGAAGAGGAAGCAAAATGTCCTTCTTGGAACATCTCTCTTTGGCATCTTACCTGAAACATTCTGTCTAGCCTGCAATTCAGTAGGCAAGATGTGACAATCTTCTTTACAAGTACAACCCGTTAAATTACTTTAGCGTTGTTTCTATAAATATAGCATTCCAATGCTTACTGACTGATTCTGCCACCTAGGAGCTTTATTTGCATTCAGCAATGAAGCAGCTGAATTTTTAAGGTATTTGGTGTTAAATTTCAATGCATTTGTAAGGCTACCTACACCACAATGCCCTATTCATTACCCATGGCAAAAGTCTTTATAAAAGGATTTTGAGTTGACCACAGCCTTTGCTGCTTGTCTCACCCACACTAAAAATACTGTATGATACAAAGTATTGTATAAGGCTTTGTAACAGACAGCTGTGTCTGTACTCAGGTTTAATAGGGAGCAAGCCATGGTAATACTATTTATTCATTCCTCTTTCCTGAGCCCCTTTAAGTATTATGCCTATGTACATATTTTCTGAGCCATTTATTCTATCCTATGCTGAAGAGCACTATTAAACAGGTAACATGGCAAGGATTGGAAAAAATTATATATGTCCAATCAGCAAAAACAAATCTGTGGACTGTTCTTGGGAAAGCTCTAAAGCTGCTGGAGCATTTCATTAGCCTGAACATGGGTACTGTTCATTTAAACAGGTTTGTAAGGATCACATCTCTTTTCTACCAGTTTATTCAGAATGACCCAGCATGTAGTTCAGTACTGCACTTCTAAGCACATATTTCTTAACATGCTGTTGCTCTTTTGTGCTTTAGGATACATTTTAATTTAATCATGACAGCATAATCAGCAGTCTATCTTTTGCTTTCTGTGAGCCAGTAACTTTAGTATGCTCTATTAATTAAAGCTACGGGTATTATTAAGTGGAACAGCCCTATACTCATGGGAGTATGAAAAAAAGTTATATTGACTGAAGGAGGTTGCTGTGAGTTTTTAGAGAATTTTTAAAGTTTTTTTTGTTTTGTTTTTTTGGGTTTGGTTTTTTTTTTTTTTGGTGTGTGGAGGTCTGCTAGATTATATTTTTGAAGTTCAGGATCACTCTAAACAAAACATATTGAGCTGATAATCTGAAGCAATATCTGAACAAGAATGACCAAAAGGTCCTAGGCAAGGGAAACATTGGTAAATATTTTAGTATTGCTTAGGTGATTAAAACATAATACTCCAACATGAATTTGAGAACAATTATTTTAATAGACTAAGGAGTTCATTAAACTTTAGAGTTAAGTCTGCTTTGATGATTAAAATACAGGGAAAAGAACCAGAAGACATAAAGTCTATTTTCAGCATTAGCACTGACTCACTGTGTGATATTAAGGAAGTCATGTAATTTACTGCCTCACTCTCTGTCTCACCTGTAAAATGAGGGAGTGCTGTGTGGGATTACTTAATTCAACATTTGCTATGCACCTATAATTTCTTGAATGCAAGGTGCTGGAAAATTTATTTTTGAAGACTTATATAAATACGATACAAGAGCAGAATCAGGTAGTTTCCATAAGGGAAAATACACATCTCTTTCATTTGATTAATTCTTTTCTTTGGATTTTTAAAGCATGACAACAAAATAATTAACTACTGGACCTGTTGGTCAGCAACACAAGTGAGCTAATTGGTGACATCAATATTGGCAGCAGCCTGGGCTGCTGTGATCATACACTGGTGGAGTTTGCACTCCCCAGAGATGTGGGTCAGGCAAAGGATAAAGTCAGGCCCCTGAATTCCAGTAAAGGAAAATTCCAGCTCTTCAAGGAGTTAGCAAAAGGAGCCCCCAATAAATTACCCTCAGAGAAAAAGGAGCAGAACAGAGCTGGCAGACCTAGACATTTTCCATAAACTACAAGAGCTCTCAAAACCCAGGTGTAAGAAATCAGGAAAGGACATGTTGGACAGGGAGGAGATTTGGGATATTCAGGGTGCTTCATCTAGGGCAAGCGGCCAACCTCATGGCCTAACTACATCACATATTCTGGAATTCTAAAACTGTGAGTGAAGCCCTTGAAATAAGTTTGTAAGTAGAAAAACATCATTGCCACAAACTAGACAGGAAAATCTATAAGTAGGAAGAAAAATGTATCATTCTTCTTCAGTAGATCACACAAGTTTTTTCCATGATGTATAAGCAAGTTTACATCTAATGGAAGTGATCTAAATCCAGAGAAAGAAAATAATGTTTTTCTAAACCAGAATTTTTACTGAACTCATGGCCACACAACTTCGCTGGAATTAAGATCTCAGTTCAAGAAACAAACATTTCTATGGAGACATGAATATCCACTGTGATATTCTATTAAATGAAAGAGTTACATGTTGCACAGTACAAGCCAATTATTAACTGGTAGAGATGTAAAAGTACTAATTGGTAAGCATGTAAAAACATCACCTGTGAAGCCTGTTTGACAGCTGATCTCTTTGGACTGCAGCTGGATCAGAAGCACCTGGTACAGGTCACTGTAGGAAGCAGAAACCTGCACGAGGTGTCCTAATGGTCACCTCTGATATAGAAATCTCCATGCTACTGTGGCTGAGCAACACACAGCACATCTTTAGCATCCTGCTACTCTTATCATAGCCATGTTATAGAAAATGTCAGGGGTTTTTCTAATTACATCAGCAATTTTTTAACCAAAGAGGAGTTTTTACCTCACAGTGCAGTTTAGCAGACCACAAAAAGCAATGCTTTTTATTAACATTGTGCTGTGACCCTGTGAAGGAGCTGATCAAAACCACAGTGAGCAAATTAAAAACACAAAGTAATATGATCAATGACATGTACAAGGGTTATGCATTTCCTGTATAGTTGCTCACATCACCAAGGATTTCTTTGAAGACAGTTACTGTTATCTTAACTATTCACAAAAATATCACTGCTACTTTCTGTTGGTTCCATCTAATCCTACATTGATTTATGTAAAGCATGGTCAAAAATCCTTTCCAACTTTGGAATGAGGTTAACGTTTAGCATTCTACAAGGACAACAGACACAGGAAAATTGAGATGCTCTATACTTTTAAAAGCAACTTTCTAGGTTAATAAAGTTCTACGAGTTCATTTGGTAGATATAAATACATGTAATTTAATTACTTTGATTATAACATTTTTTACACTGTGAAACATGGCTCATACTACCTTACTCATGCATATATTAAATATAATCATAAATCATAATCATAATTATATTATTGATATATTTACCTAGTTTCTACTAAATTAGCATGTTGGAGACATCTAGACAGAACCTTAGGCCCTCCACAGATGGTAGCAGAACCTTTAGCTCTGCATTTTGGAGCTACAGACCAAGATGGAAAAATGCAGCAGTAACACCACGACAGGTTATAGTTATACTAAAAAGAGTCAGTGACTCACTGTGGATGTTTACTTGGCCTGCGTGCTTTAGGGATGAGTGAAGATTACCAAAGACAACTATTTCTTTTATTCTCCTTTTATTTTGCTTATTACTAGCTAGTACTACTACATTCCTTATACAAAACCAGATTAAGAATAAACAAGAGGTGCTTGTCATCCAGCATTAATGCAGTACCACGTGCTTGGGCACAGCTGCTTGTATATACATTTTAGCAGCTGGTTTTTTCCAGTCTGTCTGTCCATCCACAGCAAATAGGTATGTTGCCTGGCACAATACATGTACCTTTTCTGCACCTGGCCCACACCTTTAATCTGTTTTCTGTACCCTGAGAGCCTCCCATGTTGTTGCTGTTCCTTTTCTCACCCCAGCTGGGCTGGGAAACTCCCTTCTCTACTTTACTTCAGTGTCAAATACTGACAGCAAGTTTTCCTTTTACTTTTGTGTCCCAAACTGCACATAATGTAAATGTAAATACAGAGAGCAGTGGTCATTCTCTGGTGCAACAGTACAAGGTGGATAAATTGATTGCTTTCTCAGCTGATACTCACTGTGCTTAAAGGGTCGTTCCTCCTAGAGCAGCAGTTTCTTAAGGAGTATGAATTAGGCAGGCAGGAGGTGGCAGAAGGAGATCCACTACAGTTTTACAGGCCAATCCACATGATGATTGTAGCTGGACTCCTCCTAGTGCCTCAGAAAGTTACAAGAAAAGGGAAGGGTTCAGGATATGATATCATGCACTCATTCTAAAAACAAGGAAACTGTTGTAGATAATTAAAAAAGGAACAGCTTAAAAATCCTGATTAGCCAATAAGGGAAAATTACTTTTTAAATTCATCTTTTCTATCCTTTCCAGTGAAAACTTTCAATAAATAAAAATTACAAACTTAGAAAATTATGTTTGCAGCGTTAGTTAGTTAGTTAGTTTGCAGCATTAAGATACCTGTTACAACTGAGCCACCTCAAAGCAATGCTTACTGCTGCCTGTGTCAGAGCTCAAGCTTCGAGCTCAGTACCAGCTGAGGCAAATGTCTGCAGCCACAGCTGGGTCTTGTAAGCAACAGGGACCCACATATAGCCACTCCTTGGCAGCATCTTGACTTGTTTATTGCCTTTCTCAGCAAAAGTAAAACCTTCTAAAGCATCTAATTGATTCAGGAATCAAATTAATATTTTCTACAGCAATGTAAGCAAACAGGATTTTAAATCTCATGGAAAGTCAAAGTGATTTTGTGCAGATTTGCAGGGTTAAGTTTTATTCTGTAGATCCTTTTCTAATTGCGAGTCTGCTTCAGAAATAATGTTCCATTTGCAGGGATATATTACTATAAATTTATTTACCAGGTCATTGTCTACAGCTTTTAAAAAAGAAATTAATAAACATTTGAAGCAAAGCAGATGTCCTAAGTCAGCACAATTGTTCTTTACCTGGATTTAGCTTTGAAGTATTCTGCTTTTATTTCAGATCCAAAGCAGCATTTGCATGCCTGGAAGCTTCCCTGTCCTTTTCAGCTTTATCAATTCTTCTACTAAGCCACTCATTTTTCTTTCAAGTTGTCAGGATAATTTTGTTTCTGTTTTATGGGATTATTCCCATAAAGCACACTCATAGGAAAATCTACCCCAGATTTCAAGCACGTAACATTTTAATGCTGTTTTAGGAATTGCTACATTCTCTGTTATGTTGGTCATTGTGCTTGCCTTTCAAATTTCTTTTTGTATTAAAATTTCCAGTGATTTTGTTCATGCAACTCATCCCAAACTCAACATTAAGACCACCCATGAGTGATATATTTTTGCTTATTATAATTTTCAAGCTCCTGTATTGGCTTTTAGTTTAATGGCTGGGATTTGGAGGACCCTTATCATATAAAATCAGTTTAGGGATCAAGAATTTTATATTTCAGTATTTGTCAGTGCCCTTCTACTGAGCTGTACAACAGGGTGTTGCTCTTGCAGCTCTATTGTTAAAGAAGAAATATTGTTGCCAGATTTCTCGTTCTGTTTGTGCCTTTTGTTAATGGACTTTCAATTTCAGGAACTTGTTCTATTCGAGAGGATAGTGGAAGAACAATACTTTATAATATATTATTTATTAAACAGATGCTGGTATAATCAATGCTTATTTATCCGGTGGTGATGCATGGCCCAAAAAAACCAGCAGCAACAGTAAAATAAACCAGAGCATAAAACCACTTTCTTCATAAAAGTTCTGGGGACTTTTTAACTACTTGTACTCCTGAATGAAGGATCTGGGGGCAATGACTTCTCAAATTGTTTATGAGTTAGAGGAGTGTGATTTAAGATCACTAATACATTAGTTTTTGTAGAATTTGAAAGTCCTCCTAAAAAAACTGTGATAGAGTTTACATGTATATTTTTGTTTCTCACCTTGATTTTTAGTGGTACTTCAAAACCTATACAGGTGATCACCTGGATTTGAGAAGATTTTCTAAAAAAGACAAGACTTGTCACAGCTCTGGATTTGACTTGGACATTTCATGTATTCACACACTGGACTGCAAACCATACTTTATAAATGTTCGTAAGATGAGGGAGCTGGAATTGCTACTTGCCATGAAGGGGGCAGGGGCACCTTTGGTGTGCTCCTACTCCTCTGTGGCCCCACGAGGGTTAAATCTCCAGTGAACATCTGGCTGCAGCACCTGAGTCATTGCTCAGCCCAAGCCCTGAGGAGCTGGGTTCTGCCTGCATCATGCTTCTACTCTGAATCTGCAGCAAATAAAATCGGTGCCTTGGAATATTCCAGAGGAGAATACTCTGAAGACAGCACACACGTTTCTAACCAGGCTTTGAGGTCAAGCAGATCAAGTAAGCCTTGTTAACCACAGACATGTTGGTCTTCATTCTCTTCTTGGTTCTCTGCAGATTCTCTGATTGCATCCTGAGTTACTTCAGTGCGAGCATGAAAAGCAGGATAACTGTGCACAGCTTTGTTTTGTTTTGTTGTATTCCTTTGGCTTCTTGCCAGAAAACCATATTTTTCTTAGATTCTAGTGTGTTCTCCCTCTTTCTCTTTTTCTTCAAGATTTAATTAGAATTATGAAATAATTTTTGATTAAAAGGAATCACTGGAGATAAACTCATCCTTTACCCACTCAAAACAGAGCTTGAAAGTTAGGTCAGGTTGCTTAGCACTTTGCTTAATCCAGATGTGAATATCTCCCTGGGTACCCTGTTTAAGGGTTTGACCACCCTCACTGTGAAGTCCATATGAAGTGTAACTCATGTTTCTCTGTACGTATATAAGGCTGGGAGGTTTCTTTATGCTAATATACAGCATCTGGTAGAAAACCTGGATAGGGAAGTAGGTTTGAGCTTGGGAAAGAGGTGGAAGGGATTTATACCATGGAGAAATGAGGAAAAGTCAAGATTTTACATTTATAGTAGGAAAGACAGTGAGGAGCAGGAGTAAAAGAAATCATGGCAGTGAGTGAGAAAAGCAAGGACTGCTTCACAGGTCAGGCAAGGTTGTGTGTGGGAGGAGAACTTGGATGATGACAAGGCAGGACCATAACTGAAGTGGTCACCACCCCCAGATTTGGGTACCTCTTACAACCCTAAATAAATCTTCAAGTGTGTGTCATAGCTAAAAATATCTTGCCAGTTCTGGCATGAAGTTGATTGCAGGAGCTTCCAGAGCATTTTGCTCTCTTGGCTCCCTGTGTAATTCCAGTTGGATAGTACACTTCACATTTAAAACATCTGATCTTTTAAAACATGCTGATCTTTTGGTCTGCTTCTGTTCTGTTCCAGAGAAAGTTGCCTTTTTGAAGAAAGAGCTACAGGTCCTGCAGCATGCAAATACAGGTAACACATAATATTTATACAGGGCACTATTTATAGATAAGTCCAGTTTCGATGACAGTTAATTCTCTTAAAGACTGCTAGACTAAAAAAATGCTTTATAAATATATGCAGATATTCTTCTTCATAACAATACTAAGGAGTTGGAGCAGTGATGAGAAATTTTAATAGTCAGCAATATGAGGTAGAAAATATTTTCCAATCCTGATAAAAAAGGAGAACAAAAATTGATAATTATTTTCTTTGGATGATTATTTAATCCTTCAGGAAAATACAGTGTGATTGTTAAAATTCCTCTCAGGTGTATAAAGGCAATGCTAGCAGTAATTGCACTTTTCAATAGCAGAATGCAAAGAATATAGATGTGTGAAAAGAGGGAGAAGATCTCTAAGAAGGGTGAGATGAGTTTGTGTTCATAAGAACCGAAGCCTAGGTGATTTATAATAGGAAATCACTTTTAGTGATGTAAACATGTTAACTGATGATTCTTCCCAAGACTGTTGTGAAGCAGGGAAGGATTATGCCTTGTTTTGACAGATGGAGAAAAGGCTAAGTTCTTACCAGGAACTTTGCCAGCTCCTTTCAAAGTAGTTTCCAAGGAAGATCTTTCCCTTCAGAAATCTTGAAGCAACAGACATCTCTAAAAACTTCCCTCCATTACCATGGGAGAGCAGAGATGGTCACAGGTGTTGAAGGTACTGGCTTGGCTTTTTAGAGCTCTGACTGGATTCAATCCGAACAAAGAACAAGCAGAAACAACCTTTTCCAGATGATGACTCACCCTGCCAGAGGAAGATTAGTCAATGGAAATTTGTGTGTGCCTGTATTAGTCAGTAAATATGTACCCATCCCTGCACAGGGCCAGGGGCAAAGCACCAGGGCAGTGGGATGGAAGCCTGAGTGGAAGAGTCACAGCTTTTTTTCTGTTGGCATTTTAGCAACAACAGAAGTAAGAGCAGGAGAGTCCTAGGCTAATTTCCAGCTTTGTAACAGACCTAACATGTGAAGGATGTTAGGTGCTAGCTCAGCTCTCCCATTTACCCTTTCTGCTCACAATCTGGCCAAGGCAAACTCCAACCTTTCCCTAAAACACGCTCTTTTCACCTCATCTGGGGTCAGTACAGGACTGCTAATTTTTCCTAGATCTTTTCACAAAGAAAATTATACACACTAAAACTCATGTAACTCTAGGTTCATTTTGTACTGCCCTATTAATCAGTAAAGTGTTAATGTGCTAACCTGAATCTCACAGTGGTAAAGGTAAGTAGAAATTTAAGCAGTTCTCATTTAATAAATATTCATTAAGAAGCCAGTCTGCTTCTTTTCCTTCATTCTGGTCATTGACCACACTTGCATCAGGATAGTTCACATAAGGTCAGGAATACCTTGGCTTTGCCATTCTTTCCCAGAAGTTTCTGAAATAGAAATAATTATTTTCCAGCTAAATCAACTCCAGCTCACATTTTCCTAATACTAGTTTGAATGTTACCAGCAACATGGGATCTCCATGTTCACATCCTAAATGTAGCCTTCACTAGAGATCCAAACAGAAACCTTTCAAAGCTCTCTTCATGGCAATGAACTGTTGTTGAAACAAATCTAGAGATAAATGGGACCTCAACAACATAACTTTGTGCCTCTTGTTTCACCTAAAACTTCAGTAGTTTAAAACCTCCTAAAATTCAATCACATATATAAAGGCTGCTAATACCATACTGTAAAGAAATATTTTCATTAATCTTAATGATTATAAGATCCTCCTGCTGCCATAGTGGAGGATCCTCCTCCACTACTCATTAATTGTAGGACACTAATAAAGTTCTTGCTTCCAGTGTTATCTTGATGAAACAATAACCAATAACAACCCCCAGCAACCCCAGCCCGAACCACTGGACCCAGTTTCTGTGTTCCAAGCTCCTAATGCAATCTGAGCAGCTCTAAAATAACTGTTCCTGTATCATTTTAATGGCACACACATAGACCAAGAATCCCTCCCTGACCCCTAGCAGAGGGTCTTCAGAGGGGCTCCACATAGAGCTGGGCTGGGAGAGCCCTTTCCTTACTTATTCCTGATTTCCTTAGTTTAACTACTAATGCCTACAAGTTTCTAGTTTAGTCTGTTTAGAGGGGAAATGGAAGACAAAATCCTCTTGGTTAGCAAAGGATTTTCTTTATCATCACTCCTTACCCTTAAAAAAAAGTTCCTAAGTTACACATCTTTGCAAAATAACAAGTCATTCGTCTTTTCTCAGTCTACTTCCACTCCTGTGGCTTCCAGGTTTTATCAGCATTTCAGGTGAGCCAGAATGCCTCCTGTTGCTCTCTGCAGATTATCTGTCTTAATATTTGGCAATGATTTGCTCTCATTTGCAGAGAAGCCTCCCTCTTTATATGTAAGCTGCCTTCTTTAGTCATATGCCCAGCCAAAATACTCCAGCTCTCTCTGCATCAATGAAATTTGGGGGTTTTTGTGGGGTTAGGATGGGAACAAGACACATTCAGAGATTACACCCTTGACTGCCTGACATTGGTCTCTCAGTTTTACTTATTGCAGGTTGAGAGGTCAAACACTGCCCTGGTCTGAGCATCATAACAGACTTTATCCAGATTTTTAGTAGACTAGAAAAAGACAGAATGGCAAACCTAGAACAAATGGGCTCACAATGCAAAACCAGTGTATAATTCAATGCAGATATTTTTCCTTCTCTTAAGTGCACCTCATCTTTTGTAATAAAAGCTATTGGGATGACAAGCAGTTACTGGTTAGGATAAGAACAAAAGGGAGAGAGTAAAACATGACTCAGAGTGGGTTACTTGTTAAAGAAACTCATTATTTAAATATTAAAATAAAAAACACATTGTAGAGAAAGGAAAGGTTCCATTTAACTGCTCTTCACATTTATTTCTTGTCATTGAAATCAGATATCACCTAGTCTAGTTAATCACATTCTGAATTGCCATGCATAAAGTAAATTTGTTCACTTGGGGGATCAAAAAATATATAAGGCTTTGTTGTGTAATTTTCTTCTGTTTCTTATCCACATATGCTGTATCTCAGCTTCTACTGCAAGAGGATGTTCTGTCCTCCTGAAATTACGTAAGGAACACATTTAACCTGTGTAAGTTTCAAAGCCAGCCCACCTTTTCAAAGAAGATAGAAACACAAAAATAAAATTCAACACAGATTATTCGACTCTTAGCTAAAGTAATTATATATATTAAAATTACATTTCAACCACTAGACAGTTTTTAGCTTATTTTCAGCGAAGCGTCCACTTTGCCCAACAATGTACCTTTCGGGGCATCTTCCTTTGCTATGTTCCATTGAGCCACTAGATGTCCCTCGTTCCTACGTAAAGGCCCAGGTAGGAGACAATCCATGAGGAAAAGTGTGACTGAGGTGGAACTCAAGCCGTGCAGAAACACGTTTGTGTTCACATCATGTAGGAGTTTTCTCTAACAGGTCCTGGTCGTTTGAATCTCACCATTGAGTGTGAGTCTGTAAATCACAGCAGTTCCAGATATTGGTTCCAAACAGACAACAGTAACTGTTCGGACAAATTACAAAATCAGGAATCATCAAGGTTGGAAAAGGCCTCCAAGATCATCAAGTGCAGCCTTCAAACAAGTGTGACCATGCCCACTAATCCATACCAAAAAGTGCTGTGCATACCTGTTTTTTGAACATTTCCAGGAATGGTGACTCCGCCGCTTCCCTGGACAGACTGTTCCAACTTAACAACTTATTCAGTGAAGAAATTCCTAATATTCAATTTGAGCCTCCCTTGAACAAGGAAGTGCATATATGGTAAATACAAAAATCAGATGAGGCTGAAGAAAGCAGATGAAGATAGCATTGAGGAAAATAGACTAGAAACCCAGACATCACAGAGTAAACTGCATCATTCCATTCCAAACTATACATTGACAACAGCATTCTCCATTTACACGTTATTATTTTTTTTGCCATTCATGAAGTGAAATGGCATAGTCTCTCTTGGCAGTAGAGTATATCTTATTTAATGAAAGCATTCATTTGTCTATAGTTTAGTTGGGGTTTGGATATCACCATGTAGATTTAGATAACTCCAGTCTAACCAGGGAATGGTCACATCAGTATCAGACAATGCTGGGCAATGTAAGCCAGACATGACACAAATAACAGCATTTGACTTACACTGGCAATGCTGAAAGCAAAGTTAAACACTGCTCTGGAGGAAACAAGATGTTTCATCAAGTAAATAGTGCCAGGAAGCTGCTTGCAACTGCCCACAAGTTGTACAACTCCCTTTTCCCTTCCTGCACTCTATCTGCCTTTTGCAAGTTTCCTGACACCCATCATTTAATTTAGACCATCAGCACTTTGCAAGACCTTGCCACAGAAAGTGCTGCATCTCCAATTCTGTTTTGAAAACTCTTCCTCAGATTAGAACTCACTTCCTCGGTATTTTGAATTCACAAAGTGGACGGGAAAGGTCACATCTAAGGAAAAAAAAAAAAAGAAGAAACCCTTCCTCCGGATTAGTTTTGCTGTTTAAGTCATGTGAGTGATGTCAAATTATATCCATATAAGAAGCAGGACTCTGATGGCCTGTTGGCTTTTTTATGTCACCAAAACGTACATGACAGAAGGTCACAATGTGTCCTCTTCAGTTGTTTTCAAAAGGGGTGCTGTCATTTTTCAGTAAGGATACATATAGAGTGTTCTGCCAACTCAGTGTTCTTGTTACCTAATTTTAATGCCACTGACTGAATGATACAGATTTTCATTGCTAATTAAATATCAGATCATGGTGCACAATCTCAATATTATTCATGCTTTAACACCTGATTATTTCAGGGGGGCATAAGCAGCTAAATGCCTTTATGAGTCTTGATCTTATTCTTAAAAGATGAAGGGGAAAAAAATATGCAGTTCTCAACAATTATATTTCTTTGTCCAAGGCATTGTCAAAGCAGAGAGCTGGGGATGTAAGAACTTAAACCTATTCAACATGCTTTTGGTCTTCTCTACAAAATGCCTTTGAACTCTTCTGATTCTCCCTCACAGCTGCTCTCAGATTGACTCCACTGGACAGAGCAATGGTTGAAAAAATGATTATATACAACCATTGCTGGCCCTCCAATCACTGTTCCAGTCTGGAGCTGTTTGGATCAGCGTTAACAACAGTTGCAACCAATCTGTTGTGTACTGGTGACCAGTTTCTACCAGGCCATCTATCAGTAGTACCAGAGAGGGTCAGATCCAGAGCCCAGTGGCCTTCAATGTGAAATGTTTTGTTTTCAGTGGGATTTGTATCAGATAGTAATTTCCACTGATGAAAGATAAACTATTTGGGGGCTAATAAATCTTACAGCTCCACATAATCCCTGGTGTTCTTTCCAGTGCTTAATAGCTCTGGTCTCACCAGCTATCCAACTCAGTCTGAAGCTAAATGGATTTTTTTTTCACAAGCCAATATACACATTATACGGAATCTCCTTTCCCCTCCTGTTTTCTCATGTTGATGACCATCTTTTTAATAGGTAACTGAGAACTAAGAAATAGAGAGAACAGAATGACCTATTGAACTAATTTTGCTCCACAGCAGAGCTGACAGGAAAACGGCTGCCTCAACTCAGGGTTCCAGGAATGGAAAAACAGATGTTTCTTAACTGCATTTAACAGATGCTATTCCAGCTTGAAACAACATTTTAAAATGCAGATCTCAAGAGTTTATGTGTTTCTAAAGTATTCAAAGAATGGGAAAGTAGAAATTTCTTGCGAAGTCTTCAAGTAGTGCCAAGCATGCCTTATATTCTTTTTTTTTTCCCCTGTATTTTCCCAAACTAAATTCTCCAGTTTAGCATTTCTGTGGCTGATATATATACCTAAATATGCATTGGTGCCTACATGCCTCAGATAATCAGATCAGATAGATTAACACTGCCACAAAACTTGCATGTGACTTTGGGCAAATCATTTGATTTCCCTGGCTCTCAATTCTCCACTTGTGCTACCTAGAGCTTGTAACTTTTCCTTGACAGCATCTCTCTCAGCTACCAATATCTACAATACCTAGTACATAGAAGCCACAAACAAGAACATAGCTCTGTGGAATTGCCAAAAAATAGATTTTAAAAATTAAATGAACTATCAGCTATTCAGTGAATGGCAGGGGTATGAGCCAAAATGGGTGAGACACAAGATGCTTTACAGGGGAATTGCAGACTATCCTGTCAACTGGGAATGCTCTAAGTCCCAGCATCAAGTGTAAAGATGGAAGGGCAGAAACGTGAGAAGACAATAGTTTCCAGACTATTCTCTGAATAGATTCAAGTTGGTGTGTTATTCAGCCATTACAGTCAATTCTTAATTTAGAATTAAAAAACAGGGAGGGAAAGAAAGTCGTGCTGAAACATTCTTACCCTGAGCCCATCAGGTTTGCCTCTGAGTAAGTTTAGCTCATGGAAGGAACTCTTCTGTCAAGCATCACGGAACTTTTGGGTTATTATTCTCATACTACAAATAGAGAACTGAAGTGACAGCAAGGAATAAATAAAAATATACATTAAAGATCCCAAGTCCATGGAACTATGCATTTCCCAAGAATAAGTTTTAGCCCATATTTACAGTGTCCTTCCAGTTATGCCAAGTAAATCCCAAGAGCTGGCTGTGATAAAACACTGTGAGCACTTCTTTCCCTGGCTGAAACCAGAGATATGCTACCAGCCCCAAAATAGAAAACACCTCAGCTTAAACTGGTTACCAGCACTCATGGTAGTTTTGGTGAAAGTGGAGGTAGAGAAGATGACTTTACTGAAGGAGTTCCTGACCTTGTCAGATATTCCTAATGTTTAGAGTACTGTACAGTCTGGGAGCTCTTAATGGGAGGGAGGTGTCACCATCTGTACCAACAGAAAAGGAGCAGAAGCACAAATTTCAGGAAAATATTCCCCTGATGTTCAAATGTACTTGCAGAAATTTCCTGGGGTTCTCCCATACACCCCATTGATACACAACAAGGATAGAGAACATTAAACCAAATGGGTTATCTTTACTAAAGTTATTGTGAAAAGGATTCTATTACACTAGAGAGCTGAAAAAAATCACCACTTTTTAACAATGCAGATTTAGTCCAAAATTGATTCCTTATCAAAAAATCTGAATACTTTCTTTAAAAAAAGCTGACTTTTACAGAATGATTATTCTATGTGAAGAAAAAAAAAAAAAAAAAAAAGAAAAAAAAAGCTATTATTCAAATATTTCAAAATAAAAGCAGAATATTTGGGATTAGAAATTACTGAAACACTCTCCAAACATTTTAAATACATAGACTGGAAACGTTAAAAAAAGGCTTCAAATGTTGACTTTCAGAACTAAGGTAACTTCTTGTTTTAAGCCAGCCATAGAAGAACTTTCTTGTACCTTTAAAGAATTCTGTGTATAATACAGCAGTCTTAAGGGTAAAACCACTGGCTTGTAACAAGGCATTAAAGGTCAATGATTAGAATTTAGTGTAGATTGTAACAATAGTGAAGAATTGATGCTGCATGCTCTTGGTCTTTCACGGCCAGAGCCTCTATTCTTGCTTCTTGTATTTATGTCTCATAAATTGTTCAAAACTTAATTGATTGAATTAACAGTCAAAATATCACTTCTCAACATCTGGTTCATATTCTTGTCCCAGCTATGCTGGTGCAACTCTAATTTAAATGCCTTACATGGAGTAACTCTAAATTTATTATGGTATTTGGAAGAAGTGGACTTGGTTCTCAGTCTTTAAAAAATGTCTATGTTTGCAGCCAAATAAAATCACACGTGGTTACAGCCTCTGTGGCACAAGATTGCCATCCAGTGGTAATTCCCAAACCTGTATTCGCTGAAGGCATTCCCAAGGAGTTGACCAGCAGCCAGTGCTGCTTATGCCTACCAACCTGTTAGCTGCAAATTCAAACTCCTAAGTAGCTATTGCTAGGCTGAGAGGAATATTTCTGTTAAAAGTTGATAACTTATCTCTTTTTTTAAAAAAAATCAGCTTTCCATATTGAAATAGTTTAGATAATGAATGTAGATTTTTGCTTCCTTAAGAGCAGGAACATGTTGAAGAGGAAGGCCCTGGCACAGCTACATTTAGAGGAACTACCACCATCCTAACGTTGCATCTCAGCTACTTTTCAGCCCCCTCTGCTGGCATGGCATTAGTCAGCTCTGAGAGGAACACATCAGTGCTCATTTTAGCATCCTTGTGCAGAGCTTCACCACCTGCTCTCGAGTGCCCTGTGCAGGGGATGATGTTGAGACTGTGAGTGATCAAGCTTTGAGGCTGGTTTCATGTGAATACTTCAACACCCAGACATCAATATGCCTACTGCTATCTCTGATCTGCAAAGAACAGGCCCTGAACTCAGACCTTCACTTCCTGGATAAATGCTTTACCTGCTCTAATAGATCACAGAAATGCCTTTTACAGGGAACAGGTACAACTGCAGTTGTGAAGACTCAGCCTGACTGGCATCTGTTAGAGGGGTTTGAGGGTTACCTCTTGAACTCAGCCTCTCTGGGGAACTGAATGAAGCAACACGAAGCTTTTAGTTCCTGATTGAGCTGAGATATGAAAGAGTGCCAAGCTGCTTAGCCCTGTTGAACTGGTGCAGATCTAGGCACACAGAGAGGCTCTATACAGCAGAATATAGCTTCTGTATAAACAGGAAACATGGTTTGGGAATCTAGGCGTGATGCAAGGTCAGACACAGCTCACCAGGGTTTTTCCAACATTCCTTGTTTTAGACTTAGAAGCTCAAATTCTGCCCTAAACACCCTTTTTTTTGGACTTGGCCTGTAGCCAATAAAATAAATTCTGGTTACAACCCCATGTATTTCATGCCAGTTGTACTGATCTACCTCGTTCCCTGTTTCATCCTCCCTCATCTGTAATGTTTTCCTTTGTACTTAACTGTATCTCTTGCAGTGCAGATGTGTAGGAATGATTATGAATGATTCATGGATTTGTTTGGTCTGATTGCCCACAGATTAAATAATTTCATACAATGTTTCCATTAGCATTACAGGCAACTTAATTCCTGTTTAGGAGTAAGATATCTGGGGTTGTGGAAGCAGAATACTTGCATGGCAGAGCTCATCTCAATGAGCAGCCATTTCTGCCAGGTCTCTTTAGGAGATGCAGAAACAGAAAATAAAAACACTTTTCTTTCTAGGTAAAATTCCATTTTGATACATCTTTTGCAATAACATGTGAAATGAGATGCTGAAGGTTCAGGCTGCTCCTAAGAGCAAAACAACACTGGAGTTTCTCCCTCTAACTTCTGAAAGAGATCAGTGGAGTGCACATAAAACTGAAAATTTCACATTAATTTTATGATCATTTACTTCTACTTCACATTTTATTTTGTTCAAGAATGACAAAGTATTCACTAAATTAGTACAAATAAACTATCTTACCTAGAATTGGTCTAGCTGAAGTAGTCATATTCAAAATGGTATGAAATACTAACAAGTGTGGAAAAGAAAATATACACAGACACTTGGCATTGAAGAACAAAGACTCAAATGCTGAAAATGAGACACATTCTCCAGGACTAAAATTAATGTGATTTGACTTACGAATTTAGTGTGGTACAATTGCTTTGAGACAAGGAAAGTGAGAGACTGGTAATCAGTTCTTTGTGTGCTTTGTAGAATTATCATATTATAGATATGTGGTGGAATGAAACAATGAGTAGTTTATGTGTCTTAATTCCAGAGCAGGTAAGTCAAGGACAAAGAAAAAGTATCCTCAGACATTTTCAAAGTAGTTTGATTCATTTTCCACTTAGGAAACCATGCTGCAATCCACAATTAATTCAAAATTAAAAAAAAAAAAAAAAAAAAAATCAAAAAAAAAAAATCCCCCCCTTTAAAAAAAAAAAAAAAAAAAAAAAAAAAGGCAGCAGAACCCAAATGCTTGTTTTCAGAAACACAGATATAACTTGGTGTCTATGGGATTGATACAGTTTCCTCACATTTGTCCAATAAAACAGAACAAATATTTTGTCAGTCTTTTCTTAGGTAAGCTGCTTTTTCCTAGATAAAATTTTACTGCTGGCTCCTGTACACAGGGAAAGGAAATGATCTTCTTGGAATACAAGTGCTCTGTCAGAGCAAAAGGCTGCAGTGGGCAGTTGCAGCAACAGGATTAATGACTTGCTGGCAAGAAAAGCTTTGGAGCAAAGGTGGGATACAGACACAATCACAATTTACATTTTCTGACACCTTTGCTGAGGCTTTCTACTCAGGAAAAAAAAAATTGATTGGGTAGTGTCTAAATTTAGTGAAACCTTCATACTGTTCCTATTTGATCAGACTAGAAATGAAAAGACAACCGGCAAAATCTCACCCTTCCAGGGTGCAGACCTCAAAGGAAGAGCCAAAGACAAGTGCATATCTGCCACCTCCTGTTTCTGGTGCGGACAATACAACGACGGAAATAATTAGCTAATCTTTCATTTAAATAAAGCATTTTGGGAGAAAGGCTAAAAATAAACACTGATTCATTCCTTGTCAGGGAAGTTTCTTCTGTCAATTATCACATTGTTACTGCTGTTTTTAATCTAGTCAGATGGTGAGATTGGCAATCCTTTCTGCAGGGGCTTCTGGGTGTTATTTTGTGGAGAATCTTACTTGAAGGACTGATTACTGCTTTTATGGGAGCCAGTGGGAGTTTGGCCACAGTCCTTCACGCATGTTAATTTGAGGGACTTCCAAATGTTAGCTAATGATCTCAGAGTTCTTTTTATGAAATATGCGTGGGTTTGTTTTGGGGTTTGGGTTTTATTGTTGGGTTGTTGGTGTTTTTTTTTAATTCCTAGGAGAACGCAATTAAGGCTGGAGAAAGTGCTGCACTGTAGCTCTGGACTGCCTTCTCAATAACATCAGAGTTATAGAATGAAAAAATTCAGAAGCACACATCACTACTACAGTCGGGATATATTATAAATATTAAAATCAAATGTACTCGTATTATTTATATAGTCCAGACCATATGCTTTGTATTGCTGTGGACTGGGTCATTCTGTTGGCCTTCACTTGCAGCTACCTAAAAAGTAATTATGCTCTTTCTCTTTTTTTAGGAACAATACTAAGGGGAAAGCAGTAGCCTCCGCCTCAAAGAAGGGAAATATGTCAGCATGGAAAATAGATGCACGTGTGGGTGGGGGAGTTTCATTCCTGTTTTCTGAAGCCTTATGTAGCTGTAAACGAGAAACAGGCGAAAAAGCGAGCCAGTGTCAGCTGAACAGAAAGCCAAGGACACAAGTCCAAGCAAGTGCTGGGGCTGCGGCTCAGCGAAAAGCGTGCAAAGGGATCTTTGGGCTAAACGCTGACTTGAAAGGGCTTGGAACGGAGCACACCAACAAACACCGCTCTCCGTCCTCCCCCTTCCCACCGCCGTTACCACAGGAAAAAACCCAAAAGTTATAAAGATGTTTTGTTTCTGGCTGCGTTCAGGCCAGAAACGAGATTCTGCACTTTCCCTACGACTAACAGGGCAGTTAATAACCACGAAACGTTCCTCCCGCAAGGACCGCAGCCCGCAGCACCCCGCGTATCCTCGGCTCAGCCTCCCCGCCGCTCAGCCCGCGCCCCGGCCGCAGGGATTCGGGCAAGACTCGCTGCCCGCCCGCTCGGCCCCGAGCGCGTCTCCAGCCGGGGGCGAACGGCCCCGAGCGGCGCCGCGCAGGCTCCGGGCAGCGGCCGCGCCTCCGCCCGCCCCGGGCTCTCTCTCTGCCGGCCCCGCCGCCCGCGGCAGGCGCGGGGAGGGTAAGGCCGGGGAAGGGAGGGACGGGGAGCCCGGCTGCTGCCCCGGGACGGCGAGTGTCGCATTGCCCGCGGCTGCGGTCGGGGCTGTCCCTCCTGCCCCACCGGGCTGAGTGCCTGGGGCGGACCCGAGGGGCGGCAGCGGGCGCGGCCAGGCTGGGTGCACCCCTGCCACATGCCGGCTCAGCAGAGTGTTTTTCCTTCTTTTGCTTGTCCCCGTCTCTGTGTGGACAAGCGCAGCCGTGGTGGGGATCGGAGGCCTGCCCGCGGGAGGGGGCACCTGCAGCAGCCGGAGCCAGCCCGGGCCCGCCGAGGAGCAGCGCCCGAGCTCCAGGGGCAGGAGGGGCGCAGAGGGAAGGCGGTGAGGGCACTGAGCAGCGCTCATGCACACCCAGCAGCGCCGGGAACACCGGCACAGCCCGGCCCTGCACACTGCGCTACTGCCGGACAGCGGGGCCGTGCTGCAGCTGCCTGCAGCTGTGCATAAAGTGGCTTTCGCTCAAAGGTACGAAAAGAAAGCGCATGAAAGGAAGGAAGCGCCGACAGCGCGCAGCAGCCAGGAGACGGCTGGGGACAGGGACCTGCCACTGCTGCGATGCTGCTTAGGAGGTCTGTGGTAGGAATTGCCAGAGCTCTTGCTGCCTGCTTCCAGTTTAGGAGATTCACCACCCTCCCCTTACTCATTCCCTTTTCCACAGTCAAAGAGCATAAAGCACAAAATGCCTTCTATCGAGCAAAAGAGAAACAAAGAAATGCAACCATCCAAAACCCAAGCCGAAGTGCATCTGGCTTGGGATGAATACTGGACCATGTCAGCTGAGAGTGAGAATTTTTCAGAAGGCTGGACTCCAGTCCAAAACGGACCCTGTCATTTGGAGTCTCAATATGAAAACAGCTTGCATAACATTTTTTCAGGCTTCTGACAAAAGAGTTGGACCTTCTTTTGCTCTGGTATCTAGGCTACATTGTGCAGGCTCATGCATATCACTGGTTTTATTCACATGAGTAATTCCATTTGAATTTGGAGTGACAATGTGTATGTGTAAAGTTACTCATATGCTTTCTGTCTCTTATATATTGAAATGATGTGGGTTTGTTTTTTTCCCATTTGATGGTGTAGCCAGCCCAGTGACTGTTGGCATCCAGGTTATAGTGAACCATCACAGTTGTTATTACTGTTTGTCAGCTGACACCTTTGTTTTCCTTGCCAGACTAAAATGCAGCTTTTCCTCTCTATGCAATCTATTCCAGCTATGCAATTATATCATGTTTTTATGCAACCATCTTTCACCTAATGGTGTAAATTCATCTTCCCTATAAAAGATCTCTTTGTACTCAGCTTATCCCCCTGTCATGACTGACAGTTATCCAGTTGTGCCATCTGAGTCTTTCTCACACAAATCTCTCATGACTTCTCCCCTACATAATAATCTAAATTCAGACTGATTCTAACAGGATATCTGGATGTTTTAATATCTGCCAGCTGGAACTTTTTATTATTCTCATTGCCAAATGCCCTCTCTTTCCTCCTTCATATTTCTTCAAGCTACAGCTTCTGCTATTCTCATAACCTCATATGTCTTCTCTATCTCATTGCTGCATGTTTGTCTAAGGGCAAAATGTCACGAGGACAAGAAAAACACAATGTCTATCTTCCATGAAGTGTGGCATTAAGTTTTAAGTGTGACTGAGTTTTTTATTAGATGCTTCTTTCCCTCAGTCAGGGGATATAAAGAACAACCAAGTAAAATTCAATGCAGACTTTTTGTTTTTAATGGAAGATAATAGGTTTTCACTGATATACTCTCAGCTGTCAGGTATGTACTCTAGTACCTTAATTTGTGCCTGAGGAGAGTAGTTAGGCTGTGCAGCCCCGACTCCTTTGTTAACCAGAGCCTTTCTTCCTAACCTAGAAAATTTTGTGAATTAGTGTGAGTAGAGTCTCCCTTAGGAAATAAAGTATTTTGAAGTTACTTCAGCAGCAGGTCTCAAGCTGTCAAGAAGATGCAGTCAGTCACACCTAAGGACAGATTTATTACATTCAATCTCCAGGGCACCTGCCTACTGTACCTTGAAAGAATCCAGCTAGTTAGTTTTTGTGAAATCCCCAAATGATGCCTTCTAGGAACACTGAGAACTGCTATTTCTGGGGGAAGGGTGATGACCCATGCATTGAAATGACCTGCTCCAGGAGTGACAGTATAAATTACTTCCAAGGAAAAGGTAAAAGGCCAAATACATCTTAAGACTGCCCTGCGAACATGATGGGAATTTCTCCTTTCTTTTATCATAAAGTCTGAGGACCAGGAACTGTATTTCCTCCCTCTGTCATATCTACAAGATGGGAAATTACCTGTTTGGCTCTGGTAATTTCTGAATAGCCACCTTTCTGCAGCAACACTTCACAGTCAGGGTGTCCATTCTCTTTAGGTGCTGAGACCACAACAGAGCTGAGTTCTGCCTATGGATGGAGTCACCAACAGGATCCTAAATAAGATTTCACCAGCAGATTAGGTTCCTTAAGTAAATATCCTATTAAGGACCATAAATAAATAAACCCCATACACACATTGATTCTGAGCATAAGCTTTGATCAGACATGGCTGCTACCCTGGATTTATATATCCATAACAGGCTATACTTGTGCCACTCATGGATGTGTATTTAGGGAAGCTCTTTCTCAGAAACTTCATTCCAAATTGAGATGCAGTTAAATGATTAAGTGCAAATGTAAGTTGTAATTAACAGATTACCTGGGGAGATCTACTAAGCAAAAATATATAGTTTACTTTTTAGTTTATATAAAAGCCCCATTCTTTAAAAAAAATACAAACCTCTCAAACAAGTAACAAACAAAAACCAAACAAAAAATCCCCAGGAAATGAAATTTTAATTTACTAAGGAAAATAAGGTGATAAAAATGTATTAAGTTTCATCTGTACCATAAAACATGCTGAACTTCAGTGGAAAAGGCAATTTCTTGATTCATGTGCTAGAAGTGTATATAAAAATATAACAACCCCAGAAATATTTTAAATACTGAATTTCTTTTTTCCAGATACTTCCTCCTCCATCATATTTGGGAAATAGATAAAATATTTACTGTATTATTCTAAACCAAGTTTGTATTTTTCTTTTGTTTACTTAAAAATAAGAAATATACCTAGCATATAGAAAATACAACTGCATCTATTTATTTAATAAGTTAATCTATTACTATGTAAGAGTTCAGTTTGCAACAGAGATGAAATAGTGCTACAAAACACTAATGACTAAAGGATTTTCATTTCTGGGTGAAAGCTTCTAGAAAAAACAAAAGACAATACATTAATAATGTCAATTTGCAGATTTTAATTTTGGAATGATATGCAAGCATAAATTTATTATGAACTTCTAAAATTAAAGCGTTAATATTAATGTGATCTGAATTAAAGAAAAGCAATATCTTGCCTGCAGAGCTCCAGAAAGAGGCAGTGAGCTTTTCTCTGGGAGAGATGGCTGATGTTGTGTAGTGAAGGTGCCAGTGCCCTGGGTGCTGTGGCACTGCTCTCTCCAGAAGGAGCAGTCACATACAGAGCCTTACAGCATACACCAACTGTAATTATATGGGGCTGTTGCAGAAGAGGTGCCCCCTTTAAAATACCTGTGCATGTCAAAAAACATTTGAAGCACTGAGATACAGCAGTGATAACATTTACAAATACTGCCCTAAACTTGTTATTATTCAGCTAAGAGTTACACAAAAGCCTCTGAGTTTTTCTGTCAGTTTTTAGGATGTCTGCTCTAAGCTTTATTCAGACAACAGGGTTGTTATTGTTTTACTTGAACGTACCTGTCTTTCTTCTGAACCCTGAAATCAGGATGGAGCCTGTGTCTTCTGCTTTGATTTATCATTTTACAAATTCTCTTTCTGTCCTTCAGCTTCTTCCTGTAAGCAGCAATACCTCTTTCTGTTCCCTTCCTTTTGTCTGGACTCCTGTACTTATAAGCTCAGTCATGTGGTAATTGCATGTTTTACAGCACATGGCAAAAGCCCTTATTTCAGTTCAGAATGTTAATAATACAGAACTGTCACAGACACCCTATGGTCCTGGAACAAGTCACACTTTCACGTTGAAACTCTGAAGCTGAGCATCTCTGAAAATTACTTCCTGTTTTTTGAAAAAAACCCAAACCGAACCAAACCAAAAAAACCCACCACAGAAACAGTTTAGGTTATCTTGCATTTAGGAAAAAATAAAATCGGAAACCAGAGTATACTAAATTTATCACACATAGTGAAGCGTTGTAAGTAAACATGATACACTGAAAAAAAAGCCCTTTTCTCTATTGTAAACAAGTTGGGTTTGTTTCTAAAACTTTGTTAGGGCCTTGCAAGTCTCCAGAGTTTCCTCATTCATGCAGGCAGTCCCATTAGAACAAGACTTACAATAAAACCACCTCAAGAGCCAAGGTTTCTAGGATAAGTACAAATGGGAATTTCTGTTATGATTTTTGAAGAGCAGTAAAACATCAAGTTGCCTAGTGAGAAAATGCAGTGTTCTGCCTGGAAAGGTTCAAGGCTTGAGTTCAGAAAACTGGGTCATTAACAAAAAAAGCCCCCAAACAGAATAAGATTTCCTATTTGGGCCCCTCCCCATATGAGTGGTTTCATATCTCATTATATTCCAAAAAGCTTGATCATTTTAAAAATGAAACTTTTCTGAGTGTATTGGAAACAGATGGAAATGAATCAAGAGACCAAAAGAAAAAAGCATTAATGAAGACTTATGTAAGCAATACTTTAAATAAATAAACCATTTGTCTGAGAAACCACATCTCTCAGAAATATAAATAATTATATAATGAACATATAAACTACATTTCCTGAAGTAATTCCTGTCTTGCCACATTTCCTGAATTATTTGTATTATGAAACAGTAGTGGGGTGCCATTAATTGATACACACTCAGTGCTATAGTTACTGCACTAATTGCAGCTCTCTAGGCCCTCAACTCAGCTCCTCCAGCCCTTTAACAATTGGGATTGATTGCACAGGAGCTATTTTTAGAATGGAATGGCAGAAGACTTTGGAGAGCAGCAGACATTTTTGTGTGTGCTACAGCTGTTTTGGAAAAAAAAATTGCATAAAAATATTCAGAGTTGTTTTTTTGGATTTTTTTTTTTTTTTTTTTTTTTAATTGAAGCCAGAGCTTCTTATTGGATAACTGATATTATATCAAGTTGAAACTGAGGTCAGTGGTGCAGGACACAGAGGTCAAGGCGAGGTGACATTGTTCTCAGAAAAGGAGCAGCTTTTCTTTGGAAATGGGACTGCTAAGGTTGACAGTAGATTAACACTGCTGGGTTGGGCTCCAGAGACAGGCAATCCAGGAGTCAAACTTGCACTTTAAAATACCAATGTTGAAAGGCAGGATTCCTGATTAACTTGCTGCGGTTTTTTCCCCAACTCTGAAGTGGAACAGTTATTATTAGGGATTGTAGGTCTGCTTCCAAGAGTGCTTTAGCAGAAAGCAAATGGGATGAGATTCACAAGGGACAGCTGATGCTCCTAAGGTGTGACAGGGAGGGGACACCCACTCAGTTCATCCCAGCTTGGCCTTTTGTTATCCCATCCTGCTCACTTGCCTTGCAAGAGTTCAGCTGAGCTAAATAAACAACTGGACAGGATTTTGGTGCTGATCTGTTACATGAAATCAGGGCTGTCATCGTCTCTGAATGTGTACAATAGAAGGCAAGGCTGGAGGAAGAAAAACAAGCAGAAATATGTCAGCTGCAAGGGGACAAGCCTGTTTTACCTTTGTAAAGTATCAGTAACCTATCACCCTTTGTGATTTGTAAATGATATCAATAGCAGTAATACCTTGGCACTGTTACACTGCACTGCATCAGCAAATCTGAAGTGTACTAAGGAAGTGGCTGTCCCCATTTAGCTGTGGAAGTGAATGATTTGGCTGTGGTTGCTCAGAAGCTTGCCAGAGTTAGGTAAATAATCCCTGTTCCATGCCTTCAGCTGCTTTTCCCTTTTCAATGGAATGCCAGAAAGCATTATGGACTTACACACCTATGATGTGTCATTGCTTCATATCTGCTAATTCCCCTGGACATGAGAAATGCACCCTTATTAAATGCCACCCATCTTTGTATTCCTTCAGAGAAAACATACAAATATACTTCAGTTTCTACAGTAATAGCTTACAATACTGGTTTGCATAGATAAAAACCCCAACAAAATTGAAGTAGTTAATCTAGCCTGAATATACTGCAGGAGATTCTCTAGAAGCTTTTTGTCACTGAATATATTCCAGTCTTAAAAAGGATAAATTTTAGAGATTAATTGGATGATAAATTAAATTAGGTACAGTAATTTAATATAAACATGAACTATAACTAGCTTTTGTATCTAGCTTGTTTTACTGTAATCCTTGTTCTTAAGTTAAGTGCAGCTTGCCCTGGACTTACACAATGCCAGTAGGTAAATGACTCCTCCCTATAGATTGCCATCCTGGGTTCTCAATGCAGCTGGAATCTGACTTACACTGCTAAGTCTTGGAATTGTTAGACTTTGTCACCTCATTTGGTGATGTGACCTCAGACACATCCCAACACAAATTCCAAAATTTGGTCTAATGCGGAGGGGATTTTTTGTGTGTGCTTTGTAAAATGATCTATGTTAAAATAAGCCACTGTTTTGAAGAGGATTAATAGAAGAATGTTTTCCTGGTACTTATGTCTTCACAGAACACAGTGACATCTTGTGGCATGGGAAGGGCTGGTGTCATTCTTTTCCAGATGCATCCTTATTTTACCAGATTTACAGATAAAAGTCTAAACAAATTCTGGGTAACTGTTAATGCATTATTTCTATCTGTAATATTCGCTCTTTCCAAAGTTTTTTTTTAAGTACAGGTTTGTCTAAACTCTTTTAGTTGTGAAAAAAGACCAAGCCCTGGTATTGTAAGTGTAGTGTGTTGGAACTTCAGTTCACTGATATTCCTTGGAGAACTTTGAGCTCCAGGAATGTTCCTGTCCCAACCTCACTGATACAAGAATCTGTGTCAGAATTTCAGGTGCTTTCCTCAAGTTAGTGTATTATCACAGATGGACAAAGTTGTCTAATGCTGCTTTCAATGAGATTGAAAAGAAAACACAGGAACGTTTTATCATAAGGTGGAGACTTTTCTTTTTTTCATTTTTTTGTCTTTTTGCAGACCAAACAGGGTTTAGGCCCTATGTCTGATATTTTGGGCCCCTCCTCTGACACGGCTGCCCTTTTCAAGTTGATCCTTGGATAAGATGCTGGTTACCAGCATGAAAGGAAGAGCTGTCCGTGGTGCGTGGGCAGCGGGCGGCGCGCAGCAGCCGCGTCCCTGTGACCGGTACAAACACGCCTGTGCTGTGTGCAGAGGGGTTGTTTATCTCTACGGAGGGCACAGCAGCACCACACTGAGGGACTTCTGGAGGTACCACCCAGGTGAGTTGGCTCCTTCTCTTGTATGTCAGCATTAAAGCAGTTCTACATCCAGTCATCATGACATTGAGGATGCTGTGTATGTAACAGATTGTCCTCGTTTAAAGTCTTTCCATCACAGGGATGGATAAACTGCTTTTGGTTCATTGGGCAGATGGGGGATGTTTGCTCCTCTTGCAGGTGTCCCTGCAAGTTTTGATTTCAGTTCAGTTCCTTTTGATTTTGGTTTTTTTTCCTCAATCAGTAGTACTGACTCATTTAAAATATCCTGGTTCTAGCAAAGGTTATCAATGAGCTTTCCTGTCTCTCTAACACAGCAATAGTTTGTGCATATTAAATTACACAGAGGGAAATGTGAATACAATACCTTGTAAGTTTGTAGTATCAGTACAAGCCTTTGTATTTTTTGTCTTGATGTGTGGTATTCCCTGTTCAATTGTTACTGAATATACCAGAGTTGTGCTGTGGTTCATGCTCATGGAATTGTCGAGTTTTGACGTAGGTAACAATTAAAATACAAGCAGTAATAATTATTATATTTGAATTTAACTATTGCTATATTTAAAGTTGTTAAATAGAAAAATGCATATATTTAATTTTTGGGAGAACAGAGGAAAGATGATAAAACACTTCATTTGAAGCAGCACAGCCAAATTCAAAGCCCACCTTTTCCCCACTGTTTATGTGTTGAGTGCACCACTGTCTTAACTTCAGTTTTGGTTTATAGTGAAAAATGAATGGGAAATGTTGGATTGCTCAGAATATGGTCCAGAAGAACTGGAAGAACATTCAATGGTGGCTTATAAGGTAGTAGATCAAGAATATATTGTCTATATCCTGACATTTTATTTCCTACTACACAGTGCAATAAAATGCCATAGATTATTAGGTACTGAAATAGTACGCCCAAAAAGCATTTTTGTGTTGGTGCAGTTCTGGATGTACCAACATTTGGGAATCTTCCTGAAGCGAGTGACAGTAATTCAGCTCTGCAGCAGCCCCCTGGTTTCCTCAGTCAGTGCTCAATAAGTAGCAGTAATACCAGATAAAGACCCTGGCAGCACATTCTCTGACTTATCTGTGCAGTTGTAACAGTTGCTCTGAATTCATTTGCATGATCAGCTACGGCATAAAAACATTCACTACAGAACTCACATAGAAAAGGGACGGGGGAGTGAAGGAAAGTAAGAATTAAAGCTCTGCCTGTGAGGGGAAGACAGAATTTAGGATATCAGGAGCTACAACATAATGAAATATTTCTATAAACATGCATAATCCAATATTACCTGAGCAAATACTCAAGAGAGCTCCAGATTCCCAGCCCTGAAGCTGCCCCAGGCTGACAAGGAACAAGCAGTTCTGAAATGCCATTGCTGTTAAACAGCAGAATGCTCTTCAGGGCTTCCCACTGGCAGAGAATAAAGAGAGAATAATTAAAAGTTGGTGGCTTTTTGGGATTAATTGTTTGAAGATCATCATATTGTTAACAATATTTTGCTGGTAGCAACCTTTGCATTTAAGAATTGTTTTAAAAATTATTTTCATGCTATATGCCTTTCTGTAAGTGACAGATATTTGTGCATTTTGCAGGGCAGCCTGTATATTTTTGGTGGGATGGTGGATTCTGCTTTCACGCAAGCAAGAACTCCTCTCTGGATATATGACATTGGTATGATACACAATAGCCAGTCTTTTCCATGGCACATTCCAAATCCACAGGCAGTAATAAATAGTAAGAACAAAACTGTTTTCTGCTGCTTGTAACAGAGCCTTCCCCAAGCTTTATTACAAGTAATTTGTGTAAAACTCTGTGCATATTTTCCCCTCAAAATTAGGCTGTTAAGCTATCAGAGACACAGTTTTTACTTCAATTAGAAAGTATTTTGTGGGAAAATTTTATGTATTTTAAAGTCTCAGAATTTCCATTCCTCCCTTTTTCCTTCTTAAGTTTACTATTTGATCAAATGATCTGATAATTCATGTATTGTTTAACTTTTATTTTTTATGCCCATATATATTTTATAAACCTCTTATGGAAGAAAGCAGATCAGTAAAGTATCTCTCATTTTGTACTTTTACTGAAGAAACCCATAAGCTAGAGCAGGAGAAATCAAATATAATTAAGATGGGAAATTAACATCAACATTTTGTAACATATTTTTTTCTCCTAAGAACAAACATTTGGGATCTCATAAGTATATATTCTAATAAAAACAGTGCAGCATTTCAATTTAATAACAATGTCATACACCATGAATTCTCCCTTTGGAAATCCTGTGCACAGTAATGGCTGTTATTTTGATGTCAGTTAGGGAGGGGAGGGAGAGAGGCTCAGTTCTTCTGGAGCCAGTAAATCTCGTGTTCAGACTGAGACTGAAGTTTACTGGCTTCTTTTGCTATTTCACTATGTAACCTTAACTCAATGGGGGGTTTTCAGTCCTTCCTTTGTGTTTTCCATCAGTTGTCTGAGATAACCTGCTGGAAGAAAGAAAAGCCTCAGAATATATTTTAAAGGAGAAAGCATCTTATTACTCACAGTACTTACCAGGGGAAATCAGAAATTAGTTACTCAACATTGGTTGTGTGTCTTACTGTTTCATAGTTATTATTTAAAACCTTTTGGCAAGAACTGCTTTCAGTAATGCAAGCCTGCACTGATTTCTCATTGTACCTCTGGGCTGATATTTCCTCTCCTTCACAGTGATTGATCCCAGATCTGTGATTGCTGGCTATTATTTGAGGGCTATTTAAGGGACCTATGAAAAAGAACAACAAAGAATAAGTCTGCCATAATAAGGTGCATGTGGTAAGCAGAAGGAATCATACATCCTTAGGGAAATCTGGGTTTCCTACAAGTTCAGGAAATGATGAAAATCACACATTACCTCTGCATTAAGAAATTTAGCTTTAGGAAGCAGGAGTACGGTGTGGTACTGGTGTGATTCTGTATCAGATAAGGATAGAGGAAAACTGTTCAAATTGTGTCTCCTGCTGTCTTAGTGGGATTTCTTCAGCCTTGTCAGTAGAAAACCCCAGCAGAAGACTTCCTTGAAAATGAGCTGTGTCATTTGAACGATTACTGCGGGAGGAGTGTCCTCTTGTGGTGCGGGATCTAAACTGCGCTTTATTAACTCAATCCCCCAGATTCCACAAGATGGACAGAGAGCTGCACCGAACCAGCAGAGACGGAGGTAAGGAGCCAGGAAGTGGGGAATGTGTGAATCAAATGCCTGTTGCTTTGTTGATTAAACAGATTGCTTTGAAATATGTTCCCCCAAACAGTTCCAATCTCATCTCTTCAGAGACATGTGGCTATACTTTTATTTCTTTGCACTTTCAATAACTTAAGGCTTTTTCCTTCTTTAAAACAGTGTTTAAAAATACTGCTTTTAAATTTTAAGTCCTATATAAGAAGTTAAGTGCTCTCCTCTGCTGCTGCTTCTGTTTTTCTGAAATCCTTATCAAGAAAACTAATTTTAAATGGAATATTGCAACCATACGTGAAGCCTGTGCTTTTAAAAGTAGGGTTGTGAAAACAGATTGGCAGCCACGCTAATACGTTTTGGAATGTGAAGTGCTGCAGCATTTTTCATTTCTTCAGTGTGAACACGTGGACTCACCAAGTTCTTGCCACTTCTAATTGAAACCTGAGTGGAAGCATTTATGGCTTGGTCTTTCGAGATTGGTTTTGTATCACTACACATTAAAAGTCACTCATTTTTTGCTACTGAAACTTCATCATCGCAGTGCTCCTATGCCTTGAAATTACACCCAAACATTTTTTTAAGATGTGACACATTACCACTCTGGTTACCTGTGACTGATGGAGGAGTCAAGAGAAAATTTGGGACTGCAAGGCTATTTGTAGGGAAAAAAAATGGTGTATTTTCAAGACAGACATTGCTGCTGATATAAGTTTTGTAGGTTTTTGTCTTATTTTTGAACTGTTCTAGATCTCTGCACCAGCTAACAGAAAAGGTCACAGTGCAGTCGTTTACCATTCCAGCATGTATATCTATGGGGGATACTTTGGCATCAAAGGCATTTCTCAGGAGTTTTGGGAGTTCCATTTTGGTAAGTTAAAAAAGCAGAAGAAGGTTTTGATCCATTGTAAAACAATTGCAGCAGGAGAGCATGGCTTGCTCTGCTAAGAAAATTCTTATCAGTAGAAATGCTCTAAGTCAGTTTTGGCTTCTCTTCGACAACATTTAGTGATAAATTCTGTCAATTCAATTAATTGCTGGCTGAAATTAATTAGACTATTACACTGGAACAAGTTTTGCAGTATTTTCCAGTTTTACAGCTGAAAATCAGGGAGAATGTTTACTATTCACTAAAATTCATCAAGGATTACAAAAAACTTTCAGATACAGCAGAGACCCTGATTTCCGCCTATTAATGCCATCTTTTGATCTCAAATCTCCAACTGACCATGGGGAGCCAAACCTGACAGGAGATAATTTATTAGCATATTCATTACCATTCATTACCAATAATCATCAGTCTGATTATTGCAAACCAGATGATTCTTAAAAATTTCCTAAATGCTTAACTTGTTAGCTGATGGCCATTCTGTCACTATTTTGAAACAAATGATGGGTTTATTTCATCCTTCCTTCCCTCACAGGGAGAATAAGCATAGACATTAATGAATTAATGGGTTTTTTGACTGATTATCCCCCTCTAACAGCCAGGAAAGTATCTTTCTGTGTCAGAGGCAATGAACTGACAAAGCTGTAGGAAAAACTGCTCTGTAAATAAAATTTCCATGGCATCTGTCACACAGCATCTGACATTTTCATTAAAAGTTTATTTCAAAACTGATTTTTTTAAATGCACTTTTTCAATGTCAAAATTAAGGCTGTTAACTCAGAACAAGCTTAGAGCAGAAACGCTTATTTTCCAACTGAATAGTTACCTCCTCCAGGAAGTACGTCCTTTCTCAAATAGTCAGGGGAAATTTGATCCATCTCTAAATCAGTATTTTTGTTTCAGATACCAGGAAGTGGCTGTGTGTCTCCAGCCCCTGTGACAGCAGCGGCCCCGGGGCTCGGCATGGCCACTCAGCTGTGGTTTATCACACAGCCATGTACCTCTTTGGGGGGCTGATGGGACTCACTGAACAGAGGGATTTGTGGAGGTGGGATTTTGGAAGTAGCAGCTGGGCCAGCATCAGAACAAGGTGAACTATTCTATTTGTTACGCTAAAACAGCACAGAAAGAGAATGATTCTTACTCTTTGATACTGTATGTGGGTGGAGAGGGAGACGATGCCCTCTGGGTAACTGTAGGGATTGTTCAGCTCAGGATGCAGCACTGCTGCCATCCCTGGGGCTCCAGTTGGCTTTGCTCAGGAGAGCTGTTGGCAAGGCGTTGATGCAGCTGTCAGCAGTGTAATTTTGATGTCCCAATGCAGCTGTTCAGCAGTCATCCTTCTGAGTCAAAAGGAAAACAGAAGCTAAAATCAGCACTAAGTTTCTTGTTGGTCTGCCCTTAACTGCTGGTTTCTCTTACCTTCAGCCAAGGACCTCCTCCAGTGGTAGGTCATGCTTCAATAGTCTGCAAAGACTCTATGCTGATTTTTGGTGGAGGGATTTCAAATTCCAGCCCTAACGATGACCTCTGGAAGTATCATTTCCATACCCAGACATGGAAGAAGCTCAGAAGTACTACAAAGGGAAACTTTTCTCCTAAAATGTATCACTGCTTGTTAGGAATTGGTGTGGATTTCCAAACTCCCTCAAATTTCACTGCTACAGTCCCCAGCCACTGCAAAAGTGAGCAGAAGGACCTTTCCCAGCTGGTGCCCATCCTGAGGCACTCTGGCTTTTGCAGCTTCCTCTGCCCACAGCCCACGGAGCAGAGCAATGCCATCGAAATGAAAACCTTCAGCCTGCCCCTGGAGACAGTGGAATTCCCTGCCTTCCAGACCACTTCAGAGGCAGGATTAGGCCCAAACACAGTCAGGAGCTGTTTGTCCAAGGACAAGTCTCTCCATCTGTCGGCCTGTTCCGGAGAGGTTTTTGGTGCTGCTCAGGCTGTGGGTGATGAGGAGAGAATGGACTGTGGATGTGCGGGGGGTGAGATCAGCGGTACCAACACACTGCTGCTCATTGGGGGCAAACCTTTGTCCAGCTTCTCTGAGATCTCCTTCAGGCAAATGGAGTTTGATTGCTTGTGATTGCTTTGCTTGCAAAGTGAAGGAATAAATTTCCACCACCGTGGCAGTAGGTGGAAAACCAACTGCTTGCAACTGTCTTCAGCTTCCTATCAGCATGCTGGGGAAAAAAATAATTAAACCTTCTCATACTTGCTGCGAACAGATTTTTTACAATGTTAACAAAACCCGACATATATTTAAGTCACAACTTGCATGTAAGTTGTGATTTCTGAGAGGAGCTTGTTGGAATGCTGCTCTTTTTGTTATTTTTCTCCTGGTCACTTCATACCCTTTCAAATTGCGATGGCCGATGCTGTCTTGAAAATCAGAACTGCAGTAACCCCTACTGGCTCCACAACATGCCATTTCAGGGGCAAAGCTTGCTCATTTTGCACTGGCATAAGAGAGAAATACGCATTGGAGGGATTCAGTTAGTCTTAATAGGAGTGTTCTCTAAGATTTTAAAGAGTTTCTATTCTTGAGTGTTCTTTGCACAATATATTTGTAATATAAGATAGCCTACAATGAAGGAACCCAACAGACAAATCAGCAACTGAATTCTAGAAGATATTCAAAGATTGTATATAACCTTGAGGAAATGAAACAAGGAGTGCCCCCCTGAAAATCCTCAGCGAGGACCAGAGGAAGGGTATTATATTTGGAAGAACAAAGGATGTGCCAAATGAGCGTTGGCTTTAATGACTGAAAACAGAATCAAAAAGGGTTTGATTTCCCACAGCAGGGTGGGGAGGGAACAGAAAGAGGAAGGCTTGACAGAGTGATAGAGAGCATGGGCTCTTTTGACTGGTAACTCATGTTTTAGCCACAAAGGGACTTCTGCTTTCCCAACTCCATCTCTCTTTTATCACCCCACGGAGTACTTTTACACATTTCTCCTCTGTACTAGCAAATTCTGAGTTCATACATGGATTTTCTTGGCTGAAAAGAAAAAGTGCTTGTCTCCCAAGGTAATACTGTCCAGTGTTTAAAGCACTTATTTCCATAGCAGTTCCTATATACTAGCCTTCTGACAGAACATCAGCTGCCTGTAAGAGCTGCTGGTATCTGAAATTACCTGGAAAGCCTAAATTAAGATTTTGAAATATTTGAAAAGTTCACTTTTCACAAGTTTCATAGGAACAATGACTTTCAAGTAATTTACAGACTTCAAGAATATTTACAGATACTTTCATCATCTCTTCACAAGTAATTGTCATGGGAATTCAATAGGAAAATTATAGATGGATTTGCAAAAAGCTACTTAAGAGTTATTTGGAGCCTCTATGACTCTTGCTTAGAAACAGAGAGGACTGTACACTGCCATGTGAATAAAGCCTACTCCGTTTCCTATCACTTTGTGTTCATTTTCAACCTTTATGAGTCTGAAATCTGTGTTTGTATTTTCAAACTGAACTAAGAACTTACCTTTCTGACCAAGGAACTCGATTCTGCAAGCCCCAGTCATTTCCTTGTACTTCCGCTGGCTTCAAGGGCTGCCCAGGCATTGAATTTCTCCTCCAAGAACAAGAATTTCCCAGTTTGAGGAGGTTTGTTTGGAAGGGACATCACTACAGCGACTGAGCTGAGCATGTACTCAGTACTGCAATCTTAAATCAGCAGCTTGTTTTCCTTGTGCTGACTGACATGTCTGTTTTGGCATTATCCTGAGAGCTGCGTAACATACAGCCTTTTATGTAGGATTCACAAGGGAAGGAAACATAACTGGAAAAGGCAACAAAAAAACACAGTGATTTTTCCAAGTCACGCCAAGGCCTCCTGGCAGGTAGTGGTATCCTGGGGATGTGCAAGAGCCTCAGGAAAATGCCATCCAGCCTCTGCCATTGCTTTCTTCCTGCCCCCTCAAACTCTCTTCCCTTTGGCAGCCCCACGAAGGGTTTAACATTTACTCGGAGCCAACGCAGACGGGACACGAGCCAGCCCAAAGGCAATGGCTTGGCACGGGCAGGATAAAGCAGCTTGTGTGCCCATCTCCCCTGTTCCCTCCCCTGGGCTCTGCCTGTGTGCCAGGTCAGGTGGGGGCACCAGCACTGGCAGCACCACACCCACTCTGTCACCTAAAAGGTGCCAAACCTCTCGAGCTGGTGCTAAGGGCCCCCTATTCCCTGCCCCTGTACAGGACATGAGGGGAGCAGGGGCTCAGGAAAGGCCTCCCTGGAGGGCTGGGGGCTCAGGGCTGGCTCGAGGGGGGCTCAGCTGCAGTTGGCCCCAGCAATGCTGTGCAAGGGCAGACAGCCCTGATCCTGAAATGGGGCTCTGTGCAACAGCAGCTTTGCTGAAGCCACTGGAGGCTCCTTCTCTCCTTGTGGTCCATTCCCAGGTCTTCAAAACACAAGGGTAAGCTCAAGCTGGAAGGGAAGGGGGTTGGGATTTGAAGTAACTGCATCCCACAGATGCCCACAGGAGTGCCTGGCATCTCAGTCCACTCTGGCCATGCACAACCCATATTTCAGGTACCCTCCAGTGTCCAGACCTAGGGACACAATCCTTGCTCACACCACTGTGATACTTCCTGGGTCACATTGCCTTTCAAACCTCAGCCAGTGCTATCAGCTACACCAAAAAGGTTCTCAGAGCAGTTCACTCCTCTTTTCCCACTGCAGTCACCCTTTCAGAGAGGGAGAAAAGAGCCTTTGTGGAGGTGCATATGGTATTTCTCCATAACTGTAGCAGTTAATGAGAATTCATCCCAGCCCCATCTGAAAGCTGGTGGTGGCCTGCATGAAATAATGAACGGAATTACTCTAGCTAGTGGCAAATATTTAGAAAGAAAACAAAACACACCGTTTCTGGCTGGGACTGAAGAGGCTGCCACTGAAGCTGGCTGTTTGGAATGTCTCTGAAAAGCAGGGAACCTTGCATGTATCTGATACGCTCACAGAAACTCAATCCATAGAACAAAAGCAAAAGGATGCAGCAGTCTTGGCACCTCATCTGAGACACAAGACGCGCTGTTGTATCATAAATTGCATATAAGGGAACAAATTGATCAGCATTAAACAGCTCAAACTCATTGTCTTTAACTGACATTTGGTTTCTGAACATGAAAACATATGAATGGCAGAAATATTTTCCTCTAAAATGCAGATATTCAATGAAATTTTTTTTCAGTTAATAATAGAAAAACCTAAAAGGTTTCATTGTTTTGAGTTGTAAGTGGATTGATTTATCAGCGGGATCACAGTTTGACCTACACAACAAATTATGCCACAAGAGAAATTATTTCCTATGAGCTTGCTCATTAGGGTGGAATAATTTTTCTTCCTTTTGATACTTTTCAAATAGTTATTGAGAAACAAAACTGATGAAAGGGTTTAGTTGCCCTTTGCTGCCTTCTTTAGCATTTAGCCAAGTCAGGGCTTGCGAGTAAAGAGTTTCCTTTAAACACTCATTGTGTTAAACACTCATTACTGCTGCTGTACTTGAAAACCCAGCCCAGTGCCTCGCTGGAGTGAGGCTGCTCAGTGAACTGGCCTGCACTGGAACCATGCTGGGCAACTCGGGCTCCCCTTCTGGGCACACACCACTGCACACCTGACAGTCCTGCTGGCCAGTCTCAGCTCTGTCAGAAAAAAAGGCATTTCATTCTTTAGCATCTTCCTGCAAACTTAGGTGCTGTGCTAAGTTATGCTTTAGCTGACAACAGGCTAACCTCGTGTCCCAAACCCCAGCTGACCCACATCTTAGTGCTGTGTCCGTGTAATGCAGGGGGCTTAAAGATGACTCTGCAAGACTTTTGCACTGACATGGTGTATTTAAGACAAAACTACAGGATAAACATTCCAAGACTGGGTTGAATGGACTACAGATCTACTTGTTCCCATGTACAGTTCCAATACAGATCTCAGTGCAGTGCCTAAGACAGTTCAGACATCACCAGTGTTGTGAAACAGAAGCAAGAGGGTGCACTTTGTTTTATAAAAAACCCAACAAATAAATTATACATTGAGAGCTATTGCCAAGCTTTACATATAAAAAGTAAAAATACAGTAGTTAGTGCGGCTTTAACAAAACAAATCTAGCTAAAAAAATATTCTTATATACTTTAAAAATTATTTTGTCCAGTTATCTATGTAGGGGGTGTCTGTGTGTGTTTGTGGAGGAGAGTGCTCAAGCCAAGCAGTCCAAAGGAGGTGAATTCTGCAGGGGAATCCTGCGGCTGTGGGTGTGGCAGTGTCTGCTGCTCAGGCCAGCACCAACACGGAGCCACCAGGAGCCACTGCAGCTCTGCCTCTGCCACAGCACTGCGGGGAGGGCCCGCACTCCTGTCTGTGGTGCAAACATCTGGAGCAAGCACAGCTGGATCACACCTGTCTCACTGAAAGGCCATTAGCATATATTGGTCTGGTTTTTTGGTTGAAAAGTTATGATTGTCCAGCTGCATTTGAAAGCTGTGACATTACAGTGTCTAACAGCTACATACATATATATATATAGAGAGAGATACTACAATTTAAACTCAGAAACACTATGTGCCCAGACAGAGCTTTAAATGCTAGCTGGCTGTGGAACAGAGCTGCTATCACTCCCCCAGTAGATTTGGATTGTTCCAGAATACGTTCCCAATGTGAAAAATACATCCAGTGTTGTTTGTGAAGGGCATGCTCATCCCAACAGTATGTCTTTGCTTTGTGAAACGAGAAGGAGCAGGGTGCAGACAATGGGAGAGCAAGCAAGGACTACAAACAGTTTGTAGAGACCCACACATTGCTGCACTGTTCACCTGAGCTACTCTAACACGGCTGCAAATTTTCTTGCTGAAGTTGTGTCCCAAAAATTGTCCAAAATTGTCTTATACATCTGTCTGTCTTTGATAAAGTATGAGTAAAATTTAATTCAAGCTAATTCATTAACCATGACTGATTAACAGGTAAGTAGGTAATTTATGTCATATAATTTACCTAATATTAAACTCTATTACCACTGAACTAAAGAGATTCCCTTAATTCTAGTGTAAGAAAGCCTCATCTCTCACATTTTAATGCCCATTTCCTAAGCCTGTAAATGCAGTACATGCAGACTCTGAGGGTCTTAAATGGGTGAGACTGAAATGCATCTCTCTCAGGTTAATCAGGTTGAGATAAGGGCTTGGATGCTGTTATAAACACCAAGATGTCTATAAAACCTTTTACTACAATCACAGAATGTGACTGGAGTAAAATCACTTTTACTTTTAGATCCAATCACTTAGCATTCATTCATTCATCCATTCCTGTCGACTCTTACAGCTTTTAAGTGGTTGGCAGACCTGCCAACATCCTGACACCAGATTCACACAAAAGTTTTATTTATAAATCTCTTTAAATAAATACCAAAAACCAGACTTTTAAGAAAACGCTTGGACCCTGTGCAAATCAATCAATAGTATAGCAATGGTAGGAAAATAATTTTTGCTCAGTAGCACACAGGCATGAACTGATACTTTCTAAAACTAACTGTAGGAACTATTATCCCTATTTGTGTTTGATAAAATGCAGGTGATGAGTAATGCTATGTTACCTGTTAGTCAGTCATGCTGTAACAGTACCTCCAGCTGCAAAGCAGAACAGTGATGCCAAACTGCAGGATGTTCAGATCACAAATCCGTGTCACCTTGGTCTCTCACCAGCCTCCCTGTATCAGCAAGGATTTGGTTAGCTACGTAAGCTACATAAAGATAAATTGAGTGAACATTTGCTCCAAGTATCAGATATTGCTGGGAAAAGTTAGGTTTGTAGCCCCAAATACATTAGATATTGCAAGTTCCTAATTTACCAGTTGAAATGTTTGCATTTTATGTGAAGTTTCAAATATTAGTCCTCTGAAAATTGAGGAAAGCCTCACCCCTTTGAAGTTTCTCTGTGTGTGCACGTGTGTACAACATTCCCCTCCAAGCACTGCCATCCTGACCACGCTGAAATAACAGTTGGTTATTTGGAACCATTTAGATTTTAGGGGACACACTCACCACATGCTATTTACTTGTTATCTGCTGTGATGGCTCGGGAGGAATCTAAGGATGGTATTCAACATGCAGTGCTGGAAAACTGTAAACTTCTGTTATTCCAGTTTTGGGAGGGATTCAAGCTGACAGTTCGCAGAGCTCCTGAACCCAACGTGAAGAGCCAAATATCAAACATGCCTAAGAAAATGCTACTGCATTCTGTCTATTTACAAACCCAACACATGTAGCTGGTGAATGCCAGCTCAGCTGCTGAGCAAACAGATGAATAGCAAGTGCCAAGTTTCCACACACAGTCCTGGCTTTGTGCAGGAAGCAGACTGTTGCAGCCATTGCTTCCCTTTTCCTGCAGAAACTTTGCTGGCAACTGCATTATTAATCCAGACTAAGACATTTGATATTCAAATCAGCAATCTTCTATGTTTTAATAAGCAGTAAGGCTCAGACTTAAAAGTATAAAAACGCCAATACTCAACAGGAAGTAGCAATGAGAGAGCTGAGGGGTTGGGAGAGGAACCCTGTGCCTGGTGTAGGGCAGTGTGGGAGCAGGACCTGCCCGTGTGGGCTCTGGGTGCTGGCTGGAGGGTCACCCACAGCACCTGCCCCTAATCCTGAAATCCTAGGTCTTGAGGCAATGGCTGCAGAGTCACTCGAGTATGTCACTCCTACCAGCTTTCTCTGGTCTCTACAGTCCTCTATTAAGGCCTTGGGGGTTTTGAGAAGTTGCAGTGGGCTACATAAAGTCCACGTGGCTTCTCCCTTCACACACATTCAGTATCTTGCAAAGAAGAGCACGAGAGCAACAGCTGCATGAACACCTTGGTCTGAATGCAGCAGCCTTGCTGGGCCCAGCTTACTCACACAAGTCACAGTGGTTTGGTTCAAACCTTGGTTTACACTGAGACGTGCACACAGCCAATGGGCAGAAGTGAAGCTGTGCATACAGATTGATCCCAGAAACAATTTTCACATTTGTTTCTAAGAACCACATGCATATAAGTATCTACAAAAAGCAGCACTATGCAGAAAACTACCTCCAACCCTAGTCATATGTACAAAGCTCTTCCTCAGAAAGAAAGATCACAGTTGTTTCATTTGTGCTCCCGTTAGATGTGGGATTCATTGTCTTTGTTTCTCCTCCTTCTGACTCTGCATTACTTTTTTCACAGGCTGCATCCCCTGGGTCCATGTGATGATACCACTGCCCAGAGCTCAAATGATCTCTGAACTGTATGCACTCTACCCCAAACTTCATTTGAGCACCCATTTCACCTGCTCTGTGGAGTGTGTACTCTTACCTGCCTTCTACAGAAAAGTGAATTGCTTACAGGAATTTTTCATCCTTTTTTCCTGTTTTCACCCTAGTCTTTGTATTATTTGTTCCACATACAACTATTAGATGACACCTGGAACAGGATTCAAAGTGGTGTTAAGAACTGATCTAAGGGTTCTACCCTTCTGCTGCAAAAATACCTGGTATTCCTGAAGCACATCATCTGGAAAAATATCCAGAAACAGCACAAAGAGAAACAAGAAAATTATTTTCCTTTCTAGTCCTAGAAGACAACAATACTGATCAATAAGTAGTTCCTGAAGTAAGCTGCACTCACACCTTCACTGCTTTGGCTTTTAAAACATACAGATCTCTAGTCTAAAATGCATGTGTTTTAATCATGCAGGAAATGAAATGATCAGTGTCAAACGTGGGACCTCTGCTGTATTCTGCTAATGCTACAAGCTGTTTGGCAGGTAATTAGCATTTTCCTGGTTCCAATGAGCAGCAGCTCAAATCCAGTCTACATAGCTGGTCACAGATGGACTAGATTTTCATGCTTTCCAGATACTGTAATATGGTGTGCAAGGATTATTAAGGGGGTTAAGGCCAGAAAGGAGAGCATGTGTTGGTAAAATGAAGGAAAACCAGAGGGAATAATCACACAGAAGAAAATGTCCTTGGCCACATGGGACAGTGACCACCGTGGAGAGCCCTGTGCAGGGCACGGCCACAAGGTGGCCCTGCGAGTTCTCCTCATCCCTGCCATGTTCATTATTCCACAGCCATCAGGGCCCTGTGCTCACACCCCACAGCTCTGCAACACCTTCCAGCAGCACCAGAGCCAGCTCAGGGTAAGGAACAATTAATCCAGCACGAACAGAACACAACTGTTTTCTTTTCCTCAGTTCAGAATTAACTCCGGTGTGACATTTCACTTCTCCCGAGGGAGAAGATCAAATGTGCATGTGGTTTTACATCCCAGTTCAGGCTGCAATTCCAGTTAGATTGTGATAAATGTAGAAGTCTCTTCCTGGATCCTGGCAAACCAGCCGTCTGTCTGACTCCTGTTCAGCACGAGTTTGATCCCAAGCAAGTCTTTTGGAAGGATCCCTTGGAGATACGTTGGAAGATTTGAGTTTTCACAAGGTGAGAGTTTCAGAGACTCCTTCTTCTAGAGTTCAGTGGTGAGTAAACACTTCGTTCTTATTGCAGCATCCTCAGTAACTGGGCTAAAAGGGGCAGGGGGGAAAATAAGGCTCTGTAAATACACTCCTCCAAAAAGGTCTGCCATGGTGGATTACAAGAGAGGAGTATTGCTTCAAAGAGCATTCATGGCTGTTCCCCTTGTAGCTTAATGAGACCAAGGGACAAACCTTTCTAATGGACAACTGCAGAAGAGCAAACTGAATGAAATTTAAACAATGCAAGCAGTAGTACCATTGCCATTCTTTAAAGATGCTCACTGCAAGGACTGATCGTCACTCTCATCATTCTGCCTCATCAGCATGGCAGAATGGAATAGCAAGGGAAAAGGCTTCTATCAATTTGGTTTTCTGACACTCTCATAGCTTGGGGGGGCATCCCTCTGCATCCCCCACCAACCCTCTGGCAGGTACTCAAACACTGCAAAGAGATTTCTCAGAAATTCAGAATTTTTTTTCCCTACCATAACTTCACCATAACATGTGAGGAGATAAGGAAAGAAACTGAAGTGAAATGGTACACACATCAGTTTATTTGTAAGGTTTCAAATGCTATAAACTGAGACAGAACTACAGTTTATTAGCAAAGCAAAACAAGGCACTGTGCCTAAATGGTCACTGTAACTATGTCAGTGGAAAAAGTCAGAGTGCCCACACAGACTTGTGGAGTCAGCTGAGGAGACCTCACCTTGCAAGGACTTCGGGTGTCTGCTGAGATGGTGTCAATCCAGCCGAGGACATCAGGGTCTCCGTGCTGCCTTTCACTGCCTTCAAAGACAAGGCAACGTTATTTCCCAAAGGCCCGTTGGAAATCAGTCCTGTCTGAGTGGGGAAGAACGAAACAAGACACTCAAACACCAGCCAGGACAAGATAAGCTAACTTTTCAATATGTTTTACTTATAAATGGCAAAAATACGATTCAGTGAACTCTAGCCTGGGCTTTACTAAATATATATTCTTTAAGAAATTTTATGGCATTTACCTGCAGTACAATACAGCAAAAATGAAGTTTAACTATTAACAGGCTATGTTGCTTGATTTACTCCAGCTGAATTAGTTTGCTTTATTTTTGGTCTGGTACATTGCTTTATAGACCTTCAAACTATTAAAAATTACTGTATTTTATTATTTAACTTGAACTCCCATTTTTTAATCACGACAAAAGCTTTCGTTGTTTTCTTTATTAAGAAATGGTCAAGTAACTCACTGGCACTATCCACCTTGGGGTTACAATGGGCTGAGAAGACACCTACAAAAAGAAAACAAAAGCTCAATTAAAAGGTTAAAAATAGCTGAGAACGTTGTCAAAATAGCATTGCCTCACAAAACAACACCTCCCCCCAAACAATCTCAGATATTTGCCCCTCGTTGGCCTTTGAATCACCCTAGCGATTAGGTGGAGAGTGGCATCCACTGAGCACAGAGCCAAACACTCACTGGGAGCAGTTTCAACTCAGTGCTCCCTTCCAAAGGAAAGAATCCATCACCTTTTAGTACTTCGAGAGCAACCTTCATCCAGAGCACACTACTGTGAAGAGTTTAAACGTCCTCCTTCTTCCCCCTTTCTCCTGGTGTCTACAATACTCTATTTTGCCACCACAGATTATAAGAGATTTCTTTTTATCTATATGAAAGGCTTGATTAGTATTACAAGTTTACTTCTTGAGTATTTGAGTGTATATCTATATATCTACAGACATATACACATGTACATACATCTTCCCATATAATTTCTGAACTATGTATTATTGAACCCTTATGTAACCCCAAAGTGTGAGAAGCAGGCTGGCACTTGCAGCTCTACTAAAACAGAGGTTTCTGTGGCACACGTACAGGTTCACTCTTCACGTTCCTTCACTCCCCCTGAAAGCTGTCAAGTCTACACCCCTATACCAGCCACCCTGCAGGTGGGGACCAGAGAAGCAGTGAGCCCTGTCCATCACTTCCTCCCACTGCCACAGATCCAAGCCTGGAAGACAGACACTAAAGCCAGAGAAGAGTTCGTGACTAAAAATCACTGTTATGTGCAAAAGAAGAAGTTTGGCTTTGAAATACATTTACCCGAGGTGTGGCTTCTGTAAAGTCAATTAGATTCTCTGTCAGTGATGTTAAGGAAACGTCCTGGTCATCTGGAGTGCTCTATGGAATAAATCAGTTTTGAATTGAATTCCCAGCAGTAACCACATAGGCCTACTGAATACTCTAGTGGCTTCCTGAGTTAGAGACCAGTACCTTTAACAAACACCACTTTTTGCCAGGCCTGTTTTTTCAAGTCTTTCCATCTGATCTTTTTTAATAGCCTTTTAATTTCCCTTATTCTCATTAATGTACTGGGAACAACATGCAGTGAAACTGTCCCTTCCCCTCTGCCAAGGTGGGGTACTGCACCATTCGAAAGATCAGCAAGGTCTGGAATGGGTGAACTTGGTGAAGTTAGGATTATTCAGTGGGAACAACTATGTAATACTGGTTTAGAGGCCCAACAGCTACAGGGCAGGGTGTTTTGGTCATCCAGAACAAATCGTCAGTCTGCTCAAGTAAAGGTAGCATAGGTCCAGTGCTATTGTACTCTGCTTTTCTTTTGGAGAGGGACAAAAGAAAGTTTAATTCCCAAATTTATGCTCTTCATGGAATCCAGTTAAAACTAGAATATAACAAATGAACATCTAAATTTGAACTTTTCCCTCTGTGGCTCTTTTGATGGAACTGCCTCTGTCAGAATTTCACCTCTACAGTCTCCTCACTGGAGCGTAAATTCGTTGGGATGTAAGGGGCTCCCTGCCAGTGTGAGAAAAACAACCACTTTAGAAAAATAAGCATTACTCCAAGAACCTGAAAGGACATGCAGAAACGGCCTTTGGAAAGATCTGTGCAGTGTCCCTGCCTGCTTCAGAAAGCACTCTGGCATTCCCCAGCGCCTGGCATTCCGAGTTATGAGAGGCATGCAGCAAGGTCTGCTGGGCTTGCCTGGAGGCATCGGGAGCTCAGAATGTGACACAGAAACCTTCCAGGCTGGCAGGTGGTGATACCTTTGAAACAGCAGCCTCCTCAACTGGAGCCAGATTAGCTGGAATTAGCAGGTCCCCGTGGTTAGAGTCAGCATTGTCCTCATTCAGTGTATTACTGAAAGGGGAAAACATTCTCATTAGCACCCTGCCCGGATAGCATGGAACGGGGATGTTTCCCAGATAGCTCAGAACCTTGACACCAGTTCCCCAGAGGCAGACAAAAGACTGATGTTTGTATGTTAAAATAAATGCCTTCCAACTACCTCCACAGATTACTGCTCTCTCTCATAGTTCCAGCTACAGCTGTGTATAGACCCAGCAGTATCGATGTCTGCTAGCTCAAAGGAGTTTAGTCAGCCCTTGGGTCTAATTTGCCTGAAGCCTTTCCTGTCAGCCTCTTATCTTCCTCTTTAGAGCCAGGGCAGCAGGATGTCAGGAATCTCAGTCCTTTCAGAAGATGAGAGAGATTCACTCACTGCTTGCAAGGATATTCACCCGGAGGCCTGGCCTACACTGATTAACTGCTGCAGCAGTAATTAAAAATGCATCCATAAGCCTGCTTAGTTAGATGTAGCCTAAATGCTCAGCAACTGCTCCTCATCTTTTCAGACCTTTTCATCACAATCTCCACGTGGTTGCCTTACCCCAGAAACATGTTTCTCCAGAATCACTTACGGAACAAAGGTGTTTGAAGCAGGGATTGCTCTCAGCAACTCTCTTGGATCTTGAAATACCGGACTGGTTGCTGGGGGAGTTCTCTGTGATTTGCCTGACAGGATAATGTTCCTGGCACAAACCAACAAAAAACAAACAAAACAGAAAACAGGTACAACCTTCCATGGAAAGCTCTTCATGAATCACTTGTTACAACACAGTTTTGGGGACTGCTAATGTCCATTTTATTTACAGTATCACCCTCTGCTCTTTGCGATGTACCGCATGTGCATCTTTACAAATGGTCAAGAAGTTAGACGTTGTAACCTTTTAAACTTTTTCAATGCCTGCAATCCCACTGGACCCTCCAATCATTTTATTTATTTAATAATTCTCAGGAAATTGTCACTGTTGGGGGTTTGTATACAATTTTTTTTCTCCACTAGAAAACACCTACTGTGAACAGACCAATCCCCTCTGCCCACACTGAAGCTGTTCACATTTCAGAAATAATTAGTGATGGACATTGCTGCTGTGACAATGGTCATCAAGTATGGGAGAATAAAGACCATCTGTATTATCTTGTATATAATAAAACTTAGCAGTTATAACCCTAATTTTCATCTCAAAACCACTTCACACTCATGAGGTTAAGGTACCCTATGCAAGAGAAAATGCAATGACAACTGAGACACCAGCAGACCACACTAAACTGCAGGTTCTCAGTTCTGGGTTGGGTAACTACACCACGTTTCTTACAGATCTATTCACTACCTGGCAGCAGCCTCCTGAATATTGGAATTCTTGACTCCTGTCATGCTGTCATCTTTTCCAACCTGAGAAGAAGAAATGAACAGAGACTTACATTTCTGATACCTGTTTGCAGCTTGTGTCAGTTATTAACAGTAGAGCTGAGTGTCTCTATCCCAGCACAAAAACGTGCTGTTCATCTATAGCTCATGGATTTAGAACACCAATTCCGCGTGACAACTTCAGTGCAGAAATAAAAATAAGTCACCAACAAAGCCAAATAAAGTACCATTATTTGCTAAGGAATTTAGTACAACAGGCAAGAAGTCCAGTCTTAGTGACAGAAGAATTGCTTGATTAGAAGGCAACCTGTTTCAATGACCTCTCAAACCAGGGCTTGCACAGGGTCTTGTCCTGTTACCTGTTGAGTAACATAAAGGACAGGAATTCCTCCTTGGGCAGCGGTTCTAGTCCAGAACCATTATCACTGTGAAGAAAGGCTGAAAAGCCCTCTGCCCCTGCCTTGGACAAGGCTCTTGGAACACCCTTATCTGCAAGGCACCTTCTCCAGCAGCAGGCAATTGAAAAGAAAGCAAACTTTTGAGAGTGTCCTAGCTCTGTTCAACGAGTATTTACCTTGTGCCCTGCTTCTGCCTGGGCCTTCAGGATATTGCTTTTGAGATCTGCTGGAAGCCACTTTGCTGCTACGACTGGGCTCTCGATTGCATTGTTAAGACATTTATCTGTCAGCTTCACCACTTCATCCTAGACATGAAAAGATCTTTATCAGAAGCAGTTTCCACATGGACAAGTCTGGGCTGAAGTTTATCAAACATCTCTAAATAGCAAGGCTCTGAAGCCAGAGGAAAATTAGCAGATTTATACTGAAATGAAAAAGCAATTTTTTCCTTTATTTTGGAAACACAGGTGTAATGTCACAGCAACACAAAGTAAAAAAAGCACAATGCTTAAATGTGGAAATGCAAACTGCTGTGCTAAAAATACAGTGTGCAAGAAATGAAGTGCATCCTAAAACTGCAGCCTAGTTTACAGATAGGAGATCAATGTAACATCCATTATATCATGTCAACGTAACCTAACTAAAAGTTGATAATTTACTCTCAAATGCAAGCTGGAGAGATTTTTCATTTAAAATCCACTTATAAGTTAGACCAAGAGTTTAATTAATGTGCTACTAACTACCTCTCCCACCACTGATTATATCAGAGAAAACTGGCAGCCAGATACTTAATGAAGAGACAATACCTTTCACTACGGTATATTTCATTATGAGAACTGCATTTTTTAATTATAAAATGTTAATTAAGCATTCAATCTACTAATTGCTATTTGATTAGTAGCAGAAGTTAATTAGCTGAGCGAAAACTAAAGCCTGTGACCTTCCTTCTAAGGGTATGACTCAGCAGGGGGAGACAGAGTCCTGCTTTCCTCACCATATGCCACGGTCTAGGGCAGGCTCTTCCCAGGAGGGAAGTGCTGCAGGACTGCCTGGAGCAGGGACAATCCTGCTGCATTCCTTCCTGCACCAACTGCAGCGTGCCAAGGAGGAATGCAGCCCATTGCAGAGAGCCAGCAGAGCAGAGGAGTTCAAAACAGGTGAACACCTGTCCCCCCACAGCTCTCCATCCTCTTTCAGCTTCTTACATTCCCTGATGACACTGGTGTGAACTTGTAGTTATTTGGTTCTTTAGAGAGGGGAAAAGCATTTCCCTTTTTTTTTTTTTTTTGTCTCCCTCTAAATGACCTTTTGGGATATCCAAACAGGATCTTGGGAGACTGTAAAAGAGAATCCGTTTTCAAGTTTTGACCCAGTCAGCAATGAACTTCACAAAATATCCAAGAGTGACAGTCAACATAAAAAGCTATGAGGACGGACAGTACTTTAAAGTACTTTTATTTTAGAGAGGCTGCTGGAATTGCCAAAAGGAATAATTACAACTGGATTATTATTATTTGTACAGCTGCAGCACTCAACTGTGATAATCTTTAATCTTTACACTGGACCTCACTGAAGCAGATGCCATGTGTGACAGTACCTGTCACACATTTTGAATACATCATTCCACTAATACAGTAAATCTGATCATTTTAACTGAGCACATCAGTACACTGGGGCTTGAAGTATACCATTTTATTGTTTAACTTCCTCTCAGCTTCCCCCACTTGAACAATCAATTTAATTAGGTCACTCTTGTCTATTAACGATCAGACTCCCTACTTTTTAAAAGCTTAGTACTATTACAGAATATTTTAAGAGAGCATAAATTTCATACCACCAAGGAAATATTTCCCTCAATATTCCTCTTTTTTCAACCCTATCTTGCACTTGAAGAAAGCATAGGTGTCTTACAGGTTTTTTAAATGAAAGAAGCATGTAGCTAGAGGGAAAAGCATCTGGCACTAATGCCTCAAGATGTCCAATTTACAATACATTTCAGGTGTTCACACAAAAGGTAAAGCTGCCAGGGTTTGTCATTATATTAACTCATTAGGAATGTTTGTTGTTTCCATGGACAAACTACACTTTGTCTAGTCCATGTACTGTGTTCTTCAATCAAAACACGGAGCTAGGCAGCGATGCAAAAAGGCAAGGAAAGATTAAAGGCAGTAACCAGGCATGTGATCCCAATCCTTTGTGCTTTTGAGTTGTGTTCTCAGTGCCACTAAGAATCACTTTGTGCAGGAAGATGGAGTCTAATACAGGCACATTTTGGAGCAACTTCCATGTATTTACAGATCACAACAAATTCAGAAAAAGTAAACCCTCATGTCCTTGCATTTCTGACTTGGGAACAGACTTTGAACACGGGCAAACAGGGTGAACCTTTATTGTTCATTTCCCTTCAGAAGCTGATGAAAGCACAGCATTGGTGTATTTAAAGCTATTTGCTCTCTTTGTCAGATCTGGTCACTGCACTAGTGAAAGCTGGGAAAGGACAAAGTCTCATTCTTCCATCCCAACAGATTTTGGCAGTGAGCAGTAGAGAAGAATGAAGCCATTCATTCCCTCCCTTCCTCTTTTTCTCTAGAAGAACAGAGGTAGCTAGATAAATATTTCCCTATCAAAGAAATCAATCAGCATTGATTGATTGCAAGTACAGAATTACATAAAGATGACTGTCAGGCCATCTCTGTCCCCTGATGGAAAACAATTCAAGATTTTTAACTAACAAAGCTGCAGTGAGTTGGTATATAACAGTGTCATGAAATTCAGGATGCAGCTCTGCCTTCCTAAGTTGAAAGATAGTACTTTCCCCTAATACATTTTACCAAACCTCTTATGCACTGGAACAGTTTCTACATGTGCTGAAATTTGCAATCACACGTGTTCAGAGAGAATGCTGCAATACTGCATTCCCTCTGAAATAACAGCAAGCTCCAGAATCTAAACTTATGCAAGGTCTTAGTGGATATAGTGCAGTGCCATGCAATTCTGCCAGAAGACGATCCCACAAACACTTCTTTTACTAATAGATTAAGAAGAACAGTAAGTACAGAAGAGCCCATAGGTATATTTTATAACAAAAAACATAAATGAAAACTTCTGTTTTCTAAAGCAGCCTTCAAAGGCAGGAAACAAAGTATTTTTAAAAGTGACTTTTAGGTCCCTTTTCTGGACTGGTTTCCAAACCATTAACCTTCCTCTCTGAAGGGTGTGCTCATTTGGTGCTACTGTAACCTACACATCTTTGCAATCTGAAGCATTGGGAATTTCAAGTATGCAGAGTCTCTCTAATCTTTGTCAATCTTTTTTAAACAAACACTCTCAAGTGACTTCTTTGTAAGCTACATCATAGGCAAAAAAGTTTTATTCTATCTCTTCTACCCTAAAGAAACCTCCAATAATCTACTCTTACATTTAAAATATGTTCTTGCTCTCTAATCAGGTTACTGTCCCCCCAGTTTCTACAACCTCTGAAGTTACTTGGCACTTCATGTGACAGCAGCTGGATGACTGTGACTGTTCCATATTGGCAGCTGTTTGTTAGATTAGCTCATTACAGGAATCTTAGCTTGCTTATTATAAATCAGCCACAATTTAAAAACCACTGAAACCGTTTTGGTCCATTCTCTTCAATGAACCGATTAAATGTTTCACCCCTCTCTGTCTGAACTAAAGTGGAGCTTGACAGGCTAAAATATTCTTAAACAAACTGTGTTTATTTGCTTTAGTTTATGTAGAAGCAGTGTTCCAGCATAACAGGACCTACAGTCTACTGACTAATCTTCTTAGAGACCCAGTAATCTTTGTAATGCACTCACCAAGCAGAGAGGAGCAGCAGGCAGCCCTGAGAGCAGCCCTTAAAGGGACAAGAGCCAAGCAGGCTGCAGCACCACCCACAGCAGCAGCCTTCTCACATGGAGGGGAAAACCAACACTTAGGAGCAGCCTTAGCTCAACCATACACTGCTAAACACCTCTCCTGGCACCTGGGTCCTGTTACCAGTGAGGGAGCAAGAAAAATCCTAGCTGCTTCACTCAAAGTTTGATAAAAGCTCAGGCCTCCCTGCAAGGGAGGGTAGCCTAAACAGAGATAACACTGCCAGGTGTTTCACTCTCTCTGCTTGCCCAAAACACAAAAATCTCTCAAAGCTTTTGCATCAGAGAAAGTGGAGTAATGGAAAACTAAATTTCATTTTTTAAAGCTCATTTAAAAAAACCCCAGAAGAATATCCTGTCTGGGGGCAGTTGTGTGATAACCAGTGAATCTATCAAAGTTCACTACTGCTGTAAGGGAGGATCCTGACCCCTTCATCCCTTCTAGCAACACTACTTATTTTCACTATGGCCCTGGAATTTCTTTGACCCTTTCCCTGAACCTGTTTAACTCACTATTTACCAACTTAAAGAGCAAACAAAAAACCCACGGAAACCCAGCAACTCAACAAAAAGTTCAAAACAAAGGCAGGAAAAAAAAATTGCTTGTCAGTTTGTAGATACTTCCGTTCACTGAAACCTGCAATGATTCCTGGCAGTGAGAGAGGAGACAGGGAAGCTGGGGAAGAAAGAGTGAAGAGGAAAGAGGGAGAAGAGAGCCCTCAAGGTTTGTACTTTGGCTCAGCTGCCCATGAAGTGCAGCCTGACTTGCTCTGAGGGATTTGAGAGCAGTAAATCAAACTATATCACTCCTCTCTGTGTAAACACACAGTACTAACACCTACATCAGAGAGCAGGTACAAACTGGTTACTTAACAGGAGCCACAGATCATCAGTAAACTTGACTCAAAACAAAACATCAGAACAACCTCTTTGGAAGTGAAAAATGCCAGGAAAGCAGCTCAGCCCTTCCAAAGAAAGGGTGAACTGCCCAACACCATGCAGGTAGTAACCAACAGATAAAGACAACTGAGAAACATTTCAAGCATTTATGCCTTTTACTCCCACTGATTTTAGAAAATCTCACCAGGCTGCAGCAGTCTGCATACACACACCTCTGCCCCTATCTTTATCTCACTGCCTGTCACACACAGGTTTATGTATCATAAAGCATTTGTATTTCCTTTGCTATCCCCCCCAGTATTACTCACTCACAGTCTCGCAAACAGACCAAGGCAAATAGAAGACTTTTCAGAATGATCTGAACAAAGTTCAGGACCGTAGCAGTGGAATGAAGGCCGTTACCTGTACATTTATATTTATGTTGGGACGCTCAGTCAGCACGGGGCTGCTGCATGCTGGCTCCAGCTGGTTCAGTTTTAGGAATGTGTCTTCAAATGCTGAAAAAGACAAAAAGGATATCATCTTCTTAATGTTACCGTGGTGTTATTTGACTTGTAACTTGCACTATTCCTGAATATTAATTACATCATTTCAAAGTTGTGCAAAAAAGCACTGGGATGGGGGAATCTCCTTGCTCAAGCTTCAGTGCAAATTTCAAGCCTGCCCCACTCCTGGGAGCTTATTTACCCAGTCATCCTCACAGTGAGGGAGTGAACACAGAGTTCACTGCTTACATGGTTGCACCTTACTGCATTTGTGGACAAAGTCACAGCCAATGAAAAACTGACTTTTCCCTTGGATCTTTGTCCTTGTTGTTCCAGTAATGGGTAAAATTGTCTTTATGCATATAATCTAAGGGAGCTTCCTAAAACAGTTCTGCATTTTTCATAAGGAAACAATCTCATATCAACCTAATTATTTCATCTTGACTTCACACATCATAATAGGGAAATATCTGTCCGTTTGCTTACGATCAGAGTCTGCTTTTTCTGCAGCAGCTTCCTTCGTGCCAGGAGGGGGGCAACTAACAGCCTCTTCTGAATCTCCTGTTGCCAAGCCAACAACTGGATGGCCCACAGCATCATCCACACAAGTTTCTGGCAGGTCTGTGCTGTCTAGCAAATCAACAAGAGGTATGCTGCAAAGGCAGAAAGATGGGCAGAGAGACGCACAGTCACGTTACCACTCTTCCTGTAACAAGAAAATGATTTAACACATGCAATCTCTTTGTTCAAGCTGTCTTCTGCTGACTGGCCACAATCTAGAAAAAGTGTCTCAGGTAACTAATAGACATTGGCTTTCAGCAAGCTTAAGAAACATGAAAAAGGGAACGTTTCATGTCTGTATAAATGACTTCATAACAGAACAGGTCCATGTTGCCTGCTGTGTCATCATATAGCAGTGGAAAAAGTGAAGAGAGAAGAAAGGAAGTTTTTACCCATGAAATACACTTTTTGGAACAAATATTGGAAGTTTTTCTAAAAACGCAAGGTACCCTTTATGATTTTTACAAGAGAAAAAGAAAAGTTAGGGAGAGGGAAGTTGGTATGACAAAAAGCTATTTGTGCAGCACTTCACCCAACACTGGTAAGCAGAATGGAGTGCAGAAGGGTGCACTGCACAGGATTGCACTGACACAGTCAGGCATACCTAGAACCAGTTTCAGTTTTGTTAACTTGGGTAGAACCATGAAGGAAACCTTAGCATTCACAGTGTTTTAAGTGAACCACAGCATGTACTCTGTACCCTGTCAGGACCACCTCTTGTTTCACCTTCTTTGGTTTCTGATGGGAATGTCTCCTTTTAATTTTGCCCTATGAGCTGCATTTTCAATGAACAAGGAAAAACAATTCTAAAACCAAAAAATGCTATTATGATGCTTTTGTTCTGCAAGCAGTCAGGAACCTCATATATTTCTCTAAAGCTTGGGAACAGCTGAAGCTATCCTAACAGCAAACGAACAAACACAAGAACCACTGCTGCACAATGTAAAGGTTAATCAAGCAGCCTGTGCACACAGCTACAGCTTTACTGCTGCCCAGTTCAATCAACAATCACTCACAGGTTGGCTGCAGTACTGATTTGAGAAGAAAAATCTATCAAGCCCTTTTGCAAGTCCTGTCCCAAATCTGAGAACTATGATATCAAGCCCATACCCCCCACAACAGAACAGAACCTACCCTTAAGCACAGACAAGAGAAGTTTTCTACTGGACAGTTTAGACCAGCTTCTCCCTTACTGCTACCAGGTTTATTCCTCATGCCTCTCTCCAACCCCTGGAACCTGGAAGCAATGCCCTGTTGTCACTACAGAGGCTGCAGGAAAAAACTCCTTCCCCTCCAGCTCAAGCACAGAAAGAGTCCTTTCAATGTTAAATATATACCTCTGAAACAGATTACAGGATATCACTGTTCTAGGGCTAATAATGTATGAATCATTGTAAGTCAATTAATTGCTCTGAGGCAAATTGAGGCCACTGGCTTGATTCTCTTTAAGCAGCAGAATAAGAAGCTACTAGCAAAACAAATAATAGGAACATTTTTCAACCTCCTGTGCAGCTTCTGTCTGCACCACTAATGGGAAAATGCAAAGAGCACACAGTCTTGCTGAGAGGGAATGATGGCTCCAGAGATTTTATTGTTAGGACTAACAATAAAGCTAGGAAGAGATGCTCTTCCAATTAAGGCAACAAGCAAAATGAGACTGAATCCTGTATCTTTGCTGATACACGAGTCAAAATGTTTTATAACCCTCACATGGAGACAACAATTTTCTTCCTATTTTCTGACCATTTGCTGTAAATAGTCTCCAATCTTTAATATGACCACCATCTTAAGAAGTTCAGATTTTACCTGACACCATGACATTTTGAAGGATCTTGGCATAAGCTGCTATGAACTCCACATCAGAGAGGTGATGCAGAGCACCAGTAACAGTTCTTGCGCTTGAATTTCCCAATGCTTTTCTTAGAATTGTAAGAAAATGCATGAAAAATGAAATTTTTTCTCCTAAGTTGCTAGGATAATTACACTAGACATTTCCTCCTCATGACTACTACAGTGGCATTTACTAGACAGACAGATTAGCAAACTCGCTGTGAATTCCAGGGCAATCCATGAGGGACACCAGCCCCTCTGCTCAGCACTAGTGAGACACCCTGGAGTGCTGTGCTCAGCTCTGGGCCTCCCAGGACAAGAGACACATGGATATACTGGAAGGAGTACAGCAAAGGGCCACAAGGACAACAAAGGGTCTGGAGCACCTGAGCTAGAAGATGAGCCTGAGAGCTGGGACTGCTCAGCCTGGAGATGAGAAAGCTGAGGAGGAGCTCTCCAATGTGTGTAAAAACCTGATGGAGGCAGTAAAGACAATAGTCAAACTCTTCTCAAGGGAGCCCAGAGAAAGGACAAGAGGCAGTGGGCACAAACTGAAATTACACCCTAAATTGTAAGCCCAACCACAAGGAAAACTGACTTTTCTTCCTGTGAGGTACTATGTGGAACAGTTCTCTGGAGGGTGTGAAATCTCCACCCTTGGAGATACTCCAAACCTGGCTGGCATGGTCCCAAATAGCCTGCTCTAACCAAGGGGTTGGACTCCCTCATCTCCACAGGCATCCTCCAGCCTCAACTACTCTTTAATTCTGTGATACCTACACTTCTCTGACACCCAAGGACTCAGCCACTACTTGTGGTGGCCTGACCTCGACAAAAACACATCTGAACTTAATACTCTGCAATAAAGCAGTGATTTGTTATTGCAGCAGTGTTCTTGCATTTTAAATACAAAACTGTTCCAAATTCCTCCGTTCAAATCAGTGGCTTCTCCCTCAGCTACACAGACATTATAAGATATTGTACAGCTAACCAACTTATTTTTGTTTGCATATTTACAGCAACTTTATAAATAAGAAAGAGACAAATGGGATTGCTTCACTCCAGAAGTTTACAACATCCACCATTCAAAACCTAAAACTAAAAAGAGCACAAGAGATTGTTCCAGTCAGCTTGGTAGGTGTCACAGATCTTTAGTTTACAGCTTGCTCATACTTTTTTTTTAAGCAGAGTTATAAAATAGAGACTTGTATTTCATTAGCAAACTCCTTCCCCCCCATCAGATGTGGGGGTGAGGAGGTCAAAATATATCTGGCAATATTAAATTATATCCTGGATGACGCTTCTTGGTTGTTCAGGTCTTGATATCTGAAAACACAGGTTTTTTTTTATTTCTGGGCTCTGTGGCAATTTAAAACATAGTGAAAAAACTTGAAAATCATTCCAACAATTCCTTTATCCTAAAAGCTAAATATAAATTAACTTTTAAAACCCTCTGTTATAACTTTTTCTCCTTTTTCTTTAATAGGAAAAGAAAATTGCAATTTTAAAGCAACAAACTTGAGCAAACACAGGAAAACGGTGTGTTCAAGGGTAAAGGCTTGTTCTTCATGTTGTTAAAGGCCCCCAAGAATACCAATGAGCCATGAAGCTGGAGTCTTAACCTCTGACTTAACAATTAACTTCGTGAATCATATGGTAGGACTGGTGTTTGTCAGGAAATCTTTCTGTTTCTTTTCAACTGGACCAGAGAAGCAAATAATGAAAGAAAAATTTGTAAAAAGAAAAAAAAAATTACTCTTTGCCTTTTTTGACAGTTCTGATAAATTTATTCTTTAAAAAATTAAAATAATCCTATTCCATTTCCAAACAATATTTCCCAGAAGAGGTCTTATTGAGAAAAAAAAAAGGTTAGTTTTCAGATCAACCATGTATCTTAGATAACTTTTCACGATCATGGTTCAAAAGGAGGGGCAGCACTTACACCCTCTACTTCTCTTGGATTTTTGAAACCACATTATAATCCACTGGTCGCATGTGTAGCTGCATAACAAATGTGACTTCCTGCACAGCTGTCAAACCCAGCTAAAAAAAATGAACCTTTTGGTCATTAAGAAAAACTTTAACGCAATTTAAAAAACATCTCTATCTATATGAATGCATAGATAGATATATATATACTGTTTTTAAAGTAAGAGTGATGGGTGTGGTCTATATGTTGTTTTTTTCTTAAAAGCCTCAATACCAACAGCACACTCTGCAGAGCCTTTGTGATAAAAGGCTTTTGGCCCTCTCCAGCCAGCTTCGGCTCGGTTGTCCTTATGGCAGAGGGAGCACAGGAGGTCATTTCCCAGCCTGTGCCAGAAGCAGTGGGGAGCTGCAGCAGTGTCCCCGAGTCAGAGGTTGGTGATGGTGGGCTGCACAGCGCCGGGCAGCCCCACGTTCCTGGCGTTGTGTTCCTGGACCAACGCGGGGCTCTGTCCCTCCGTGGTGCGGCTCCTCAGCGGGGCCCACGCTGCTCCACCACGGTGACAACGGCCAGTGGCATCGGGGGGCCTGGAGCAGTGGGGGGAAAATCAGTCAACGGGCACAGAGGGGGGGAAAGGGGGAAAGTAAAGCAAAGGTGAGGACAAGATTGATGCGGAAAGGAAAAGGAAAAGAAAGTCTTCCGAGAAGGCGAATACTGAAGAGAAGAGGCATGCAAGCACACGTGCACATGACCACACTGCCAAATTAAACTGCTTTCTGCACAGCTTCATGTGTGGTTGTGCACTAATCTGAATGGACAAGTTAAGCTCTCTCATAGATAGGTTGCTTAGGCTTCCCAAATATAAAGCACTTCATATTTCAAAATACTTCATAGAGCTAAGCAAGATCATGTGCACTTTACAGATGGGAGAAAATAATGTGATGGAGGAATAGACCTCAAGTATATGGCACATTTTATTTGCAGAAAACAAGTTTAAGTGGCAGCTTTAAATGTACACCTGAAACAAACATCTATAAACAATAGCAGTTTTCAAAGTGATTGGAAAGTGCAGATTCTAAAGCAAATTAAAAAAAAAAAAAAAGCAGAAGAAAATAGAAACTCATAAAAAAATGAACATTACTGTGCAGGAACAAGCAAATCATCCACAATTTAGATGACTAAGGGATCACTACTACTGAAGAATTTGCCTGCAGCTATAACTTGCATTAACATAAAAATTTAGCTGGAAAAGAACCATTTTACAAAAGGCCACAACAAAAACTAAGACCTCACTTTCTAATTTTATGTATGAAAGCATAATGGTTTGCAAATTTTAAATTTAGAATTCCTAAAATCAAACCCACAGAAATGCCATGCCCAGTTCTGGCCAGTCTCTGCCACAGTTGGTAGAAAGTCCTCCAAAAGCTAGAAGGAGGAGCAAGGCAGAACACTCATCACTTTAGAAAGTGTTTTGAAAAATATTATTATGCAGAAGTCCCTAGCTAGGGAACTGGGAGGCCTTAGGCACAAATATCTCCAAAACAGCAGGGATAAGCAATTAACTGAAAACAGCCAAATTTTAAAATTCTTTTAAAATGGACAATTGTTGTCTGTGTAGCACTAAGGTCCTTCTCTGGTACATTTTAGGAGAGGCTGATAAAAGGTACAGTCACATATCAAAAAAGTGCTTGGAAAAAAGCCCCTCATAAACTACTGAAGTAAGGAAATTCCTAAAAGAAAGGTATTCCTTCAGTTTAATGTAAAAGATTCAACTTAATGAGCCAAATCTAAACAAAGTGGAAGGATTGTTGCTGTTCACATAGAGGGGTCAGCCTGCCTTCAGCTCAAATTCCACCTTCTCATGTTCCAGAACAGCCAAGCAGACAGCTGAGTTGGAAGATCACACGTCTTAAGGCAGGCAAGCAGAAAAGCATGCAGGATTCAAAACAGTGGTAAATGATTAACAGTCTGGGATAGTCCTCCTTTAGAAAAGAGACAGGATTTATACAAAGGTCACCCATGTGTAAATTCAGAATTTTGGGTTTTGTGAAATACACTGAGGAAGTGACCCATGAATACTGAGGGCTCCAATCCCCAACAGTTCATTCCTTTATTTTACAATTCCTCTCATTTATGTGGTTAAGGGAAAGCTACATACGCTAGTAAAAAAAAAAAAAAAAAAAAAAAATCCTTACTTATCACACAGTAAGGAAGCAAATATTAAATCTTTGCCTGTTGTCCTAATTCAGCAAAAAAAAAAAAAAAAAAGAAGCGCTTCTTGGGGAAAGACTAACCTTAGAAAGACACTGATCATATTTCATGTTTTCCAGACTTGCAACTAATATTCCAGACCATTTTCAGATTCTGCAGACCAGTACAGCTTTCCTGTACTGACAAATTAACAGGAATGAAGCAAAGTAAAAAAAAAAACAAACATAGAAATACTAAAATCCTGCCGATCTGGCAAAGTCCTTTCTACAGTCTGGCAGGATTGCTGTTGGCAGCTGCAGCATTAACATTCTAAATTAAAGGAAACATTGACATTAGGAAGGGATCTAAGTTGCAAGGTAGCCAATACAGGCACCTGCCAAGCAGAGGACAGAAATCCAGGAGGTCAAGACCTTACTCCTAAACCCCTTCAATCTTAACTATCTACAAAATCCACAGCCCAGAAGATTTTGGTGTTCTCAACAATCTTTGGCAAGCTCTATCTAAAAGAGGACTATTTTTCTGACAGAAAGCAAAGATAATTCATGCAGAAACAGGCCAATTAAAGACAGTAGCAGTTGAAAGGAAATCTTGTTAGCAGCCCCAAGACACCCTTGCAGGCACAATAGCCAAGACACAGCCCCCAGCAATAAATATGCATGTTCAGGCAATTCCATGAACCTAACCCCACTTCTCATCTAGGGAACCAGAATGTAGCTCAATTCCTGACTCAGCTCCAAACTGCTGTCTTTTTCCTACAGCTGGATTTGCCATTTATTACAGGCAGTACTGTTTCCAGTGAACAGAGGAAAAACAGAAGACAACTACCTTCAGTAACAATGTCTCAAAGAAACGCAACACAGACACTCTCACTCTCAATTAAATGCACTCTCAATTAAAATGCATCAGTTGCCAAGAAGCTTGTTTTCTTTAGGACACACTGTTTTGGGTTACATGCAGGTGTATTTTTCATTCACTCCCACTCTTCTATACAAACACTACATTATGCAGCAGCTGTCATGTAAGCTGAGATTCCTGGACAATGTTAAAATAGACAGGCCTAAGTTCTCAATCCTAAAAACAGGCATAACAAACCCCAAAATGAGTGCTTATAGAGCCCTCTCTGCTTCAGAACCAAAGCAGTGGGATTTCAGTAAGCAACAGCAGCCTTGCAAACATGAGGAGAACATCAGCACAAATCAGGTACCCGAGAGAGTTGGTCTGGAGCCAAGTCAAACATTTCCGCCAAAGGAAATACAGGTGTCTAGCATTCAGCTTGCAATTAGGCCAAAAGAATTAAAATATAACCATATTGAGAATGTTGAAGAATAAAGAGGCCACCACCTTTCACCCACCACCACGGAAGGAATCGAGCGATCAACAGGATCCCACCATAGACAAGCACAGATTTCAGATACTAGATAAATCAAGGGCAAAAGAAAGAAAAACAGCATTGATCACATGTTCTAATTGAAATGTCAATAAAATGCAACTCAAAGCAGAATTACCATCCCCTTTATCATTCAAAATTGATTGTATTGAAAGTTTTTAAATGAATACGATTTCCAAAAGTAAAGCACATTTGTCACAGCACCGTTAGAAAAAGGTATCATCTGCTTATAAGAGATACTGAAGCAAAGCAGGTTTATATGTCTGACAATGGGAGAAAGATCCATTCTCTTGAGGGCTGAAACTGCTTGGGATAAGAGCTTTGGTGTCACTCCATTCCACCACAACTGCTCCTGATGAATCTGGCAGAAGCCAGAATTTCCCTTCTTGGATAAGCCATAGGCACAAGAAGCCAAAGAAGTTAAGATGACCTTAATTTGTGCACAAATACTGGATTGCTAAATGCCAGTTTTAGCTTGAAAATAGCTTTGCAATATAAAATTAGTTTAAGAAAAGATAAATGACCTATACATTTATCTATCTTCAAATAAATTCTCTTCCTTTTGAGATGCATCTAATCCATAAAACATACTCTGATTACATGAAATCAAAGCTCTTATCTTCAGCTTATGTCATTTTCCTCAAGCTCCCATTCTATCCAAGCTCATGAGAAAAGTCAGCTTGCATGTTTCAGAAGGTTCAAAAGACAATTCACAAGGATACCAGTTTACAAGGTTCTGTATTATCCTAAGGAACAAGGAAAGTCCTTGGGCCCCATGACACCAAGCAAAGGGTTACAAGCTTATGGCAAATGAGAAGGATCCGACTCTCTCCAAGACTTGAAAATGCTATTCCTCTTTAATTCCTTTAGTCCTTGAAGAGATTTTCTTTTGGTTGACAGTGACTAAGCCTGTTGTCCTCACCTCTCCACACACAATTCATAGGAAGAAATTGGTTGCATCATCCCTAACTTGATTGTCAACTTACATTAGAGATACAAAGATGGCAGCTGATTTAAGTACAGATAAAGGAAAAGCTACTTGAATCATGCAAAAGTAAGCAGAATTCATTTCCCAGCAAAGCTGAACATACCACTTCTTATCTTGCTGACTGGCTCCTGGGCTCCTTGGGAGGTTTTCTATTTCCACTAACACCGGCGCAGAAGGAACTGCTGTTAGGACAGGGAGGTTTGGCTTTGCATTCCAGCTCTTTGGAGACAGAATATAAAAAAGTTATTGTACACACATGAATGAAGTGATGACACATTACAGTGAACAAAACATATCAACACTTCTTAAGCACAAAGCTAAAGCAATGCCATTTTCTTCCCTTATTTCCCTAGCACTGGATAGCTCTGCCCAGTCTGTTCCAGCACTGTACACAGTTAATAGTTAACTGTAACATCCAATTGGTCAATCACTGGATTTCAAGAGTAAATAACAAAATCTTCAACTCTGTGGAGACACATGAAAATGCCTTTAGAAAGAATGAAAGCGAGTCCTTACTTGTGATCCATTCGTTTGGCTGATAATAGCATTGTTTGCAGCACTGAAAGACAAGAAGAATTTAAAATCAGATCAACAAAGTGCTTTTGCAGGCTGGTAGAACTGTAAGGACTTTCAGAAAGAAACAGAGTCAAAGATAGTTCCAAAGTATTAATCACTTGTCATGAAATCCTTAAAAACTGCTTTAGGTCAGTTGTCTCATTCTCGGTAACTAAGGGTATCAAGTTATTTTTAATTTTTTTAAGCTGTAGTTTATCTGTAACTCATCTGTTTTTAACTCTTCCTTTCCTAAACCAGTCTTCCTAATTCAGCAGTAAAATTTGGCACTGCTAAAGCAAAAATTGTATCATTTTAGTTAAAACACTCAGCAAAATGTGACATTGTCAAAAGCTCACCTACATGCTGTAGACATTATGTTTGTTCCATAACTAGAACCCTCCTGATTTGATGTTTTACGTCACAGAAGTTTATTAGAAAAATCAGAGTTTCTTCTGCATACAACCTCTAATGGACTTAAAAGCAGCACATCCCAAACTTCAAACTCAAATTTACATGCACAGCATTAATAATAATTTTATGTTATTAATATTATTTATGTTAAATATTTACTATAGTTGATGAATTAAATATGACCCATATCCATATTCTTGAAGAATTCTGAACCTGCAAGAGACATTTCACATTTTTGAGAGATTTAAAAGAAGTAATTATGCACTATAGATTTTATGCAAAGCAAACTTTTTTCCTAGACATCTAACCTTTTAAAAAAGGTTCCCATCTCCTACAACCTGTTAATTTTCTGATTTATGGTCTGGACAACAGCTATCAAACCTGGCAAGCTGAAAATTCAGATAGATTTGTGTATATTTACTTCAGTGACTCTTTAGAATGATTTAATGTAAAACACCATGATGTCAACACTGATTTCAACCTTTCCCCCTTTCTCTATTGAGAGAATGTGGAAGCTACCCCAGCATTAACAGAAATCTGAAGGAATGCCTTTGGACTAGCACATTCCCCAGTGCTGGGTTAACACAAAAGAAGAGAACAACATACATCTTTCATGATGCATTTCAATTAGCAACACGGGAGTGTAGAGTTTCCAAAATGGCCTAGCTTGCTGTGCAGACACAACAGTGCCACACCTAAGGGCAGATCAGGAGACTGCAGTCTTATCAGGAGGAGAAACTGCACAGGAAGTTTCTCTTCCCACTCTCAGAATGACCTAAGGAACCTGAAACTGAGAGAAGGGCAGGACAACACAGCATGATGAGAGCATTCATTAATCAAACAGTCACATTTTCATGCAGATGATCTTAATGACACCCAGTTTTGAAGAGTAATTTCCCACTGGATAGAAACAAAAAAACCACTACAGGAAGCCACACTGTAGCCTTGTCCCCACACTTCTGGACTTCTCCCTCTCTCATGCAAGAACCAGCCCTACTACTACAGACAGAAAACGTTGGGCTGTACTAAACCTGTCGTTTCGAAATGTTATTTTGGCATTCTTTACCCACTTCGCCATGGTGCTTAGTACCTACGAATATCTATTTTTTTAAAAATAATTTGGTTGCAACTGATCCTTGCAATGTTCACAAGTTATAAGGGCAAAGGACAGAAACCAGAACTGAGTGACCTAAGTTTCTTCACTACTAGGCAGTTCCTTTTAACCTGATTTCCTCTCTTCCCTTAAGGAAAGGTATGAAAATTATATGATTCAGATACATATGAGTAATTTCCATTGCAACAGCAAGTAGGAACCTACACATACAGGAAGACTTTTGGTAGCAAAATAAAGAACCAAAAGGTTTCCCTTTCAATGTTGATCGTGCATAAAAATAAATGCAAGTGTAATACAGAATATAAATCCAAGGACTTATGTCAAAAGCATTCTCTTCACTGTCATTTCCCTGTCTTTGACTTCACTGAACGAGGTATTTCAGTCACACAGCCAGAGCAGGCAGATTTCAGGGAGAAAATCTCCTCACATACTTTTACTTGATCTCTTTACATGGCAGCACACGAACTACAGGTCATACCCAGCAAGAATCATAGCTAGTAATAAATACATTTCTTTGCTGGCTAGCAAGCAAGTCTGGCAAAATTGTCTGTATGACAGCAACACAGAAGCTTTGCTTTGAACATTAACTTTCATAGAAAGCAGACAAACACAATATCCATGGCAAAACCAGAATTAAGAGGCCAACGCTACATCCTCCTTCTGCAGACACATGCTCAAGTACAGGTGCCAATCATCAAAGAGAGAAATTCAAATACTGGAGCACAGCTTACCTTGTTTCTTCCAGTTTAGCAGTGTATGCTGCAAAAATACAAAGCATTAATTAAAATGTAATTTATAATTAGGCTACCAGTTAAATATTAATTATATGATTAATAAAAATAGCCTAGCCTAGCACTGCCTAAAAGCAGGCAACCAAAAGAGCAAAAGTCAAACACACCTCATGTATAAAGAGCGAAAAACAAAATCTAAATCAGAAAATAAAATAAAAAATCTGAAGATCGAGCCAAAACCAGATTTAAGTATCTGAAGGCAAACACGGCTGTCACACTTGACCTGCACAAGAGTGGGAGTCAGAAACAAGGTATGACATGCTGTCAGATCAGGACAACAAAATACAACTCCTAACAACAATGACAAAAGTCTGCCATCTTCATATCAAGACTTACTGAGCAATTTTTTGGGGTGTTTTACCTGCTAGGCAAAGCTGGTTTGGACATACTTTGGACACGAGCTTTTTCTGATAAATACATGATAAATAAATAAGCAAAGAAAACCTAATTTTAAAAATTCTACAGAAGAGCAAACTACAGGAGAATTCAGAATTTTTGAAGGAGATGATTACCTGATTCTCACATTGGATTTTACTTCTCAGAATGGAAGTTCTTTTACCTTTCATTTGCAGTGTTCGTCTTGAGTATCTCTTGCTGGGCCTTCTTTCAAAAGATGCTGATCTCCTGGCTTTGTTGGTCTTTGTGGTTTGATATTCTGTTTTCCCACTAAAAATGCCACGAAAAAGTACAAAGTAGTAAAATAAATCACTTATTTTTAATGATGGAATAGAAACAATGCTCATCAAAACATCGTACTTCTCTTTTAAATTCATAGCTTACTATCTGACCTCAGTTCTAATAAAACATCCCAAACTTCAAACTCAAATGGCCTTTCAAAAAAGAGGGTAAGAGTTTTAGAAAGAGTCTCTCCTTCACCTCGTTTCCCCAAGACACACTGCAGAAGCAACATTTGAAACATTAATTCACTTTTAAAACATTAAGTTGCTGATAAAAGCCCTTTTTCCTGTGAACCACATTTCTGTGGTCCCAGTGCATGAGTTTTGGGAGAAGCCGAAAATGCTTCCCAATTAGAAGAGAATAATGCTTAAGTAATATTGCAAAGTCACAGAGAAGCTGGTAACAGGACTGAAGCCCAGCATGCAGGAGAAGCAAGGGATGACAGGAGGGATGTGCCAGCTGAAAGACGGCACTGACCTGTAGCGGAAACGAGACCCCAGACGAATGAAACCAGAGCGAGCGGAGCTTTTCTGGACAGGCCCTCGGAGGCGGAAGAAGGCATGGTGTTCCACTGCACATTTCCACAAGTGTTTGCAGGCTTTGGGATGATCCAGTCTAAAGACAAAAGTGTGCTCCTGCTCCTTTCCCTTAAAGCACACAAATCATACTGACAACTTACAAGGGGCTTGAAGAAGTCAAAACTAAAATTCCATGCGAGCCAAGTATAATTTGGGTTTAAGACTCCTAATAGATATATATTTTTAAAATGTTTTAGGCAGAAAAATCAACCTTTTCAGAAGCTATAACAAATAACTACTATATTGTCTAAAGTTAGAAAGTATTGGAATCCATATATTTAACAAGCCAAACTTCTGAATAATTACAAATTAAAGGTACTTGTTGAGCAGGCTAACACAGTTTAACTTCCAAATCCAATCTCAAATTACAAATGCTCACTTTTTAATTATCTCAGGTGTATGCAATTTATTCCCCATAGGAATAATTCTGAAACTCGCTTAAATAATTAATTCTACTAAATGTGCTATGTGTTTTGGGTTTCTTTAACCTTTCTTTTGCAATGCACACTGTTTCCAAATATCTGCTCTAGTTTCACCAGGCATTCTCTTTTCAAAAAATGGATGACAGAAAAGTTTCTTTTACTTAAGTCCCTTCATTTCTGTCTTCCCTCCACAAGTCACAACCAAAAATCTTTCAGGCATCCACATTAATTCTCAAAAGTTAAATATAAGGAAAGACTGTGTACTAGTATGTACACTAGTACTTGTATAATCAAGACTGAGATTTAACTGAATAGATATTTATCTACCTGTTCATCATCTTCAACAACAACCAGAGTGAGTTTGTTCTTCTTGAAGTCAAGCCTTGTTATCTTTGGCCTGCCAGATGAACAGAAAGAGCAAGTTACAGCTAACTTTTAGTAACTTACTGAGAAAGTACCTCATGGTGTTCTCAGAACGCAAACGATTTTTTTTTTTTGCTATCATAAAAGAAACAAAAGAACCAAAATCAAAAATAGATTTTACTGTCCAGAGAGCTTACCAGAAAAACAAACCAATCTTTGTGTCTCCTTCAAAAACAAGAACTCCTGTAGGTGTTAGTCCCAGGCTGTAATCATTTCCATCTCTTGCCTAATTGCCAAAAAACAAAAATTATATTCATTTTGGTGTTTGACCTGCTATCCAATTTACTAGAGTGATTCATGTAGTTTGTTGGTGTTATAATTACACACATATCTGCTATCTTATACAACAGAACTCTTTATTTTGATCATCTTATGCAATGGATTTTCCTTGTTTGAAACCCTTCAATACGGCTGACTAAAGAGGAAAATTAAAGTTTCTTGATTTGTCTGTGTAAGACATCCTTATGCATTTGCTGCACTTGTGTCTCCACAGGAGATCTATGCTTATTTGTAGTTCTTCAGCTGGTAGCTGACTCCATCCCAGCAAATTTGAATTACTTTGATTTTTTCACAGAATTCCTAAGTCTAAATACAAACTGTAGTCTTCCACATCAATCACACATTTAACATAGAGCAGATATGCTTGGACTCAAGTTATACCTTCTAAAAATATATATATACCTAAGAGTGGAATGTTGACACAAAGCCAGATCACTTATTACATAGACTGCACAAGAACAATATTCCTTTTCTTTACCCCTCAAAGCAGAACCAGTGTTGAAATGCAACACAAAACTGACATTATCATTTCCAAAGGTCACCCTGCTGTGGTTAAACATACCTTGACTATGTGCATGTCTACACCATACATTTCCAACCACTTAGCTTTGTTTAAGTAGTTAGTTTCAGCCTGTGCTGGTGTTTGTCCCCTGAAATAAAAATGTTTGCTGTTAGGAAGATGCCTGAAAAAGCACAGAAAGGAAAAACTGCTATATGAGGAAAGAGGAAAAGAACTTCCTGAAAGTGTGTGAAAAATGTAAACACTAGTGACACCTGTTCACTTTAATGAAGATCAAGATCACTTTTTTAAGTTTTAACCTGAAAACTCTCCTGCAAAAATTACTGTGTTTCAAGATTTTGTACCTCATCATTTTACTCAGACCTTTGAAAAGCTTCATTTTTCACATTTTATTCTTTCACAAAATAGGACAGAACCATATTAAAATTCCATTTCTGAACAAGGCCACAGAGGAAGTGTCAGCAGTATCTTTTTAACAGACTCTCCACAGAAAAATGAGTGCAAACAGCTGGGATTAGCATTCACTGGAAGATCTAGTACCTGCATTCCTTCCACTTCTCAAAAACAGCTAATTCCATCTCTTCAGTCTGAGTGGGAACAAACCTGAACTCAGACACCAGCTCAGGGACGTGTTCAGCAGGATCATAGTCTCCAAGTTCAGCTACAAAAGAATAACACTGTTAGGCACTGTTCTCAAGAAATACAGTGTTATTTATATGTTCTCAATAGTGTTCTCAGTGTTATATATTGTTCTCAAGAAATACAGTGGTTATTTTTGCATACAGAGGAATTTCTGAATGCTTCTCTAGTTAGTCTAAAATATTAAATTTCTTTTTGTGTTCCTTCTCTTCCTCCAGTTCTCCCTTCACCTTTTTTGACAGGGAACAAATGATTGTGTTGCCTGCACAAAAGCTTTGTATTAATATTTACAAAGTATTGTTGACATATTCCTTAAAAAGCTTCCTTTAAAGGAAATTTATCACCATCCTTGAAGCTCACCTTTTTCTTTCTTGCAGAGAGTTTTCAACATTTTGATCACAGAAGTATCTATTGATACAGCTGACTAAAGCTACAGTGGAATTATGCCTTAAAGAATTAAAACAAGACGTCTTGAGATTCATAAAAAGCAAAAGCAGTTCTGATTTTTCATGAAACTACTTGTCCATATTTCTGGTTTTATGATTCTATATGGCCCTGTCCTGCTAAAATTACTCTGTGTCAGGGTAGAATCATGCAGCTGTTTTTTGTTGCTCTCCTTTTCATCTAAAGGACACAATAACTGCCCTTCTGGGTTAGTGAAATGGCTCATGGAGTCCACTGCTGCATGCTCAGAGGGGCAGGAAGAGATGCTATGTAAAAAACATACTGGAACATACCAGCCAAGGGCTGTGCCACATCCAAAACACAACTCCATCTCCCACAGATGCTAACAAGTCCAGTTTTAAATACAGACAAATATCGAAAATGCTGAAACTGACACTTTACAAAATGCACTGCTTTTCAGAGTCACTAAGCACTGGCTCCTCCTACTAATTTGAAGTTGCTTCTTAATGTTCAGGTCAGGTCAACAGACAAAAAAATAGAAATTATTCTGTAACTTGGGACTTTGGAAGTCTGATGTGGGCCAATAATTAATTGCTCTATCTGAAAAATGAAACTACAGATGTTCATGTAGAGAAAAAACACAGACATCACTGGGAAGATCTGGAGATGTCAAATAAATGCCTGTATTCCACAGGTAGAAAAATGCCACATGAAATAAAACTCCATTTCTTGGATTCTGAATGCTGCAAGCACAGTAACAGTCTTTTCACTCCCTCCTTTTTCTTTTTTTTTTTTAAATGCTGACTGAGGAAGTCTGTAGTTCTATAATAATTTACTCCCACTAAAATGCCTGCCTCTGTTGAAAGGAATGCTGTCAAAGCCAGCTTAGGTTCCAGCTGATTTAAATAAAAGTACACAGCTGTCAGACAGTAAGATTAAAGCCCTGCTACAGGCCTCGTTGTGGAGAGAGGAAAGAAAAGACCACCACAAAGAGCAGTGAATATATGGCCTAATTAGATCACTTCCAAAATCTCTTTACTGAACCTGTATCTCAAGGTTCTAACAATGCTAATATTTTTAACTGTGGAATGGATTCTAACTGCTTTCCTTCCACACAAAAGAACAGGTTAAAAAGGAAGGTGTCTCCACAGTTTAATCCCAACTCTTATACCTACACACGATTTAGGGCCAGTAGCATTTCCTGCATGAAAAGAAGAAAGAGTTTTGAAAAATACTTGTAAGAGAATAAATTTCAGTGACTTAGTCCTACCTCATGCACAGTAAGTACAACAGATTCATAACCTGAATGCTGTGTGGCTCAAACACATGACACATCAATTGGGTTGAATAAGACCATATACCCATATATCTATATTCCCCAAATATGAGAAGATATCTCTCTCTATATATAGATATATATATACGTCTTATCCAGAGCCTACTCTAGCAGGCATTTTTAAAACTTCAAGCCTCCCCTCTTTCTTTTGTGAGCTCCTCTGTTGAAACCATAGGAAACTTCACATTTGTTAACATCACACCCTCAGCCAAACACATTCTCTTCTGGAATCAAATCTGATTAATAAAATCTCCAATGACTCAAACACAGTGCTGTATAGCTGAGAAAAAAAAGAGTATGTCACATCTTGTGGCTGAAGAAGGATCTGAAATACCAACCAGGATGCTCAAGTACGAGCATGAGACATAGGGCATTAAGATGCTCCTGCAAATATTTGATGTCAAAAACTGGTATTTTATACACAGTGCAAACAAAACAAAACCAATTTTGTACCTGATTTGGACAACAAAGACAACACTTGACAGAAAAGAAATGAGCTGTTTTGCTACATCGAAGTGATTCAGAAAGGCTGCAGACCTTGTACCTTATTGTGAAAGTTGACAGGTTTGCACACAAACATCTGAGAAACAACTTCAGGGCAAAACTGGTTATGTTCAGAACCTCCTTGTTCTGTTTCCTGAGGAATTGAGTCATTTTCTGTACATACCCTCAGCACAAGTACAATCTAAAAGATCTGCTTTCACACTGGATCACTAATGTCTGGGCAGAGTCTATTTTATGGATATAACAAGGACAGACTTTGCTAAACAGTTATTAAGAGTCTACACAAAACTGTTTGTGCAATTTCACCCTTCCCTCTTGCACCTACTCACCTTGCATGTTATAAGCTGCCAACTGGACAGCAGTGTCAAAAGGACATTCCAGTCTGCCAAAAGAGAAACACATTGTTAAAACCTGAACTGTCACCATTAGCAAACAATTTCTGTAACTGACAGTAGGAAACCACAAACGTCTGGGATAAGAAAATGAAAAAATATTGGTGGATTTTCAGATAATTAGCAGGAGATAAACACTACATTATTTCAGCATTTCTCTCCTGCTATTCACGCATAGAAAAGCAGTATTTTAGAGAAAAAAATTAACACCACATTACTATGTAAAACTTTTTATCCAAATATAAATGTAATAAACTCTATGCTAAACACACTGTAATAGTTTAAAAGGCTGCTTACTTTCCACTAAGAATATCCAGTTTCAGCTGCAGAACAAATAAATACCTGTAAGATTAAATAAGAAATATGTCATTGAGCAATAGGACTAATGTCACTCAGTCAACAGGAGTAAGTTAGACCCTGACAAATAAAAGCGTTTTCTACTCTTAACATGAGTTTTCAAGACAAAACAAACTGCACTGTGACCTTTCAAGGCTTTATCAGTCGGGTTTGTGAGTTTTGCAGCCATTTCAAATGAAGCAAACCCAAAAGTACAAGTTGTCAAAAGCTGAACTACAGTGCTGCATGGAAAAATAAACAAGATACTCAAGTAAATCTATTTTTGTTATCTTCTGATTCTACTTGAGCAAAGAACAACTTTTATCTTCCACATTTCCTTCATTATTCATATATATATACCAATCTCATAAAAGGATGGTTATTTTTAAGTCTTGCCAAAAAAACCCAAACCAAAACAAAAAACATTTCTACTATGGATTGCTTAGTTAAAATCTAACCTGGAACACTGACTGCAAAGTGACTAAAAATAAACAGGCTGCAGCCTTTTCAACTTGTTTACTCTCCAGAGCCAGCTTTCCTTCACTACCTTGCATATTCTCTACTCTATTTGCTTTGAAATGAGGTAAATATTGAATAGAAATCCCTTTGGTGTGCGTGCAATACCAATTCTTCTGATCCAATACCCCTGAAGAGCAGCCCCTTGCTCCATTATGGTACAAAGCATCCCTTTAACAAGAGAAGAGGTCTCATCAAGTATAAAACACTGGCAGACACCATGGAATCCAGTGCACATTCTAGCACAGATTCCCAGAAACCTTACACACAACTTCTGCTTCAGTGTGTGCCTGTGTCTCCTCACACTTTTCATACACGAAACAGATGCACTTGTTTTTCCTACAGGTTCCACTGAAGTCCACAAACACTTTGCCAAACCATTTATTATCCAAACCCTTTTGAACAGTAGCCTCTGCATAGGGAATAAACTTGGCTGGTACTAAGCCCAGATATGAAAATGAACACAGGTCTCCAGCGTGTAGTGGGTGTGACCAGTCTGTGCTTAGCAGCCACATAATGTTTCCAAACAATTCAAGCACTTCCCATGCTGTTACAAGATCACTGGCTGACAATGAGAGCAGGCTGCACCTGTGCAAGCTGTAAAGCAGCTCCAGATGGGTGTCCTGCTGGTGGAACCCTGGGAAAGTCCCTGCCAATGACACTCATAACCCACAACAAAGCTCAGCTTCCCCTGGCTTCTGTTACTTTAGGGTGTCACACTGCCTCAAGACAGAAGGACAACTTGCTGCTCTCCTGTTCTGGGGGATTAGCTAAGCAGACAGACAGTGTTTAAAAGCCCTCAGATATCAGGTCTGCCCTGCTAAAACTGCACAGCAAGGTCTGACTGGCAGAACTCAAGTCAAAATGGATGAAAACATTCCACAGTGGAAGATACAGATATAGGTCAATTTTTTCTACAGTTGCTGGTTTTAAAGAGAGTTAAATGTTTAGTGAGGAACATGAACGGGGAAGTAAAACCTTCTTCCCAGATCAGCAGGAAAGCATTAAAAAGCAGCAGTTACCACATTACATTAGCACATGTAAATATGAAGCTGCACAGGGTACATATGGCTGGAAGGGGTAATGCTACTATAATCCTCCTGGTAGCACTCCAAGGGATTTGGCTAAAGTCTAGATTGAAGATCCACACAGACATAAACCTGAACAACAAACAAATGCACTTCACACCCTTACAAATGGCTGAGGTATGAAATGTCTACAGCTATCCTGAAAATATAACTTTGTTTACTCTCCAAAAGGGATCAGCAACAGTGGTAATAACACAAGGAAATGTTGCCTTTTACAACAGATTTATACTCCTGACAGATGGTAGGTTGGGTTCTTTTTCAAAACACCCCTAGTAGTCTCAGCCCAATGGGAAATGCAGTTCTATGAATGGATTTGTGAAATGCTTGAATCAAGAGGAACCTCTGCTCACTTCATACTACAAACCTACACCTACAGTAGTGTAAACTCAGCTCAACATGGCAGTAAAATACTGCTTTCCCTTTCCATAAGCTCTATGAAGCCCACACGTGCAGTGAAATGCAAACTGAATTTCCTTTTTCCAAAAACAATCTCTAACTTGCAATTCAATGCTTTTCTGCCTGGAGACAAGATGATTGTATGCAGTTGAAACTAACAGCTTAAGAAAAATAAAGACAGAGAAATGATGTCTGTTCTCTTCTGTGAAAACCTGTGTCCATCATGCATAATCTACTCAGAACCTAATGAAAATAGCATATTTAATAATATATAAATATTTAGAGGTCTCTGTGTCACAGGACTTTTATTTCCACACACAAAATAGCCACTTTACAAAAAGAAAACTTCATTTACAAAAAGCCAAGTAAGCAAGCAGTTCTAAAGAATTTCCAAAACATGAGATTTGTTTAAATAAATACCAGAGAAAACATCTCCCTGGCTTTATTTGGGCCCCCTTCTCACATACAAAATCCCTCTTACCTTGTTAGCTCTTCACGTAGATTGTTGGGCTCTGATGAGTAAAACTTTACACGAAAATGCAGACAATATGGGGGGCCAACTGCAAAGCAGAATTCATTCAAGACAGCAGTAACAGTTACTGGATGAGACATGTTATTTGTTTATTTATTACACAGAATCACATCCCAAAACTTAACTGAAATTGGTTGGCTATGTTCTGCTTAAGATCTTAATGCAGGAATTCCTTTATGCCAGGAAAATTCATGAACATCATTAGGATGAAAGGACACTTAAATATGCACACAAAATAGTTTTGTGTGTTACAAGTCAACCCAATGGTCATATCACATTAATTTGATTTTTGCTGCCAAGAGCACATGAATCTAGGTTAACCCCTGTATTTAAGGGCTCTATCCATCACCAAGAAAACTGTGCATCTTGGCACAGTTGACTAAAACTTCAGGCATGCTGTTGGTTTCTTCCAACACCTTCCCAGGGCTCTGGGAAATACTCACTGCTAACAATACAGGCCCTTCTATTCCACAGAAATTTAGACATACTTTATGGGAATTTAAGAGACCCTTCTATGGATCAATCATCTCTTCTGGAAACCAAAGAGTTAACTCAGCAAAAGGGTGGATTAATAGTGCTTTAAAAATGTGCATGTCTCTGCTGCTGATTCTTGCATTTGACAGGAGGAATTTTCTCCCTCTTGCTGCTTCCAAAACCTCTCTTGTATTAAAACAACACCACAAATCCCTGAAGACTTCCCACAGTGCAGAGCAAGAAAGCTGCTAAACATCATCTTACCCAAGGTAAGAACCAGGCCACACTGAAGCCTTGTGCAGCAGGTGAGGATTTGGGGGACTGGACACAGATTCAGCCATGCAGGACTGTCCCATGCATGACACCCCAGGACAAGTTTTCCTATAGCCAGGAAAATGCTCTGGAACACTACAACATCTTCAGCAGCCTTGAGTCCACTTTAACTATAATTATTGAGCCCATAACATGTTTAATTAAGAACATTAGAATAAAGTAATATGAGCTACAGTGGGAAGATGCCATTAAACAATCAGTAGCACCATGCAGGGCTTTTGTCACTTGCCACCCTCACAGGACACTGCCACCCCCCACCCATTTCAACTGGCTGTGCTTCCTGCAGGTTAAATAAAATGTCCCAAGAGAAAATGGAAAGGACACTTACTTTTAACTTGCTTTTTAATGCTTTTTGTGTTGTCCAGCCAATGCTGAAAAAATAAATTAATTTCACTGAATTATCAATAAAGAAATCTCCCAGAAAGAACAAAAAAGGAAGTGTTAGTGAAGACCATCTTGGAATAACAAGTAGTTTGTTAAAACAATCTAATTCAGATCATTCCAATTCATAGCTCTTTGTGTGCTTGCCAAAAATCCTTTTGTTCCAAATTTGTAAAGCAGAATGTCAGTTTTGAACAACAAAAAATCCTGTAGTACCTTATTTAACCCAAATCTTCAAGACAGCACTGTCTACTTAAAAAAAGAAAAACATACTAACAAACTTCATTAGATTTTCATCCTGTCCAGACAAACATTAATTCACACATTAGTAGGTCAGCCATTGACAATGTGCCAGAGAAACATAAACCATAGCTGAAGATTCTGGCACTCAGCTGTGTGTGATGTTTACTTGGGGCAGGAAGGGGAGAGACAAAATAAATATTGTTGGCTTTCAGGCATTTTCTTTAGCTGACTCAAGTGCAGGAACAGCAGGCCTGTCTGTGTCCCAACATCAGAGTCAGCTCTACCTAATTCTCAAAAATCTATTCACAGGTGACATTTTAGCAACTGTCACATGGGAGGGCAAGTTACTGCCTCACCTACTAATGCTAATTATAAGTTATACACTGGACAAGAAGCCAAAATAATGGCTTGACTTATACTGTGTACAACAGCATGTGAACAAAGCTATACTTGGCAGATTGAAACACTCAAACACATACACCATGCTCTCCCAAATAATTGCACATAAATAATTGCACATACTGCTAAAGAGTTTATACCAGAAGTTAAAGCTGAAAATCCAACCCATATCAAGTGAGACTGATCTCCTTCCTAGTGCTGTGTATGGCCAACAGCTCCCTCCTCCAAAGGGCGTGACTCACCTAAACAGGAAACACAACACCCTGACCAACATGATTGCCTTGACTCAACAGCCAGAGCCAACTGCCTGACACATCATGTCCTGCGTGGCTCACCGTGCCCAGGGAACAACACCTCATCAGATCAACCCCAAATGTCACCTTGCAACAAATACAGATGAATTATATAGTTAGCAACACTCCTTTTGTTAAACTGTGTGACACGAAGTTCACAGCGAGCCCCAGGGAGGACAGGAAAGCAACGAGGGTTTGAAAAAGAACCAGTATTTTCAGGTTGCAGTGCCAAGTGCAAATACCTTCCTGCCTCCAGAACAGCCCTGCCTTCTGCAGAGAGCTGAAGTCAAGCTGTAGCACAGCCAGGCTGGGACTGATTGCTCTATTAGCTGCAGATGAGAACACTGAAACAATCTGCTGCTGCTGTGCACACAGCTGAGAATCCTCTCACTGCCTGGTCAAACTAAGGGGCTACAGAGAGCTATCTGAAAGGTGTCCAATACATTTTTAAAATAAAGATGGAAGCTTAAGAAGGAATGAAGCAAATATTTACATAAATTTTGCTTACATTACCAGTGAAATGGGAGTTGAGCAACTTTTTTTTTGTTTAAGAAAATAATATAATCGTTTTTCCTATTCCATAAACTCACTTGCTCTAAGAGAGTTTACTTACTCCTTCCTCCACCAAAAAAATACAGAAACTATCCAGCTGAAGGCTTGCAGGTGATTTAGATACAGGAATGGCAAGGAGAGCCCTTTCTCCAGGACTGGCTGTGCCCCCGTTTCATCTCCCTCCTGTTTTCTCTCATCTCCTCCACATTCCATGGGAAGGTAACAGAGGCAGGCCCATGACCGATAGCATTTCACTCTGCTGGGCTCTGACTGCTGCTGCCCACAGCAGCTCTGCTCAGTGCTGAGGGTGTGCAAGGGAGAAGGGAAACAGAACTGCTTTTAAGTAGGGGTGAGAATGAAACAAAAAAAAACCAGCCCCAAAACCAACACATGAATGGACAGACACAGACGTCAAGAAACTTGAGATTTATTCCAAGTGATTAAAAAGGAATTCAAGTGGACCTGGAAAAGAAGTTTACTTCTGATGAGGATTTACAGGGTTTGCACAGCACAGTCTATTGCTGAAAATCAGAGATAAAGTTTGCTAAACAGAAGGCAATACAAACAACAGACTATGCAGAGTACTAGAAGTCCTTACTAAAAGGACTAGTTTTCTGCTGCAGAAATTAAAAATAAGACACATACAAAAACCCCTCAAATCCTGACCCAGCAACATTTCAAGAAGTTTGAGCAAATGAGGTTTGTTAAGTAAGATGTTGAGGCTAAAAATGGTCTCTTTCTGAACAGCATACTAGAATAAACACAGAAATTACATTAAAACAACAATTTTTTCACTTCACTAATTGTTTCAAGTACATCTTTAAAGAAACTATTATTTGAATGCTAAAATCCAAAATGTCAGGAAGAGTTTCCATTGTCTGGGTTTCTCCCACTCCCCAGAAAATCTAACACCCAACCAGTGATCACTTCAGCAACAGCAAGGAATGAAAAAAAAAGCAGTCCTTCATAATAAATCTACTGAAAACTTACTTGTAGTTAAAACAAATGTGGGATTTCTAAAAGTTTTGTGTAACTATGTGTTGCTAGTTTGTATCAGTAAAAGAAACTAGCAAATTTGGCAATATTCTTAGACTTAAATTGGGTAGCAGAAAGATTATCTCCTTCAGAGTCAGGGGACAATTCCTTCTAGAGTAAGGGCCTGGATTCTTATACTTTTTATTTAACAGGTCTCCTGAATAATCTTGGCCAAGCCACTTGATTAGTCTGTGTTCTTTGTTTCCAGCTGCAGATTAGGTTTCTGCTAGAACTCGCAAGCTCCTTTTGCAGGAATGGCTGCTATCGCAACAGTTCTTCATTTCTTACAGCAATTAATTATCTCTGGTTGTTGCATTCAGCTCTTCTGGCAAAGTGCAATCTTTTCTGCTTCATTATATGCTGTTCATCATTAAGGTCCAGTTTAAACAGATTGTTATCTCTACTCTGCTGCTTTTCAGTCACACATAGTTAAGAACAGGAAGCAAACTGAGTTTGAACTCCCCTGTACCTGGTATATTGTGCAGTATCAAATATTCAATCACATGCTTTCTGGGCTGGCAGTAATAACTTGCTAGACAAAAGCAAGGCATGAGCTGCTGCTGCGGCAGAAAAGATTAACTCTTATTAACACGTTTCAAGATAAAATGGCTTTATTTGCTAGCAGATCAGGAAGAGAAAAAAAATTATCACAGATAATTCTACCAGGTAAAACTAACCCACTGTGAACTCTTAAGAGATCCTAGAGACAGAAAAACATCAGAAGCCACATTGCAGAAACTGAGTTAGGATACTTTCATCATACAGCCTGTTATTTTTCTGAAACCAAAAGATAAATGCAATAGAGTCCTTCACTGTCAAGACTCAGCATCCCAGACTGCACACGCTGAGCACAGCTAACATGATTTTAAGAAATACAAACCAGTATGCAATAGGCTGTTTTCTCATTTCTGATGGTATGCATGGCTCTGAATGCCATCCATCTCTTACTGTAATGGCCTTTTCCTCCTTACTGTTAAATATCTCTGGTCTGCAAGGGGTTTAAGACCACTTTCACTACTGGGACCTACAGACCAGCAGCAGCTAATCCCACTGGCCATGAAGTTTGCTTCAGATACTGAACATCAACGATTTTCTCTGAGGAGCACTTTCTCTACAATTACATCTAAGCATAAAATGAGATCACAGAAATTCTGGAAGGAAGCCATCAGGTTATAAGTGCTTTGGGGTGGAGCACTCTGTCCAAAGCTGGCAGCTTCTTTCAAAGGCTCAAGTTTGTGGAGTTTTTTTTGCCTATGTACAAAGCTACAACAATTAAGAGATCACCTTCAAACTGTTCTGGACACAGACCTTCACAGAAATAAAGGAATAGAAGTCACTGCCTCCATTTTTGTATGCTGACCTTGAACAATTCAGATATTTAGCTCAACTTCTCCTCTCGTACTTCTCCCTCTGTCATTCTAAGCATGAAATAATTCTGAAGTGGCCTTGAAACACAAAACCAAGTAGGTTATACACCTAACAAGTAAGACTGACATATGCAGCAGGAAAACACAGATCTCATTCTACCTGGGCATGCTGGGCTAAGTGAATACAAGTTTAAGTTACAGGGATGCAGGACAAAAAAACCCAAAAACCCAAATGTTCCTTGCCTAAAGGCTCTCTTAACTTGCAGCTACCCTTGGTGGCAGGATTAAATACTGGACTATAAGAAGTATCTAGATAAAACTGCATAGCCCACAAGTGAAAGGACTGTAGTTCAAGGCTCTGTTTCTGATTTCAAAAGCCGTTACATTTTTAGAAACACACAATAAAACACCAACAAACTTGGGCTTGGAAGAACCCTCTCCTCACACTGGTACATACAAACGGACCCATAGCCTCCTAAAAACTTACAGTTGCAGGTCTGAGTCACAAGAGATTTGAACAAATCAAAGGTATACCCCTCTTCAAGCAGACATTAACGAGGTGCCTTCTGCTGACAAGAAAGCTGACAGCATTTGCAAAGGAAAACCTTCTCTCTGTCTAGAATACAACAAAAGGGCCAAGCACACACTCCAGCTTGGCTCCTTCCTCTCTGTATCATCAGAACCAAGAGTTTCTACAGGATATACCAGGCTCTGGGGTCCAACTGGACCAGCCTGCCTAGGGACAACAGGAGGTGACAGGAATATGTGAGAACAAGGAAGGAAGAGACAACAGCATGGTCATCAGTTAGAGTGCTGGAGGGGGAATTAAACTTGGGGAAATCACACACCACAGAGCTTCTGCACAAAACTTAATTCAGAAAAGGCAGCTTACTTACAGCATTTTTGTCAATATTAGGATTCAACTTTTAGACTATTGATAAAAAGGAGCATAACTACTCACTGCCACTTGTGCTGAATCCATGAACCTTAATCCAAAGTAGTCGCTTTCTATAAGGTCCAGATGGTACATGATTTGTTCAAACAGGAGCTGGCCTTTGGCTTTTTTCTGAAAAGATAACAGGATTTAGTACACAGCAGGTAGATGTATTGTACCATTGACTTTTTTCTCTGCACACATAATATTCTAATTCCAAAAATTTAGTTTCTGAAAAAGTGTAATGTGGACACCTTCCCCCCCCCCTTGTTTTTTTTTGATGGCTGGTTTTCTCAAAGGCAAATGTATACCCCACACACAGAAACACACAGAATAGCCATAAAGAACTTGCATAATCATCTTTTTTGGAAAATATCAACACTGACTTGTCCGACAGAGTGTTAAAATGTCATTTTATCATTTTTCCTTTTAGGCTTTCCTTACTCCCTGACATTCAACAGAACTGGAAACACAGCCAGTACAATTGCAATAACCAATGTACTGGAAAACTTTAGGAGCCAAGTACAGCAAATTGCTTATGAATTTCCTACTGTTTGGTATCTAGGTGTTTCACCAGATTAGAAGCATGTAGCAAAGCCTATTGAATTAGGAGATGCCATTCCATTAGCAAGTGCTTTTAACAACTACTAGGAAACAGTCTGGGGCAAGCAACTTGAATAAATAGCACTTAGATATCACATTTACAAAACTATGTTCATAAAACTAACTTCTAGGTGCAAAAAGCCAGCTCATATGCTCATACATAATTGATGAAAAAATAGCTCTGGCCCCAAGGAAACATTGCTTTTACAGTGATGATCTAAAAAATTAAACAGTTGTATTTATAAAGAGAAGGCACAGAAATAGCACTGAGCAGTTTCTACACAACAGATTTTTCATGCTATGAGCTCTTTTATAACGAAAAAAGGAAATAATAGCTTAAGAGTCATTATACCTAAGATGCCTAAATTTAATAAAATACATAAGTAAATTATTAGATCAGAGTAAAGGTGATAGTGTTAAAATTATGCACAAAGAAAAGCAGACATTATTTGTGCTTACTCTGCCAGCAGATTAAGGATTTCTCTATTTCTGTAAAGCCACCATCTTGAAATCTTTTACCTCAATACCTATACATTCACAACATGAGAAATGGGATCACTTTCTAAGCATATATTTAGTAAGCTAGTATGCATTAGCAAATTTAGCACACCTCTCCAAATTCTGGGCCAGCCAAATTTTTGTTCTCAGAAATAATCTGGTTTAATAAGTAAGTAAGAAATATCTAAGTAAGTAAAGCTGCACGCCATAATTTTTGCTGACTCTACCCTGATCTTCAAATATTTTATATTCAACTTTGCAATCACCATCATTGGTTTACTTGAGGTACCAATGAAATCCAACCCAGCATAACACAGCTCAAAGCAAAATCTCAAAAAAAGTTTGTAAACGGAGCCTGTCTAAGTGAATTCTCCCAGTTCCTTCTTCCCAGGTACTGGGGAGAATAGCAGGAATGAAAGGCACTTGGGCCAGCTGGCCACTTCACAAACACACAGCACCTACAAAACGGTGTATAATGCACATACTAAATGTCAGCCTCAGAAAATTCATTCAAAGTGTTTTCTGTTGGTCTCAGGAAAAAAATATCTCTCAGGCAACAACAGATCTATTAAACAGCAGCTCAAACAGAAACCTTAAGGCAAACCATCTATACATACAAACCCACACTTTTCTTTCATTGAGTCTGTAGCCTCAGTCTAGAAAGGCCAAGGCATTGAATTGTTGCTATTTTTTCTCAACACAGGATATCTTCTACTTTAACAGTAATACAATAATATAAGGGAAATCAATTTAGCACCTGCAACAGCAAAACTAGTAAAACACTCTATGTTGCATGAAGCTTTCAGTAGCTTGTCTAAAACTAGAGGAAAATTTCCCCTTATTGAGCAGAACATTTGAGATTCTTCTCAATTCCTCTGTAGCTCATCTTTAAAAATTGCAATTAACCAGTTATCTCAGCCAAATTCCCTGCTGGTGACAGAAGCACTTTGACTCCAGCCTGGAATGCTACACACACCACCTCAGACTACCCAGGAGCAAAACTGCATTTTCTGCAGTGTCAAATTAGTTTCACAGCGTGTGCCATTTCGGAAATCTTAGCAGAGGACTGGAAGGTTAACTGGGCCCAGAATGACTGATGTGGGATAAAGTCCCTGAAGAAGATTGGAGAGGCTGTGGAAAGATCTGCAGCACTTCTGGTTGTGTTTTGACTTAAATCACCAGGGCTGTCAACATGGAATTAATTCTGGACTACATGGTATATGATTTAAATCATCAGCCACTGTATTTGGTGCAAGTCAGCACAAGTGTCACACATGCTTTACTCACTAAAGTCCTTCCTCCTTAAACTAATTGCAACCAAAAGTATTAATGTTTTGAAACCAGTCAACGCTATGAATCAAAATTAATTTCTTTGTATTCAATAAAACTGAGATCTCAAGAGTTTTCAAAGAGCAAAGATACACTTCTAATACATTTTCTTGTGAAAAATTGCCCTAACTTTCTAATGGCAGCATGGGTGCTAATAACATCAAGGTATGGGTACAATCCCCATATGGGCCATTACAAGTTACACTTGCTGATCCTGGGGGGTTCCTTCCAACCCAGAATATTCTGTGATTCTGTTAAAGTGACATTTTTATCCTGCTGTCCCACTTTTGCTTACAAGACAGCTCAGGTTACACTCAAAGGACAAATCTTTTCAAACTGTTTAATGGTTACTGATGAACTATTAACAACTCCACTCACATGCAGTTCACTCAGTGGCTGGTCCTCCCTTCAGGGCACAAATTAAAACTTCTCATGGGTTTGTAGTTCAGTAAAACCTGACTACTTGATTTACAGGGTTTGCTTTTCCCTCTAGGAAGCAACAGCAAACATCTCACAGCAGGAGAATCAACAACAGGAAAATGTAAATAAAATATACCATCTATATCGGGCAGAACCTGTCCTGGCTTTGCCACACTGGGTGAGCACCAGCTCACTTGAAGTTTTCAATCACAGCAAAGTAGGGGTTTTTTTTCCAAAACTTGGGAAAAAAACCCAAAAAAAACTAAGACCACAATACCCACCTAATAAATTTACTAATTAAAATACTTATCGTCAAATAATCTCTCCTGTTTATGTCTTTCTTTGTGAAGAAATGGAGTGCCCTACACAAGATGAACTTTGAAAAAAAAAATAGATGAATAAGCATTACCTTCATGGGACTTACTATCCCTTGCATCTTTGCAGCTGTTCTTTTTGTTCAGATTTCTTCAAATGATCATGTTCATATTTTTATTAACAATAACTAACAGTAGCTATTGTTTTCAATAGCTACCAAGTGGCAAAAACTTCCCTTCCTGGTTTTTGTCAGCTCATCAGGAGGGTTACCATTCATGTGCATCCGAGCTTCCTTAGAAATATTCCATTTACACACACACACACAGAGAAGGTATGGAGCTTTATTCAGGATTTACAGCTCCCCAGTTGCTAGGATGTCACCTATGCATGTTTGCAGACCACAGCAGCACAGAGCAGCAGAGGAGCCTGTTCATTTTTTACATGAAGTAAATCCTCTTCGCCAAAATCAGACATTTCAAATAACTAAGCCCTGAGAAAGCTCCAACAGTGAGCTTTAAAGGAAGGAGATTTTATATCAATATCATGCAAATGGTGTCTCTAGTTAACACCATTAAGGTTTGCTGGAGAACTGGAGGGTTAAAAGCCCTTATCTTTCCAAAGGCAGTGTTAGAAGTACACATTATTTGTATCACCCTGATCTTCTTATGGCTTTAATTACTGACCTACAAATGGAGCTGCTCCTCTCCTCGAACTCCAAGCATCGCTCCCACAAATCACTTTTCCAAACTCTCCAGTCAGTTTTGTTGTTCATTTAAAGATGTCACTAGCAGCAAAACACTAGTTCTGCTTCTCTCTCTGGATTTTGACAACACTGCCATACACACTTGTGAATACAAAAATAAAGCTCTTCAAGGCTGGGGAGAATTTCTACCTCCAGAGACACAGCTTATCAATTCTTCTGTTTACTCAGTGTCTCACAAATACAGGAAAGTAAGCATTTGGGATTAAATATTTTGTTATTTTATTCTCTGGAGAAACAAGGCATTTCCCCAAAATCTTCATAACAAAGAAATTATTTCAATGCCCATCCTAACTGTACATTCATTAGAGTGCTATGCAAAAGGATTTTAATGTACTGTGCTCAGGCTTAGTGACCCTATTACAGAAGACAAAGACTCAAAACATTCATACCTGTCAGTTTGTTTTGTGGAAGTTTCTGTTTCAACTTCCTGGAATTTTTTATCTTCCAACTCTCAATTTGATGTAACCAACATATTCATTCTTTCTGATACAGAATATATCCAAATTCCTAGTTCAGCATTAAGGTTTACAGATTAAATGCCTCCCCCCATTATATTGTCAAACATTTCAGTTTTATTTGGTGTTCCACCTGCAGGTTTCTCACAAGCACTCTGATTTTAAGAGCACCAGAAAGTCCCAAGCCTTTGAGCTCTTTGCAGAAACAGTTCACCAGAAAAGCAGGATTTCAGATAAAATTCCCTGTGAGTTAAGAATGCAAAACTTTCAGGCAACTAAAGCAGCCTGCAGCACCAGCCCCAGAAACACTCCAGCAGCACACGACTGAGTTTGTCCAGTTTCAGTCCCTTAAAGGTCCTTCAGAAGTTGAAACAAACACTCAAAAGCATGGCAATACTTTCAGACAGAAGATCACATGGAAAATCAAGTTTGAAGCCAAAACTTTAAAACCTTAACACACATTCAAATGTTTGTTATTATTACTTTTATCAGCTGAGCTTTATTTTGATACTTTAGAGGCCAGCCTTGAACACTGAGAGTACTCATTTTATTTGATGACTGATTTTCCAACATTTTTTGCAGTATTAGATTTTTTTATTAATCAGCATCCATGCCATGCCAGGAAAAGCATTATGTATTTCACATTTACATCCACAAATATCCAGCAAGTGGCCATAAATATCCTCCAAGTTTTTAATAAACCAGAGTCAATTACTGAGTGAAATCAACTATCACAATGCATCTCTGGTCTTGTAGCCAGATCAGCATAAATTGTCTCTCTCCAAATAACAAGTAATTGGCACTCCTTAATGATTTTTGCATAACAGATAGATTTCTTATTTTTATTTTAAATAATCACTGCAAATACAGTCCTTTATCTTGTTTTATACTCCAAAAGTCTAAACAGCTTGGTTCAATCCCACTATTGCACACAGCCCTTGGACTGGTTTATACAAGACCTTGTTTTAATGATGCTTCATTATAATAAGGACAAAACCATCTCATTTTGTAATCTCCCTATCAAATTTCATGCATGTGTAAGTGAGGAATATTCCAAGATAAAAAACTACTCAGAGCATCCACTCTCATAATTTCTGCCTTTCATCTTATACCACCAGGAAGCTTTTACCTAAAACTTTGCACGTACAGAAACTGGAGTACAATTAATGCTCCATTATCCATGAGAAGATTATGTAAATTGTGGGTTAGGCAGGGTCAGGTGTTTTTCCTGAAACACTGCTGCCTTCCACAAGGTCCATAAGACCCTATATTTACTATCTGTCTCTCTTACAAGGTTAACTTTCCTTCCCCATAAAAAGTAATCAAAGCATTTTAAAAAATGTGTATATTCCAAGTGCCTGTATTTACATTATTTATCATTTCTCCCCCTATCTACATTATCTTTTCCCTCTCCCAACTAGTACTATGGAAAGCATAGAATTGACTAAACAAATACTCAATTTTAAAATATTTTGATTTTATTACTTTCTATTACTTGAAATAGCACTTTATTTCAAATTCTTGACAACCATTTTGGTTTCTAATCATTTCCTAAGTGGTTGATGACCCCAGATAAAACCTTTTTTGTATTTTCATGTTCCCCCTCACCAACCACAGGCACCAGGAGAGCCAGTATTCCAGCTGTTGAGGGGTTCCCTCGCCAGACCAGACTGGTATGACCGAGCTGATGGAATCCTCAGGTAATAAACCAGGGCTGTTCATGGCTTTTGAGCTTTGGGAATTCCAGAGGTGCAGTAGGGGGAGATGGAGTTTAGTTTTGCATGGGAACAGGATGAAAAGTAAGATAAGAGATGTCAGCAAAACGGAGTTCTTGTCCTCTCACCACTCATACTGCTCAGCAAACATTCCACCCACACATCTTAAACAATTGGAAGGGAAAAGCTTAACCTGAATTTTGTTCAAGTTGAACTCATGTTAACAGAAAAACAGAATGTATAATGAACAACATCAACAGCAGCATTTACAGACAATAGCTATTTTTCTAAAAACTTAAAAGATAAACAAAGTAAAAAGCTTCTTAGTGTTTCACTAAGCATGTAAAGCTGTAAAAAATGGCTGAATGCATTGGGAGAAACATAAAGCTTCAAAAGAAAGGTAAGAGTTGAGGAAAACTACCAGGTCAAAACACAGCTTTAAACCTGAGATGAAGCTGTGGGGAAAAACCTGACACCTTTTGATCTGCCCCAAAGGAACATTGCTAACTCCCCTGAAGTTCATGCCTCCCATTTTGAACATACCAAGGTGTCAAGAAATAGTATACATGACACTGACATTCTTCAGGCATTGACATAGCTACAAAGGCAGTAGATTCTTGCAAAGAATCCAGTCTGTGTGCTGTATGTGACTGCAGCTTTGGGGAAGAGTTCAAGGAAGGCATTTTTCTAATTAAAAACAACAGAAGACATAGAAAAGCAGAAAGATTAAGTGGCTTGACAGACATGAAAGATAAGATCAGTGGACAAAAATCCTGTCTCTGTGTCTAATAAGGGAAATCTCAACTGCATCATTTACAAGCTGTCTCATTGTCAATATTCATAAAATATCAGTCTTTGCTACTTAATGACTCTAGAATGACTTTGGCTTACATGGCAGTGTCCCTTGGGGTTGCTTCTTCTTTGTTTTGACTTTTTTTTTTTAAACTAAGGAGAAATTCAGCAATCTCTGGTTCAATTACATGAATGATTGTAAATCCAGAATACTTTTCTCAGTAAAAAATTCACTGTAAGGATACAGCTCAACAACATTTTGAGCAAACTTAAGCCTGGTATCACCTCTAAATGCTTCTTCACCACATTTGGGGAGGCACATGGGCAACCAGATTGGAGAATCACTCCAGCTGGAAACTACAGAACGAAATTATACTGATTATTTTCAGCCACAGCATTTTCTTGACTTAGCTTACTGCCTGGCTGCTAAAAACTTATTTCTTCTGCCAAGGGGTATGAGAAAACAAGGACAAACGCAATAACGAAAGCAACATTTTTTCTTCCTGTGGAGGCAACAACTTCTGCCACTGTAAAGTATTTGTGTAGCCATGGATTTAAAAAGGTATGGCACAACCTCTGACTGTGAACTAACCTGTTTCCTAACCGATTCATTCTTGAGAAAAGCTTTGTTATTTATTGTTTTAATAAAACAACTTCACGGTGCTAAGGTAGACAATGTTACTGTGCAGACCAGGAGGGAGGGACACCTCCTTGAGAGAAAGAGTTCATTTTAAACCAAATTTACAAAGTAACAGTATCAGTCTCCAAAAAAATCTTAGCTCAAAGAGCACAAAGAGTCTCAAAGACAGATATTGTAAAAGAAAATACACACATGTAATTTTAATTTAAAGCTTTAAATTTTAGAAAGTGATGTTATTTTGCCAGGATTTTGTATCCCCCCACTTCATCCCCCTACCCTTTTTACTTTCCTTTTTAAGAATCAACCCCCAAAATATGAATGATGCAAGTGGAGAAACAAGAACAAACACTCCAGGAAGTCTGAATGAATCATTTCGTTTACTTTTAATTTATTATATTTTAATCACTGAAGAAACATGTCAGCCACTGCTGATGTACTGTAATTGCTGTATCTGGCTACCTCGATTTTGCATATTTGGTTACTGTTACTCATAACTTAGATGTCCACAGACAAGGATCTACACTGACACTTAAAGAAAAAAATCTGAAGTGAGAAGAGTTTCTTGTAGAAGTAAATAGTTCCTACTGCCCCCGGTCTGAGATTTCTAGGCCAGGTGGCAGTTGGTGACACCTCTCCATGTTCAATTTATGCTCCTCAAAGCCTTAGAAATGTTGTTAGAGCTGCCAGGAATTTCCCTCAGAGCTGACTGCAGCTCCAAAGATTACTGCTGTGGTTATGTAGGGACACCAATTTAAACTTGAGTACTTTTTAAGTGTTAACTCTTCCTATAAAGTGTTTGTGGGCATTCCTGGCCTCAAATCAAATATCCTAGGCACTAAGCAGCACTGGATACATTCACTACGTTGCCTCAGACGTTTACAAATTGATTTTACCACCCTCTATAAACGCCTATCTGTACGGTCATTTTGCCAATAAAGATGCCAAAGGGTTTCTCTAACTCTAGATTCTTTGGGGTTTGGGAGATCACAAGAGTTATTTCTGCTCGCTATGTCAACAACACTGCTCAATCAAGCTGACTTCCTTGCACTACCTAAACATTCCACGATTAAAAAAGAAAGGGAACAAAGAGCTGTGTGGAGCAGCCAGTCTTGAAATGGTTTTTTCTAGTCGGCAGTTCCAACACCAGCACAACTGTGATTGCAGCCCAAATCCTCTGGAACTAGTCAGTTCTGGTAGATCCACACCTTCCTAACTTCCTAATGTTCGGCTCTGCGAGCTTCAAACAAGTCACTAACAACTGGAACACGTGGTAATGGAAAACCAGAGCACATCACTTCTGCTGCTACTGCTCATCCTGTCGGCCAAACCCAGGGAGATAATTAAGGAATTAGGGAAGCACAACAGGCACGTGCATATTGAGGAAGCTTTAGAAATGTAAAACAGTGGCTAACACCTCACTCCGACTAAAGCACCATGCTATGAGACAATCCCTACTATATAATCTGCCCTCAGGAGGGGAAGGAAGTAGATTTTTCCTTTTCCCCTCCCTTCTCAAGTTAGCATTAAAAATTGCATCTGTCTCTGACAGAAAACCAGACCAAACACAACCCACACAGAAATTCCTGCTAGCACTTCTGCTCATCCCTCCTCTTCGACAAACTACACCAAGAGATTCACCTCTGTCAAGACAGACGGTTCACCCAACAGCTTACCCTCTCTAAGTTAACCTCTGGCACAACAACTACATTCAAACATTAGAAAGTGTTCAGCATGCAAGGCACGATGCCGTCAAACAAAACACTCTTGAATTTCCGTGAATACCGAAGTCAACTATTCTTTCCGAATCTTTTTGTGAGTTGCAACTTAGTGGACATCCAGTCACAGGGTCGAGTGCCAACAGCAAAGAGCAATGCCTTTACCTAACCTGCAAGCACCGATCCACATCAGAGTACCACAAGTATTTCCAAAACACACTTAGATCGCTCATACCGGTAAATCCACGCTGACATCTGTGCCGTCCAGCAGTGCCACTCGGCAGGTAATGATGGATTTGGCGTCCCCAGCTGCAGGGATGTGGGTTGCAGCTCTTTGCGCCTCTCTCAGCCTTTCCTTCTCCGCATGTTTCCGCATGGACCGGCGGCCCAGCGTGCGGCGGAAAAAGCTCAGCATCTTTGCTGCAAAACCCAAGAGAGAAAATGAACAGCGTTAAGTTTTTCACGGAGGACAAACTCCCCAAAACCAAAGCAAACAAGCAAACAAACCTCAATCCTAACCCGAAGGGAAAAAAAGAAAAAAAAAGTCTGCAATAAAGTTCTTAGAAAATCACACACTTTGATAAAGAAAAGTGAAAGAGTCAAACAGATTTTTCACTTTGATTTAAATACCCCCAGTCTTCGGCTGTGAAAGCCTTTGGAAAAAAACCCCACCTCATAACTCTGAAGACGGCTGAGTGACTTTTCGGGACTACACGAAAGTACGTTTAAGGAAAATACACCCCAGCGATCGTGCAGATCACCTCCTGTTCTCTGCAATCTTTCTTTAATACAAACGCCACCGAGCGCTACTCCGAGACGGCGATCTTCCACGGCTGGGAAGCAAATAAGCCCCACGTACCAGCGGCTCTTTTCCTGGCTCACACACTCCACCTCTCCCATGGAAAACAAGCGATAAGCGACCCTTCCCTCCCCAGAGCCGCGCTCACAGCTTTCCGTGCACGAATGGCTCTGGCAGGACCGGCGAGAGCCCCTGGGGCACGGCTCTGCCCGGCACACACCCGGAGCTGTGCGGGGAGTCAGCCCCGAGTCCGAGGGGTGACCGCAGACGAGACCCGGCCCTGCCCGGCACCGACCCCGACCCCGCCCGGCACCGACCCCGCCCGGCACCGACCCCAGCCCCGCCCGGCACCGACCCCCGCCTGCACTGCCCCTGCCCGGCACCGACCC
>CM031863.1:11357786-11418442 GCA_018697195.1 Certhia americana
GCCTGCACTGCCCCTGCCCTTACATAACGCCCCGGTCCCGCTCCGGCCCCGCCCGGGGACCGCGGCGGCCTCACCTGGCGGCCTCACCTGCGGGGCGGCGGAGCGTCCCCGCGGCGGCTCCTCCAGGCCCCGGGGGCGGGCGGGGGGCGGTGAGGGAGCCCCGAGAGGGGCCGGGCCGCCGGACATGGCGGAGCGATGTGGGAGGCCCTTAAACGGGCAGCGACGCGCCGGCCATTTCCTCCCCCCGCGCTCACTCACCTGGCGGCTCCACCGGCCGCGCTCTCCTGCTCGGCGGCGGCGCGGCGATGGAGGCGGAGGGCGGAGGGAAGGGAAGGGAAGGCGGCAGGAGGACAGGAGAAGAAACGCTCTGCTGCCCGCCGCGCCGAGAGCCCATGGCCCCTTTAACTGGGCGGAGCCCGGGGCAGAAGGGGCGTCCCCCCCTCTCGTGCCAGGTGGTTTCGCCCGGCGGAGGGGCCGCCGCTGGGGGTAAGGGGGGCGCGGCGCGCACCACGTGCTGCCGGGGGGGGGGGGGGGGGGGCGGTATCGCGGAGCCTGGAACGGCCTGAGGGGCCCCGGCGGGGAGCGGCGGCCATGGGGCGGGCCCGGGGAGGTGGCACCCCTGGGGACTGAGCTTTGGGGACGCGTTTCAGATTATTTCCCAAAAGTTATGGGGGTTTTGCTAATGCGGAGTGCAGGTTTCCCCTCACTGGGTTGGCCAGGACCAGGCTGACCAGCCCTCGGCTGCCCAGCGGTAAGTGGAAACCTTTAGGCAAACGCGCGCTTAAACCATAAAATATGTGAGAAAATCGTAGCTTTAAACAGTGTCTGAAAGGGCAGCGGGAACAGTGTGTTAAATAGCAGTGTTCGTCTACAAAAGAACGCTGTTAGTATTTGTACACAGAAATCGGGCTGTGACTCTAAAATGCAGTTTGTGTTTTAAAGCTGTTCAAACCCAGCCGCACAGCCTGTGCCGCTGCTCCGCGCTTCCACCGCTTTTCCTACCTGTTAGTCCAGCACCCCTCCTCAGCAGCAATTACACTTCACTGTGGGGTTTTTCATTATATAAATAAATATTTGTGTCCAAGCCAGAATTTGAGGAAAACCTCAGGAAAGGCAATATAAACTCTCCGTGCGTAATAGCAGCTAAGAATGACAAAGCTCTGAGTAAAGGAGCTCCAGCCACCCTCAGAGTCCCAGGATAACTGAATGGATTCCAGCCTACCTGACAGGCTGGGAAAGCAGATCCTTGGGCTAAAGATAACACAGCAGTTTTTATAACACAGCTCGGAATCGCGGGCTGAGACACTCGGTCAAACCCTGCCAGGCAGAGGAATTGGGGGAATGAAACGCAACATCAATACCTCAGCTCCAGTGCCTGAACATACCTCGAGTTCCCTTGAGGATATTGACTGAAATAGGGCGGGAGTATTTTAAAGAGTTTCCAGGTAATTGCCCACCATTTGCTGACGAAGCCCCAGGCTGATTTTAATAAATGTTTCCAACAGGTCACTCTCCTGCCGCTGGGAGGAGCAGGGCGAGCTTTGAGGAAAGGTGAGATTGACGTTCGTGTGGCTATTTATTTATTTATTCAGAAAGGTGAATCACAAAATGGGGGGAGGGGAGGCATTTAGATATCTACATTTTATCAGAGGAGCAGCTTGCTCTGCCATGAAATAGCTGTGTGAGTTTGTAATAAAGTTCCTAAAGAAACCATACAAAATCTTAGTGTATTTATTGTGGAAAAATAATTTATCTGGAGGGTTTGCTGATATCTGAGGGATTCTCAGTGAAGTTCAGCTAACTAATGGTTTGCATATCAAAGATGTTTAGGTTGTAGTGGAGATCTGTCAGGGAAAGGGGAGCCTCCTGGCTATTAAATCTACACCAATTCATTCTCCAATATGACAGAGAATTTGGGGGAATTCCCTGATTCTTGGACGTTGTCCCTAAATTTTCAAACGATCTTCAACTCTTCCTCTAACTGAGCTTCTTCCACTCAGTCATTCACAAGCTCCCATGTTGGCCCCAAGATTCTTTTCTTCCTGGAGCTTCAGTGACACAAAACCTGAGTTGTTCATTTCCCAATTTCCCCTTCCCACCTCCTCTTTGGTAATTCCACTTCCCTGCTCCCTGGCTATCTGCTCCTCAGATCCAGCGCAGTGTGCCCAGATCACACTCGGCTGGGTGATTGGGCACTGGGATTACAAACACTCTGTCTATTGCAGTATGAACAAACCAACTGCTACGGCAAAGGCACTGCTGCCAGCGGGGATTGGCCTGAAAGGGCTTTAACAGGAATGGTGTTCTGGTACTGAACAGAACAATGGACTGAACTCACTTTAAACACCGCTACAAACTGCTCCAAACCGCTACAAACCGCCCCAAACTGCTTCAAACTTCTCCAAACCACTCCAAACCGCTTCAAATTGCTCCAAACTGCCCCAAACCGCTTCAAACTGCCCCAAACTGCTCCAAACTGCTTCAAACTGTCCCAAACTGCTCCAAACTGCTTCAAACTGCCCCAAACCGCTTCAAACCGCTCCAAACCTATTCAAACTGCTCCAAACCACTTCAAACAGTCCCAAACCGCTTCAAACTGCCCCAAACCGCTTCAAACAGCCCCAAACCGCTTCAAACTGCCCCAAACCGCTTCAAACTGCCCCAAACTGCTTCAAACCGCCCCAAACCGCTTCAAATTGCTTCCAACTGGTTCCGACGGGTCGGAACCAGTTTAAACCAGTTGGAAGTGGTCGGAAGCGGTTGGAACCGGTTTAAACCGATCGGAGCCAGTCGGAACTGGCGTAAACTGGTCGGAACTGGTCAGAGCCGGTCGGAACTGGTTTGAACAGTTTACGAGCAGTTCGAACTCTCCCGCAATCCTTTCCCATTTCTGCCCCAGTCTCTGGTCAGAGCTCTCTCACCCTTGACTGTCGAACCCAAACAAACCCAACCCCGCGGTGTCTCTGTCCTTGCCCATGCTGGGCTCTGTCCCTGTGTTCATTTCTGGTTCTGTCCTTTCCCATGGTCAGATCTGTCCCTGTGTTTATTTTACATCTCCTGTCAAACCCGGCAGTCTCAGTTCCCTCCTGTGCTCAGCTCTCCCGGTGCACACATCAGCTCCAGGTTTAGCAGATGGACACGTGGGCAGGGAAGGTGATGCCGAGGGGAAAGTGTGAGCTCAGTAACCTCGGTGTCAGGGGATTTCATTTGGGATGTGAGTGGACAGAATTTCCTGAGCAACTCTGGGCTTCAGTTCTCTTTGCAATGAGAATGTTTCCCCTTTGTATTGAAAGTCACAGTCAGGAATTATCCTTCAGCATTCTTTCACAGTAAGTTCCTGCAGAGCACTAAAGATTTGGTTGGCTCTTCCCAACAAATGAGAGGCAGGCACTGGGCAACTCCTGGCTACAGAGGAAAGAAGATGTTCAGGAAAGAGTTACAAGGTCATTTACCCAACCTGTTGTGTTGTTGTGTTTTATGATCTATAAAACCTGGTTGGTATTACCCAGCTCATGAACAATTTGTGCTGTTTCTGCTCTAAGCACTGCTGTTTATTTAACCTGCACTGTCTGGTAGCCAAGTGTGCAGGCACCAGGAGCCCTTGGAGGGAAGGCTGCTGTGCCTTTGGGAATCCTGCAGGGCAGCCAGCATTCATTGCACTTAGCAATCTCTCAACCTGAAATTCCAATCCTATTCCTGCTCTCCACTGGAATCAACAAAACCTATTAACTGTAAGAACAGAACCAATTTTGCTCTTCTTAGGCATTTATTAAAAGCTCAGTATCTTGATAAAGCAGAATGTGCTGCAACATGCCAGCAGAAATGAAGAATTCTGGAGAGTTCTCCTTCTGTTCCCCCTCCTTCCCTAGTGGGGATGAATTAAGAACAGACAGAGGTCACAAACACTCATCCCTCTGGAGATTTTTCTCTTGCCTCCTAAGTCCTTTCATTATCTTTACCCCCTTTGTTTGGAACATTCTCACTTTTTGATGGCAAATATTTCCTCACAAGCTTCCATCTGGAATTTTGTTCTTTGCATCAGTGTTCATCCTACTCTCAGCTTTTTGATCCGATTCTCATCTCTACTGGACACCAATACACTCGCTGTAGAAAAGGGAATTGAAAAGTTATTATTCCATTGAAGCAAATCTTGCAGTATTTATCTATTTTCAGGCAAAAACTTGGGCTGATGCTTTAACCAAACAACTCAATTCCTGATAATTTCCATCCTCTTCTAAAGCACAATCCATAGGGGTATATTTATGTCATCCAATGTCAAGAAGGAAAATACAAGGTGAACATTATGTGGCATCAGACACAGATAAATGTGGCACAGCAAAACCGTGTGTACAGCAGCAAGAAAACCGCAAAAAAAAAAAAAAAAAAACTTTAAATTACTAAAGCACATCTTTATTTTGCAATTAAACAATTAAGATCCACAAGTAAACTCTATATATATTTTCAAGTCTGTACCTAGACAACTATTTTGTCAACTGAAATTAAATAGATCCACAAAATATGCATAACAGCATTTTTTCACATAATAGAAGGAAATTTTACTTAAGACTAAACCAAGACTTGTTAAATGTTAATTAGCAGATTTATCCTGGGAACTGCTGGTTTTCGGTCGAAGTTAGTGTATGATTTTAATGGCAAGAATTTTCATTTTATCCAAATGAGAAAAAATACATAAGGCCCTTTAAAGCACACAGTAGCTGCAGTGACAAAAGCTGAATTTCTTTTCACATTGTCCAGTGTTGACCAATTTCAAGTTTCCATCGTTTTCCATCAACCACCCTGGCTGTTTAGCTAGAGAGAGCATTTAGCCAAGAGAGAGCATTGAGGTTGGTGGGTTGGGGTCTTTCCCTCCCCCTCATGTGCTTTTAAACCAATTTATAGGCAGCAGTCTCCTTCTGGGAAGAGCCTTTGCATCCCAATATTAATAAAGATACACACGAGTCAGTCTGAACAAGGAAGGAGCTGTTCAACTCGGACATGATTTACTCCACGCTTGCACTCCAGCATTCAGCAGGATCAAAAGGAGATGACATTTGACAACTGAAAGCCATGGCTGGAAATGCAAATTAATTCCCAGAAGTAACTGGCAATAAATATTGCCCCCAGCTGATTGTTAATATTGCCCTAAATAATGCTCTTGCCTTTGTATTTACACAGAGTAGAGCACCTGTTCCAGAAAAAGCCCCCAAACCTTACACAAACAGCCCTGCCAAACTGACTGCTCAAAACGGGATCACTGGGAAATGAAACAAAGCAAATGGAAACCAAACCGGGATCCACTGGCTAAGAGAAACCCTTCAGTCTCTTCCCTTCATTTTCCTGCAAGATTATTATGGGTTGTTACTGGGGTGCCTCAATGGACTGAGCTAATTGCACTGGAGCATTTCTGGTCTAGTCCTTGGAGATATATTCCAGTTAAAGAACAAAACAGCTGAACAGAAACTCTTTAACCCTTTCACTCATGTCCCAGGCCCCTGGCCTAGGTGCAAAAGGATGCAAAGTTCTTAAACTTTGTTGTGCATTATCTTTAGTTATCAAAATTCAAATAAGTTAAAAAAAAATAAAAAATACTGATTTCCAGGCAATTGATCGAATGTTAAAACTAATGCTTAGCAGAAACATTTACAGTAAACTTTGCTAATCTGCAGCTAGCTGAGAGACATCACAGAGAGAAGTTTACAAGTACCCTGGAAGTTTCTATTTGTACCTGTTTTTTCCTTTTTTGGTTTTTTTTTCCTCCAACCGCAGGCTTCATAGCCGTAATAAGACAGGAGAATTTAGACAAAATTATCTTATTAATGTCTATTTTCTGAAAATCCCTCAGAAACACATGAACAATCTAGAAGAAATGGTTGGAACAACAGAAAGCATCCGTACCAGGGTGTAACCCGAATCATCTCTGTACAGAAATCCATTCAGCAGCTCTCTCCAAACCCAATTTATTTTGTCCAATACAAAATTTTGTTCAGTCAGTAGTAAGCATGAGATAAAGTGCTACTATCCAAACATCAAAAAACACTTAGAAAGAAATTATCCTTTAAAATGTGTAAGCTTGCTAAATATGAAATACCCCAACCAACAAGCTGCCAGCCAGTCCATGAACAACTGTACTTGCTACAGCAGGATGGAATCAGATATTTTAGTGGCTTTTTAAAATGAGGCTACTAATCAAAATGTCTGAATTTTTTAAACTGAATATTTCAGCATTTCTTTAAAGAAAGTCATTCATCTCTCCTTTTTTACCATTGAGATCTCAATGAGCAAAACATGCCAAAGCAAAACTTACAGCTTATGCAGCAGCTCCAAACTTGCAGTGAGAGAAGCGCTATGAAAAGACAGACACCTGTGCTGCTGAGTGACAAGAACAGAGGTCAAATCCAGTGAGAAGAAACTGGTCTTCTTTGCAGACTTCTAGACAAACAAGGGACAAAGTGCAGTGGGATAACAGAGACTGGACAGAACAGGGACACCGAAACAAACCAACCATTTCCTCCTTCTAACAGCTTCCCAATCACCACTAATTAGAAATCCCTGCATTTCATACAAGAGCCACAGTTAAACAATGAACATTTTTATCAGATCTTAATACCGGATCCTAGCACTAGAGGTAGCAATGGGAAAGAACTTTTTCAGTCTCAAGACGAAAGATGGGAAAAACACTGGCAAATATCCCCAACCCTGCCAACTGGGGACCTGAGATGTGAGCTACAAAAGAACTGCAACTGATAATAGAGGACACCATTCCTCTACTTGTTGTAAGTCCAAATATGCAAAATTTTCCTGTGGACCATCTTGAAATCACTCCTTTTACCCTCAGGGCTGAGGGGCTCTACAGTCAAACCTCCAGCATATGGACTGCCCCACCTTCTTTTGGTTGGGAATTGGTGGAGCTGTAGAGCTTTTCATGCTCCTGCTAATTCCCTAAGCCATCAAACATCACCCCCACACCTGCACACACACTGCAGAAGCAGAAAAATAGCATCAAATTCAGCTTCACAGCAGAGCTGGAGCTCCAACACCTCCATGCCAGACATTCCCTTCTTCCTGTTTCCCTGGGCAGCACAACTGCAGCACGGCCACGGCCTTTGGGCCCTTCCCTGGGTCCCAGGAAGCTTTTTGGGAAGTCTCTTCCATAGCAAACTCCTCCTGTTCATTAATGTCCCAACTGCTCTCTCACCCTTTCTTTACTGGGTAGTGTGCCTGACTGTAATCAGATCTAAAAGTGTTATTGCTTTATCTAGATGGCATAGGAGCTTTTGAGATTGAACAGACAAATGTGGAAGAAATGTCAGTTAGCATTAAATCTAGGGAGAAAAAAAAAAACCCAGGTGTTATCTTTTTCAGAACTGGGAGAGAATAGAGAAAAATAAAATGCATAAAAGCAGCTTTTTACTTCTTAAGACCTAAAAGTGATTGAAAATACCAAATGCTTCCAAATTCAGGAGAAATGAATTTTTCAGCTCTCTGAAAAAGAGATAATCTGGGATATCTAATGCAGTATTTCTCAATTTTCTCAAAGTGGACTGGCTGACAATCTGTAGGTGGTTTATTAAACAATACCTGTCTCTTATTTCATATTTAGCAAACATAAAAAATGCTCCCAAAAAGCACTCAAAGCCCCCACTAGTGCCCCATGTCCTTCTACTAAACCCCCCCCCTTCAAATCCATTTTAAACAAGAGATAGTAGTGGTAGTTTTCAATCTGAATCTAAAAGTAAACCCAAAATGTTTAACATTTTACATTGGCACAAAATTGTCATAATATTGCTCTTATTTACAATGAAAACTACTTTTTTTTTCCTTTAACTGGATTTGTATCATGGAAGTGTTAGAAACATACTCTTTCCCACACCCACCCAAGATTTTCCTAATCAAATGGTATGAAAATAATTATTCATAAAATCCAACAGTCATAACACCAATCACATATAAGTCTCTAAGTCATTATGTCTGAAAGATACATTCATGTTTTGTACAGCATGAAACATACAAAAACTTCTTTAAAAAACTCTCAAGGATGATACAGATCTTCATAACCTAAAGTAAAATATTCAGCAGTTTTGCTTTTTTTTTGGCCATATAAAAATATTTTAAAGGCCATTTATACCACAACAGGTAGAAAAATGTAAAGGACTGATTTATGATGCAGAAAGGCTTCAGTGCTCTTCTCTTTCCCAAGCAGTTTTTGGTTACCTTTATTGTGGCTTTGGAGAAGCCAAAAGCCACTGAGTTGCTGATGGCCAATTAATTAAGAATAGGGACTTTGTTCCAATTTTTTCCCCAGTGCAGCGAGCAAGACACTACAAATCATTGCAGAGGAAAATTTTGAAGAGCCCTATTACTGTGGTCTGTGTTTGTAAATAAACCAGTAATGACAGGTGACAAATACAGATCATCCCACACTTCATTGTGGTATAAATGGGACTTTTGAACTCCAACTGCTCTGGCAATTTTCCATAAGAATATTTAAATATGTGACATACCAATGCTAGCTAATGCTGCGATAATCTCCATTTCTGATTTTCCTCAGAAGAACAACGCAAACGCCAGTTTTGTTTACAACTTAACTATGAAGAACATTTCTTTCAGTAGAATGGATGAATTATTTTAGTTTTTGGACATTAAGTGCTGAGTTCAATATAACTTCTAATTAGCCAGCAACTCAGCTAATAACCTCATTATATGGAAGTTAAAGAATTCTAAAAAAAGAATTTTTTTTTTTTTGTTGCAAATGGCTTCAAATATAACAGATTAAAGCTAATATTACTCATTTCCAGTTCAGTTCAGATCCAGAGATTCTTGTAAAATATTATTTTGTAAAGCATTAATTTTTACTGAGGGATAACATTGACTTAAGCATCAAATCTAGAAATATAAGTAACAGAGTCACAGCCCTCCTAATATTATTCTGTTTTCTAAAAATATTTAAAACTCTATCTTCCATTTGGCATTGTGGTTCTTGTTCATTGCTAAGTCATGAGCCAGGATTTCACATTGCCTGAACCCTTTTCATTTAATAGTTCATAGCTGATCTCTTTCAAATATCCATAGAACACAGTATATTATACAATATAATTCTTCAATAGTTAAAAATTATTTAGCGTAGAACTTTCCATTTTAATTCTATGCTATATATAGAGCTTACAACAAAATTTAATGGATAAACATTTTTCAGGAAACCAATACAATAAATTAAAACTTTTAAATAGAGGGCACGAAGTTATGCTGTCACAGGGCAGTCAAATAAATGACTGGTTTTTTCTTACAGTATATTACACTGGGTCCCTTGCTTCTGTCTTAGTCTCTCCTATACTAGAAAAAATATTAAAAAATGGGGACATTGACACATCTTTAGAAGAAGCTCAGATACTGTATCAGACATTTCTTACAAATCTTCTCCCTGTTTAAATAAGAAGCAACCCATACCAACTGGAACAATTTTGCACAAGCATAACAGAAGGTGACTGGGGTCATTATGAAATTAAAATTAACTTCTGGGATAACTTCATCATGTTCTCCTCCCTTCTCCCCTCCAAACAAATCAAAGGAAACAAAAGGCAGACCTGGACGAACATGGCTTGAAATCAACGAGGAGGACTTGAACAAGTGAGTTAGAAGGTAATGGAATTAAATCACATCTGATTGTAAATTCAACTTCATTATCAGTGCTATTAAAGAGTTCTGTGTAATTGAGTCAAATAGCTATTCTCAATAAAAGGATAAAACAAGGGATCAGCTTCTAATGACCAACCAGCATTTCATAGGAAGTAACTAGTTGGAAGGAAGGAAGGAATGTGTCAGATTTTTCAGAGAATTACAACACAGCAGCATAAAATGCTCATTCATTAAGTTGGCAGAGGTGCTTTTGCTACAGAGAGCAGCACACAAGGACTTGTATATGGAAAGAGGGAATGGTATTTCCATGACCCCTTGTGGTAACACATTCCAAGCACCAAGGGCCATTGAAAAAATCGGAACCCATTAAGATAAATATGACAGGACAATACCACCCCCATGGAATCACAAGTGCCTTTCACTGGATGGACACTGTAAGTCTCAAGGCACTTAAGGGGTTAAGACATAATGCATGCATTAGTTCCCATCACATAATCTGAAGTCACATGAATCAGAATACACCAGTGTATGACACACAAGCTGTGCCAAAGAAATGCTGTTTATTTATATGTTGTGGTTTTTTTTAATTTTTTATTGTTATTCTTTTGTACAAGATGCTGGTAAGTGGGCATTATGCAGCTACTGCTGGGTTACCAGATGCCAGCTCTCCTCTACCAACCAGCTGGTCTCCAGGAAGGGGGTAGGACAAAGTGTGCTGCATCAGTAGGCAGTGAGGATCTATCTAGTATTGGCAATATTGCTAATGTTGTAAAAAACAAAACTGTGAGAGTCTGTACATAGTAAATAAACCTAACACTGGAAAAAGACCATGGCTTAGTGTATTTTTTTAATTTTTCATTTTAAGAGACATGGGTGTAAAACAGAGTGAAATAATTCCAAGCCTTGTTTGTAGCAATTCAACCAGAAGCGCAGTATATGGCACTACAATGAAATATCGTAGATTACCCTGAACACAATTAGTTCTTTCAGTTTATGGTTTGTTCGGAGCAAATCACGAAAATAAAGTCTTCAAACAGATGAAGGTTAGAAGAGTTTCAGAGACTGATTTTGTTTCAACGTAAAGTGCAACAGTGCTGAAGTTTTCCAAGTCCTTTGTCAATTCTTTGCTGTACTTCACTATCATTTCCTGCAAGCAGTAATATGGCACAAAGAATGTTGCCAGTTTATTAGAGAGGACAGGATTCCTCAATTGATAGCATCCGTTTTTTGCTCTTTACTTATGCAGTGATGCTTGTAAAGGTTTAATAAATCCTTCTTCATAGACCTTCAAAATAGCTTCACATACAAATCTGTACTGACTCTGAAAAGGAAAGGAGATTCAGTAAATTGAAAAGAAATGTAATTAAAAAATGTCATTTGGAATCAGAAAAGGCCTTTTAAGAGTTCCCCACCCCATTCTCTTGACAGGCTGTGCTTCAAAGTTAGTTTAGGAAACACAATACAAAAGGAACGCTAGATGAGAGCATTTTGTTTCTCAACAGAAGAATAGGATGAATGGCACTTGGAAATATATGCTGAAAGTCATACCCAAACCCCCAGTTTATTATTGTTACAACATTACCTATTTAGTAATTTCCTGATCTTTATTTCCTTGCTGAAATTTCACTGACCTGAGGTTTCCATGCCCTTGCGTTTAGAAGCCATTGTTTCAAAGGACTTTTTCATACTTACACTAACTCAGGCATGTTACAGGCACCTCCCTGTCAGAATCTGATTTAAAAGAAAACTGCTTCATGTTTTAAAAACCCAGACCTCCTGCTTCTTAACATTATATAATGTCTAACTCTTCAATGCATCCAAGTCTAGCACCTGCATACACAGAGGTGACTAACAGTTTGTTTTATACAAACAATAGTTAAAAACCTGACAGTAATCAAATTAGAATAAAAAGAAAACAAACCAAAATAAATGCAAAGTGCCATAATGTTGCTTCTGCTTTTTTATATGTTTTTTTCTAGCTTTCTGATGTTTTTGAATTCTTAGAGTTAGGTCCCACACACACGTCTCTGTAAACAATTGTTTACATTCCTCAATAGAGGAAGCAAGGATTGATAGACCTTTAGTTTGACCAGGGTGGTCTGAGAAGAAATTACCTGTCAGACCAATGGTAAACAACTTCTGTAACATATATAAATTAAAGTCTTACAATAAACTTCCTCTTTCTTCTGCCCTTGTTCGAAGAAAAGTGTCGAGTGTATGTGATTCGTTTGGTGTCGTGTAGCGACACCGTAACTCACACTGCATGCTGCGCAATGTGTCTGTGCTGGTACAACTCCAGCACCCCTTCAGTGTCAGTGTTGTGGAAGAGCCCTCTGTCTGCAGCCCTTAGTGATGTCAGATCTGAAGGGATCATTATCCTGTGTAGCCCCAGAGCCATGCTGTGCTCTGCTGTGCCGTGTATTTAAAATCCTGCCCTTGTTCTCTCCATTTTACCAAAGCCGCCCTTTGGGCCTCAGCGCTCGCTGAGGGGCTCGAGCACAGCGCCCCCCTGCGGACAGCCAGCGAACCCCTGGGAACCGAGCGGCTGGTGGTCAGGAAACCTTCAAAAAAACAATTCCTTTTCCCTTGGTCTATGGACTGAACACCTGCTTTTCACTGAATCTTGAATGGCTTTCTAAGAAAAATGAGGAGACCAGATGATATTGAGCGCATTCTGTGAAAAAATGCAGTTCAAACCCTCACCACTGCAACTCCTTTACTAATGACATTTTCTTCCCTACTCCATAGGGTAGAGAGACAGCTATCCATCCTGGAGATCTGTCACAAACAGATAGAGCCAGCTTTTGCTATTTTTCATGGATCAACACCTTTCTCATCCTTCCCGTGCTACCTGAATACAACAATTCTAATTTTTAGGGAAACATGAGTACTGGATCAGGAATTCAGCGGCACTGAATGACTGATGACCTAGATATGCAGACACACACACACTGTTTGTCAGCTTTAATACCCTCTGAAGAACAACGAAGTTTTGTTCAAATTTTATTGAAGGAAGAGCAGCAGTGACATGGAAGTTACTACAGTGAGTAACTGCTTAAAGTAACTGTGATTTGATACTGGATCTAGTGGCTTTTCTCCTTCAATGCGCTTTCTCGCTAAATGCTGTATACTAAGAGTAAAACTACCATCAATTACTCATGATTACTCTTTCAAAATAAAAAAAACTCCAAACCCTGGAAGTATCCAAAGTGTGGAAAAACTGAAAATCCAAATTTTTTTTTTTTTTTTTTTTTTTTTTAAACCTTTGTGCAAGACAACACAACTCAACCTTTTCACCTTGTTTAGGCACTTTCTAAAAATGTCAACACTAACTGCTCTTAGAGATAAGCAATACCTGACTTATACAATAACAAGTTTCTAAATCTGTTCCAAACCTCTTAAAAATCTGAAATATAATACACAAATTATCTCATAAAACCCAAACATTACAGGTGCATGAAAAATTCCGGTATCTTGAGGTCTTATCAAATGCCATGAAGGCCCCTAAAGAATCCTTTAGTGAGTTACTTTTCTTAGATTGTTTTGATGCATCTTGCATGAGATTTAATTACATTGATTTTAACAAATATTATTTCTCTGATAATTTCCCTTTAAGTCACTACAGGGCATAGTTAAGGCTTGTTTCCACTACAACTAAAGCAGCATAAAATCACTGAATTTTATCACTGAATTTTTTTCTTGCATGTCTTGGTTCTTTCTGTGTTTATCTTTTATGCTATTCCCATTCTTAACACCTGGAATTAGGTTCCTACTTTTCTTCTCTGAGCGATTTTTACACTGCTGAAAATTGGCCCTTTTTGTTATTATTTTCCAGGTATCTCTGAAACAGCTGCTGCTTTTTTTTTCAAGTTTTCTCTTTAGAAATTTAAAGAATTGCTCTTTTCCAATAGCCTTAGGAATTTATTTTTGCCTGGAGCCAAGGCTACAGCTACACTAGGTAAAGGCGATCTCCACAATATGATCAACGAGTACATTAAAAATCCAATACGACTGGATGATAAGAAATTCTTGTTCTGCAACCCATCCCAGCAGGGGTGATACTCACAGGTGTTTGGATCATCATGGCTCTTTGATCTCTCATGGTTCTGACAATATCTAGAGGATAAACAGGCTGATTGCACTCAATGAGACACATTGCTGTCTCCATCGTGATCAGAACCCCAGTCCGGCCAATCCCAGCACTGGAACAGCAACAACAAAACCAAATGGAAAATGAAGTCAAGTGTCTGGAGTAAGGTTCATACTTAAAGACCTTCCTTCTCCTGGATTCTCAGAGTTGATCATTATGACTCCCACACTGCTGGGACAGGGATTGGACTGGTTGTGTCTGTGTCTGGAAGCAGCCTCTGTCCCAGCTGAATAGAGCAGAACCCACCAGGACAGAAGTGCCACTCCTTGGAAGAGGAACTGCCTCACCCAGCCATTCCCCTGAGTGGAACTTCCAGAGATCTTTGTTCAGATCCCATTAGAAACCACATTAACATCTAGAGGATAACAAAACACAAACATGTGTTGGACACGTTGTGTCAGTTTAACCATTACTGAAATGATGATTTCTAGAATGTTGGGCCAATAAATTCATATTCACGTCCTTCAAGTGATACATACCTTTCTATTTCTAAATAAGGAAAAGAACCATTACTAGAAACCTCTGTAGGGTGACAATAAGGATTGTTTTCTTCTTATTGAAAAGTACAACACAGATCTAGATTTTATAGATTGAAAAGGAAAACATAGTATCAATCCATTTCAAGACAAGGAAGTACAGAAATATACACATCTCAGAATGGAAAAATTATCAAGAGAGCTTACAGACAAACTTCTTTCCCCCGAAAAATAAAACAAATCTAAAGATTCATCTACTTTGTTTTATATATACATATGCTTTTCCAGAAGTAGCAATGAATATTTAACCTTGAATTCAATGAACACTTTCAAATTTTTCAGTTAATGTTGTACTTTTGAAATAGAAAACAAATGTTTCCCCATATTGGAATATAGGGCCAAATACATATTTTGGAATGTCAGCATTATCCCAACTTATACAATAAATCAAAGTATTTGAATCTAAAATGATTTATATAAACATTTCAAACTTTGAAAGTTACTTGTTCTGATTTTAAAGAACTTTACATTTACTTCAAATTAAGTCTGGCTAAACTACTATTTAAATCTTTGTCCAGAAGGTGGCATTAAAACTATTCTATATTCCAGTGATGTCATAAGAATTTTAAGACAAGATGTAAATGTGCTGGTTATATAAAATGATTCAGCAGTAGTTCATATTTCTAGAATTTATACATATAGGACTTAAATTCAGAATGCATTATCAAATGCAAGCAGGAACAAACAGTAACTGTCAAAGAACCTAATGACTCATTTTACAGTTTCAAAAGATTCAGAGGACAACATCAATGTTAGGTGTGATAATTTCCCTCTAATAAACATAAAGTAGGATAGGACTCCTTGGCTTAGAAGAACTCCCTAACTGATGGAGTAGAACTCTGAGACAGGGCATGAAAATCATGAAGGGCATGCACAGGATGGGCGCTTGCCCATCTCATCTAGAACAAGAATTAGAAACTGTTCAACAAAACTAGCAAGACTTTGTAAAGATAAAAATAACCACATGACACATCAGAAATGAGTGGTTTATGCAGCTCAGTATCACAAAAACTGTTTCAACTCCTTAAGGTCTTTGTTGCCTTATAATCTCTGTGGGTTTGGACCATTTTGTTTTGAAATTATTATTGGACAAAATAATTTTCTGTTAGCTACTTGGATTCCTCACACTAAAGCTGGTGGCTTAGTCTTTGAAACAAATTTTGTTGTACTAATGCCCTGTCCTATTGTACTGAAGAGATATTAAAAATAGTGTGCATGCACCATATGGAGGAACACCTGGGTTCCTTCTGCTTGACTCCCTGCTGCAATTTGGTTATACTTCCCAACAGCCACCAAGTTGGGCCAATTAAGTAAATTACGCTCAACTGTGATATTCCATCTCTTCTCTTCTGTGAAACATAATTTTTCCATAAAGCTTCAATTACACATTGAAATTATCAGTTTGAAGCTGAACTGGTGCCCCCTTGAGATGAAGAAAACTCTTCCTACTCTCCAATGTTGTTGTTCCAGTATTTCTGCAGACTTGCATGTTTTAGATCATACAGGGTGTATTTGGCTGCCATTGTCACCACCTTTTCACGACCAGATTAAATAAAAGTGTATCAATAATGAAAACTGAGAAGCAGTATCAGTTAAGAGACTGCCATTCTGGTACTAGTTTCCCTAGTCAGTAAGATTCACCCTGACCTGCATAAAACAGAACTTGAGAGTAGAACTAATGAAATACAATTTCAGATACACAAGGCGTAATTTTCTTTTTCTTTCATCTCCTTCAATAAATGTCTAGTTTACTTGTAGTCTTTAAATTTATTTTATCCCTTAAACTTCTCAGCTTCTGTCTGAAAAGAATGATATATGCCTGACTCAGGAACACTGACTCTCTGGGGATTATCCAGAATTGAGAGGTCAAATATTATTCACAGAAGTGTTCCCCAAGAACTGTGACAGCACATGTTCATTTGAAAACTACTGGCATTATTCTAGTTTACTAGTTAGGTATTTTAAAATGATGATCTTGAAATTCACTACAGGAATAGAGAATGGTATTAAAAAGTATTGCACAAGAAAAATCGCATTTCGCGTGAATGTAAAGATCTAAACAACAGTTATTTTAATTCATGACAAAGGTAAGCTGTTGAGAAGAAGTCTCATCTTAATGTATGTATGAAAATACCACATAGCATAAGGCTGCAGACCTGAGATAAAATGTCTTTTAATTGATCTTTTAATGGATCTTTTAATAAACCATCCATGTTTTCCACTATGGATCATTTACAGAGCTATTCTAGAGCTTTGTAGCATAGGAACCTATTCCTCATGGTTACCAAGTAATTTTGCCATTTCCCAGAATTATTATGTAGATTGTTACCACAAGCATTTAAATTGCAAACAAAACCAAACATCCCAGCAAAATGTCTGCACAGATCAACACGTTGCTATTCAAAATTTTGCTTATTGAAATGTGATTACCACATTAAATATCTGCTTTATTTCAATGTTGAGTTTTCCTGTCATCCCCAGAGCAGATGCTATTAAATATTTATTTCTAGAACAAAGCACGGAATAGCTACTTGATGATAAAAGTTCACTTTGATAATTTAATAAAATTGAAAAAAAAAATGTGATACCTGCAGTGAACAACAACAGGTTCTTCTCTGCCAGCCCTCTTCTTTCGTACAAGACACACAAAATCTAGGAAATCGCTGGAATCATCAGGAACCCCATGATCAGGCCATGCTATGTACTGGATTTGGGTTAGCTGGCGGCTTTCCTCTTTCTAATCAGAAACATGACATTTAATCAAGGGTAATTCAAGTCCCATTTGAAAAAAAGCGCCAAAAATAATAATAAAATAAATCAATAGTGCATTTATAGCAACTTGTACCCATAATTAAAGTGGCTTCAGGCCACTAGCAGTGCTTTATTAGTGTTAACCATCAGTCCTCCTGGATTTTATAATTAATTTTTCTTTTCTTTTTTTTTGCTTAAAAAGAAAAAAGGAATCCACAAATGCTTCCATTTCGACAGGTGAAAAAAAATTACAGAGCACATAAGAGCAAAGCAGTTCAGGGATAGCAGCAATCTAACTGAACAGTAGATGTACAAGAAGGTGGTCACATTCTTAGCAAACCAAACTGAAGAGAACAAGAGAGTATCTTACAAGATCAAATAACAGAAGTGGGGTAGGGAGGGGAGATGAGACAAAACTTTCCTTCAGACTCTGTGTCAAGAGCAGCAGTGTTTTGGCTTGATCTGCAGCTCCTACACCTACAAGGCACAGTGACTTTGTTTTCCACTCCCTCCTGGCCCTTTCTCTGGTATCACAAATATAATCAATCGACCTCTCCTTAGGGGAGGGGGCAGCCTGGACAACCAGAGTCAAATTTCAAAAGAAGAGGAGCTACTGCACTTTAAATAGCCTTGAGGCACTGAATCATTTACAGAGATTCCAGGGCTGATAGCAGATGAGCAATTGTCTCAACAGGACACAGGGCAGGAATTTGAACTGCAAATTGACTAAAAGGCAATTCTATCAAACTGGCTTCTCAACCGGTTACTCAAGCAGTGAGAAATAAGTATGTGAACTAAATTCCAGATACACATTTCCAAACCTTTCTGAAATTGGAATGCTGGCTGGGGAGGCTCTGCAAACGACACATGCCCTGAAAATCATGCAATGCATGTTCAAAAAGGTCCTTGTTTACATGTAGTCACCACTCCAGATTCATCTTTCTTTCAGCAGGATTTATCTTCCATCTTCTTGCACATATTGTTCAAGATGGAATTATTAAGAACTGTTGGCCTTTACAAAGCCTTTCAGTTGTGATGATGAAACACCTCTAATGTCTCATGTTCTGAAAACATCAAGGGAATAACAAGTTTCTCAACTTCTTTTATTACTCTTTTTTTTTGGCAAGGTTATGAAAGACATTAGTAATGACTTTTAGGATAAATAATATACCCTTCATGTGATCCAATTAATATGATCATGAAAAAATGAATTTCTGTGATATTTTTGCTAATGAAAGGCTTGTTATCATTCCATGGACAGAACCTCTCCTAGGAAAGTACATGACAATGAGTAGTTTTCTAGAGGGTTCTAGAAATAAAGAGTTCCATTTACATGAATATGCCACAAAGCTGAAAAGAAAATCTATGTATGTTTTAGGTAGTATCCAAGGATTCTGCAGATTAATAAATGAAAATATTTAAGATTTTACCTCCAGATTAGTCAATGTCATTTCTCGAAAGACATAAGCAGGATTTCCTTCTTCTGAATGGCAGGTAATCTGAAAATTCCCGTATGATGAGCTTCCTGATGGCTCTGGCCAGTACTGATGGCATTTAACCTAAGTCAACACATTTTTAAAGATGCCTGTGTTTAAATTCAGAGTTTTATTTTTCATTTTCTCTATAGTTTTTACATCTTTCTTTGTTACAGATTATTTTGATCATTTTGTAATCACTATTTGTTTACTTACCAATAGACTTTGTTACCTAATTACTGTTTATAAAATAAGGTATCACAGACATTTCCTGTTTCTCTTTCCAAGAGGACAGACACATGTACCAGCTCTTGCAGTTAACTGCAAGATGAGTGCCTTTAACTTCTATTACAATTTTTTTAAGAGGTCATCTATAAATATTCCATCTTAACACTTGAGTGACAAAGATGCTGCTTTCTAAACATTTCTGACCTCCAAAATCCTAATCTGATCTTCTCAAAGTACATTTATATGGGAAAAGGACAAACGGAAAAAAAGGGAAATGTGCAACAAAAAAGTTGCTAAGCTAATGCAGAAAATAGGGGGATGAGGATGGTGGACTTCCAAGACTCCCAATCAAGTCCTCAAATGTGAATGAAAACTTCAAACACTACAATTCTCTGATCTATGGTTTAAATGCCTAATTACAGAGGTCATTTCAGCTCAAGTGTACTTTTGCATTTGCAACCCACCTGGCGAATCTTTAAGAGCAGCCAGATTTGCAGACTTCCTGCTCCACTGAGACATCCCGGCATGCAGTGGGATAGTGATGTCAGAAGCCTCAGGATCAGCTTTAGAGCAGGGAGTCTGCCTATGGGTATAAGACAGATAAGTCCTTTTATTGCATTATTAAGCAGCTCTCCAAAGAACTCCACAAATATCATTATTGAAGGGGTGGGGGAACCTCAGAGAACTGCTATTGCGAGTCTGTTCTTAGCAGATCTGCAAAGAAAACTCCAAGTAAAAGGGCACTTGTACTGAAATTCCCTCTAATCGTGTTTATTTGGGAGCAGGCAGCATCATGCAAACATTGAGTCACTGAAAAATGGTTTAAAACCACTGCAACTTCCCTTCAATTATTTTAATTCTATATACAGTCTTGACCTCACAGCAAATATATGGTTATTAAAAAGTCAGAATATATACATACAGCTGAACTACAGACCAAGTTGATCAGAACAGCCACAACCCACTAAATCCATCTTCAAAAGAAATCCTGATATGGAGGAATTCCACTACACTGTTATTCCAGAGAGTCAATTCTGTCCACACGCTTATCCAACCAGTGCTACTGTGAGTGCTCCAGACTAAACCAAATAACTCTGGAATTACACTGTGTGTGTGACCACACTTGATTGTTCTGCCTATCTCCAAAGCCTAACACTGCATAAAACCCAAAGTTATTAAAGAGAAACTACAGCTTAAACCAAAATCAAAACCAAACAAACCACGAAATACACCAGAGGCCTTTTACAGCACCACACACAATTATTTTTACCAATTTTAATTCTAATTACTCTATTATTCTATTTTAACATATTTTATATACAAACTAAAGGGGAATTATTATTTCACATGGTTGTAACAAATCTTTACAGCACAGAATAACATTTTATTGAAAATAAAATTTAGAGTTCAAGTTTTAAGAAAATCCTTGATAAGACAGCCATCCAGGCATGGGATATTAACACTACAAAGCTGTGTTAGGCTGCCTTAAAAATTAATCTCACTACATACCAAAGAAGCATTTTATGCAAACTGATCCAACTTCTTTGAGTTCCTTCATTTGAAGTTTGGAGAAAAAAAAAATCTATGAAGGTAAATTCTAGATGCTTTTTACTTTACAGTAAAGAATCAAACAAAGCAGACAAAGTATTTTAGGAAATACATGAAGAGTTAAGTGCATTTCAGGATTGAACAAAATTTAAATATTAGCTGCATTAACAACACCAGAAGGTTTAAAATCTAAGACTCATCATTGTAAAAGAATTAGGAAAGCACTGCTCTTATGGAAAACAGTTATAGAATGATAGAATAGTGGTAAAGGTAGTTCCGGTTGGAAGGGATCTTTAAAGGCCAGCCAGTCCAACCCCCTTCAATGAGCAGGGACATCTCCAAGTAGGTTGAGTTGCTCTGAGCCCCATCCAGCAGGACCTTCAGTGCTTCCAGAGATGGATAATCACCACCTCTCTGGGCAACCTGTGCCAGTATTTCATCACTCACATTGTAAAAATGTCTCTCTTGTATCTGCTCTACCTACACTCTTCTAGTTCAAAACCACTTCCTTCTATCCCCTTGTCATCCTATATGCCATCATAATCTATTCCTCTTATCTTTTAAAGGCTATTCACTAACAGCTTTTTAGAAGATTATGGAAGTGTTATTTAAAGAAATGTTTTACTTACTCTGCCCCGTTCTACTTGAGTTGTTAACATTACAACCATGGAAGAGCCTTGCTCCCAAGTCATCTGCCAAAAATCAGGACAAGTGTTCGGTAATGGACCTTGACAAGCAATGTACTGGTTTATTATTGTGGAAGAAGGGATTTCCATCTAAGAGAAGACAAAGCCATTATTTCAATTCCTACAGCAAATGGAAGTCAGGAAACAGGTATTTACAGTTTAGTAGCTTATTTTTTAAAATTCTATTAAATTATTATATTAGAATATATTAAATTATTATTACAATTATTTTAAATTATTCTATTATTTAATTCTATTTCTTAAAGGCTAGCAAATATGAATTGGCACAGATAAAAACTCTTTAAGTGTTTCACATGCAAAATTACCACAAAGATTCAAATACACTTTACATATGAACTGACAGTCATGCAGTTGCCATAATGAAGATAAATGGTTGAAAAAAGAAATGACCGGGCAGCTGACAAATAATTCAGGTGTAAATACTTCTTGCTCTGTAGGTTTTTGACACTCATTTTTAAGACACAGATGTCAGAATTTAATAGCTGGGGTTTTTTTCATTAAAGTAATTAGCTGAATTTTGCTGTTACTAACAATGAAAAAAACAAGACGCAAGAGAAACTGATGCCAAATTAAACTTTACTGTTGTTAAAAACAACTGTCAGAAAAGTAATCAGAAAAGAAGAATTAATTGCTCTGGAGAGGGTTGGCTTCAGTTTGCATTTTTTCACATTAAATGCAGGGCCAGACTTTAACGTTTATGAAAAGATGTGCTGCAAAACATTAGGAAGTAAATATATCTACAGGAAATTTCAAATCATCTGACTAGAGTTTTAGTAGCCATTCTAGCCTGAACAAGATTTATAAAACCCAGAATCTTTAAATCAATTTTTTCATTGAAAAACTGTAGAATTACTTCATGTCAGAAGCACTTCTGAAAAATACTACTCACATTTATATAATTTGCATTGATGTAATCTTCATTACTTTTTAAAATAACCCGTGTAGCATCATCTGAAAAAAATTTTAGAAAGACGTTACTTATTTACTAGCCACAGTAAAATATTTTTAGTTCCTACAGACACATAGCAATACTTACAAGGCGAAATGTCTCTGTATCTATTTTTGGAAATGTTTTGAGGTAATCTGGCACAAGACATTGTCATTCCAGGTTTTTTCCTGTACAATTGCTAAAAGACAAAGCTGATGGTCAGAACATAATAGATGCAATAGACTCATATTATTTTCCTAAATAGAATTTGTTCTAAGAAGAGGTGTTTTTTAGAACATAAACTATGGAGCAACTGTAGCTTCAACAAACATGAAAATACTTTTAAAAATAAAACACTACAAATTTAGGTAATCTCTGGGATCTATCTTAATTACACTTGTTTCAGTTAGAGTTTTTGGTTTTTTTCCCCAGATGTCCTTCTGTATTCCAATTACTGTAGAGCAAATCCTGGTTACCTTGCACTTTTCCTGCACAAAATCACCTTTGAGAGGTTCCTCCCTTTCATGCCTTAGTCATGCATTGCCACAACCCTGTGCTACAAAACATATCAGTGAAACAATACAGGTTCAAAAAAAAAGAAGTTTAAAAAACTTTTACATACTGAACCTGCTAGGGACAATGAAAACTTATATGAAAGCAGAATTTTAAATAACTTAGAAAAAAATCTGCTGTTTCTAAATAGAAAAGGAAATTTTACCAATTCTTAAAGGATAGTATGTAAAATATATTTTATAAATATATGTTGCAAAATATAATGCTAGGTCTTCATTTGGTGAGGAATTCACTGAATTTGCACTGCTGTGTTTTAGAAACCTACTGTTCCCTGCTTTAAGCTGCTTGATCTCATGCATTTAAGATGGATATCATCAAGGCACAAGTCAGTGCTGAAAAAAGACCATGGCTATCAGCAGCTTAATGCCCCACAGAAAATGCACTACTCTTCTGAAATATGTCAATAAAAATCAACTATTTATAAAATACAAAGTTACATGAACCTTTAACATTAGGGCAGTATTTCCCATTGGTTGTTTTACCTTCCCTCATTGAGAATGCCCATAGAATGTCAACAGCTCATGGTCATTCAGTTTCTACAGCAACTTAGGTATGGAATGAAGGCCTGAATACAGAACACATATTTGGGTAGACATTCTTCAGCCTTCATCTTTAGGAAAGTATTTTATTAGCACGTCCCTGGTAACCACAAGAAGTGTAAGTAATCAATAAAGCTATATTGGAGTCTGGAACTATGAGAAATATCTCTTTGCATGTTTAAGAGATTTTAAGATCTCTGACAAACGGTGTTTTTAACCTCTGTTCATTGAAAAAGGGCTTTTAGGCTCTGGAATGAAGCAGAGTTTTCAAGAATGTGTATTAGATAGTAGAATAGTGTGTATTTTTATCACAGGATGAGAATTCTAGATATATGGGGGTTTTAGGATGGTAAGCAGGTGAAGACGAGATGGAGAAGTCCACATGGCTTTTGGGCTTTCTCCTTCTTCCTCATCTGCTCCATGCTCTGTTGTGAGGTGGCACATTATGGTTGGCTTAGAATAGAAGTTAACTTCCTAACAAAGGTGATAGTTACTGGAGCAGTATTATAAATACTGATTATGTGGATTGTAGTATAAATATCCATGCCACCCTGAGGGCGGGAGGATTTGGAATTTGGTATTCGTGGGGTTTGGTGTTTTGTGCCTTGGACTGGCCTGCAGAAAGAGCTCTGCTGGTCAGGAACAGAATGTAATGATAAGCAAGAAAAAACTATGAAAGAAAACATAAGAAGAGATGGCTCACAACCTGTTCCTTCAAGATCTCTGGGCTGGGAGAAAAAACTCTCTTTGCATTCTCAGGTCATGGTAAACAGCCGGCCAGCAGAGACACACAAAAATATTTTTTATAAACCCGAGAAAGCTATTTACAAAAATAAAACCTAGGATTAGGTATTCTTAAGTTTGCACATACAATACAGGATTGATTTTTTTTCCTTGGTTACTTTTCTTTTGAGAGGTGTAAGACAATTGTTTTGCTAAAAGATGCTGACTGTAGCAAAATTTAACTGAAATCTGCTCTGTTTAAAATAATTGCTATCCCAGAAGAGTTGGAACTTGCACCCAGCTCCAGGCAATACGGTTCTTACATCAAACTGAGCCAAGACAGTTCCAGTGATAAGCCCCTCTGCCAACTGAATCATGGATTCCCTCAGAGCATTATCATCTTGATGGACACCATCCAGTGGAGATTTCTCAGGGATGTACTGAAAATCAGGCTCACTCTCCAGCTTCTCTTCCACGACATCATAGACAGCTAGAACAAGCAAAGGTATGAATGCTCTGACTGAAGATGTTATTTGACTAAAGTTAGCTGTAAGTAATTTATTTAAAATAACAAAACCACCACATTTCTCCGATAGAAAAATCCACATTTACTAGCACATTGATTTTAGTCCCCATCAGCAAGAACAGGTAGACTTTACTGATCACTATAAAACACGATAAAACTATTTTTTTTCTTTGTTGCTATAGTAATTTTAAATAAAAACCCATCACTGACAGCTAAAATTTTGATCAAAATTCACATTATACCCTGCCTTGTCTGATATAACTCTCTTATCTCAGATTCTCACATCATGCCTCTTACATCATTTCAGCTGCATTTACATTTTACTTACAATTCACTTAGAATTCGTTTTAGACTTCAGTAATTAGGGCAAGATGTGCAGAGCACCTGAGAAAATTGCATTTAATACATGGCATTATAAGGCTATCAATGCTTCATGTGTGCCTTGCCTATAAGCTCATAAATAATATGCATCCTCTGCTACACATAACAGACATATGCTGTTCAAAAGCCTGTTTTTAAATTATATCATACCACTACAAAGAAGGAAACTGGCAACTCCTCACTTCCACAACTCACATTTTTTATCCAGAATACAAAGATAATCAACACACAAGGGGAAAGACAGTTTGTTTTAGAAAATTTGTGAACAAAGTTCATAATTATGTCTGAAACAAAGTAAGCACACAAAAGCTTACACACAGAATGACAGCACATGTAAGTGGGGAGTGCAAATTAGTGAATAAGGGAAACATTTTTATGAGGTGGATAAGGCACTCTGCAAAAGTAATTTCAATTCTTCCAATTAAGCATCAATATTTTTCATTTTACTTTTTCCTCTCCAATTCTACTATAGTTAGGAGGTACAGTAGTATTCAATCCAGTGCCCATCTGCTGGCTATGATCCAACAGTGTATTTTGTGAATACACTGCATAAGTCTTTATTTAGACTGCCTTTTAGCACTTCTATTAAGACTCCTCAAGTAGAAATGTTACCAGTGGTTTTGGATTGTTTTAAAAATGTATGGAAGGATTTTGTATACATTGATCTCCAAAGTTACCCAAACACAATATTTGGTGAGGTACTTTTTGTTTGTGTTTAAGTTTTCCTTAAGGGAATAATAATAACTTTACGAAGTACTTCAATATCCATTTAGCTTTCTGGATACTTTTATCAATGAGAGTGAGAACAAAATTTAACTTAGCTCTCTGTTAGAAATATTTGATGTCTGGCCTTTTTATTAGTTTTCAACACTTAGTTATATCCAGCTCCTTAGATTATGGGATCAATACACCGTGTTGTCACAATTCCTTTTCAGGGAAGGGGGTTATTTCTTACAGGTTAGACATTCCATCCCAGGACACAAAATGGAGATTAGAAAATGAAATCAGGGGGTGGATTTTTATTTTTAATTATGATGTACAAACCACTCACCATTGGGTCGAACTAGGAGCACAAGTTCCCCTGAGTGTCTCTCACAGCTAGCTTTAATAAACATTACAACTTGGTCGTGGGTATGCTCCGCTATATCCCTGCCGTTAATCAGAACAACCTGGTCCCCTTCATTCAAACGAGGGACACACAGATCAGCCTGCAAGGTTGGGGGGCAGAAAACAAAACCATCTGTAACACAAGCCATTACCAATTCCTTACCTCAAAATAACAACTTTTAGTAACTGTACTTGGGCTCTCGACTCCTAAGAGCCCTGTTGCTATGGTTGCTGCACTATATTCAAATGATAACTCCAAGTGTTCCACCACACACAGGCAGTGCCATTGCCACTTGCAGCTGGGAGGTGACTGGCACTGTGACATGGCTGTCAGCAGCTGGTACTCTGCCCCTCAGCTGATGCAGAAAGCTCCTCTGTTTGAATCGCCCTTTGAATAGGCAATTAAAGAGCAGGATGTTTTTATCTTGGAAGGGAGGGGAGAAACACGGAAAAAGCGTGTCCAAATCAATTTCACAGGCTAAAATGCTTCAGGTCGGAAATACTGCAATGGTAACAGTAAAAAACAATGTACAACTCTCCCTGAAATCCCAGAGAGAGGAATCAGGTGATAAAAATTGTTATTATAACCACAGTCTAAACATTGTTGCAGAAAAAAAAGAGCACAAGCCATCACCAACTATCTTCTCCCTACAGAGTGAATGCTTAAAGCCAAAATTATTCACATTATTAAATATTTCAGGGATAATAGTTAACAACATACAAGAACAATGATTTTGGCAAGCATTTCAAAACTTTCAAAGAGTAAAAAAAAAAACCAACAAAAAACCAAAAGAAGCAAATAAATGGTTAACTCCACGCTAACATGTATCAACAGAGCTGACTCCAGTCAGCTGAATACCAGGTCAGTATTTCTGGTAATAAATTGACAAATATTGTGCCTAGTTTGAAGACAATCTTATAGGCACTAAACATCAGTAACAACATGCAATTAAACCTGATGAATGATTCATAAGGTCTGGTTTTAATCTACATCTTGGCTTTACTCAGCTACATCTGTCACTAAAGTAAGACATTTGCTCTTTTAGTTATTTTTAACACTCTTTCAATATGTAATTTATGTGAAATTACTGAATGTCTATATCTAAAAAAAGCAATAAAGTAAAAGTATTTTTAGGATGGCACAGCTCAAGTAGCAGTGCATACTGAGCATCTGTAATGCCCTGTAATTTTCAGAAATTAAACTTTGTTTCAGTAGGAAAAAAATACTTTTGAGGATTGAAGAACTTTAAAAAATATGTTAAACAGCCCCAGCAGATTCTTACTGCATGAAATTTGCTTTGTTCTGATAATGTTATAGCAAAACCTAATTTTCATAGGCAGCTAGGAAATAATTTATCATTTTCAGTACATCCTTCAAGATGCAAAGATATTGCTACCAAGTCTTTTTTGATAACTTACAGGTGTTCCTGGAGCTACCCTGGACACTATTACCGGCATCTTCTGATCATATCCACCCTTTAAAAACAAATTAAATTAGTAAGAAATCCCAAATGTCAGAAAATAACCTTTATAAACATAAAAGGAAGAGATATACTGTTACCTTTACATTGAAGCCAAACCTTCCATTTTCATCTGGTTTCATTCTGATCATAACAAGATTGTCATGGGGGACACCACCATTGGGCTAATAGACAAAAGTTATATTATATTAGCATATATTTTGTTCACAGTTAGATTTTGAGAATATTGTAGCTAATAATTCTGCAGTTTCCTCATCAAATAACTGCACTGGGACACTTATCAAGCAAGAACACAAACATCTTGATTTTGCACAAATGGGAAAAATGACACATTTAAGAGTCTTGGACATAACTATGTTAAAGGTCTATTCTGCTAAAGCAAGCTCAAAGTAAGAAAGGATTTTAGAAAAAATATTCATATTAAATGGAAATTTCCTAATTAAGACCACAGTGAAGAGGAGCTACAATAAGAATGTAATACAATGTAAAGGAAGAGAATTGAAGGTGTCCCTTTGTTTCTATTAACAGCAATATGGCAGCAGTAAGCAAGGAAATCCTGTTTCCCCATCTTTTACTCCATTTCCAGTCCAGTGGACTATGAGGTGTGACATATGCTCTGCACTGATTCAACTCTGAAAATTTTAGCTGCTTTCTTCTTGGTTTTATTTGGATGACAATAACACTGTTAAAGGAAATACCAATAAACTGAGGAATACTAGCTACTTTTTTAATCTGAAAAATACCAACTTAGTGCCATTTAAGTGATTTTTAATTGGTTCCCATCTATATCTATTTGATAGACTGAACATTAGCTAGTATTTTTATAGTTCCTACACTGAGGATGCAAACTAATAAAGAAATGCATTTCAAGAAAGTTTTCAATGTTACCAGTTATAGCAAAGCAGCACGCAAACTCAGAAAAATAAAAGACAAACTTAGAAAATCAAGTATTTTTATACATAAGAAAGTTCGGAACCTGGAGTTTCACTAGGTTAAAGAAGTCTGCACAACTTGTCTTATAATAAGTTAACTCAGTTGCAGATGTCTTCTGTTCTTGGTTTTGTTTCATTTACCATATGCATTCATAGTAATGAAAAAGTGATGTAGTGGCACAAGGAATGTTAATGGCACAAGGAATGTTAATGGCACAAGGAATGTTAATGGCACAAGAAAAGGAAGGGTCTTCAGAAGCCTGATCATATGCCAGCCATTTTAGCCTATGCTCACTGGCTTGAGAGATCAGACAGAATGAACATCAAATAAGTGCTCATCTGCAGCGTTTGGCAGCTTTTGTGGTACTGCATTCCCTAGACAGAAAGGAAATGTTCATTTCCTGCGTTAAGATGCTATTTTGAGCAGAAGTTCATAATGCAAAGTGTGCAGAGAGCATTGTATGCCATCATTAATGTGTTTGAAGGGACTCTGACCACACCTGTTTTCAGGTACTTCTGACATTCTCAAACTGGATACTTAGGGATTGCAGATGGAGTAAAATGCTTTCATTCCCATGTGTCCTACTACCTTTCTACACAGACTCTCCATACATGTCACAGACAAAAGAAATTCAATAGCTTTATGACAAATCCAAAGGAAATTCAATAGCTTTATGATGACAAAATGGCGAGGCAGTTGCTTTAAATATTTGAGATGGAACAGCAGAAGACTTTAGTGGTGCAGAAACCTTAATTCTGGTCAGAAAAGCAATTTTGAAACAAAACAACATTCCAAAAATTTCAGTCGTGCTATATTCCTTCTTCTGCAATCCCCAAAATAAAAAGTCATCAGCAGACCAAATGAGATGTTCAATTACAACAGTGAGCTGCCTTCAGCCAGACTCCCACTGGAGCACAGCAAACAATCACACTGACAATGCACAGAGAAAAAACAGTCTCATTCACACAGCTGTGTTGGTTTTGCAGAACTCAAAGGAGTTAAAAAAACAAGTCAAAGTTATTTTTATCAATTTGGTAAAGATAACTGAATACAGGGCAGAAAAACTTGATGACTAAAGTAGTGTTATCTTTCAAAGTGGAACAGTACTTTAATGTGACTCAGGTAAGCACTGGCTGAAGACAAAGCTGTTAAAAATTCTGTTTCATCATTTAATTAAATAAATTTTTTTACAACATTTCCAAAACACTCAAAAACTTAAAACTTTCACTTTTGAGTATTTTATTAAAACCCCAGCAATGAAATTAAACAGGGATTTTATGGGAATCTTAAGTTTGTTATAAGGCCTGAGAGAACACCCTAAGTTTACAGTTCAGGATGCAAAAAAAACCCCAAAAAACTACGGCATTTCTAAATATCAGTTTGGGGAGGTGACTCAATTTTAAATGCCTGAGGTTGACAAAACTGTTTACACAGTATTTGCTATATCCGGATGTTTTCCCATCCTGCAAGATGTTTCTTGTCCCATTTACTGTTCACACCAGTATAAAATCTAGAAAACTGGAAAACTTCTGGAAGGACAAAAATCAAAAAAATTATCAGGGCTATCTCTCCTCAGTCAGACAATCAACTGACTGTCTTATTCATCTCATACATGTTTGATTATGGAAAAAGAACTTTTGCTCATATTTTTTGTATTTGTTGTCACAGGTCTCTTGATAGTCTCTTGGAAATTCTGATGAGAAATGCAACCACAGACTCAAGAAGCTTCTCCTGATAAACCCACTCTAGAAGCTGGTGGGTTTTTTAATTTTATTTTAAATTTTCAGGTTTAGCTTTTTAGCTAAAGCTAGATTAAACACCTGCAATGTCTTTAAAATTGATAGCAAGAGACTTCTCAGAGAAGAGATTAGGTAGAAATTTCTACATGTGCTGAGAAGCTAATGCTCAAAATGTTTGCATGACCATCCCAAAGCAATGATTTGTTGTCATGTGACAAAGCACTACTCCAGCAACTAGAGGAAAACCAGCAGGAGCCAGAGAAGGGATGATATGGATAACAGAAATGCTGCAAAGTAATGCACAAACACAGCAGTTCTGAAATGCTTCAAAACCAAGCTCATGTAAAGTAGGACCATCATTCTGATAAAAAACCAGAATGGTTCAACTGGATGAGAAAACTTACGGTGGATTTTTCAGGTGATGCAGGAACATCAAATGTTTCATTAATGTGGTTATCCAGTTCTTGCTGTGAGTGTGAATGATGAATTTGGTTCCAACTGTTCTTTTTAAATTGTTTGGGTGGTAATGCTGGAGGCTGCCCATCTAAAGGAGTCTCTTGAGATCTAAATACCAAAATAGAAGTATGAAGTGGAACAATCATGAGATATCGACAGTTCTTTCAGGGTTGCGAATAAACTGAAAACGTTAGAAGAAACTCAGGAGTTTGAGAAATGAGTATCTCTAAGTATTTTTAGAACCTCAAAAATGTAGTGCAGTAGAATATATTGGCAGCCTATGTTTGCACCTCTTGCAGCATTTTTCCTGACAAGTAACTGTACACAGAACCAGCAAATTCACCTTTTACCTATGACCATTGGAAAAAATGGTTTTAGCATGCTTAACCCACTACTTGTGATCTGCAAGCAATCCATTCTAGATTAATAAAAATGTTCTCTGTTTTTTGTATAATATAGGGAATTTCCTTTTGTTAGTCCTCTTGGAATAAAAGCTTAACTGTGTAATTTGTATTACCTAAATATATGATTCATCTTTCATTAAGGATTTATATTTAAGAATTAAGAACATTTGGAAAAGCTCAAAAGGGCAGTGAGCTCACACCTCCCATTAACTTGGTTTGAATGACAATTTCTAAATACCAGCAGGATATGTTGTCCTCCACAGCCACCCCATTAAAAGGTGATATTAAGTCATTTAATGATTTCATACAACAACCCACTGATAGCAGATCCATAAGCCATCAAGAATGAACTTCCAGGTTATAGCTAAACCTAAAGAGAATGCTACCACCAAAAATTAGGGGTATCTATCTGTTCTTTCATCCACATCCCTGGCAGTTTCCTTGAAGAACTGGTGCCCCTTCCTTGGCTAAGACAGATTACACCAAACACCCAAAATACTTTTTGGACAAGCCTGGTCCTCTGGTGTATCTCAGGGCTGGCCACCATGCAGGGAGGGAAGGACACTCCCAGAGACAAAAGCGGGACACTGCTCCTGTCACTGTCAGCAAGCTGCAGTGGTAACTCATCAAGTAACTCCCTCCAAAACACACCAGCAGCCACCTCAGCAGCTCTACCTTGTTTAGCAGCCTCACCTCAGTGAACTGTTGGCAGTGCAGGACTCTCAGAATGAGACTGCACAAGGTTTCAAGTTGTTGGAAATCAGAAAACCTAAGGCACACATCAAACTCCACACCATAGGAGTTGTCTCCAGGCAATTCAAGAAAGGCAGTTCCCAGATACATGTTCAAAAATAAAAAAAGAAAAAAATCTGAGCAAAACTGAGTGTACTGATTAAAAAAAAAAAAAAAAAAGATTAACCTCTTTTAAAAAGCATGAAAACTGGGAAATTGAACACTTTGCTTTGAAATGCCAAACATTTTCTACTTCAGTTTAAAAAAAAAAATCAGTCAATATTCTTACAAAACAAAATTGGGAACATTTTTGTCAGTGTATGAAAGAAAACAGCACATTCGAAAAGATCCCAACAATATTTTTCTCTATTCTTCTGCTTTATTTCAACTTTCAGAAAATATTTTTTTCATGAAGTGTTAAAAGAAAAAAAAAGTACTAATTATTCAGTCTGATGTCTGAAGAACCTCATGTTCAAAACACAGTTGGGAAGAAAAATAGTATTTCTTAACACTTTTCAGCGCAAGTAACAGAAAAAAGAGCACATTTTATTTTTCAAGATCAGCAGCTTTTCTAAATTCATTTTTGTGGAGAGAAAAATATGATGATTGTCAACATTTGCAAAACAAATCTGCAAGGGAGCTATAAACTATTTAGACATCAACTTAAAAAGGTCGCCCAGAGATTTTTAGCTGCCTATGAATTCATTCATTCAAATCTGGCCAGCACAGATTACTCAGTCTTTTAAGTTATGTATTTCTCCTGAAAACAATTACTCCTGAGAGTTTTAAACAAAAGAAAAAAAGGAACAGAAAATATGAATAGGAACACAAAAGAAGTTATTCTGATAAAAGTAGAAGATGGATCTTCTGTTTGACTAGATGTCTGTACATACATATCAACAAACACAAATAAATTCCTACGGAACACACAAACTTTTAGAAAATATTTGAAAAGTTACTTAAATGAGCATTTTACAAACAGCAATGTAAGTACTGTAATATATTAGCATAATGAATTGTGAGAACTAACAATCAAGCCTTGGGCATAAACTTCAGTGCTTTATATTTGCCCAGTCAGCTTTGAATTTCCTTATGAATGCTCAGACAATGGCAGTGAAAGCAGCCTATTTTGCAGGCAAAGCAGCTCTCTGTTACTGAATTCAGCAATTTACATAATAATAAAATAACACACAAACCCTGGCACCGGCAAGCTTTGGGTATTTTTGTTACAGATATCTGGTCTGATCTTTTTAATATATTTAGCAAAAGTTCCATACACACCTCCATAAATTTATGAAACTAAACGCTTATCACGTGCTTTTGGAATTGGAGGTTATAATTACCTCAGGGAACTACAAGCACTCTCTCTCAATTTAGTGTTGAATAGGATGTGCAATAAGAGAAAAGATGTGCAATTAAAGGTTATATTAGCTAAACTATAACAGCCTTCTGAACTGCATGGAAACTGTTCTTTTGCTATATTGATTCCAAACCCAAAAAGATCACTAAATCGATTGCCAATCAGGTTAGCCCCTCTTTTTCACACATACAAATGTGATGAATAAAAAGAAGTTTCTTACAAATTAGCACATGGACAACTCAAATCTTTTCAGCCAGAAAGGTCAAATTGGTTAATAAAAAGAAATAGCTTTTTGGACTGTAGAACAGTATAGTTTAAATTTATATAGCTAACATGAACCTCCTGTCTACTATTTTCCCTCATAAATGGCAAATCTTAAATCAATAACATTCCCTTCAACCTTCAAAAGGCCTTAGTGGGGTTCATATATTTTTGAAAGTCAACATCCTCATTCTTAGAAGTATCTTATACTAGAGATCCATACTGGGATATTAAATTTCAGTTTTAAGCTTCCAACAAGAGGAGAAAAACTGAACCCCTAACACTTAATGATGGAAGAGCAATACTTTTTCTGCTTAGGCATAAAAAGTGCAAAAACATGAACAAGAACAGCCAGAGTTGTACAAACAACTTCCTCTCTTTCTAAGACTCATTTCTATGGTGACTTACTCAAGAAACAAGTACTAAATAAACAGATCCTAAGAACAATCAGGAAGATCTTGTACAACTTGGAGTAAAGGCATATGAATAAAAGAGATTATTTAAAAATTGTATCACTCTGCTGTTCAGTAAGGATTTCTCATAACCGACTTCAGCTGGAAGTCTCAGAGCAGAAGGGACCTGACCCTGTGTGGCCTTTGGACAACAGAACTCTAATATGAGAAAAGATTCATGACTGTTCCAGTTCTGAGAGACCTTTGACAGGTGAACATGTTAAAAAGTCCACCAAAAAAGGAGAATTTACATGTCTAGGTCAAATTAATATTACATAACCCTGAAAGTTAAGTAACCAGCTGAGGGTCAACTTGTAACTATTATAGCCTATTGTAAAAAGCATCATGTGCTATTTTATAAAACTTTAAAAATTTTGTTTCCTATCTTCCTCCTAAAATTTACACCTAGTTGTTAAAACTGCAAGTACAGTCAGTCCAAGCAAGGTTTTAAATCTGTGTTTAAATAGGTCCCCAGAGTAATTTTTCCTGAGACATACCATTTGTTTATAAACATGTAATTAGGTATGTGCTGCTTTACAGTTCTCAATTGGTTTTGAAACTGTTTGCACAATTTCCCTGCTAACAGAGATTATTATACAAAATTATGTGGGCATATCTGGCATTACATGTATAGCTGTACTAAGAATGTACAGTGGCAATGATAAAATGGTATATATTGCAATATTTTCCCAATTAATCTGTCCTCTGAACACAATTTATTAAGTATTTCAGTACCTTTGAATAACTCAATGGGTTTGTTTTTCTTCCTGGACCCAGTACACAATAACAGTTTGTCCATTGTACCTTACAGTAAGTAAGCTTACAGTATAAAGAATATTCAGCATAATTAGAGGGAAAAAAAGAAAAACCTAACAGTGTCAGCCTAAAAAAAATAAACTCCGTAACAATATACCAAATACACAAGCAATGGCCAAATAAACTCTAACAATATACCAAATACACTAGCAATGGCCAAATGCTGGGGTGCCAAAAAGGTATTTTGGCTGTGTAGTTTGTAAAGCTCATTTCTGTGCCTTGACAAAAAGCAGTATTTCCAAACTTGTGGGAATTAAAACTTTTCTTCAATTCTACCAAAACCCCAACTTTTGGTTTCACATACAGACACTGACAGTCACATTATAGCAAACCCACAGCTCGGGTTGGTGGAGATGGAATTGTAATCCTGAACTTGGAATATGGCAGACACATGTCTTCAGTTCTGTATCACCTAGCTCTTTTCCACAGGAAGACCTACACTAATATTCCCTAAATAAAAGCCACCTTTTTATTAGATTGCCTGGCTGTCCCTGACCCCACATTTAACAACAAATTCTTCAAGGCCAAGATTTCAGACTTCTTTTCACGCTCCAGTGATGTGGTAAGAGCAGAACTTACGGGGATGATTCCAGAATGATGCTGTTGGCCTGGGTGGAGGATGGAGATCTGTGATTTACAAACACTTCACTCGGGGAGCTGTGAACCACATGATCCACTAAATGGCCAACTGAGGAGGGACGTAACCGGGCTCCTTCTTGAGCAAAGGCAGAGTTGCGACTAAGAGGGAAAGCAGAGCAGTGCAATGTGAAAAGGACATTATTGTCAATCTGTGTTTCTGATACCACCTGCTAAAATGGGATGCTAAAAAAATTATTTCCTATCACTGCAAGCACATGTTTAATGTTCACATATTTTTATTGAAATTTCAAAAATCACTGAAACAATTATGTTGTCAGATCAATGTGCATTTCCTTTTTTTTAAGTGTTCAAAAACTATTTTAATAAACACTCAGGGCTATTTAAAAATTCCATTTACTTTTAATTAAAGAAGCCTGAAACCATTATGGTCCAATGAGCAAGCTGACAGCCCAGTCAACAAGAAGAAAAATGGATTCCTAAGAGGACAAATCCTGACTCTGTTCACGGCAGAACTTAACATGAATTTATTAAGATGAACAATTTATCCCCTGCATCTTCCTCTAGAAAACTCATAGGCTTTGCACTGAGAGTCTTACCATTTCTGGAATCCAGTATTTTCCCATTTGAAAACTAGCATAACAATATTAAAATTCCTTTAAACATGCATAATTAAGTTTGTTGTGCTTAATTTAAGCATCATTATTACACAATTTTTCGTTAATTTTTAAATGCTATAGGTATTTACAACATTAATCTTGTGAATAATATGCTGTAAACCCTTAAAATCTTGTCATTTATGTAATACAAAACTGAGTAATACTGATTCTTAAGCTAGTTTCAGCACACTGAGAAAACTGGTCACCTTCCAAAAGAAATCAGGAATGTTTTTTCACTAACTTAAAACAGAAGGCTCTATCATGTGAAAAGAGTAAGCATTGAAAGGAAAGGCAGAAAAATTGAGAGGAATAAACCTGCAAGGATTTCCAATGAAGTAATTTTCCCAGTGTTTTAAAAAGTGGTATAAATTCTTTTTAAAACAACACATAGTTTTTATCATCAGGGTCTTTTTTAAACAAAATGAATAACTTAGTTTTAACTGTTCTTGAGAAAACTCAAACTCTTAAATTTAGGGTATTGTGATACATCCTACACTTTTTATAGGTCAAGTGAGAAGCACCTCGAACTCACCCCTAAAAATTTATTTTGAATCTGAAGCTAAATGTTACAGAGCATCATTTGGCACAGATTTTTGGAAGCTGTTTTTCTACATAACACATTCATCCTTTTATTACATAAATAGGTCACTCACATTAAGGTAGAGAATCACTTGTAGTGAGAAGATTGGTGCTACTCACTGATTTGGGGTTCCAGGTGGAGACCGTGACGGGAGGCTCTGGGTTTCCAACCTCTCATCAGACAGGGAGTTCCTACTCACTACTTCCCAATCCATCCCACTCATTACTTTCCGTGCCAAGGGTTTACTAGGGGATCTAGAAGAAGAAAGTAAAATGACTAACCAAAAATTGTATGATGTAAGAAAAAATACATAAAACTCACCACAGTGAAACTGATCTTCTATCATAGGAAACCAAATAATATGTAAGAAAGGAAATGTAATAATGCAAATCTGTATTTACATGGGCAGTTCTGTGTTTTCTCCATCTACTGTACTTCATTTACTGTACTGTGAAAAGAATGCCATTGAAATAGTAATAAACTGCTATTGGCTGTGAGGGAGGCAGGCATGACAGAAACTGAACTTACTAAAATTCTAATGCCTCAAAGACAATTTGACTCAAACAGCATAATCATTGAGAAATCTGAACTTTAAAAATGTAGAACCAAACCAAACAAATAAACACAAAAAAACCCCTGCTCTAAGTAAAACAACTGTTTAGTCACTTCAAGAAAAAATAAAGGAGTGAAAATATCAGGCCAAAAAGACTTTGAAGAACTGAAAATGATGAAATCAACAACATGAAAACAGAGTTACAAAGTTTTTTTTAGACATCAGGAATTTCCATCAAGATGACATGCTTTGTCCCAGAATGTGCCTTGTCACTTCTCAGGCAGATGCAATAATATTATTTAACTATTTAAACTTCTTTGTGGGTAACAGAATTTCATTTGGTTTTGCGACTGAAATGTCATTCAGGTTAAAGGTCATTTTCAGCAGTGCTTTTATACAAAAGGAATTCTATTTTCTACTTGTTGCACTCTCTTGACATTAACAAAACTTTTTCTTCCTATTCTCCAGTCATTCCAAGATGCCTATAATCTCCTGCTGTTTCTTTCACCTATTTCTTCAGCACCAATGAACCCATACTTCTGATCTCTCATGAAATACAACATTCCCCGTTTATATTGGAAAGCATCAAATGAATCATCTGTGGTTGCTTTTTTCTTAGCATTGCATTGGATGGTGCAGTCATCCTGCAACTAAACATACCCAGGCTTTCACGGTTTGTTGCTTTCAACTGAAAATTCTTCAACTAACAACAAAATTACTTTTAAGCAAGTCATATGTGTCCTGTATATTTTGTGTTACTGGGTTTTACTTTACTTCTACTGCTTTGATGGTGCTACATAGTTCAGATTTCTCCTTTATCATTACCCAACCCTCTCTAGTTCCAGTGATACTTCTATCTTTTGTCACATGATAATTTCATTTACATTTGCCTTCGTCTTCTATCACTAAATTCTCCATCTTTGCAAAGGTGACAACATATTATTGTATGAACAGTACAGCTCCATACACCCATATCAAAAAATAATTTCTGCCTTCACTGTCCTTGTGACACATGTAACTGTTCTTTATCATTGTCATTATTACTGGTTTACTGAAAGAGCAACTCCAGAAAGAAGGAAGTTTGAGAAATTAAGGAATTACTTGCACACAAACTACATCCTTTGAAAACAAGAAACTTGGTTACAAATGTATTTTTGCTTCTCAGAGAACTTAAAACTCAATGCAAGTCATGACCTTAATATTAATTGGTTGTTGTTGTAGACTTTTTTGATAAGCATTATACTGAGCAAGCTTCACATACAGAAATAAGTATGCCAACACTGTTTGATACTAATGGAGTGGTGGTGTGATTGTGGAGGGTTTATTTTTATTTTTACCCCACCAAGCAGTTCTAAACATGCATTCTGCTTTGCTGCTCTAAAGTCATACTGAGTAAAAGCTGACAATTTCAGACAGTTAAATGAGATGGGCTACTCTAAATAATACTGTTTCAGGTGCTATTCTACCTAGGGGAAAAAAATTATATAGTATATTGATATTTTAAAAGAGGGAAAATATCAATTCATTCCTCAGGAGAAGCACATGCAGTTTTTTAGCATGGTTCACTATATTCAAGAAGTATTAATTTGATTTGAAAAATAATTAACTTGGTATAAGATCAATTAAACCAAAGTTCCAATTTCTGTAATTTGCTTTAAATGCGAGCAGCTCAAACCACTTGGGTACCTTTTTTCACAAACACATCAACGTGAGCAGTTCTGAACAGGTAAAATAACAGGAAACTGAAACAGCAGAACTGAAATAAATGGCTAATTCTAGCCTTTCGTTACTCTTTTACTGATCAGGGCTTGGATTAGCTGGCCCCTGCTGACACCCAATCATCATGAGTTTGCAGCCAGCAGATGAGCACCAAGAGCCAGCTCTGCCAAGAAATGGATTCTGCTACCAACTAAAGAACAGTCTGAGCAAAAAATGCAGAAGAACATAATAGAACCAATGCTGAATTAGGTAAATACACAGCTGCAGATACAGTGTTTGCTGACAGACATGTAAAGGCAACTACTGAAACTCATTTACCTTCAATGAAAAAGCAACAAATGGAATGTAGGAGATTTGGAGGGGGAGCTTTGCTTTATTTAACATGCAACAACAGTAAAGATGCATCATCCTTGCCTGTGTGAAACTAGATAAATTACAGAGAGAGACAAAAGAGCATATAGGGTGGGGAAAAAATCCTAAGTTTTTCCAAAAATTACATTTTTGACTGCTTCAAAACCCCCACTGCTTTGTACCTTAAGTCACAGTCTGTAACTATGTTTAAGTAAACTTCCTCAATCTATGCAACAAATGAACACCACTCCAAAATGAACAAAGCATCACCATCCTTCCTATGAAAACATCCAATGTCAAGAAAACACTCACCTTTTACTGTGGATAGGGTCTGATCTTTCAGAAGTAATACTTTATCACTATGATAAACAGCTGCAGCATTTATCACCAAAGCTTCATTTCAATTACTTTATTAACAGCTCTAACCTCAGTCCCCACCCACTCATGTTTGTTGCCCCAATTTCCTGTCTTTGCAGAAAGTTCAAAGAAAAAATTACCACACTGCAGAACTGAACTTCTCAGTTCTGTGGCTTTTTTGATTTTAGTTCTCCTGTTAACACTTCTAAATCTAACAATAAGTTATTTTATTTCATTAACATTTAAGATTTGCTGTGAAATTTTTCCTCTATCTCTGACTTCTAACAATATTAAAATAATTTTCTCATTCCAGAGTGCAGCTGAGGAGATGGGAGAAGGGAATTAAGATGTATAAAACTTTGAAATTCTAAATTTCTCCTCTATCTGCTCAGCCTGGATGCTTCTATTGCACCCAGCACAGGGCACTCATAGGTAACAGAATAAGCGATTTTTAGATTTAATTTTGGTGTACCTGCAGAGACATTCCTAAGACAGTTGGAAGCACTCCCACCTGCGTAGCAACAGAAACTGAAAACTTTACCTGCCCCAAGTCTTATGAGCTGCAATGTTACAGCAAATAAAAAAAACCCCCAAACACCCAAAACTGAGTAGCAGAGATGAAATTACATAATGCAAATAAACCCGTAAAATAAAAAACTGAAAAATAAAAAACCCGTGACATTTTACTATCTCAGCTACAGTACAGAAAAGCCTTCGAAGACAGAATTTGTCTGGCATCCCACAGCTGAAGGGCTAAAATCTTGCAGAAGCTGGGAAAGAACAAAGGTGTTGTTTGGAAATACAGGTGGGAATTTAAAAAATAACCTCAGTCCCAAAAAAACCCCATGACCTGAAGCCACAGCCTTGCTTTGTATTTTGACACGGAGTACAAGGAACACATTTCTCAGCAAAACTGACAAACACTGCTGCAGACCAAGAGACTCAAACCATACACAAATCTGCAAGGTACATCACACAAAGGACACATGCAATTTAAAGCACCTGAGAAATTATTTAATTGACCTGAATAAGTGCATAGTTGAAGCAAGACTGAATATTTGGAAGCAGAGACTGCATTTTAATGACAGGGAGTTTGCAGATACAAATGACTGACACCCATTCACTCCAAGTCCCTTCTCTCAGCCCAGTATTTTTCAAGAACTCTAAGAGAAAGCAGTGCCCTTTAAGCATTCTCTCAATTCATTACTTGACTGAACCTTTTTTACTCTTATTATCTACTTTTATTAAGTTTCTGGAAATTCTTATGGGGTTTTGTGGATTGTGAATATCCTACAATAAAGGAGGTCAAGAGAACAGCTGTAATGAAAATGATAAATAAAAACCAAACAACCCCTCCTCAAAACCTAAACTGCAGCAATAGTCTTCAGAATTCTAAACTTAATGCTGCACAAAGATTAAGAAAACAGCACCTATACAATGTATGCAATTTATTACAGAATATATCCTTCACAGTAATAACTCCATTTTCAAAGATTAAATGTAAATGTTTCTATGATTTGGGAAAAAAAAAATCCATAATCTAATTTGAAAGTAAAACCATGAGAACAAAAGCTAAGCAAGTTGAAATTGCTTGTTTTAAATGGGAGTTAAAAAAATTTATTTCCCTCTCCTGTGCTCTGCACCCAAGTTCCACTCAGTGTGCAAAGGATTACAAGCTGGTGGCAATCACAGTTTCCCAACTTAGACAGTATTAGTTCAAATAAATTAGTTTCTAATTAGATATTGTTAAGAAATCCAAGAGTAGATCTGGATAACTCTACAAAAAAACCCAACAAAAACATTTTTAACTGATCTTGAATAAATTTTCCTATGTAATAATAATAAAGCAACAGCAATTATTTAAATTTATGTGCCCACCTAATTCTCAAGACCTTGAAAAGCAATCAAAAGAAGTCCGACTGCCCTGAGAGCTTAAAAAGCTGTTCAACACCACCATGACTTTGTCTGATAAAAACACACTATAAAAGAACAAGACAGATCCCAGGAATAAAACCCATATTACACCTGGAAAATCACAGAAAACAAAATTTATCCTCTGTATGAATACAAAAGGGCTTACATCTACTCAGTATGCCAACTTGAAATGCAAATGTTTAGAAGACAAAGAATTAAGGTCCTTAGATTAAGTTTCTTGAACAACACTGTGTTCTAGAAATGTCTTCTGTTTCAAGCTTTTTTCACTCTTGAGAATATTAAAGGTCTTTAAAATTGAAAATACATTAATTGCACTCTCATGAGGAAGACAGAAGAAGAAACAGTTGATTTATTACAAGCCTTTTGAGATGTATTTGTTACAATACACCATTATTTCATTTGACTGATATACACATATGCCTCAGACATCAGTCATCAACATTTCTTAGAAACTCAAAATATGTGGATAAATACTCTGTTTCTTTACAAAAAAGCAACAGTGGAAAATTCCTGAAGAGGGAAGAGCCAAGCATTTTATTAACTAAAAACCCCAAGATCTATCAAAATAAGAGCAGTTCCAGCCACAGCTTTTGATTTTATTGACTTGATGGATTTTATCCAACTATATATAATAAACTACAAGTGACCCCCAGCAGCACTAGCTGAGTTTTGCTGCAAAGGGAAGAGTGCCATCTACTGCATAAGAGTTTCTGAAATGATAAAAATACTCCTCAAAACCAAGTATCAGCTCTCCTCCACTCTCCTGCCTTGTGGGGAATTGCCAAGTTCAGAGTGCAACAAGAAAAATAGTTTTTTAACTGATTCATTGCTGTCATCTGAGTGAAGTGAAGCTCACCTGTCACAGTGTTGTCTCCTGAGTAGTAAAAAAAGTTGCTCCAAGAACAAATCTAAATTCACTTACATTCCCAAAGTAAATTAAATAGAGAAAAATTTTTACACAGAAAAAAAAATGGTTTTATAAAATCTACTTGTTGAAACAACATGTTACAGCATTTCTGCCCCCAAGCTCAGTATGGAGCTGTCTATGGTGGGCTGAGCTAAAACCCAAATTATATTCTAATGCACAGGGCGAAAGAAGGGATGGAGACAGGGAATGAAATCAAGGCAGAATTCATCAATTCTCTTAAAAATAGTGTCCATAGGCACTTGGAAAGGTTGCTGGACTTACTACCAGAAGTCTGTGAGTATAGATTTGAACTCCAGAGTTCCTCAAGGGACAAAAAGACATCTCAGATCTCAGTAAAAGTAGAAGCATAAAAAAAGGACAGAGCTGCCTCCTCCCCACAAGGATTCTATTAATGAACAGAGCAAACTGCCAGGTGGATGTAGCAGCTAATAACTCAGTAATTTTGGAAGAAATAACTAAATTTATGTCTTGACCCTTCGATTGTGATCACTAAATTCCTCAGGAGCCTGGAATAAAATTAAGTAATGTATTCTTGATTAGCCAACTACCCTGTGACCAAATAACTTCAGCAGCAGCTCACTTTTTATAGCAAAACTTATAGCAAAATGCCTCGTGGATACTACAGTGATAAAGCCATTCTCATAAGCAAGACTCATTGTACTTATTCTAAAGGAAATACACATGTACAGTTGCAGGTATTAATACAGACAAAAATACCCATTAACTCAGTATTTTAACAGCAGGAGACCATTCTTTGTAATTAAGAACAGTTCAAAGAGGGGTAATAGATGTAACAACAAACTACATAGACTGAAGTCTATTCTGAGTTTTGAAAATATATAATGGGGGAAATATTAAAGAATGTAAATTACTTACCTTGCAAATACCCTGTCTTTATTTGCTCTTTCTTTTCCATACTGCACAGATTGGACCTCTGTTCTCCCACTGGAAAGCAAAAAAAAAAAAAAAATCAAACTGCTAAATCCAACATGATTAAATAACAATTTCTTGTTTAAAATTGAACCATCTCAACAAAATGCCTACATTCTTTTTTCAGTCATGCTCAAGCAATTGCCCTAGCTTCAGTACAGCATAACTTCAGAAAGCATTTGGTAGAAATGTAGGTGTTCTTTCCAAATAGTTTTAGATGCAACAACAGCTTTCCCTTCTGTTGGATTTTTTATCCAAAGCAGTAAGAAATCTCTGCTTGGATCTTTGGGTAACATTCAATAATATTTCCTGTTATGGTCACTGTTAAAAACTTCCATACTCTTCCTAAACTATTCCCTGAATTGCTAATAACTTAGTTGCTATTTAGTTTAGCAAAATACTCCCAAAAAATTACATGATAAGCACATCGGGATTATATTCTTCTTTACAACTTTTTAAAACTAAGTTCAGATCTTGGAACTGCTGACTTTTCATGTAAGACCAGATGTCTTGTGTCAAATCAAAGATTCTTTATAATATTTTGAAATTTCTCTTCTAGAAAAAAATACAGTTTTAAAAAACGACATAGATTTATAAAATACATTTATTTTTTAAAAAATACATAGAAGTATTTTAGAGCAATGGAAATAGCTTATGTAACAATTTAATAGATCAACAATTTCATGTCCCTGATTTCTTTCAGAATTGGAGATAATTCTGTCTAGACCTGTCAGTTCTGTATTTTATTGACTCCTTTTGACCATATAAATGTTGGCTAGAAGTCTCTAGTCCAATCTCCAGCTAACACTAGGTCACCTCTGGCCATGGCTTTATCGAGCTGACTTTTGAAAGCCTCCAAAGATCCCACAGCCAGTCCAGGTAACTTGTTCTGGCACTGCAGTTCTAAAAAACGCACATACTTTCCCTCATGTCTACAGCAGAAATCTCATCTGCCTGTTACCAGGACCTTTGGGTCCATCAGTACTGACATTATCCTTGAAGTAGCTTTAGGATTATTATTGAATCCCCCTTAGGTTTCTCCTCACCAGCCTAGTGCCCTCAAACCTCTCACTGTGTGCCATGTTACTCCTTTTATACTGCCTCTCTACAAGCTCTCAAACTACTTGCAGAAATTCCAACCTTTTGGCTGTTTCAGCAACTTTAATGACCTTCCTCATTTTTATGCAGTTTCCCTTTTCATCTTATGTTAACTTAAGTTGAATGCCATCATCAAAGAGCTATTCTGTAATAGTAACCACAATGATTCAGATTCAAAATTCTTACAGAAATGAAAAAGCTCCCTGAAATTCTCAACAGCAACTCTGAGTCAAGTCTCAAACTCTGTTCAGTATCACAGAATGCTGTTTCTCATATGGGTACTGTGAATGCTGCTCAAAAAACAGATGCTATAAACAGTTAGCCACTGAATTACTTTCCTCTTTATACATTTATGCAATTCAAAAGGGTGACAGAAATAGCCTGTTATTGTGTTTTCTAGCTTTTCATCATGTCCCTTTGTACGTCACAGACACTACTGCCATTCTAGATGGATGATTAGTAGTAGCTCTTATTCTCTGTTTCAGGCACAATTTCAACCACTGGCATTCTGCATTACTTGCAGAGACAGTTAATTCAGTTACTGAACAGAGATTTCTTTTCTTTTTTAAATAAAAAATATAAACCAGCAAAATCTAACACCCACTCCAGCATTACAGGGATTATAGTTATTGCACAGTCATTCCGTGCTCCTCCAAGATTTTTGCCTATTACTTTAAGTTCCTCCTTAAAGGTCACGGATTTAATTTCCTCCTTATTTTCTAAAGTTCTGCTTTTGATACAGATCATGCATGTCCTTAGTTTTCACCTAATTCCTATTTGTGTACATGTAGGTAAGTGGACTTTACTCTTCAGTGATTTGTATTTGGTATTTATTTAGGTCTGTTTTGTTGCTATTGCTGCACACAGCACCTGAGACTCAACAGTTTTCAAAAACACCAGGTCAAAAACTTGGAAATTTTGAGACAACATTTTTAAGATAAACATAACCCAGCAGGAGAACAGGCCAAGAAATGCAGTCTGGGAGACAATCTCAGAGCACTAGTGCAATAATGACCACTAATAATATAATAATGGTATTTTCAAGCTATCTTTAAAAATTAGTGACATTTGAAACTTAGGCCAACCAGGGAAGGGGAACAGTTTCAGTAATCAAAACTCACTTGAATTAGGTTTTAATATAGATTATAGAAAAATCCCTGTGTTTATTGATGAGCTACCTACTCACTTTCTTTCCCATATATTTCAAATCAGCACTTACCAGTACCGGAACTTGGAACCCAAAGTGAAATAATGTGCAAAAAAGTTCTTCTGAGGGGGGAGTGGTCTGTCCAAACGGAAGAATGTGTGATGCTCAACACAAGCTTTCCACAAATTCTTACAAGCTCGGTAATTCACCATATTGAATCCCAGTAACGTTTCTCTAGATTCATGCTAAAAAAGGAGAAAAATGTATTGCAGGTAAGAATTATTCCAAGTTATTTTTGAAACTAAGATAAATATTGTTGGCTTTGGGATATTTTTTTAAATCATGCTTTTTGAAGTGGTACTCTAATTTTCTATTAACTTTATGTACAACTGTCATGGGTTGCAGTGCAAAATGTAACCAAAACTGTGTATTCTATCACCATCTGATGAAACTGGTATGTGGGTGGTGGTATAATTGTTTGTCAATGGCCAACTGTCAAGAAACCTGCTGGGGCAGTTTCCTCATCTCTTCCACAACCCAGCCTCCCTCCAGGGAGAGATCTTCTGCTAATGGGCCATGAAGTCTCACTGATAGAATTACATCATCCCATTAGGAAATGCTCCAGCCAGGGGGAGGAGCCAAGCATTCCTACCTGGATAAAAATCTGGGAGTTGGAACATCAAGCAGCCTTTTCCACTGGATTCCCAGACAAGACCAGGCCCATCTATCACCACTGGACTTTCAGTGAAAAATTCCACTCTTTCTACAGGAGCATCACTTCACCAGAGCCACATCAGCTACTGGGACTGCAGCCACCATTGAATGGGACTCCACCAACCCCTGACCCACAGGGTGTCAGGCTGGATCCTGACTCTGTCAGTGGGTTTTGTTTGTTCATTTGTTTCTTCTTCTCCATTGTAACAGTGCATGTGTTTTGGTTTTATTGTTTATTTTAGTTCCCCTAATAAAGCACTGTTATTCCTATTCCCCTATCTTCGCCTGACAGCCCCCTAATTTCAAAGTTATAATAATTCGGAGGGAGGGGGTTTAAATTCTTCATTCCTGCCTTCCTTAGCAGACACTGGTAGTTCAAACCATGACAACATAACCTTTAAAATACCTTTACAATTTTGTTCCCTTGGGTTTGTTTTTTTGGTGTTTTTTTTGTTTTTTAAATAGCCTCTTTAAAGTCTAGCAGTCTGTTTAGTTATAGAGCAACAAGTCTAATAGGTATGACCCAAACTACATGAAAAGAATTCCATGATTTGGGAGCTCAATGACAATGTGCCTCTCTGTTCAAAACTACACTTGAGTAATTGTCATGCACATGTGGCAACTGGAGACTGATACCTGTTCCAAATCTCAACAGCAACTGACAGTTCCTACTTCTAAATGATTCACTAGATTCCTGGGAAATGCAATAAGCAAAACGGCAAAGCAAGGTAAGCTATTCTGCTTGTTGAGGGAGCTTGTTAACAACCTCTGTAGGTCCAGAAATAGCAGCAGCATTCTTCTTTGTCTTCACAGTACTAAATTCTCCCCAACATTTTACACACCTTAATTGATTTCACTTAGTAGTAAAGTTCTTTTCAAAGTTAAGCTTTTGTTGGTCTGCTCAACTGCAGATCAGCTGAGAAACCAAGGCAGATACCTGCAATTCTTCCCCCAGGGTTGTAGTCGGGAACAAGAACCAACACTTTTCAGCCACAGGATAAATTTAGAGCAAAATAAAATGGATTTAAAACAAACAGTAAATTCTAAGTATTTATTGATGAAAGTTAAGAATTTATATTCAAGAAACTAAATCCTGATATTTTAATTCAATTACAAAGATTACTTATACCTCTGTTTTTAATTTCCCAGTATTGCCAGCTGTTCCCTGTAATTTCTAGACTTGTGAAATGAACCACTTAGAAATCAGAAACAAGATAACAGAAATTAAGTCAATTACATATGCAGTTATAAAAGGTTTCATCAACAATATAAAAGTCAAACAATATAAACAAGGTAGATTACTATCCTACAAGAGAGCAACTAAGCATAATTATGGACTGCCTTCATCTGGATCCAGTAAAGGATGAAACAGCCAAGACTTTAGATTCTAAGAAGCAATCATGATGTAGCAAATTTTCATGTTCTGTCAGCCTTTTAAACAGTTGGAAAAGAAGATTTGACAAGTTATATGAGCTGGTGATCATACATTTTAATGTCATTCAATGTACTACAATTATGGGTTGGGGAAAAAAAAATATAACCTGCTGTTTCCCCTAGTTTGTATTCCAGAAAAGGAACTGATCTGGATCTCATGCCACCATCTGATCAGTAGATCAGACATGAAGCATGAAGGAGGAGCTGGTATGGCAGGATGAGAAGGAGCTGCAGCAAGATCAACTTAATTGTAATTCGAGACAGCACTTTCACAGGAACTTGGTGTACTAGAGCTTTAAAGGTACCTTAACAATAGTTCTATTCACAGCTTTTAAAGCTTTCATTGCAGTGCAGGGAGAACTGATTTTCAAACCCTACCCTTCATCTCAATTACAGCCAGGAAACATAGTTTAAGGTAAAGAATAATATATGGTATTGGCTCCTAAGTCATCCTCCCCTATTCATCCTTGAAGGTTCTGTAATATTCTAATGTAACTTGGGCACTTGAAATTCATCCTAGCTGATGATTCTGGGGTGCAAGATTTGGTTCTACTGCTGGATTTACAATAAGGCTGCCCCTTGGAAACAGCAGGTTTCAGTCAATGTGGGCTCAGCACAAGACCACAGGCTGACATTTGTAATGTCCATGGTACTTCAGCTGACAGCACATACAGTAACAGGACAGTTAAACTGCAGCCCTGCAGCCCACGGAATGATTTTACAGCACAAGGCTCCAGCAAGATGCAGAATGCTCTACAGTCTGGTAATGAAGGCAGTTCAAGCTATGTCTGTTGAGATCAGTGGTAGAAGACTACCTCAGAGAGTCACAGCAGGATTCTGCTCCAAAATTATTATCTTACTAATTGTGTCTGTGTTTTTTATTAAAGAGAGGAAAACAGTCTGTTTGCTACGGAGAAGAAGAGTGAAGCAGCTGGCATGCAACACTGGTAATGAAGCTCTGGGCCCCAACACAAAACTACAAGACAAATAGAGGTAGGGTATTGTGAAGTCCAAGTCACCTTTGTGATTCCTATTATTAAAAATGCAAACCCAACAAAAAAGCAGACTGGATATTGGTGTTTCTCTCATACAGAACAGCTCAGTACTTGAATAAGCACCTGAAGTGGGACCATTCATTCAAATCCACCTTTGCCTGCCTTGAAACAGTGACTCCAGAGCAGATCTCTTGTTGCTCAGGAAAGAAACTGGGTTGAAAAACTTACTTTCTAATGAGACACTTTTACTTTGGCTAAATAAGTTAAAATCCCAGAAAAAAAGCACAAATTCCCTACCCCATTTCAGAGAGACAAAAAGACTTCTGTTTTATAATGGTAGATGCTCCCATACTCAACATGTTCCAGAAACAGTGGGCAAAAGTCCTGTGAAAGTTTAAATGCAGCACATATACTTCTGCTAGCAGTATTTGCTCTTCACAAAAAAAAAGGCAACATACAATTAGGCAGCAATCAAGGAGGCATCTAATGAATGCCAGTGCTACTTATGATCAAGTATGTACTTGGGCAGATGAACCCATGCATCACCTTGGGATCTCAAACAAAGTTCTTTCTAGAAGTCAATCAAAAAAAGCCAGACAAAATTCAAAGCACAAACTTCAGATATATAACCTATAAAAAAAAAAAAAAAAAAAAAAATTCTCTTGGCCACTCACTGAAACCAGATTTCAGTTATGGTCAGAAACCTATCATATTATTTAGTTCCAGACTCAAGTCATTTTTCAATGGACATCTGGCTTCCAAAAGAACAAAAGAAAATCTTGAACAGATTCTTCAGCTGTTGAAGAATCAAGATCACAAAAATATGCTGGATGGCATTAAAAGCTTGATGCTGGCTATAGGCTTCAGCCATATGATTGTCAGAATATTCCACCAGCTTCCACTCAAGATTGTATTATATTACCACTGGAAAACAAATGTGATATTCAACTGCTTCTTCTCGCTTCATTTAAGTGATTTATTTAAACATAGATACAATCTAATAAAAGTAGGCAAATAATTCTTTACTTATGTTGGTGCCTTTAAGCTATGCCAAGTCAGCAAATAAATTTAATAGGTGATTACAAGATAAGGCACTTGCACTTTTGAGGCCAGTTGCAATTAAAAGGTCTCAACACTCATTAGCAGTATTTGAAAAATATCTTTTTATGATTAGATAAACGTGTATATTGCCCAGTTGGGAAAAAATAAAACCAATGGAAAATTCCTTTCCCAAGTTCACTAATTTAATATTCTACAGCATCTCAGCTTTGCATTCAACTAAATGTGGTTTCTCAGATGTACAATTTGTTATGTATTTACACACCAGTTTGAAACACATCATCAGCATACCATGAATGTATTTCCCCTGCCATACTGTAAATAGGTGGTTTAAAATATGCACTCAAAGCACTAGACCAGAGATATTTTACATACCAAATGTGCAATCACTGAGTCACTTCACCTAGTTTCTGCTGCCTAAAGAGAGTCATTTAGGCTCCTTTTATTGTTAATGGGAGTGAAAACAAAAGCAAAAGGAAGAATATACCACCAGAGAGCAACTTAATCCATCCTCAAACGTACTTCCTGTTCATGCAAGATATTTCAGCCTTTGCACCTTTGTATGTGATTACTACAGAGAAAGTCTAATGATGAGCTTTGATGAGCCAAGTATCATGAAACAGAAAATATATTCTTTTAACTTAACTTAAGCTGAATATAGGTGAGATGAATCTTATCCTATGAATCTAGTCAGGGAAAGTAACTCTGGAAACAATAATTTTAATATTAGCTGTGATTAAAAAATTAGTTTGACTTCTTTGGAAGCCAAATTTGAGCTTTGATCTTAAGATATTCATGACTTGGAATGAATGAAAATTAAGTTCTTGCCACCAGTTTTCATCTGATACACAGAGTTTAAAGGAAAGCACTACAAGGCCTTTTAATTTCTTGGCTTGGATGTCTCAGAAGAGAAATTACATTAATTATATAAACTACACTCTCATGCAAGTAACAATATGTAGTGTATTAAAAAGCAACAGAGAAACAAAATGAGAAAGCTATCTTTGTATTACCTTCTATTATAGGATTCCTTTTATGCAGAAAATAGAGGAAACACTCAAGTACACAGTACCCAATCCTATTTTATATCTAGGTGTCTTAATCTTCAAGGTCCTGAACTCCGCTACCACAGCATTTTCATCAAGTTCTGATTTAGAAAACAACTGCAGTTCATAATTTCTGAATTCCAAAAAAACCCCTCCAAATTCTCATCTCACACGCAAACACAACTTTCCTGCAACTGTAATGGAAGTTACAGATACACAATGGTGTCAAGGCAAAATTGGACCTCAGCCTGCCTTTGAGAACAAGGAGCTCCACTGGGGTTTTACAAAAAATGCTGTCACCCCAATACAACATTCCCCCTCCACCTTTCTTGTATTACCACTTTTCTGCTCATGTTGCATGATGTGCAGACACTCCTGTTCACTTCAGGATATTAAAAGGATCTGCTTTTAAGATACACCTGTTGTACACCTGTATGACTCATGCTTTCAGCACTAGTAGCAGTCAGCAGGCATTGGCCTGGTGTTCCTCTTGTTTAACTATACTGCCTCAAAACCTGCAACAGCCCTAGAGTACTCAAGATGCATTTCTGCCTAGAGCCATCTTTTGTATCTAGTTTGTAACTCTGCATTTCAGGCCTTCAAATCACAGAATCATAGAACATTAAGGGTTGGAAGAGACCTTAAAGATTATCTAATCCCAATCCACCTGCCATGGACAGGGACATGTCCCACCAGACCAGGTTGTTCAACCCGGCCTTGAACACTGCCAGGGCTGGGGCATCCACAACCTGTTCCAGTGCCTCACCACCCTCATACTTTCAGATGTAAGAATTGCACAAAACCTCTTAGCTGAACTGACAAGTTAATCACCTAGTCATATTTGTAATAAATTCCTCCATCTTTCCCCAGTGCTATGTCTGTGATGAAAGCTCATCTCTCAGGGGCACAGAACAATCCATTTCTTGCTGAATTAAATGCACAGTGGTCCTGTGGTGCTTCATAGGGTAGCAAACACATACCTCAAGCAGTGAAACATTCAGCTCCAACCTTTTCTACAGGAAATTCAGAAGTAGGCAGAAAAATTTACCATATGTAATTTAAAACTACAAAGGAATTCTTAGCTCTTCTGTTTAAATATAAGTAATAAAGTCATCATGTATTACCAAAGCTGAATAATACAAATCAACACGTTTATCAAACACTAATTTACAAGCATATATACAACTGAAGCACCATTATGCACTACCTTTAGTTTTAGTTTCGTTTTTAATGAAATTTTAATTTAATATTGATTTATTTTCAACCTTTTCCACATTTATCTTACATAAACACGTTACATTTCCTGCATACAAATGTAAAACTAAAAGTATCTAAAATATAAGGCAAGTCAAATTAAAAAGAAAACTTATAAAGCTTATTACAAACTTATTGTAATGATCTATTTGAAACATGAAACAGCCAGAATGTTGGTGAAACTGGACTTTTATTTGCAGACAAAACCAAGAATCAACATAGTATCAGTCAGTAGAAGAAATTACATTGCTTTCAGAGCAAATTTAAGACAGTACTCACCAATTCTTTCCTAAGCTGAATAAAAAACTGCTTGCACTTGAAAGAAATTTTTACAATCTTCAACCTAAAGGAAAAATAAACCCACAGTATTAAAACATTTCACATACTCAATCACGGTTAAAGGCTTAAATACACCTACTGAAAATATACTTTCTAGAAAGAACAGATTACATTTCCATGGATGAAAAATAAGGTACCAGAGATTATATAAAATAGTTTGTATAATTTAAAATTTATGAGCTGTGAATTTACATTATCCATCAAATTTACTTGTTTACATCCTAAACCCAAGGTAGTTGCTAATTTTGGTGTCTTTTCCCCATTCCAAAGCCCAAAGAGCTTTTCTATCCCCAGGTCATTCCAGGCAGATCTTCTCTTTTCTGAGGCTGCTTTCATTATCCCTCAGAAGATGAAAAAATCCTTTGAACTTCACCTGATCCCTGAAAACATTCTTTCTCTCTGTTCTTACATGTCTTTAAATATAACCAGAACTTGTTTTAGTAAAATAGCTAAGATAAGATGTAAGCACAGAGATAGAACTCACAACCTTTAAAAAAATTATCACACTATTAGAAGGAAAAAACCCCATCTACACTATTACATGACAGGGAAAAATCTGCCTACAGAATTGTTCACCTTTCAGGTTATCTATAAACATAGGAAATACTGACAGTAATTCAGACTCTTTTGGATGGTCACTCTAATAGTAGTTATACAATGTGGGAAAAGACAGATTGTATTTTCATCACCATCTGATGATATTGCATTTCTTTGAAAAAGTGTATTAGGATAGTCCATATATTTTATTAAATATACAGGAGTATCACTTTGGTCAACAAAAAAGTGAGGTTCAAATTGCAAATGAAGTCATAGTAACTTTTGTTACTTGAAAAATGAACAACTGATACAATACTTGAACAACTGCAAACTGACTGGAATTATTACTTGCATATTTATTATTTGCTGAATAAAAAAACCCTTCAGACCAGGAAGGATGAGAAGCAAAACATTAACAGACAACTAAATTGGATATCTATATATATAAATTATCTTAACTAAATCAAATAAAGACATTTTTCTCCATTTTTTCAAAGCAGGAGTCCAAGTGGGATGTTCTAATTTGTTGGGAGAGTCTTTATCTGTAGTAACATAAAGACACTCTGTGAACACTGGTGTTTAAGGTGTGCTTATTTACATCTTTTCCCATTTTTTTTTTCCTTCCCAGCCTTGTAACAGTCAACAATAATAAAAAAAAAAAGCAGCAGCAATAACTGACCTATTTGTTAGTTGTATTTTTGTTTTTAATTCTTATCAAATTCTTACTATCAGGGTTTCTCAAGGATTTGAAACTTAAAGGGGAGTTACATCTTATTTACTGAAATCAATTATTCCCCTGGCAATGTATCAATCTTCTTAGAACCTCCTATGACAAAAAAATGTTTAAGGGTAATGTAGGATGGGTCTTATATTTTCTGGATAGGAATACACTAATGATTATTAACAGTCCAACTGTGGGAAAAACAGAAAAAATTAGACTATTTAGGCTGCAGTTAATCAACAAGTATGTTATTACTGATTTTTCTAATATTTTGGTGTACAGTGCAATTAAAAGAACATTCTAATATATACGTTTTCTAAAAATGGAGCTCCATACACTCTGCAACATATCAGATTTACTTAGCAATTATTCTGGTTTATAAAAATATTTATTATCTTTCTCTCTTTGGGGTTTCCTCTTCTGCTAAAGAAATTACTGCCCCTGGTGTAATAAACTCAAAGAGAATAAGCATAATACATGTGGAGTTTTAATCTCATCCCATAAATTAGGCTCACAGAGTGAGGTCAGCTGACTTTTAAGCCTGAAACCATTTGGAACAGATTCCAAGTGGTAACATTAACCAATAAGGTCTAACTCAACTCAAAAGAGCCACTATTCAAGTACAAAGAAATGACTCAGCAAAGCTGATTCCCAGCTATTTCAAAAACACAGCAGATAAGAGAGTTCCTATGCACTGCTAATACCCTGCTAGGCACTGAATGAGCATATCCATACTCAGCCCAAGGAAAAGGAATGTCTGCCTAAGGTTCCTTTCTCTGACTGTGGGAAATGCTTCATGTCCAAGGAAAAACATATGAACAGGCAGGCATCAAGATTATTTTCCTGTTTTCCCATCTACAGTCACCTCAGACATCCTAAATAATGAAACATATCTTTTTAAATGAAGATATATTTGAAATCCTAATCTAAAAATCAGACTGTACTCAAACACGTGGAAGGAGTCTCATGATACCAAGCCCCGGTTCTCACAAGGGCTTTGCCACCCTGACCCTGGAGGTTCACAAGGCAGGACATGAGCAATCCAGCAAATTTCTTGAGCAAGACCTCTTTGACACAGGTTCTGGACCAGTCACAAAGGGAAGATAAGATGCTTCTGGTAGCCCAACTCACAAACACGAAAGGATTGTCCAGATTTAGCAGCCAAAGAAACTTGGCTCCAGCAGCTGTGAGATGACAAAGCTGAAGATCTTAAAGGAAGTGGAGGGATGCAGCACACTAACCCATGGGTTTGTTCAGAGTTCTCGGGGGCAAAGTCCTATGGAAGCTGCCTTTGGGTCACAGGAATAGAGGTAGTCAGTCAGTCAGTCTTAAAGGACAATCTTCTCAATCCAGAACAATCCCCGTGTGCTGGAAAACACGCAAGCATGAGAAGAGGCCAGCTAAGAGGCACTCAGAACTGCTGACTGGGCTCAAACACAAAAGGAAGTGTACAAGATGTGTAAGCAGGATCAGATGACCAAAAGGAATACAATATCACCTAATCATTCAGGGATAAAACTAGGAACTCCACAGCACAACTGCAGTTGCATTTGGCACTAGATGCAAAAGGCAGCAAAGCTTTCCAGAGATACATCAACCACAAACAACCGGCTAAGGAGGAGGGCTGGTAAAGGAAAAGCTGACATACTCTATGATCTTCTCCTTTGGTCTTCAATCTCCTTGGATTCCCAGGTCTCTGTGCCTGGTAGCAAAGTCTAGGGAAAGGAAGAGTAATATACGGTACAGGAAGATCAAGTTAGGACACATGAGATAAAAGGCAGTGTCCTTTGTTTCCCCCTATTCCTCTCTTGTCTTCCTCCTGGTTCATTTCTCCCCATGATCAAAAGGTTCATAATGAGCCACTTAGATATAATATCAAATTAAGAGTGAGAGGAAAAAGACATTTTACTTGATTCTTCTCTAAACAATACAGTTAAACTCTTTATTTCCTCCCACATGCATGATTTTCTATCCTCTCACTTGTCTTAAAACTCAGGAGTACTGAAAAAGCAGGTATCCAAATATCTACTATACCCATAAAACACTGGGAAGACATTCCACTGCTCCAGTTGCAATGGAACAAGAATGAGTGGAAGCAAAAAGAAGAATAAGTTCTAGTGGCACAAGAGTAGCAGCATGATTATGGATAGAAAGAAATGGGAATAGGTCTCTTATTGAGCTATATTGTGGAAACTGGTACTTCAGATTGTTACTCATAGCAAAAGAAAGCCCCTAACAGGGTGAAATGGGAAGGGTGGTTCTTCTTTTTTCTTTGTAAAGACCAATTATGTTGGCAACTATAGTCTTCACAGCAAGAAATTAATATCCCTGGTGTCAGCTGATATGATTGAATATAAAGAAGAACTGTTTAGGTAATTACACACACAAAAAACCACACTAAGAATTTAGATCAGCATCCCTGGCATGCAAACAATATGAAGCAGAACTCACAGAAACCTCCAACTTCCATTAGGGACGTGTAGCTTAATTATGACTTAGATTGTACATACTCAGTAATCTTGCAGTTTGCTTTTTAGAACCTATTTCTACTATTGCTGTTTTCTCAAGAATAACAGCAGTAAAATCAGACCGAAATAAAACCTTCCTGACTATTACAAAAATCCATTTATAAAGCAGCCTTAGCCCAGAAATGGCTCCAACATCTCAAAACTCTCACCACATGAAGGATATCTTTCCTGGAATGTGTCACTATTATAAGGGCAGGTCTGACTGACTGGTACAGTACTTTCAGGTTTATCTTTGCAAGATCCAGTTTTAGTTTACCCAATAATCATGAAGACTGGAAATTTACATGCTTTGTGATTGTCTAAGACTTACTTTTCTTCACATGCATACAGATAAAATGTTCACCACATTCAGTTGTACTGGCTACAGACAACACTCTGATATAGCTTTGTTTTTTCTTTCATTATGAAAATCACCTAAAATTTGACCAATGACACTTTCTCAGCTTGGTAAACCACAAAATATGTAACATCCTACAATGAACCTTGAGACTAAGCTTAGCACAGAAAACCAGAATATCTCAGAAATTCACTGGGTTGCAGAAAAGATCAAGCACACATCAGCAGCAAACAAAAATGCAAAATCAGTAGCAAATGAACAGTTCTGCTCATTTCTCTTGAACGAACAGCTTCTGTGCTGGTGAACTCATGTCTGCTATGATAATCTTATATGACTGACTTCACCCACTCAGAATGCAGCTATAGCAACTCAGCAACACAAGAAATAAGGCTGTCAAAGAGGATTCCAAACCTGCAAAGGAAACCAAGGGAAGGTTACTTGTGTGGGAACTAAGAAAGGCATTTCCAGAAAGGGGACATAACTTCCATAAAGCACTTCTAAAGAGCACTACAGAAGTCACAGTACAAATCAGGATTTCTGATCTTTCCTGATTTTATATGAATGAAGATCAGGATCCCAACTTAAGCAGACTGATAAATAAGGTAGGATATTTAATGGGAATAACTCCATCTTTATAGAACAGCTTTAAAACTATTTCAGTTAAGGGAAGGAATAAATGACAGCACTTTCTGCAGTAAATGCACTTTTTTGATCATATAATGAAAATGGTTATTTACAGTCGAAGAGATCACAATATCCTGAATGCTCCATATCAGTTATTCATAAATACCATAACTACATTTAATTTCAACCACATAGTACAATTACTTTATAAGAGCAGTCAATCTCCAGGTGAATACTTTTTAAATCAACTGTCTCTTTAAAGGATGTAAGCTAGACCATCACACTGGCCCTGGCTATAAAATTAATTAAATGTAAAGTATACTTACAAACTCCTGAACAAAAAGAGTATTGAAATTCATTACAGTTTCATTAGTTTCAAAGTTGGCTAACATCACAGCATTTCAGACCAGGACAAAACCCCACCACAAAATTCCCCATAGCACGTAAGATAAATAATTTCAACATGATACAAAAAACTAAGTTTCAGTCTTTTTAAGAGTGGTAAAACTATTTTGAAATAGCAAATGAAAACATTAAACAGCTGTCCTTACCACTGAAAAGTGTTAATTCGTACTCTGTTCTTAAAAATTAGTATTCCACCTGACATCACTCCGATCATTATTTCATTGTTACTCTGATCCTTTAAAAGAAAAGAGAAAAATACTTGAAGAACAGTAGAAGTATCTTTTGAAACCTCATATATATTCATTCTCATCTCTCTAAATACACCAATTAATGTGGATGGAAATCTGTTTTAATAAGACAAATAAGAAATTAAATTATTCCCTCCTATTTAGGACAAACCCAAATGTTTGCTCTGAGCTCCTTATAAGCTACCACAAAATTTTAGTTTCTCAAGTTAGATCTTCTGTCAGATTTTTCACCAACCATGACCAAATAAATAGGAGAATATTCTGGTTTATTATGAATAGCAGCACTAATAGACTGGGCTTGGCATTTGCTACACTAAAAGCAACCAGCAACTTCAATTCCTACCTGAAAGGAAATTGGAATCTCAGAACACAGAGAGGAGAGATTCTAAAACAAACAATATTGTAAGATATTTAAATAGCACATTTTTCTTGAAATATCTTTGCATTCTAATCAAACACCTGCTATAGAACTCTTGATATGTGTGCAATAGTAGTAGATAGAGTGAACAGTTTAGAGGGGAACACTGCAAATTCTATTCTAACTTTCTAGCTGGAACCAAATTAAATATTTTCAAAGCTGACAGATCCTTAAATATCAAATGCACATTCAACAAACACATTTTTCTTATTCACCAGGAGCCAACTGAAGTGGCATTCAAGGTAACAAAGCTCAACCTGATTAATACACAGATAACTAAGCACAAATTTAAGTAAAGAAATGCCCTCACTAGAGTGAAACAGTGGCTATTCCATCAGTAAATCACAGTCAGGTACCTAACAAGATAATATTTATTTCTTTTATTTTCTCTTGTAAGCAAAAGCCAGGAAAGCTCACTAAAAAGAAAAATGTATTTTCCTGTATATCTCAAAGGAACATATTTTTACATTGTAACTAGTTTATCCAAACTTACCCTTGCATAGTGCAATTCAACTCCATAAAGTTCTAAGGTACGTGCTGTATTGAGATAATTGAACTCTGCTTCTGCAGGAGACAACCCTCTGAAAGAAAGCAGCTAAATCAGAAATGTGCTAACACAACCTCCCACATCAGGCTCTCCAAGTGAGTGCAGACAGAAAATCTGCATTCATTGTACTACTTCTACCCCCACCCTGAAATCTGAATTTCCCTTCTCATGATAAACAGACTGCAACCCAAAAATTCTAACAGAAAACAACTCAAGTTTCCAAAAGAACATGAGTCTTGACAAGAGCCCACAACATGCTTTATTTTAATGCACTTTATCATTTAAATGTTTGTGGAGCCCTAGAATCTGGAAATTAGTTTTACCATCCTGTATTTGGCATTGGTAATTTAAACTTAAATTACCATCAACTCATGCAAATGTCTTTACCATAGCTAAGAGAATTTTCTAAGCCTTTACCTGAAATTTAAGATAACATTCTGTAGTTTTGAAAGCAAACAACGTGACCCAACCAAGCAAATCTTTTATAAATATTGCTTACATTTTGTTAAATTTAACTAAGAAAAGGCACTTAAGTTCTAAAATATGAAGGCACCATCACTGGAAAGAACCACAGTGTTACATACTGAAAAAAAAAAATATTTTCCATTGCTTCATTGCCTTTTCCTCTTTCTGAAAGGTCACAGACTCATACACAGGAAAGAACAGATACTAAAGAAAAGGACTTTGTTACTTCTAAAGTAACTCTTTTACTGATGAGAGCATCATGAAAACAAAGCCCTTATGCTCAGAACATTCCCAAAGACTGAAGAAAAATCTTAATGAAAATATATCCCGCTAAGTTAATATCCTACATAATACACACAAATATTGCTTTCAGAGTACCTTTAACTTAATATGTTCATTATTTCACTAATTTAGATACAGATATTCTGTATATACCATCAATAGTATTTATTATTCTGGTATATAATAAAAAAAAAAAAAACCACCAAACCATATTATCTTAAAACAAACAACTAAGACCGACCAAACAACCAAAAAACCCGACACCCCACCCACCCCAAAACCTTGAAGAAAAAATACTATTTTGTTTTATATAATAGCACAGCATCAGCAGGCAGGATTTGACAAAGTCAGTATTTTCTGATGTAAATCCTTACATGTGCTGCTGATGTAATTTTGCTATTTCTTTTTCAAAGTCTTGAGGCTGGCTAGGGATGAAAGAATATTCTGAGAGGTAGCCTGGCAAGTTTTCTGAATGGTTGTAGTCTCCCAGCTCAGCTAAAATATTAAAAAGAGAGGTTATTGTTTATCACTGAAGTACTTGGCATTGTGCAATGCCCCCAAATTCACAAGAGTCTGCTCCCACATAACTTATGATCCACAGCAAAGAAAAATAGAGAAGACATTTGAACTCCCATTTTCCCTTTTGAATAAACAGTCACATTCTCAGTGAATATCATGGAGATTATTCAGAGAGAGCTTTGGTTATGCATTTATGAAGAAAGTTTGTAAAGTGTTTAATTTTTAACAGACAGATTAATTTATAAATGCTGTCATTACAGCTAGCACTAAGTAGGATATATATATATATACATATGATAGTATTCAATTTTTCTCTTATTATTTCACCTTTGCTTGTTTTCATGTGATTATACAATTTTATTCTTTTAACACTACAACTGCTATTTCGTCATGAAGATCTGCAAAATCCAGCCACTCATTCTGCACCAAGATACATTCAGAAGCATTAGAAAAATATTTTTTGCACATTCAATTGTATGTATGGAAAACAGTACACATACATACATCTACATTGAAACTACTCTACTTGAAACTGCTAAAAAGTGTGTTTACATCATTCGTAACACTTTCCTAAATTTCTAAGAAAGAAATTACCATCACATTTTTCAGAAAACAACATTTAAACAACATTTCCTAAAATTTGTTGAGGTTTTCTAACTATAGTAAAAAAACCCCCACAGCTTTAAACATCTGCAACCCATGTAACAGATCTACAGTGATAGATAAGAAACATCCCATGAAAAGCAGATAGATAACAGTAATATCTTGTGATATGGGGTCCTGGGGCAGGCCTAGAGGCACTTACAAGGGTGATGAAGGCACTTATGGAGCAGGAGGATGAGGGAAGGGGAAAGGGGAAAGGGGAAAGGGGAAAGGGGAAAGGGGAAAGGG